>OY540809.1:27006931-28256931 GCA_961205875.1 Sialis fuliginosa | reverse complement strand
CACGGAAGCCACTAATAATTATGAATCTTGTTTTTAATTTAATATTGATAAGTTAATTATTAAATACATTGTGCAGTACTGATACAATCCTATTAATAAGTGTATTACATATACATATCAGTGTAAATGTAAACATGTATTTTATTTTTTATTATGTTAGAATGTATTTTATAGTTTTTCTTTCAGTAAATTAAATAATTTTTTTAATAATATTTTTTCTCATTTTTTCTTGATATCCTCGCGCCCCCCATTTAGTTTTATCACGCCCCCTAGGGAGGCGCGCCCCACAGGTTGAGACAAAAATAGTTATTTTCTTTATCAACATCTTTGTTTTTTTTTCTTTTTTACTTGGAACTTCTTTTGGTTATTTTCTTTAAAATGACTGCGCACTTTTTCCAGTTTAATTTTTCATCAATCTTTTTTTACAACGTTCAGAATTGACTCATTTAATTTATTATACGACCTTGAAAAAAAAATTATTAATAAATTGAGGTTAGGATCATACAATAAACAATACGGGTGATATCAAATACTGTATGATCGAGGCTTGCTTGGGTATAACTGAATCACATTTATATTAATTACATATCAGATAACATGGCTTTTATTTTAATTAAAAAAATAGATAATATATGATATAAAAATGGAACGAAGCTTATTTTGTACTGTGAGCATGATCTACATCAAGGGTCACCAAACTTTTCGAGGAACGGGCTGAATTGAACATTTATTTATATGTGCAATGTGCTATGCAAGCAGAGTATATATCGAAATTTATAATGAAATATATCTATTAAAATATACATAAATACATATATGTTCATCAAATCACTAAATTTTATAAAATTAATATTTCTTATACATAAAATATTTATATATAAAAGTTGGGGGCTGGATGAAAATCTTTAAAGGGCCGTAGTTTGGTGACCGCTGATCTACATTGAACGTTAACGGTCCATTACTAGATGTAGGCCCAACTATCGGTAAGTGCAGAGAGAATATTAGTTTTCCTCTTTTAACAAACTGAAATCACTGAATTCGCGATTACTCCGCATTCGTGATTATCCCACTCTCCCTATTGTATTTTATATAGATACAGGAATATGTATCATATAAGCAATTATAAAGAGTACACTAATCCCTTACCCGTTATCTAAAAATCATGGATATAAATTTCCACATTAATCAAATATAATACACAACGCCATACAAAAACACGTGAAAGAGAAAAAAACAATAATTTAAATTCGACGGCATCAAATAAAATCTTTACCGTACACACAATTAATAATACCGTTCGTGGAATTATCGTTTCAAACTGAAAATACAGTGGCGTCAATAGTGTAAAAATATTATAAAGAAAAAGATTTTGTACAAGATTAAATAATATTACACGGTATGAATATTTTAAAATCAAAAATCTTTCTTTTAAGTGGAAAATCAAGTCAGTGGTATATTTTTTGCGACAGAGAAAAAGGCAATTTATGTTTGAAATATATCATATTAGGAGTTATGGAAATACTAACGACTATTTATTGATAAAGCCGTGAATACAGTTTACTTTGGTTAATATACTGGAACTATTATTTGTCAATAATTATAGGTATTTATAAATAAATTGATTTGTTATAGCTCATGAAACTTAACTGTATTAATTGAAATACATGGTTCATTTTTGATGACATGAAAAATTGATTTCAACCAAATTGAACCGTATAAATGCGACTTTAGCTATACCAAAACACTTGATTAGTAAATTCTTAATTTGTTATTAATATTCAAGCCTGTATGTTTGAAAACTTTAAAATCCAGCTTTTTGATAAAAAAAATTTCATTATTATTTTCTGAATTATTTAAATAAGGTTGAATAAGTGAGAATACTGATTTATTCAGTCATATATTTTTACTGATGAAATAGGGGAGAATAGACTATTCAATTCCATGTTGGCTATACATTATTTACACAGCTACAGTGGTATAAAGTCGAACTGTAATTAATTGATTTTGATGAAAATTACATGATTTATGTTTAATTTGAAATTACATTTCCCCAGCGAGATGTCAATTCATTATTACTGAATAATAAACTACTTTTTGTTTTCATCAGTAAATGAACCAGAAATCACTGATTCTTCTATTTACTGATGAAGTTTTTGCACTGATTCAGATTAAGAGAGTAAAGTTGTGAAAGATAATAGTAACATGAATCTTCCTAAATCCGGGCCTACGCTTTGTTCTGATTAGCTACAAATTTTGTAAACGTTTAATCGGACCATGTTGCAAATACACTCATCGATTACAATCGCGAAACAACACAATGTAGCAAATCTTTAGCACCTGATCGTGTTTTTATTGCATCTATACGATTACCTGTTTTATTACACTGTGTCTGAAAGGGATAGAAAGGATTAAGCTGGATTCATGCTTCCAGCTTGTCGAGCGAATAAGATTAATTATCTCGCGGATTACATGTGGTAGAAGCTATCGATTGATTTCGTAAAATGTGTAACCTGAGGACTGTTTTCATTTTATGTTTTGTGTCCGCTAAGTATGTGTTTGTTTGTTCTATTCTATTCTATGTGATATTTAGTTAAGTCATTTGTTGAGTGGGTCTTGTGGAAATGAATAAATACATACATATCAGGATGTGGTTTGAAATTAAACTTGTGTAGTTCACGAACGAACTAGTTCAAAAGAGCGCTACCACGCGAGAACTAGAGGAACTAGTTCGTATGCGCTCCGCTCTTTTAGTTCAATAGTTCCCGATACACTTCAAATACACTATTCTAAAAATGAGATTGTACGATTTTTATGTTTTATAATTTACGTTTTGAATACTTTATTACCAATTTTGAATTTGTTTTACTAAATATGTATTATATTGATTTTTTTTGTTCATATGAATGCAATGCCTGTCAAAAAGACGTGATTTTTGTATTATTTTATGACAATCAACAAAAGAATGTCACAGATTTTATATGAAATTGAAATATATTGCTTAAATAACTATACAATAAATAATATATCATTGAAGATGTTTCATAATTTTCATATAAATGATTTAAAAAACAAATTATTGCAAATATATACATTTAAAAATATCGATCTTGTCTACAATCTAATAACGAATTAAAAATTGCAGCAGTTTGCATTTCTATTGTTTGATGAAAAAATAGTAATACAAAATTACTAATTAAACAATTTAATTATACATTAAAAATTCAACAATCCAATATATCTAAATCAAAAAATTGACATCGTTTAGTACGAAAATTTTTTTATGAACTAAAAGAACTAGAAGAACGAACTTGTTCATTGAAGACCACTGAACTATAGGGAGCGCTCTCTGTCATGAACTAAAATGCCCAACTCTAATTGAAATATGAGAAAATTAATGTTTTATTAAAAGTTATTGGCCTAGCATCCTGTAAGTTGTGAACTATCCGTATTTTTTTCAATAAAAAAAAATTGGTTTCGAAAAATTTAGTTTTGAATTTATATGCAGAACACGTGTATGTACATTTAATGGAATTTTTTACTTTGTTAATAACTAAAAGAAAAAAATTAAATATAATTTGGCAACTTCAGTGTATTTCATACAATAGGTTGTGCAACAGCTAATGGAAATGTATGTATACCTATATTCCCAACTCATTGTCTTTCTCACAGTACATATTATAGACTATGGCTATGTTCCGATATACACTGTGAGTACTGGCCAGTGGTGACAGTTACTGGATTTTGCGTCCCGTTATGGCTTCCAGTGCTCTGTTACAGTTGTTATAGTATTCTAGTAACATCAATGACGTCATTGTTTGCCGCCATTTTACTACTGCAAGTGCTGGTGCTAAATACATGCGGCGGTCACAGTACTCCGATCACGTGATCATAATTTGAAAGCAACTGACAGAAACAGATGCATTTAAGGTTAACTTTGGATGTATTTTTTATTATCAGGTTATTTGAAGATGAATAAATAACATTTATGTTATATATAATCAAGAGTAAGTATAAATAAGAATAAATAATTTAGCCTTAATTGAAATACACTAATATAGCTAAGCAAATTGACGCAACAATATAAATTTTATGAATAGCTATTATTTTCATTTTTGAAAATAATATTTGAATTATTTATTCAGAGGATATTAAAAGTTACGTCCTGCATAGAAATATTATGAATCTGGCCACTTCATCGTTATAAATATATCTGGTCTTCATTTTGACATTAATTTCAAAATGGCGGTGTATAGTATACTGCAGAGTATTCCGTTATAGAAAATTCACCATCGTTTCCAGTATAAAATCTAAAACGGAACGACAATCCAGTATAGACAAGTGACGTCAGAAGTCACAGTGGTCGCAGTGTATATCGAAACATACTCTATATCTTTAATATGTACTATGGCCTCACCGACTGTAGTTGTTGCACTTGCATACGTTGTTTACTTGTAAGTCGCATTCTATTACTTTTACGGATGATATTTTCACGCTCCTTTACAAGCATGCAACTAAAAATACAAGACTGTCATCTTATATTTCTAGTATTTCATTACTTTTAATAAACCTGGTTCTGAAACTACACGTGAATGTGTGTGTTTTATAATTTTTATAGTATTTAAAAGAGTTGAAGTTTCGAATAATCAGTGTTTAAAACGTCTCTGTCTAGAATTTCAATAAATAAAGCACTTACGACGAGTTATCTCATTTACCATGTATTATAAACTCTATTTTTAATATCCAATTACTCAAAATCCATACGTCTAATATTTTTTTTTAATTAGTAAAATATATGAAGTATTCATAAATAACATACATATTAAAATTTTAGACTTTTATCAATACATTGCTCTAACGATCGAATAATCTTAAATAAAATTCTATGCAATAATTTATCATTTCTAATATCGGAAAAAATCTGGTAGATTCATGACTAAAAAATGAAAATATGTATCTTAATTTTTCAGACATGTAAAATAATATTTTTTTTCAAATATACGTTCAAAAAATTTTTGCTTTTTTTGAAAAAGTTAAATAATATAAATATATTTCTATAGCGAATTGGACTGAGTGTTACCTGAAGATTTAAATTATATAATTTGTAATAAACCTATTAAACATTATTTTCACTTATCGCTAACTATTTACGCAGCACACGCGAAGAAACTTCGACGAATTTTTTTCCAAAAAATTTACAAAAAACATTCACAAATTATAGGTACAACTAAATCGTCCTCGTGAATCACTATCCATTAGTAAAAATGGAATAAAATCCGTTCAATAGTTACTGAGAAAATTGTGCACGGACAGACAGAGAGACGCGGCGAGAGACTTATTTTTATACTATGTATAAAAAAAAAGAAAACTTTGAACTATTTTTTGATGGATAGCAATTAAGATGTATTGTACCTACAGTATCTAAGTTTAGTTCTTAGTTTTAGTACTTCAATTATATTAAAAATGTTCTACTTTATGACTTATTTCTCTTCACTTGGTTAATTTCTAGGGCCTGCTGTCTACATAAATTTAAAATAAAATGTAGTTACAACGACACTTTAAAATTAAATATCTTTCAAATGGTTAAACTTGCAAGGGTCTGCTATATCTGGGATTTTGTAAAATATTATTCTCTAAAACTTTTATTACCTACTGATGTGTTTCTTAATTTTTAGTTTATGAACAGATTTTTTTTTTAACTTGAATATTTCCATTATTTAGTTAATAATTTTTTAGTCAATTGAATATTTTGAATATTGGCTTCATGCATATCAATATAACGCCGATAAATAAAAGCAGTACAATAATTAAAGTATATTAAAATGATAATTAAAAATTTATTGTTAAAAGCTTTGACAAACTCATACATTAACAATTATTTAATAATTAATTTTATGTTTCTGATAATTCATTAGAGGAACTTTGCAATCTACATTACAAACGCCATATTTACCATACTGATTTCATATTCGTTTGATAAATTTATAGCGATATTTTGTAATTAGTTTGGATAATTAAAGAAATATTTCACAATAGCTTTTGTTCTCCTCAAACTGATTGCTTACATGTAAACATATTTATAAATTTGTTTAACATATTATTATGGTTCAGTTTGAAAATGTTGTTTTTATTATTATACATACTAGCGCATTGGACCCGATGTTATAATATTCACAAAATCATAGCAACCTAAAATATTCTACGTACCGACCTAACATGTCCACCCAACATGTCTACCCAACATGCCCACAACACACGGTTCACCGCGCATTGTTTTTTTTTCCGACTTCATGAAAACACAAAATATCTACAAATAAATTATACACCTAAATCTAACCTATCCATTAGTGAAAACCTGAATAAAATTCGTTCAGCAATTACTGAGAAAAACGTGTAAAATTCTATTTTCAAATTCCCAGGAAACGCCAGGCCCCGTCTTAGAATTTGTATAAAAATAAAATAAAAACTAATAATAAATAGGTTAGCAACAATCATAATCAATTTCGACTATTTTACCTTCCTTGGAAGTGAAATATTGCTTTATATTTAAATTTTCAATCAATATATTACAAAATATTTAATTGTTAACATGTGTCAAAAATCATCAAATTGATCGACAAAATAATTGAGAGTCGTGATCATAGTGACCTAAATTAATAAAATATTCAAACCGTAATTATAGAATTCTTTATTCAATGGCTACTATGTTTTTCTTAAACGGCAGTTGTATGCTGTGACTATCATGGAAACAAAACACGACTTGATAAAGATTTTTTAGGCTTTTTGATGTTAAATCTTGAGTTTTCATAAAATATTAATACCCACGAACATGCACAGAAAAATTATCTAACTATTGGTGAAAACTGCAATGAATTCGATTCTGTAATTTCCGAGTCTCACATAAACAAACATTAATTTTTATTAGGGTTCTGAAGAAACCCTATTAATCTCACTTTGTCGTCCGTCCGTGCTTTTACTCAAAGCTAAATAGTTCATAAACTATATAAGATAGAAACTTGAAATTTTTACTGAACATGTAAAATGACGCCTTCTAATAAAAGATTTACAAATATATTGAAAAAAAAAATTCAGGGGGAGGGGCACTAAGGAGCTAAAGCTAGAATTTGACCCTATTAAAAAAATGGGTCCTGCAGAGGGCTTTAAAGCAAATAAAAAAAATTGTATACCAAGAGGTGTGGGGTATCAAAATGTAGATCTCAATCAGAAGAATTTGACTCTATTTTTTATTTATTTTTCTAACTTAAAAATGGCAATGAAGGGGGCTAAAAGCAGTATTTTATTTTGTCCCACCCCCTCTAGCTCGGTAACTACTGGCTCAAAAAATTCGAAAAAAATTTGGTATCGAGGCTTTGGTGGGACAACCAACGACAAATACGAAAGTCAACAATATAATTTTAAATTTTGGAATAATAGGGAGGGGCGTCATATAATTTTTTATTTGATATCTAGGCAAGTGGGGTGTCAAAATGAAGATATCAATTAGTAGAACTTGACATATTCCACGTAGTACGTACTTCGGAACCCATATGGCGTGATTTTGTTCACGTAGAATTAAGGTTAGGTAGAAGCAAAATGAGAACATAAACTCATAAAGAAGAAAAATAAAGTTAAGTAATAGAGATTTATGTTATGATAGTCGATAAAACAGGTCGCGTGTACAAATGTCACATTCCCTTTTTTTATCTAATACATTTTCCGGATACAAAGTAGACTATGCCCTTCTTCAGGATGCAAGCTATCTCCCTGCCAAATTTCATAAAGATCAGTTCAACGATTTAGCCGTGAAAAGGTAATAAACAGACAGAGAGACTGAGGTACTTTTGCATTAATAATATTAGTATTATATTTTATAATGCTTGAAATAAATAATATTAATAAAATAATACATTTTTATAATATTTGATATAAGTACAAACAAAAATGTTTTTTAATTTTATAAATTTTGTTATAATTAACTTTTGATAACTTATTTTCACTTTGTTTGTTGTTATTGTCAACGTTATAAAATAAAATCTCAATTTTAATAAGACGTTCTTTAATTTGATAATACCCTTATAAAAATCCATTTAAATCTTTACAACTTATATAAATCAAAACTTGTTCCTTACAAACGTCTTCACAAAAGAGACACCACGCTAGATAACTGTAAGCAACAACAAAGTTTTTAAGCCTGCATACTAATTCTTCGTCTCCAAGCGTTAGACAAACAAAAAGACGTTTTAAAACATCGAAAACAAATAAACATAAAACATTACAAAACATAACGCGGAGTATTTCGTATGCAATACAATTATAATGTATTATATGCAACAATTTGAACATTTTGCTGTATGGGTAGAAAACATTTTTATAATACAATATTATCATTTGTTGTAATGTTGTTAAAAGAAACATTCACAAACAGCAATTTAATTTCTTCTTCAATTCTGTTTATTTTTAAAATTTCCACTTTTATTAGATTGTACTCCTTTGTGAAACGAGTATTCAATTATATGCAATTCTATAAACGGATAAAATATATTACAGTAGATTTATGTTTTACAAAAGAAACTGTTGCTTGCTTGAGTCGAATTTAAATTATGACGGGATTACAATATTACAATCTATATAGGAATGAAATTATTTGTCTGCGAGGAATAAAACATATAAAAATCTTTTATTTAAGTATGTAAAAATAATAAAATACATTGAAATATAAAATGGAACACTGAAGTGATTCAATTGAGAAAGGTTCTTTAATTATACATACGAATATTTTATATTTTTATTATATGACGGTATAATTTTTAAGCTCTAGAAATTTCATACATTTCATAAAATAACAATAGACCATTTTCAAGTTTTTATTGAAATATTATATGAGTTTTTGTCTCCTTTTTTATAAGAAATACTTTAAAGTGAGAATGACTCCGCATACTCCATATTGGAAATGGTGAGTGCGGTCAAATTGACTAATTTTTTGACATTTTGTAGTCTATTTATTTTTTTTTTTTTTGGTATACTTATACAAATTCAGCGATAACTTGTCTTGCATCTTCAAATCTATGTATACAGGATGAGTAAAATATATGGAATATTGCTCATATTTTCTTAAAAAAATGTTTTAGTAAAAGATGTTAGAAAAATTATTTCCTTTGTAATGCTAATCTTAAAAAAATGTAGCTATCATCCAAATCTGTTTTTTTAAATGACAACATATATTTTTTATTAATTCTATGATAGATCTTAATTTTTTGCATACAACCCTATAAAAAAAAAAAATTAATCTTGGATCACATTAATTGCAACTTAACCAAGTCAACCTTGAAAAATGACTGAAACTCGTAAAACAAAAAAATCTAGCGACCAAATAAATTAATTAACCAAATGTTCAAAATGATGTCCATTGTTGTCCAAACACATCTATACCTATACTTTTTCTAAAAGAAACTGTCCGGTAAATTTGCTAGCTAGCAAGCACTTTCAAATGGGGTATTAATTCTGTACTAGTATCTATAAATTAGCTATGGAATTTAGAGCAGTGACATTTCAACTAATTGTAACTAGGGGTGTACCAGAACTGAAATTTTGAGTTCCGGCCGGAACCGGAATTACCGGAATTCACGAAAAAAATCCGGCTGGAACCGGAATTTTTTCAAAAAAATTCTGTATGAAGTATTAACAAATAAAGAATATAAATAAAAATGTTTTATACATAGGTTACGTTTTATATCAATACAATTAATTATTTTAAATAGTATAGGAATGAGGTATATTACATACTACAAAATTGTTGTTACTAATACTAATAAAATGTTTATCATACGTTCTTTTCGATTATAAATTATAAAAGGATAAAATCGAAGGTGGTAAATCAGATATTTAGAAATAATTAAATATATCTAAAATACTACCCATAAATGGGCAACAACTATTATTTTTCCAAAAAAGATCAATAATTAAATAACATATTTACTACATATCTTGTATTACTAAAAATTTATTTTATGATGGTTAATTAATGTTATCATTTTAATTAAATATTTCTAAAATATAAAGTAAAAAAATTGTTTTTTTTTATGTTTTTATTTCCATTAAAAATAAAATATAAAATTATATTAATGTTTTTTTTTTTTTTACAAAAATACTGTTATTTGAGAATCTCTTATACCCGGTCTCACTACTAAAACTTATTTCTGTTCCTTATCTAAGTGTTCCTTAGTCTTAAGTTGAACCTGAATTTTACGTCGATCTCACAGGTCTATCTTATCATCTAGGTAATTAAACCTTGGTTTATGTCAATATAATTAATTTTGGATATAAATTGTGCATTTGATCATCCAAAAAATATTCATTAATACACAGAAATGTCACAAGCGATAAAAGAGAGGAGCAAGTTATACGCAAAGAGAGCAATTATTAATACCTATGTTAAATATATGAAATATCAAAGTATTACAATTTTTGTTCTTTTTTATATTAGTTTTAAAAAATACCACTAACATGTCATATAAATATTCAAGTCTATTTTTCAAACGAGTTATAAAAGCATATACTGGAGGCTTTGTTAAACGAAACAGTTTTAAAAAGGTTAATTTTGATTTGAAAATGGTTATATCTATAATAAACTTGGCTTGAAATGCCATAAACTATTATACCTATGATATCTGCATCATTGCCATCAATAATTTTATAAAAAATGTTTACAATATTCATTTTTGTGTACAGTTTTCAGATTAACAATAAGTGGAACTAAAGTATAACTTTGACTAGGACTTAAATTTAGGTAATACAATAGTAGAATGTAGAAATAAAATTAAAAATTCCGGCGGGGTTCGGCCGGAATTGTCTAGTTCCGGCCGGAACCGGAACCGGAATAAAATCGTAAATTCCGGTACACCCCTAATTATAACACAGTTGGCATTTCACTGTACAAAATAATTTTCATTATATCACCACTGTTTTAATACCGTTGGTATTTACCTACAACGCATGCGCGAAACTTGTCAAAGTCATCAACAAACTCCAAAAGAACTGTCATATAAGTTTGATATCTCATTTGAAAGTGCTTGCTAGCTAACAAATTTGCTAGCTCTTTTATAATACCGGACATTACATTTTATAAAGTATTACCTTTTTTTTGCAAGTTTCAGTCATTTTTCAACAAATAATTTGCAGTTAATATGATCTGAGATAAATAAATAAGATCTATTCATACAATCAAGTAATAGTAATGTAACTAATAGCAATGATGGCATCAATTTTTTTTGAAGATTAGCATTATATAGAAAATAATTTCTCTAAAAACTTTTTTTTAAATAATATAATGATTATTTTAGAAAATATGAGCAATATTTTATATTATTTACTCATCCTGTATATTTAAAATGACACAACGATATAGATAGGAAGTTTCATCTGTGCCTATCATGGCAGAAATAAACAACAGTTTAGTTCTTATTGTTTATTAATATTTTTATACAGGCTGTTCGCCATAATCTGCTATCTTGATTATTATTGGAGCAAGAAGATCGGTTAATGGGCAAAGTAACATAACAGTATTTTTTCCGAGATGAATAATGACGGTGTCAAAAAACAATTGAATATCGAATTTCAGAGATATATTGAAATACAACTTTTTAAAAATGGTATATCTATATCTTGTATGAATTGCAGAATGTTCTCTTTATACAACTACAAACAACTAGTGAAAATAATGTTGGAAAATTTTCACACAATTGGATCCAACTTGATGTTTAAAATGCATTTTCTCAAATCGCACATTGATTTTTTTCCAGACAATTTGGGCGATTTTTCAGATGAACACCGTGAACGTTTCCGCCAAGATATAAGCGACATGGAAGACCACTTCAATGGGCTGTATGTACCCAAAATGCTTGGAGAGTTTTGTTGGTTACTGCTCCGAGACACTCATGCATTACACAAAAGAAAAGGGCCGAAAAAACACTTTTAAATCGTTACTTAACAGCAACACCAGACTATCAAGGCTTGAAATGGAAAAAACAATTGGAATATGATATATTAATATTCACAAAACAACATTACACATGTAATTATAACAAATTTTTGATAATATTTAATAAAATGCATTGAAATGAAAAAACCCAAAAATCGGTTGCCTCACGTTAATTGTCATATCTTGGGTTCTATTTATCGTACAATGGGATATTTAAACAGGAATACTCTAGGAAGACTCCTCTATTAGATCTATGAATAAAAATAGACATTTTTATGTGATAAACATTTTTTCATAAAACAAATGAATGGTCGAAATGTGAAAAAAACACATTTTTTTCGATAAAATTGCACATAGTTGTAAGCATAGGGCAAGAACGAATAGATCGATTTGACTGCTATATGGCGCGTTGGAAAGCTATATCCTTCTTATTTTCAACGCAGTTTTGAAAACAAAAATATCAATTCAGGAACGGTTTCTGTAAGGAAAGGTATGAGCACCTGAATAGTCAAAATGACTTTATTTACAAAAATTCAGTTTAAAAAAACCTGACGTGCTGGAGAGTATCCGAAAGCGGTTCTGAAATCTCTGAACTCTCTTCTATCATAATATATAGGTACGATTTCATTTGAAAAACCTCTGTCCACTAGTGTATTGACATTAGGATATTAGAAAACTAATATTCATAATACAAAGGTAAGTTTTATTTCTGACGAATTCCATTAAAATTTTTCATATGTACATACATATATATTAAAAAAATATTCACATAAACTATATGGAAACAATAAATAATCAGTATTCAAGTATTTATAATCATACTGTGTTGGGAAGTTGATTGTGTGGACCTTAAGGTCTCACCCCAACCCAAGGCTTGTTTAATAATGCAGTCGTAGCAAGTATTTTGAAGTTATGACAATATATCAAATTCACAAAATTGTGTGTGGTGTCATAAGAAGCTTTCGGATGACACGAATAACAACAATAATAATAATAATAATATATAAAACTGATAAATTATAAGCTGTTTATGATTTACGTTACAGTAAATAGGTTTAAGATAAAATTAAATCGACAGATGACATTTTATACAAATTTTATTTCCAGTACTTTTCAATCAAATCGAATCAATCGATGCGATGGGGCAATATTAAAATAGTAATAGAACCCGTATAAGATTTGAATACTTTTTAGGTTGCCTCCAAAACGAATTCAATAATACTGTATTTCCGTGTGTTGGTTTATTTGTATGTTGTATGTTTTGTATCTTCCGTAACGTTATTTGAAAAATTTTGTATTCAAAATGATACATTTAGGTCGCAACTATAAACTTGAGATAGGAATCGTTGCATAAATAGATATACAGTGTATTCCAAGTTGATTAAGACATAGGAAATTTAACATGGGGGCAATTAGAAGTGTTGTAGTAACCTTTGGTCAAATTTAACGATGTGTGATTGGTGCATTTTGATAAATAAATTAATAAAATAGTAATTAGTATTTTGTTTTCTTTATATCTGCCAAAAAATATTATTATAATTTTATCCAGGATGCTTACTTTAATTCCATTAATGTATTTATCATTATTAAAGTTGAAAACAAAATACTGTCGATTAATTTAAAAATCAGTTAGTTTCGAGGCGGCATTTCAAAATGCACCAATCAACATCGTTAAATTTGACCGAAGGTTATTACTTATTACAAACTTTTCTAATTGTTCCCATGTTAAACCTATGTCTTAATCAACTTGGAATACACTGTACTCGTATGTATATTGACATTATGTTTTGATGCTTCAGATAGAATTTTGACAACACATTTTAGTTTTCCATGACAATTGTGATTTTTATTAAATAATGAATAATATTCGTTTTATCTTTGTTAAGAGTTGTTTTATTATCGAAAATACGAAATGTTTTACCATCATTTTTTAAAGAAAAAGTGTTCTCCGATTTCAAAATTTTCACCCGACCTTTCTTTTATAATTATAAAATTTCATAACTGTATTACAATGGGTTCTCAAAATATTAAATAAAAATTAATTTTAGACAATATATTTGAGAGTCTGTAGCTCCCTCGCGAAGAATATTCGGACACATGTTTATATAAACTGTTTTTCTTGAAATATTTTTCTTGATCAACTGTTCAAGTTTGTTCCACCTGATATGACTCACCCTGTACAGTTAAATGTCCGTAATATAGTGACATTATTGTTAATATGTTATTATAACAAAAAATTTACTTATTTTTTTAAGGTCAATTAATGTTATAATTATTAATTATAATTAAAATCATACTTTTGGTGCACAAAATGTTAAAAACTTCATTTGTGTTATGAAATGATTGTTTCCATTAAAATTTTTGCAAATAAAATGTTGTTTTATCATAATTATTATATGTATTTATATTTGATTTTTTAAATAAAAATAACGTACATTATTTATGAATTAATAGAAAGCAGTAATAAAATTTAAAAATTCCGGAAAAACCGGCCGGAATAAAATCGTGAATTCCGGTACACCTCTAGAAATAACTATATTATTCAATACTAGTCTGAGTTTTATTTAATCCCACTACTACGTATTCACGTCATTCCTTCGACTGTGCATTCCGACACAGTCACACCCATTTTTTTTACTTTTTACGTACAACCAATAGGATTTGATAACATCAAAAGCTACTTTTTTTTATACTATAGTCATAATTTTGTACATAGTAGATCTGTATAAATACAGTCAAAGGCCTTTGTTATAACTCGAAACCTCTTGCATTGTAATTTGAAGTTATGTAGTGATAACGACGGCAAAAACTAAGATTGCAGAGTACTGATTTTACAGAACTACCAATTAACCAATTAACTTTTTGTTAATAAATAATTTCAACTTTTATCATATTATAAATAAATAAAATACAAACAAGTTTGTTGTTATAGAATATTAGTGATCATTAAAAAAAGTAAGAAATGAGTTAGAGAAAGCAAAAAACTACAGTCAAGAAAAATACACTTCCAACACTAGAGGTACAAAAGTGAGATAAAGTTCAGGACTATCTCCTGTATCACAAAATCACCTATAAACTAATGTGAATATTTAAGTATGTTTGTAAATGTAATAATTTAGTCTGAGCTGCTTAAAAATTAATAATTTTTAAAAAGGTTCTTATTATCGTTATATTCGAAAATAGAAATTAAAAATTAATAAATATTAATAGTCAAATGTTGCGAAATTTCATTTTGTATGGGGCCCAGGGCGAATGTTTAAATGGCCTTTTCTTAAATTAGGTACTGTATTATATACTTATTAAATAAATTAAGATAATAAATAAATAAAATTAATATGACAAAAACGTTTTTGTAGTCATGTAAAAAATATAACGTTTTTACTTAAATCTCAAACACTCGAGGCAAAAATAAATTGGTGCAAATGAAATTTAAGTAGATTCATCGCAACATCTCAAGATTGTCAGAGCCGATAAAATATCTTTCTAAAAAGGTAAAGTGATATAAAGATTTAAAAAGTATGAAGTATACGAAATTTGCATTTATCAATACTTCCAATATTGTGTTTCCAGTGTTGTCAAATTATTCATTTTTTAAATAGTGTTTTATTTTACTAAATATCTACTATTATAGTACAACGCTGCTTATTTGAAATGAAAAAAATTCTAACTACTGAATCATTTGACTTATTGTTAGATAGGTAGCTGAGATTTGGCATAGTTTCAACCATTTTAATCAGCGTAGCGGATAAACAAATGAATATTTTTTATTTTTTTTAATGGAGATTGTAGTGAATTTTATAGCGAATAAATTTTATTTAAAACTTTTTTTTGTATAATTCTTATTTAGACCGCTATTTAGCAAAAATCAGAAAATCTGAAGAACTTTGCAATTAAACCGTGGATAACTACTGTCGCGGACAACCAAAATCGGAGCAAACTTAGGGTATTATTCTACACCATTTTTGTAGCATATCCTGTAAGTATAAAAACTGTACGCAAAAATGTTTATTTTAGGTACTTTTTAGCCTAGTCAGCCTGGACTACTACTAATAATATACAATTATATGTTGGGATAAAATGGGCAACCAAAGTTTCTTTTATTTAACCTGATGAGTAATAATTATTACATTCTAGTATTACATTATTTTTGAAAAAAAATACGCAAGAGCGGTGAGTACTGATAATTTTCTTATGATTTTGGCATCATTATTCTAATTGTATTTTATATTGAAACTAGTTTGTAACTGCTACTAATTGCATTTTCTTTTTAAATTGACTGTTAACTTTGCTAAAGGTTTAAAT
This sequence comes from Sialis fuliginosa, assembly GCA_961205875.1. NCBI lineage: Eukaryota > Metazoa > Arthropoda > Insecta > Megaloptera > Sialidae > Sialis > Sialis fuliginosa. Next base: position 28,240,655 of record OY540809.1, on the reverse strand, counting down.
CCAATTATTTGGTAAAGTTTGTTTAATTTAATGTTATAACTAATGTTCGTAAGTGCAAGTCGAATTAACATAATAAATTGAATAACAATAAAGTACGTGACATTAATGTGTGAGGCTCGACTGGTATTTGACAAGTTACAAATTAATTGAAGAATAATGTATTTAATGATATATTTTACATATTGAACATCTTTCATACAACGACGTCTGAATATGACTTCTGTGATACGACTAATTAACTATTCCCTCTTTTCTTTTGTTTCCTCTCTCTACTAGCTAACTTTACCATCTATACCCCGTTCACATCCTACTTATAATTTTTGACCTATATAAGTTGTTTTATAGATAACTACCGCATTGCACCCGGTGTTTCCCAGGGATATAAATTTAATCTGGAATAAATCTATCAAACATTGGTGTCACTTATCGCTAACTATTTCACTGTACACGCGAACATATCTCTCCGACAATTGTTTTTTTTCGACTACTTGAAATTTACAAAAAATATCCACAAATTATACACCTAAACCTTCCTCGTAAAACACTCTACCTAATATAGTAGAGGGAATATAGACAAAAAAGTGATGAATAGTGATGCATTCGGGAAGGTGTTTTTTTTGGATTATCTCTTTATATGTTCGAAGATGAGTTGAAAATAAAAAATTTAGAAAAATCCGCCATGCAAGCCCCGAGAAAATTGTATAATTGTGAATTTTTGATAAATTCGGGTGTATCGCTACACTGTTTTTGAAATATCTCCGGTTCTATAGGTCGTAAAATTAAAATACTTATAAGTTAATAAACTATAGACTGCATAGGTAGCGTTACTTTTCAAATGCATCATAACATCAAAAATAAAAAAAATTGTTGAAAAACATCTTTTATCACTTACAATGCAATAATTAACGAAAAACTGAAGGGGTTTTTACGAAAATAAGAGGAAATACGTATGTATTTTTATGTTATAAATACATAGTAAAAATTTCAAAAATAATATTTGATTTTTACACCAATCGGCCATTTTTGAAAAAATGAGAAAACGCCATAGGGTAAATTTTATATTTTTTAATTGTAGACTTTTTTATGTAATTTCGTGTCAACATATGCCAAAATCTGTTAAATAAATTAAAATGTCGTAAATGATGTATAAATTAATGCTCGATCAGGGACACGTACGTGTATAATATATGATTATACCACATTTTAATAAATCTTATTATTGATGTTTTGTATTTATTTCTAATATTGCATATTTTTTATGTTATTGCAAATAACTTTTTTTATTATGTGATTAATTAAAAAAAAACGATATTTTAACTTATTTAACAGTTTTTGGCATATGTTCACAAGAAAGTACATAAAAAATATAGACCGGGACATAATAGCGCAGTCGTTTGAAAAATTATTCCGATAGAATTTTTTTTTTTATCTTATTGGGGAGATTGGTCCGATTATAAAAGTGCAAGGTGCAGATCGATTCCACGGTCGGATATTGTTTAAACCAAGAAAAGGTCATACAAAAAGAAAAATTATGTTTTTTAAATCAATTTTTAAAACAATATCTTTAGATCTTTTCACATAAAAATGGTCCTTGCTTTCATACATTGTCATGTTACTCTACTCTTTTATTTGGTATAATTTTTTAATAATTTATGAAACCTTGAAATTAGGTATTTTCAAACATGAAAATGTTTACTTTAATACTAATGTTTTTATATTATATACATTGTTTTATACGCTTCAAATAAATATTAACAATATGATACACTTCAATTTCAAGAATTTTACCGGCAATCGCCATTATTTTATTTAACAACCAAGCGCGTTCTTTTTGCCATCTCACTTACACTCCTACGTCCCATATGGTTAAAAACAGTTATATGTATGTATATAAAATAAAAGAATTTAAGAAAATGACCATTTTTGATTTTATTTTGTTTTGCTTCGAGGTTTTAGGTCAATAAAATCGTTTTATGTGTTATAACATTATTTATTAATATAAACGTTTCGTCATATTTCCGACTTCTTCAGTATCTATAAAACACATTACCATAATTAAAAACTAAATAAGCTAACAAGACCATATTTTTAAACTTTTACTCTTGCATTTTTATAATCGAGCCAACCTCTCTAATAAGATAAAAACAAAAAATTAACTGGAATAATTTTCAGAACGACAGCGTTATTATGTTCTGACCTATAAGTAAAATTTATTTTTGAATCTTTTTTTTTTATTTATGTGCATATAATGGATATTTATAAAAACCTTTTTTTAATGTTAAATTTGTTCGTTATGACTAATAAATCATATGTATACAAGTATACATACATATATGAATATCGTATTCCCTATGTTTTACTATAACATTATTCACTATTTTTTCTATGAATATCACTTTACGTAGTGTTTATGTAAATATAAATATACATGGGTTTAGCTATATATATCATAATTTAGACTAAAGCTGCAAAAGATTGAGAAGTGCTGGTGTATCCAATATATTTCACTTTGTATAATGGATTCAGATGCCGGATAATATAAACTGACGCTGTAGAATATAGACTACGTACGTTTAGACTTTATTTTCACATTTGATGGAGATGGAAAAATTTCAAATGTCGATACTTTGTCTTTATTTCACGCATTTAGCTATGGATTAGATTTTGTCACCGAAGCTTTACCTATCGATGTAAGAAGAAAGGGAAGAGGGTTCACTTTCATATTGGAAATATTTATTAAACTTTCTTTTTAAATTAAAGATTCGTCAATCTGAAATTGAAAAACTTTTTTTTTGTTAAGTTTAAATTTGGTGTTTACTTCTTTATGAATGTTTGTGTGTTATTGAAATATAATACGATACGATATTGTATAAATATTTAGAAAATCAATTTTTAATTTACAACTTTTTAAATTTTGGTATATTGAGTTCTACCTTATATAATTATATTCTAAAATATTCAGGCTTTGGTTTTATGAAATAAAAAAAAAGTCTATGAATTAGTGTTGTATATGTTGTCTAGTGTAGTTAACCCTAGAATAGGTGCGTCTATCCGTAAAACGTAACTGAGCGCGTGGGTAGCATTTTGCCGCTCATACTAAAATGTATTTTTTTTAAATATGTTAAAAGATATAAAAAAGGTAATAAAACATAGACTATTGGAAAAAGTACTATTTATTAATAGGTTTTAAGGCATTTTGGCTTTGAATCATCTTTGGAAGAACTACAGTCTCTTTAGGAACATGTTCGGCTTAACCTACATAGAATCAACAAAAATGGAAAAATAAAACAAAATTATATGTTTTCACTATCTGCAGCATATGCTTCATAGTCCAATCAAATTATCAAACTAAAGTAGTTCGTAAGACATTGTTCTACAGAGTCATTTTTTTATTTTAAATTGTTGGGGGGGGGGGGGGTGTTCTGAGTATTACATTAAGTTGGCGCGGTCTATGACCTTAAGCGTTGTCCGCTATAAGCGCGAAAACGTTAAACGTAATTATCTCGTAAATCGTTCATCTTACGATAAAATATATTACCATCTTTTTTGTTCAACAGACTTGAATCTACAAATTTATTCACAGGTCTAACTGTTTACCATCAATTAGTAACGAGATATAATGCAAGGAAGTTAACAAAAAACGATTTTTTGCATTTATTTCGTAAAAAAGCGATTATATTGAAAAAAATTAAATGGCAATCTTTTAGAACTATCAATTAGCAATATTTTTTCTTACAACCATCGTTTCAGAAAACTCATAGTTTGCCAGTTATAACCCGCGAAATATTGCAAAAAAACATTTTTTCGTTATATTTCAAAAACTATAATGCAACCTTCAAAATGTGTAATGACAAAAGTGTAGATAACAAAATTCTACATATTAAAAATTTAAAATAAAAAAATGACTCTGTAGAACAATGCAGAACAAATATACAATTTGATTGATCTATTTGTAAAACAGTCGACTCAGTTTTTGGTTTTCATAAAGTGAAAAACCGGTTAACCGGTTTTTAGTCGGGTTTTTCAATTAAGTTTAAAAAATGTTTTAAACTATTTAAATAAAATAATAAATTAATATTAAAAAAATTAAACTTCTTTAACTATACCTTTTCAAGTTCAAATTGCGATTATTCAATTTCAAATTGGGAATAATCAATTTCCAAATGAAGACTATTCAATTTCAAACTAAATAATCAATTTTAAATTGAAATTTATCAATTGTAAATTGGGAACTATCAATTTTAAATTGGTAAAGTTAATTTAAAAGCTAGTATTATACAGCAGCTAAAAAATATTTTACGAGAAAATATCACAAAAATTATTGTTAATTATATCCGATATGATATATAATATATATGATACATTCATTATTATTTGTTAATTTGGACAATAGTAAATAATTGAGGGCCTGATTTTAAATAAAATTAAGAAATTAAAAATCTTTAATATATGTTAACTTAATTAATTACCTAATATTCATAACAATAATAAGTTAAATAATAATTAATTGTAACAGTGATACATTATATTATATTGAAATAAATAATTTATTTATTTTCATCTCAAATGTGGAATTTACAATTTCCAATTTGAAATTGATTAGTCTAAATTTGAACTTTAAATGGTATAATTTCCTTTATTAACATATAAGACACTTCACGAATGACACTCAAATTCCATTTACTCCGCTAACATCTTTTTATTTACACATTGCGGTTCGTTTATAGATGTCACCCTTTTTTTAATTTAAATAAATTTACAACATAAATAATTAATGAATAACAAGAAAAAAAATTTGTCACAAACAAAAAATAGATATATAATTGACTTTCGGTTTTTCTGAAAAAACCCGGTTTTACGGTTTTGCTAAATTTTAACAAAAAACCGGTTTATATGTACCAGGGTTGGCTCCCCACTGGGTAACCAAAAAAAACCCACCCGGGTTTTTTTGGGCAAACAACTTTAAAAAAACCCGATGGGTTTTTTTCTTTTTTAGGTATATTTAAAGGAAATATAATATTTTATAAGGAAATTAAAGAAATACAATCATTTCAGACCATTTATTAACTAATATAATTGAAACATTGATTCAAAATTCTGATTTTTAAAATAATAATTCAATTTAAAAAAAATATTCTCTATATAATACATAGTTAATTATTATATCAAAGATAAACTGGCACTACCAATCTTTCTGGTTCTGTTCTTATATATCTATACATATATTTTAACTAACAATAAGTCTAAGGCTTTATCAAAACCAAGTCTATTCCGCATTTTGGTCCAAATCAAACCATATGTGGAAAATATTCTTTCAATTGACGCTGAGTTTGCCGGACAGTTATGAAAAGATATGAAAAAATCACAAAAATTGATGGGTAATTTGGAAGTTTTCTCATTTTTGGCTTTCATTATTTTCCACCATTTAGCAGCTGTGAATTTATTTACCACATCGCTGTTAAACATAGCTTCGGGGAAGTAATCCGTGTCTTGAATTTTAAAAGCTAAACAGTAGGCCAAGAAATTTCGGTGTTTTTTCACCAACAATTCTTCTGCAACACTTTCTTCATCATTACTAAGGGATTTCCCCAAATACTGTGGATGCATCATGTTTGCTAAGTAATGTGCAGGGGTAAGTGCACTCTGCATTCGTTTCTTGATAAAAGGTTTAATTTTTGCAGTTGCTAAAATTTCACTTTGTCAGTCTATTATACTTCAGTAGTTTTATTAAAACACAGTATTTTACAAAATAAGCTATCGATAGTTGATACAAGCACGAGACGCGAAGATTAAAGACTGTTATGAATGCAAGAACACAACACGTGTAGCAAAATATTTTATTTTAATTTTGATTGTTAAAAATATGTAATTTTAAATTATAATAATTATAACAAGTAGAAAGTGCCTATCCATATAAATTAAACACACATACATATCAGAGCTATTTAAATAAAAACATAGAATATGTAAAAAAAAAATTATTAAATTTTGCACAACAATTAGCAAACAAATTTTAAAAGTATGGTAACTATAACCAGTAAATAATATACATACAAATAAAGGACTCCGCAGTTTTTGATAGGGAAATCTCTTTGAAACCAACTGGAAAATATTCTCTAAATCATCCCGATTAAAAGTCTCAATGGTCGCAACCGCCTAAGTTCCCGAGGTCTCGCGCAAAAAGCTGTTTTGTACCTAATACTGCAATAAAAAAATCGATATAGTACAGGATTTCCCAAGTTCAATATTTAATTTATTATAACAAATGGAAGAAAACTTTAAATACAAAAATTGTCAGGCTAGACAAGCAGCATATTTTTAAAATAGTTATATTTATATAAGGTGTCCCATAAGTGTGTTACAAATCAAAGTTATATTTTTATGACAACTAATTTTCTATTGTTTTTATTTTACAATTTAATATTTTTAATACTATCACTAGTAGCTGGCGCTGACGGCACTACACATACCTTAAAATGTTTTATAAAAACTTTATTATAATCCATAAAACAATTTGCTAGAACTTGCAAACTTTAACAACATAAAAATCTAGAAATTAAATAAACAAAACGATACATAAAAATTAATTTCTTTGTTCAAAATGTCCTGTACTATATCGATTTTAATCGGGATGATTTAGAGAATATTTTCCAGTTGGTTTCAAAGACTGCGGGGTCCTTTAAACAATTAAAATTCAAATAAAAAATTTTGCGTTCGTAAAATCTAAACACATTATTTAACTCAAAATAATATAAATAAAATAAAAATAATATTAAAATTGCTAACGTAACTCTGCCTGCCATTCATAATTCTAAGTGGTACAAAATATTTATTTTTATTGAATATTACTATATAACAAAAATGTAAATAATATATTATACCTTATGTATATGTTACTAAATAAAACCCAAAAAAACCCGGTAATAAAACCCAATAAAACCCGGTGGGCTGGGCTTTTTTTAAAAAACCCGGGTTTTTGCCAACCCTGAATATGTACAGTCGCCAGCAGAACTCGTCTGGCACCCTAAAGGCTACAATTGCTTACAACATATTCCAAATTTAAAGGCAAACATCATCGGTTATCTTTTTCTATCAAGTTTAATATATTTAAATACTAAAATTCGGAATATCAAATATTTATTGTCACAAAATTTACGTATACACTTTTCAATAGATTACATAATAATTTAATTGCACAAATATGTATGAGTACTATAAACGAAGAGTAGTTCTTTATCTAGCAAATGAATTTCAAAATATCTGTCTTTGTTTGATACATGGAGAAATGATTTAAATATTATAATAATCAAATGGGAGGAGCCAACTAAGTTTGTGATAAACGAAAATGAATACAAACTGCAAGACCATTAATGCAGGCGACTGTACATACAATGTTCATCGCATAGTAACTTTGAACAAACATTTCATCCTTTTTTTGGCCATCCTATTTTCCTTTGATGAACATATTGCACATACTCCTTCCCTCCCTGAAGGTAATGGTCGGTCCTCTGGCGATACAAAACGAGTAATTTGATTCCTTAATGTCTCGAGGCAAGATCTTCTGTTTATATGTGCCTTGGCTTAGCTAGGGCTAGTGAGATCTCTTTCAAATACAGTCGTCGTAACATCAAGTGGTTTGTATTTGCTTTGAAAATGATCTGACTATTTACGGTTGCGATATTCAAAACAAAATAAAATAACCTCATTGACCACATTCGACTTATTGTGGCATGGTGATGGATACAGTAGACATCATACCTCAGCGAGATGGTCATTGGGATGATACCAAAGGTGCAGGTGGTGCAGCCGTCGGTTGTTCTCGTGATGCAGATGACACCTCCTTGTCAAAATCTACCGCCGACGGTTATGTATCTGTATCATGCTGACTATGTTTATTAGCTATGTCACTTCCAGAGACACTGTCCTCTAAGCTCTGTCAACCAGTTTCTTTGAAATCAGACAATTTTTCCAACTAGGAAGTTATTAATACGTCTCTTTATTATTTTTTTACTATTGACACGGGAATGTCTAATTTTTTTTAGTTTATATAATATTTATGTTAAAACAGACACAAAATCAATAAAAAACAGTAATATGTTAGATAGATAAGATAGATAGAAAAATACTGTATTTAGTACTATAAATTACATTACAGGAAGGTTGGAAGTGTGCAATAAATTGTATTACATATATTCTGATATATATTTTTTGTAACTCAAACTTACATGAGTGACATGAGCAAAAAAACATTATTAAAAGAGAAAATCTCTCATGTATGTTTGTGTATGTACTTATACTATACTAATATATGTGTAATAATAAATTTATTAAATAAAACAGTAATATTTTAAACATATAAAAAAAAATTAATAATAATACAAAAATGATGCTTACGTTAGTGGTGAACAAAAATAATTTCGGTTTTTATCGAAGGCGGCAAAATGCTCATAGTGCGCTTACTTTAGGGTTAAAAATATAAACAAAATGAGAAACCTCGGAACTCAGTACCACTTTTTTGAGGAACCTTCGCAATCTTCGATTTTTTTTAGTTAAAAAAAAATTCAAAGTTTACATAACTTTAATAATAAATACTTTAATAATAAAATACGACCTATATAGTTTTTGATGTTGCTAATTATGAATTTAAGGTTAAAAATTTACAAATTCAAAATGGCGAATGTATAATTAGCTCGAAAACAGACGTGTGATTTTTTGTAAAGTATTGATATTTATTTTACATACTCGTAAATACTACAAAAATAAATTGCCGAAAAGTTCTACCTTTTACGAGTGTAATTTTCGTCAAAAAAGACCCTTAAACGATAGTCAACGTTTGTTTTTTCGTAATTTTCTAATAATCGGCGCATCGGCCAAAAAATTATAATAATAAAAATTGTAGATAATGAAATTTAAATATATTATACATATATTAATTATATACATATATATTATACATTAAGAATATGTGGGCATCACGCCACAAATTTCAAAAATCACTGTTGATGTGTTAGAATAGATTCATGCTGTATCTATATGTATTCTGTAATATTTAGGAATTTTTATTTGACTAAATTATTTAATTAAATACAGTTCGTTCCGGCGGAGATTGGATCCCCGTTTTTTTACCTAACAGAAACTTACCAACTTAAATAAGGGCAGTTAACTTGTATATTATTAGAGCATCGACTCTATTCTGAATAATTGTATACGTGAATTTTGACAGTTGTGACGTAGTACCCGTATATTCTTCAGTTTTACCACACTAATATATGTATAATTATAACTCAGATTTAGTATATATAACCTAATAGTTGTTAACCGCGACTTCGTTTGTGCGGAATTTAGGTAAGGTCGGAGCTGAAATTGAGAAAATTCACTTGGCATAAAACCCATGAAGAAGAAGAAGGTTAGGTAATACAGATTTCTGTTATGATTATAATCGATAAAACAGGTTTTAGTTTCGCATTTACACGCTAGATGTCTACGTCAAAAAAGGATAACCTATGTATAATGCGTACAAATGTCACACCCATTTTTTATATAATACATTTTTTGGGATACAAAGTAGGCTATGTCCTTCCTCAAGATGCCAAATTTCATCAAGATCGGTTCAGTGCTTTTGCGGTGAAAATGTAACAAAAAAGAGAGACAGACACACTTTTGAATTTATAATATTAGTACGATTAGTACTGTATAGAAGTATGGATGATTTTATTCATGTTACCCTGTTAATCTAATAAAAGGACATTTTTAGTGACATTGTAAAAAATTTGTTGGATAGTACTGGTAATTTAATGTCTTCCATTTGTAAACGTCTTTAAATAAATAATGTTTGATTTAATATTAATTGAATTTTCTGTTAAATTTTCTCGGAAAACAATCATCCCATTTGAGTAATTAAGTAGCAAAGTTTTTGTTAAAACTTTAAAAACATAATGAAATTTTAAAAAGTCTGCATTGGAATACAAAAATAGTGTTGAACAATAAACAATAAATGATATTGAATAAGTAAGTGTACGTAAGATATTCTTTTGAACATAGCCACATCTAAGGGAATTTCTAGAAACAGCAAAGAGAAAATGAACCAACTGTCAATATTTAATTAGGACAGCTTTCTAGGGCCGCTCGTGTACAAATTTTAGCAGAGGATTTTTGAGCAAGCTTGTGAATAATTAATTATATCTGTAAAATGCTTGACTCAGTATTTGTGGAATTGTTTTATATCAACTTAATATGTGTTTTGTTTAGAAATTGCTACTTAGAATAAACCTGGATGAAGTTTTTATTGTTAATTAGTAGAAATTATTTAATTATTTAAACTAACTCTTCCTCGGTGTGATATAATCTCTGTAAATACTTATTAGCGTGTTTTTTAGTTGGTATTTTGTCAGATTTTCTACTCGTAAGTTTAATTAACTTTTTCCAGCGTAAATAGCTATGTATTTTAAAACATATATTTGGTTATTCTTTTTTTGTTTCAATTTTATATTGTTTATACTTTTAGTTTTTATTAAAATTTCATATTCTGTATCTAAAATACAATCATTACGAACATTCATCGAATACCTTACTGTTTCTAATGAGATAAAACTTTTTTAGCTTGAGATTAATAGTTTATTTTAAATATAACAAATTAAAGTCTTTACGAAATAGAATACATTGTATATATACCTACATATGTATATAAACTTAAGTGGATGAACAAGAGATCTTTTGGAAATAAGCTTCACATGTATAATAATATAATATAGTGACGTTAAATATATTAAATGATAACAAATTAATTATTATATAAAATGATATTGAAAAACAAATCAATAAATATTTTGATGACTTGCCCTACACGGAGAGAAAAAACTTAGAACAATTACTGTGCTCTGCACTATAAACGATGTGCGAAAGTCGAATATGGTCAATTTTATACGGTAAAATAAGAAAAATTAAAATTCTAAATAAAAAATGTGAAGGACACAATATTATTTTTTAAAATACAGCCCAGCGAAATTTGTAAAACAGCACAGTAAAAAGTCCCAATCTCGACAAATTTGCATTTTTTAATGGTTTTTCTTAAAAAAATTACTATTTAAGTTGTCGTAAAATCTTAGGCGGTCTAATATATTTTACCATTCTGTTTTATAATTTGTTCAAAGCTATCTCGTAAAAGCAGAAAGAAAGAAAAAGACAGAAGATATCTAAAAAAGTAATATCTCATTAACTGTTAATCGTGGAGATGTATGTATGGTTTTAGTTTGTTTGTAAAACTATTCTCTAAAAATCATACGCATCATGTCTAGATCGGTCGGATACGGTCGGGTATCTTCGATATATAATCGTGTATAAGCAAAGTTGACAGCTACATATTTGAAATGTATATTTGTTTTTAAAGTACATATTGTAATTGTGAAGTGTTTTCTATTTTAAAGATATTTTTCTATGTTATCGTGATTTTAAAGTATTATATTTTTTAGAAGTTTTATTTGTAAAATAAGTTTTGACAGATATAAGTTAGTTTAGATTTTTGATATTGAAAATACGTTATTTTATATTTAATTTGTCGTGATTACTTTAAGTATAATCGATTTATTGATTTTTTAATGAATTTTCAAAGATTAAAAGTAAATTGTATAATATTGTATATAGTTTATGTATCAAAGTGGTAAGTTGGTACACTTGTCAAATATACAGTGTGAAAGCATCTGTACATGTATTCGTATGTAAGCCGTAAGACAAGAGTACGTAAGGTTCAATAAGGGTTCTTACAGTATTAATAAATGCATTTGTATTTGTATTAACTAATTAATAAAGTGATTATAATAATAAAGTGTTATTATACGTGTGCACCACTCATCAGGTTACAACAGTTTACATAAAATTAATAAAATAAGTAGTTCTGTGAATTGGTTTCTTTGCACATGTATTGGTTGTCATATCTTTATGTAAATTGTTCTACAACTATATTTGTAAACTATTATTAATTAAAAAATTCAAAATAATGTATATTATATAAATAAATCGATAACTTTCTTAAAATGAAATTGCTTTTTATTGTTTTTACCTTTCTTTCTTTCTTGCTAGGATAGCAATTTTTACCGTGCTAGAAAAGCAATTTTTATAAAGCAATCACTGATAATTTTTACTTCTTACTTAAATAATTTTTATATGGACGTATATATTTTTTTACTATTATCGTCGACTGCGCACGCATTATAAGAGAGCACAGTAATTTTTCTAAGATTTTCTGTATAAAAATTATTATGATTTTTCTCTCGGTGTACTATCAAAAATAACGGCTCTTTTACGTAATATGTAGCTATAATAAATAGTTGAGTATTGATTTTTAAAACATGTGTAATATTATTACTTATATAAAATTCATAGGAATATTTAGTACCTATGTGTATTGTACCAGATTTTTCTGTTTGTGCGTATCCACATATGATTTATATATTAATGGTAAGTACATAGTGGTGTTTGCTTTATTTTGTTTGGATTTCACACTACTGCGTCTGTGTTTATCGTGAAAATCCACACAACAGTATAGATTATTTAATTTGTTCCCGTCCCAAATACATACAAATATATCACGGGCCGTATTAAATAAAAATAAATATTTTCAATATAATTTTTTTTAAATCGCTTAAGACATACACAGGTGTATGCCATAAGGCCTAAGGATAAGGGTTCCGATGTACGTACTATGTGGACTGTTTATAGCCACTATCAGGTATATTTTTGAGTTAAAAAAAGGGTCATAGTCTACTAATTGAGATCTACATTTCTACACTCCACATGCTTAGATATGAAAATAAAAATACAAAAATCTATGATGCCCCTGCTTATTATTTCAAAATTTAAAATGATATTGTTGACTTTAGTAGCCTCGTTATCAAATTTTTCTAGATTTTTTGAGCTAGTTTCCGAGTTAGAGTTACAGGCGCCATTTTTGCGTTAGAAAAAATAAAAAATAGGGTCAAATTCTACTGATTTAGATCTACATTTTGACACCCCACACACCTTGGTATACAATTTTTTTTTATTTGCTTTAAAGCCCTTTGCAAGCGCCATTTTTGATTTAGAAAAAAATAAGAAAGAGGGTCAAATTTCACTGGTTTGGTTGACATGCCACATGCCTTGGTATAATTTTTTTTTACCTAGCTTTACCCTCTTAGCATCCCCCTAAAAAATTATTTTTCAAAAAATGTGCACATCTTTTACTAGAGGGCATCATTTTACATGTTCAGTAAAAATTTCAAGTTTCTAGCTAATATAGTTTATGAGATATTTTACTTTGACTGAAAAGGACGGACAACAAAGTGAGATTAATAGGGTTTCTTTGAAACTCTAAAGTGGTGTGTGTCTCACCCACATAAGCACCCGGTTGAAGTGAGTTTCTTTTGATTTAATTAATCATACGATTTAAATAAATAAAGCTAAACGAATTAAATTAATAATCAAACGTATTATTTTAACGCATAAAGCGTATAAAATCACGGAACACACAACAGCTGATGCATCGACACCTAATCTAAATTCGTAATTAACTTATACGCATGTGCTACTTATCCATCTTTCTCTTATACATCTACTCATTGCTCTCTTCTATTGCATTTTATGTTTGATTATTTGTTTGTAGTAACGTGTCGTATTTTTGAATTAAGTATCGTATTTGATTAAAGTGGCGAAGTCATTCCAATGCACTCAAATATTTTAACTAAGGTTTAAAACTAACAATACAGGGACTTGAACCGGTTCCGATTCAAACATAAATTTCGGTTCGGGTTTGTGTTCAGCATAGCGCAAACAATTTATGTTCAAAAACCATTTTTTTAGGGTTCAGGTTCGGGTTCAAGTTTGTAATTGAAAGAAAATTATTTTGTTCGAAAAAAAATTAAATTAACATTAAAACATTTTCTGAAAAAGAAAAAAACATTAATAGCCATTAAAATATTGCTAGAAAAAAGGGAAAAAATAAAATTACATTTTTAAGATTGGAATCTCTATTTTTCAGATTTTTTTTGCAAATTCAAATGTAATTCAGTTATAGAATTAAAAAATAAAATAAAAATATGTAAATTTCAGTAGTTGACTTGAGAAATCACATCATACCATAAAATTCACACAGATTTCCAATATTAGCACATTTTATAATCTCTTTTAAAAATTATTGGAGGAAAATATTAAAATATTAAAAATAATTTATTGAACCTTTTAAAAATATATGGTTACCGGTTATCCATGAAAAGGTTCGGGTTCAGATTCAGGTTCGTTGACTTTGAGATATAGTGGTTCGGTTCGGATTCAGGTTATTGAAAAATACGTGTTTTTTCGGGTTTACGGTTCGGGTTCAGGTTCAAGTCCCTGCTTAAAATAGAAAACAAACAGGTACATCATCTCTACTTTTAACTCCCTTTTGTTTTGGTAATATACTTTAGTATCATAAATACCAGCGCATTGGACCCGGTGATAACCGGGTTAATATCAAAAAATTATACACGAAAACCTTCCTCGTGAAACACTATTCATCCAACATGCCCATCCAACAAACTCACCCTACTTGTCCACGGAACATGCTCACAACACACGGTTCACCGCGAATTATTGTTTTTTATTCGACTTTATGAAATTTAAAATATCCACAAATTATACACATTAACCTAATCAATCCATTAGTGAAAACCGGAATAAAATCCATTCAGTAGTTACTGAGAAGCGCGTGTAAAATTATATTTTCATGCTCGACAAAATATTTGAAATAGACGTGATCATAGTGACCTCAATTAAAAAATATTGAAACCGTAAATTATAGAATTCTGTCTGCCATGGTATTATGTTTTTATATATCTATAGTAAATGACAGTTGTATGCTCTGAAACAAAACACGACTTGATGAAGATTTTTTTAGTCTTTTGATGTTAAATCTTAGGTTTTCATAAAATTATCTAACTATTGGTGAAAACCGCATTGAAATCGGTTCTGTAATTCCCGAGTCTATAAGCCTGAATATGAATAAAAATAATATACCTAAACATTTATGATCTCACTCTAGCCTTATCGGCACTACAAACAGGTTGAATAAGAATGAAAGCTTTTTTCAATAAATATTATTAAAAAGATACTTATTTGTTGTATAAATATGAACATAAAATTTAAAATATAAAGGTCCATTCTTTATTAAGTAAGATGGATATTTATGAGTTAAGTTTAGATACATAAATTATATTAACACCGCTAGGGAGCCATATAGACACCTGTTCACATCATACTGCTTTTTTTTACTATACCTGTGTGTAATGTGTAGTGTATTCGTATACAAGCAACGTGATAAAGGAAACTAACGAGAATAATCGATGTAGATTCGAACCCGATAAACAAGAAGTGATCATCACAAAACAAAATAATTAATTTTGTTCACAGTATTTGCAGACACAGCCATAATTAAAAACCGACAGGTCCGATAAGTTAATGTTTCCTTGTTAATAAAATTATGTGGGAAAAACATCAAGAAGAACGGAAAAAGTATCTATGTGGCCGGTATGATTAAAATTTTATATATAGTATTTATGTAAGTTATAAAAAAAAATATTTTTTTGGCATTTCATTTTCGATGATTTAGTCAAAAAAATATTTAGGTATTTACAATAACAACTGAATGTTAACGAAAAAATATTAAGAAGAAAGGGAATACTTTTAAATCACATAAAGTAAGACAAGGGTTGCAAACTGACCTTATTTGGAAAGAACAGTCCTTTCTGGGGATCATCTGTCCTTACCCTTTCACAAACTGAAATAGGACACATTTCTTCCTTATTTTTAAGATATTTCAGTTCAGATGTATTTTTTTTGTTCTTTATAAAAGTTTTTTGTCAAAAAATACGAAAATAATTAATAAGTATAAAATTAACTTTAATTATTTCTAGTCGTTATTTAGGAGCCAGACACAGATTTTTCGCTATTTATTTTTGTTTTTAATTTATCATTTTCTTCTTCCCGAATCGACATCTGTAACCGATATTTCAAATCCCTAAGAACCATAGTTCTGATAATAATTTGTATAAGGTACTGATACCAGTCTTGGATCCTTTAAGAGTAAGGTATACTGTTTTTTAGGATTGATGGGCTTCTTTTTTGTAATTCTCATGTTACTAATAAAACAAGTACGCTTTTATTAAATCAATTTAATTACCCAAAGTCCGCAAATATAGTTTTCTTTAAATATAACCTTTTATTTTTTTTGTTTTTTCTCCAGTAATGGATAAAGTAAAATCAGTAATAGGCATCCACTGATGGACACTTGCTAATTATTAAAGAATGATAAGTACTACGACACAAAGTTATAAAATAAAGAATTGTAAAATTTGAAACCATGTATAGCAGATGCTATGATAATATATATATGTATATTATTGTATATACATATGATATGATATATGAAAGAAGTCAAAATTCGGGTATGATCTAAGACTGGTACCAATACCTTATTTGTAAGATTGTTGTGTATAACAAAATGAAATAAAGAAAGATATGAAACATAGAATAAATTACTTCTCATATATATTATTAAAACCAAAATTTAAAACTGAAAACCACTATTGTTATTACATATGTATATGTATACAGGATGATTCAGTGCTGTCGTGCTAAACTTGAACAGTAAATTAAGAGACATATTTTAAGCAAAAAACATTCTATGAACATGTGTCCGGAAATTTTTCGTAAGGGGGCTACAGTCCTCCAAAGATTTTATTCAAAATTAGTTTTTATTTAATATCTGGAGACCCCATTATGCTAAAGTTATGAAATTTGATACAGGGTTTAGTATTAATAAGTGTTATCGATTTCCAGTATTGAACAATTATAATTTAGATCAGGGCTGTATGGGGCCAGTGGGCCCATCGATTTTTATCTAGTATTTTTTTGTTCTTTAATTTTTTCCTGAATTAGATATTCGAATAAGATTGTATGGCACAAAATACACAAAAATATACTTTGCTCATTTATCATAGGATAAACCGTTTACGAGAAATATGGATGCAAAAGAAAGGATGCAGAATTTTACGTAATACGGATGCTTCAAATTACAAAAAATATTTTTATACTCTTGTTCTATGATAAAAACTAAGACAAAAAGATAATAAAAATATACCTCCAAAAATTCATCCTTACCAAAAAATAGTTATTTTAAGTATCGCTTTCTAGTTATTATGTTAGTAAATTACTTGCAACATTAATAGAACTGGCTATAGGTCTAATAGGACACGTATTAGGTGATATATGTACATGAACTTTTTTCTTACCTTTAATCAAGAACAGAAATATAAATTTATTTTGTTTCATTTGAAGCATCCATATTAAGTAAAATTCTGCATGCTTTCTTTTGCATCGATATTGCTCGTAAACGGTTTATCCTATGATAAATGAGCAAAGTATATTTTTGTGTATTTTGTCTCATACAGTCTTATTCAAATTTTTAACTAAGGAAAAAATTGAAGAACAAAAAATACTGGATAAAAATCGACGGGCCTCTTGGGCCCATACAACCCTGGTCAAAATTACTATTGATTGTTACTGGATATATATAACACTTATTAATACTAAACCCTGTATCAAATTTCATAACTATGACACAATAGGTTCTCAAGATATTAAATAAAAACTAATTTTGAGTAAAATCTTTAGAGGGCTGTAGCGGTGTAGCCCCCTCATGACAAATTTCCGGACATATGTTTTTATAATGTTTTTGGCTTAAAATATTTTTCTCGATGTACCGTTCAAGTTTGGCACGACAGTGCTGAATCATCCTGTATATTCGCAAATAATGACAAATATAAATATTATTGCTTCGCCATCGTGTCACTATAAAATTGCGTTGACCTTGTCTGTCCCATTCTCTTAAATCTTAAATTTGCAATATTATTTTTTGAGGCTTTTCAAAGTTGACAACCCTATGTTATACAGATGTATGTAAATTAAATAAAGATATATTATATTTACAATAACATATCATCTCCATTATGCACATATTTGAAAATCTCTATAAACAACTTTAATGATAAAATAATACCAGATTCAAGTTAAATCGCTCTGACAAAATATTTCCGACATTGATTTCGTGTAAGACAGTGATAGGTTCTGACATAATTCTTGAGAAGATGTACGAAATCTGATGTGCGGAAATGAAATTAAATACAGATAAGAGCGAACAGATAAGTTTTCCAATTAATAAGTTACCTGTTATCTCATTCTATCGTCGCTTCATATTGTTCACCAAACGTAAGATGTGCATTAGCATGTGTGGGGGTAAGATGACGAGAATTATTGCCGTCAATATTCAGAAGAATGTTTTTGTGAATTTCAAGTATTTTAGTAATGCGATATATTTTATGGTTTTAATATGTATCTTAATGATGTAGTTGATATGATCAAATATTAATAATATAATTGGTATAAATTAGTACGTACACAGTTAATTTATTAATATTATAATGTCAGGGATGTTACAGGTATAGAAAATGGCAATTTTTGTTTTACATATAAAACAATTATAGTTTTTAATTTAACTCTTAATTTAATTTGATACCTATAAAAAACATCTGCCAAGTAAATGCACAGTTCTTCCTCGTGCTAAATTCACCAAAAGTAGTTAATATTGAACAATTTAAATAAAAACCGATAGTGTTGAAATAAATTGCCTGGAATTGGTTAACCATTTAATTTTTATACAATTTTACTAAAAAATATTAGTTTAAAAGACGCACCTGATGATTTTTTCGTATATTTTTAATTTTATGACAAATGTCAAAATGACATTTAATATGTCCAAGCAAATATCAATTTAGAAAAACAAAACACGAATTTTTAAAATAAATTGAGATAAATCTTTGTAAGGGAATATTTTACAACAAACGTAGATTCATATTATAGAAAATTTAATGCTCTACAAAAAATATTCTATAAAATTTTCTCGTAACATGTCGTTCTTAAGATATCTTGAAAAAAAAATATTTTGAGATGTCACTCCTCTCCCTTACACACGATTTTGAAGTTTTTGAAATGGGACCGTCCTCAAGCCAGACCCAACTATCCCACTAAGTTTCAATAATATCGATTCAGTGGTTCACGAGTTATGCTTGTGACAAGGATTCAGGGGACAGACGGACAGACAGACAGACACGAAACGAAAAGTGTTGACGTGAAACGGAAAGATCAATTTAAAATTTTGAAATCGGAGAACATTTTCTTTGTCTCAATCTAAAACGATCACAAAGCTTCTCGTATCTTCGATATTGCGAGGAAGCAAAATGATCTACCATTCAAAATCTTCAAAATTGTGTGTTCCGTACCGGAACACTTTTGGAATTGACACTTTGTCAGTCTGTTTGTTGGTCTGTCATAGCTTAGATTTCGCGTAATTATAGTAAATGGTGAACTAATAATAAACTTGAGCTATAAAAATAAAAAATACATTTTTTTTTGGGGGGGGGGTAAATAGGTTAGTCGGGTATCAATTGAAAGCAGTTCAAAGAATTTAAATATGTGTGATTTTTATTAATAAAACCTTCAATCAAATTTTCAATGAGAAAAATCAGAAAGAAATTGAATTATATCAAGATCAAAATAAAAATAACAACATTTACATATTATGTAACTTATATAGTCGATAGAACGACCAAATCAACCGCGGAAGCATAACGTTTGCATAACTTATAGGTTTCTAATTAAAAAAAAAAAATGAAGTTTGTGTTACAATAATCGAATACTTTAGAAAACTATACGGTACGGGACACTAGTGCATGATATTTGATTCGCACTTGACATTTTTAGGTTTCCGTAGAAAACTAGGAAACCTTATAGTTTCGCCATATCTGTCCGTCCTCAAAAATTTTAAGCCGATTAAAATGAAATTTGGTATACGGACGAAGACTATTAATTTAATAACAGAAATGATAAGATTTTTGAAAAAAAATTTTTTTGGACCCCCTTTCCATAGACTGAATAGTATATTAAAAAAAATTCACTTAATCTATTAAGTAGGGTGTCTTTGAATTCCTAAAATGTCCTAAAATTCAATAAAAAATGTCATATGACCTTTTGATTTTAACCCTTCAGTCACGATATATTTGCGTTCAAACTCGTTATCTGAGCGCCCCCCCCCCCTCTATTTTCTAAACTATAAAAATAAAAAATCTGAAAAAATTCGAGAATATTTTTTAATTAGTACTTTCACTGAAAATTATAACGAATACTGTCAAAATTATTTTGGACCCCCCTCCCATAGCCTAAAAATGAATTCACATTTTTATTTTCACTTACCCCATTGAGTGGGATGTCATTAGATAGGTCTCCTAAAATGCAACAAAAATGTTAAATGATATTTTGATTTTAAGCCTTCAGTCACGATATATTTGCATTTAAATATCGTAGTCAGAGCGTCCCATCCTCCTAATTTCTAAACTATCAATTAAAAAAATCTAAAAAAAAATTCAGAATGTAGCTTTTAATTAGTACTTCCACTGAAAATTATAACGAACACTGTAGCTAGAATAGTTTATAAAAAAAATGAAATAACTTGTTTAGAAACCGTAATGACTACGGAAACCTATCATATGCGTGCCCAACACGCACTTGGTCTTTTTATTTTTTAAATATGACCGATCTTGCCCTTATAATATGTACTTATATGTTTTATAAATAAAAACAACTTGTTTGCTTAAACGTCAAAAATTTATTTATATTGTTGAGATAACGACATCGTTCTCACATTTTGTTCTTCCTTAATAGCCTGACGATGATTCTGTGAATCGAAAGCTTGCGAATACTTTTTCTTTAATAAATTTTTGACGTTTAGACAAACAAGTTGTTTTTATTTATATATTTAACGTCACTATTAGTATATTATATGTTTTATATATATATATCTAATAAAATCAAGCATAAGTGAGTTCAAATTTAAAAAAATAAAATTGTTGAAACGTCAATATAACAATATTATACGAGTAGAAGGTACGACAGCATTAGGCATATTAATTTATTCATTTAATAATCCCTGTCCTAATCTTGCTCTCTCGAACTCTAAATCTGTGGATTATGCCTTTGTAAAGTAAATAGGTTTTGTTTATGCGTAGTTTTACAGTTAATAATTCATTTTGATAGTTTTTAAAATAATTGTTTGTCTGTCTGTAGTTTGACATTAGTGAACTAGAAAACTACTCAAACGATCTTGTTAGAAGGACCTTGGAATTAGTTTAGACTTAATATCAAACATCACGGTACTCTTTCAAAGGACCGGATATCAGCATTATTTGTTGCGTCGCAATATTTTAAATACAGGGTATCCCGAAAGTTATTTTTGTTCTTATAATACAATTCGGAATGCATGTATCGAGAGTCCCAAAAATCAATTGCAGTGTATGTTCTTTGTAATAAAATTTGGTATACGGACGTAGATTAATAACCTAAAAACAAAAATGATGAGATTTAAAAAAACAATTTTTTTGGGCCCCCATCTCATAGACTGAAAAGTATATTTAATTTTTTTTACTTATGGTGTCTTTAGATAGGTCTCCTAAAATGCAACAAAAAATGTTTTAGGACCTTTTGATTTTAACCCTTCAGTCACGATATATTTGCGTTCAAATACGTTATCAGAGCGTCTATCGATTCAAAAAATCTGAAAAAGTTTCAGAATGTAGCTCATAATTAGTACTTTCACTGAAAAATATAACGCATACTGTCAACATTTTTTTGACCCCCTTCTGAAAAGTGTACTCACATTTTTTTTTCACTAGAGGGGGATGTCTTTAGATAGGTCTCCTAAAATGCAATAAAATATGTTATACGACCTTTTGATTAAAATCTTTCAGTCACGATATATTTGCTTTTCAATGTCATTATCAGAGTGCCCCCCCTCCTCATTTCTGAACTATCGATTCAAAAAGTTTGAAAAAATTCCAGAATGTAGTCTTTGATTAGTACTTTTAATGAAAATTATAACGAACACTGTAGAAAAAATAGCTTATCAACATTTTTGAAATAACCTTTTTTATAATACGTAGTGAAAATGACTACGGAACCCTATCTTAACTCGCACTTGGCCATTTTATTTTATACATTTTGTGTTTTATTACAATATTAATTGTGTGCTCTTGTTGGGACACTCTTTATATATAAATTACTTTCATTGAAAATGTAATTGTATCAACATCAAATAGATAAGAGCCCAAACTTGTGTTGTTTATATACGTATAATGAATATGCCCGAAGCACACTGTGTACATTTCAATGCCCATTGTAAAAAACCATTTTAATTAATGATTTATTTCAAATTTTTTTCCAATTATCAATGGTACAATATGAAATCTAGCTATTTGCTATATTGTTAACCAAAAAATTTATTTTATATATGTGTATACTCAATGAACAATTATGTGATAAAAATATTTTATTTTGAGATTTATGTTCAGAGGAAAATTTTTAATGTGCCGGGGTGGACTGAAGAAGAATTTGACCCCGGATAATTTCGTAAAAATAAATTTATTTCCATACATATCTTATTACATACGATATATCTCTACGTAATTTGAATTAAAAATTATTTAAAATTTTGTCTTTAAAATAAATAAAAGTACCTAATGATTTTCTAATTTTCTGACTGTTCCCAAATTACCGAAAGTTATCTATTAATCAATTTTTTAAAGAAAATTTATAAATGCATATTTTAATTAATTTTAGAAACATAATTTGAAATATCGTCTGGTGTACACAACTCTTTGAAATTTATTTCTTTGAAGAAGATTATCATCTTCAGACTGACGAGTTTTACACACATGTTTTAGAAGTTTCAAACATAAATTGAAAGTTGTTTAGAATGAATTTTATAATACGAGAGTCTACAAGATTGAAGACAGCTATTTGAGGTTTGCGTTATTTAAGTTATTTTATCTCACCTAGGGTAGAACTCTGAAAATTATGCAATGAAAATAAATTATTCAATATTATCTTTTATATGTAGATAGAAATTTTAGAGTTGAACAATTTCTGTAAAATTTTCGTATATAATTAAGTTAATTTATAATACAACAATTTTCTTCATTGTTTACAGTTCTTGTACTCTGCATTGCTCGGGTAAATGTCGGAATGTCACCAAATCGATTATATAATTGTATAGTTAGGATTGTGTTTAAAAAGACTACGAAATATGAATGCATTTTCATCCTGACGCTCGACGCTCGTTTTCGAGCGCCAAATCTTGTCACGTGATCGATTTTTGATGTTCTGATTCATTTGATCTGTAGAGTGATGGCGAAGGGAGAAACAGCGGTAAACACGCGGGCGTCAACGCCTGGCTGACATTTGAGTGTTTACGAGGTCTACGATGTATATCAGGATTTTGTATTGATTGATTTGCATTTCAATCAGCCCATCAAAACAACGTTTCTCAACAATTTTATTTGATAATTGCCTCTTCGAAATTAATGACATATAAGCTCAACTCACTTGGACGCTAAAATTCAAATCTATGCACGTGACTACTTTTGACGCGTCGAGCGTGAATATGAAAAGACATAGAGTACATTATGTCAGTTCTGAAGAGATTTTTTCTCTCACTTCACAACATTTTTTTACTGCTTAAACTTCTGGCATGATAGCGTGATGTTACATATTCATCTCTATCCACATTACATTGGTGAATGTTTCTTCTTTCTTTCTTTCTTTCTTTAGTGTTAACCCGGTAGTAGTAGTGTCAAGTCTCATATATCCACACATATTATTTATTTTTAAAATAATTTATTGGTTGGGATGTTTGTTATATTCTTCTCAATATTTTTCAATATTGCTTTCATTATGATTTTGAAAATAATTTTACTTATATTGTAATGTATTATGTATTCATTATGTAATTAGTTCATATTACCTATTTTACCAACCCCTAAAAATTTTAATTTCTTCTTAAAATGATATAAATATATGCGTATGCGACAGATTTCATGCTATGAAATAAGGTGCCACCAGTGAAGAGTTAACAAATAAACTATCTTGCCAACTTAACTTAACTTATACGCTGTGTATTATATATATAATGAAAGGAACAAATTCGTTTAAAATGCAGGTAATTATTTTGTGCAAAAATGCTCGGACACGTCGATTAGTTTTTTAGTTGCATATTTTTTGACATAAGAAAATTATATACAGGGTGTCTCAAGAAGAACATATAGTCATCATTGATTTTTAAATAGAACATCCTACATATATATTATGCCATTTTTGAATTATACGGTGTATTCTGAACACTTTTTGTATAACATACCATATCTCTAAAATCAGCGGTTTTCAGAATAATGACGTTTGAAAATTGACATTTTGAAATACACACAAGTCAAATAAAATGAACATTTTTTTAAAAGCCAACAAAAACATCCTGGTATGGCAAAAAAAAACATTGAATTTTTTCTTTCCTTTTTTTTTATTTTTTTTGCAATACCAGAGGTTGTTTTTGTTGGCTTTTAAAAAATGTTCAAAAAAAATGTTTTTGTTCAATTTAAACATTTTATTTGACTTGTGTGTATTTCAAAATGTCAATTTTGGTGTGTATATAGTGATCTCATCAGGCCTAAACTACTGGACGTATCGAAGCCATATTCACATTATATATTCGTTTGGTTTTCCGATAAGTTTATAGATTTGGACCCAGTAGGTGGCGCTTGGGTCGAGAATTTCTAAAAATTGTATTTTTTATCGAAATCATATTCACACCATATGTTCGTTTGGTGTTCCGATAGGTTTATCTTTCTTTTGAAACCGGTAGGAAGCGCTGGGGTCAAGAATGTGTATTTATAGTCCGATTTGGCTCATATTCAGAATATACAGGATGATTTACTAGTGTAAAAAAAATTTACAGTAGATCGAGGATGTAATTTTAAGCAAAAAACCTTATGTGAACCTATGTCCGGAAATTCTTCATGAGGGAGTTACAGTCTTTTACTCAAAATAAGTGTTTATTTAATATCTAGAGAATCCATTGTGGTACAGTTATGAAATTTGATACAGGGTTTGATATTAATAATAAGTGTTATTGATTTCCAGTATCAAATAATAATAATTTAGACCAGGGATGTATGGGGTCAGTGAGTCCGCCGATTTTTATCAAGTATTTTTTTGTTCTTGAATTTTTTCCTGAGTTGGGTTCTTGTAGAAGATTATATGATACAAAATACACAAAAATATACTATGTTCATTTGTCTTAGGATCAACCGTTTTTAAAAAATATCGAAAAAAATAAGTACTACAGAATTTTACTAATACTGATGCTTCAAATTACACAAAATAAGTTTATATTCTTGTTCTTTGAATAAAAATAAGAAGATGAAAAGTAAATATAAATATATCTCTAAAACTGCTTTTTTAACAACAAACAGTCATTTATAGTTTCATTTTTAATCATGTTAGTAAAATACGTGTAACAGTAATACAACTGGCTATAACTCTATGATGATAATTATTAGGAGGTATATTTATATAAAATCAGCTCAGGAAAAAATTAGAGAACAAAAAAGTACGTGATAAAAATCGGTGGGCCCACTGTCTCCATACACCCCTGGTCTAAATTATTATTATTTGATACTGAAAATCGATAAAACTTATTAATACCAAACCCTGTATCAAATTTTATAACTGTACCATAATGGGTCTTCTAGATATTAAATAAACACTAATTTTGGGCAAAGGACTCATGAAGAATTACTGGTGCTTGAGTCGAGATATTTATGAAAATATGATTTTTACAAATTTTTTAAATAAGTTATTTTGGGCAGAACAACGATGCCGGTTCAGCTAGTTATTATATATGTAGTTGAGACAGGTTAAGATTATATATAACTTAATCGTTTTGTTTTTTGATCCACTCTTAACATTTACTCGTATAATATCGATTTCTTTGTTTATAGTATTTTTAGTGATACAACAGTTAATACATACTTTATTCGGAATGTAAAAAAAACATACATTTGCACCCAAATTGAATGTGTTAATATTACCTGTTAGCGCGCGCACGATACCCATGCGGGTTTCACTTGTGTGTGTGGTGGAAGAATAATCATCGGTGTTAGTCGCTAGTCCAGCGTCTTCTCGAACAGATCGGCCAGCTCTCTCTCTTACACAGCGCCTCCACCGACAGATGCGTTAGTTTGTATGTAACGGTGTAGTGCGTGTTGGATTTGTGTGCACTCGTGCAAGAATCATGTGTTTATTGTTTCATGATTAAGTATCTTTGAATTTTATTTCTGGATAATAAAAATTGTGAGAAAAATTTAGATTTATTAATTCATAATTGAATTGATTTTAATTAAAACCAATATTAAATTAAATTTCAATTAGTTCTTTATGAATTTTACAAAATATATTTTTTAGTTTTTAATAATGTTCCATTCTTTAAATTGATAAAATTGGTCGTTAATTCTGCCAATGTTTTAGCACTTATATCTGTTGGCAAGTGTAATTATAAAATATAAATATAATTTTTCTAAAGTTCCAATTAATTAATTTAAAATTAATTTACAATATTGTCATTAACTAAACTTATTTTACAATTACGCTTTTCTTCATTTGAATAAAGGGAAATGAAATGTGATAAATAATATAGAAGCTAAAAAAAGAATTTTAATGAATATTATGAAAATTAAAAACTATATAGCATGTAATTAAATATTGTTTCTGTAAAAGAAGTGTAAAACAAATCATGAAGAAATTATTGACATTGTTTTTGTTTTTATTAAATTATAACTTTAGTGAACAGCAGTGCCAAAGTTATCAGAAGTTACATTTTAAAAGAGGTGAGTACATACATTAAGGTATTAAATAAAATATAACTTTCATTGTTATAAAAATGTTTTTTTACAGGACCGTAATCATGCATGTCATGATCTTTTTTAAGTTGTAAATAATTCTATTAAATATTACTTTTTATTTCTTACAGCTGGGATTTATTTTCTTATAAATAATTAAATGTTTTTGTTTTTGACTACTAGTTATTTCTTATTGTTATTATAATTTTAAGCAATTTTTGATTTATGTATGCATTTTATTCTTAGGGTTCCATAGATCTATGACCAGAACTTTATTAATCTCACTTTGTCGCCCGTCCGTTCATCACAGCAACATATCTTGTAAACTACATTAATAGGTTAGGTTAGGTTAGGTTAAATTAATCCTAAAATAGATATCAAAATTATTGAGGTTAATCAGTGGTAGACATCAAAGATCTTTGGATAAGATTTTAGGATTATTTTACTTGCTTCAGCTCTAGAACTAAAGCAAGGCGTCTTTTTTATATCTAGGCATGTGAGGTATCAATATACATGTAGGTCTAATTAGTAACTATCATATTTTTCTATTGGTAATAAAAATGGTTCGAAACAATCATTTCAAATACCATTCCCTCTCGGTAAGTACTTGCTCAAAAAATTTAAAAAAATCATGTGAAAAGGGTTTGGATTACACTATTAACGACAAATATTGAGGTCAACAATATCATTTCGAATAAATAAATTGAGAAAAACGTTTAAGTATATATAGACATAAAACATAGACCGCGTATTCTGTATTAACATATTGGTGTAACATTTCTTCAAAACAGTGAAAGAGATGTGGTAGTGTTGGGATATATCTATATCTTTTTCTAAGGAGAATGAAATAGTTATACCAGGGGTCGAAACAAGTTCAGTGTTCAAAAATATTAATTTTACTGACACAGAAATTTAAAAATACTGACTTTTACTAACTATCTGAACCGATATAAAACAAAACACGCCTTGCATTGTATTATAAAGATGGTGGAGTCGAATCGAATGTATCACAACGCTTAACTTTTCTCAGCCGTATATCTCGAGAACTATTGGTCCTATGGAAATTGTGTACAGTACTTTTTGTATGTAAAATTAGCTAAAGAACAAATGTTATAATAACTAAAATTGCGTTAAAACCAATAGTTTACGAGATATTTGTAAAAAAACGATTTTCGCGACCTTTGACCTAGAATAACTTTTTTTGTGCACACGATTTCGCAATTGAATTTTCAGACGTTATTTCTTATGCCTAAATAAAGATTATCTCAGTGTGAAAAATTCATTTGGATTTTTTTTCGCACAGCAGTCTTTTTTTGGCCTTATTTTCCTGGGCTATAAGTTTATTTTGGCATTTTTGTACTATATAAATATCAATTATTTACATAATATTATTTGTATACATAAATTCTCAAATTTAGTACAATAAAATTCTTTTTAGATATTATTTACATTATTTATAATTATTATTATTTATAATTTGAATATATTTTTCACGGTAATTGTGTTGTTTTGAAGTCAAATGTGAAAACTTTGAGTACCAAACCCAAAAAAACTGACAAAACTGACCATTTTTCCAAAAACTGTCTTTAACTGACCGGGTAAGAAAAAACTCACTTTTACTTATTTTAATGACCAATTTTGACCCCTGTTATACTCCTGTTTAAATATATACAAATATATCCCAACGCATTTTTTATATCGTTCTTTTGACACGAATCTGTTTTCGAGTCAGATGCGCGGTCCATGTTCTATTTCTATGAATAAGTATTTTTATTATTTTATCCAAAACAGTGAGAGAGATGTGGTAGTGTTGAGATATATCTATCTCTTTTTCTAAGGTGAGTGAAATAGTTATATTCCTGTTTAAATATGTACAAGTATATCCCAACGCATTTTTAATCTCTTTCTTTTGACACGATTCTATTTCTATGAATAAGTATTTTTATTATTTTATATTCTTCTCTTCTTTTACTTATTTTTTTATTTCCTTATTTACTTATTTTATATCGAAGTGCAAGGTATAGTATCCACGTACTCAGTAGGTTTAGATAAGCCTTGTTAAGTAATATAATATTTATAAATTATGCGTGCGCAGTAACATTGATACGTTTCAGGAATGAATAATCAATATTATAAACGATTTTTCGCTAGTAATATAAAAAGTAATTACTTATTTGAAAGCTATGTTATAGGGTTGTTTTATTGATTGAGGAGCTCGGTTATCAATAGGGCTTTAAACGACTGGTTTTAATGTTTACAAGACGAGATCGGATTAGTTTTTTTTTACAATATTTATATTTTGTATCAAGATGAAGCTTACAGGTCTCGACAAGAATTTTATAACCAACAGTCTCGCTCGGTAAATATTTAAGCCACTCTTGTCTTGTAAAAATTTAAAACTACCTAGTCTCGTATGAAGAGAAAGTTTATCAAAATGTTTTATAAATAAATTTTATGTCAATAAATTGAAAAATATTTTTTATCTTCCATTTAATTATAATGTAAATAACTTTGTTTTTAATTAAAATACCGATTTCCTCAATTATTTGTAACGAAATAAAAATAATATTATTTTTAGCAGGAGAAAAATAATATGACGTAATTATTACGTAGATTATTTAAAATTACAATACTTAATTCTAATAAAAGTGAAAAACTGGGAAATAACTGTACTTACTCACAAATAACGGAATTTACTCAACTATCTGTGTTCGACACACTGCTAAGTGGAGGGGTGATTAAAATCTTTTTTTGAATTTTCGATTATCGCAGTTCAGTAATAAGGTCACTATTTTTTATTCTGTGAATTAATTTGGTTTTGTTTTAGTTATTTAATAATAAAAAGGTAAAATGGTATAATAGATATTTCATTTTTGAAGTTATTCTTTTTTATGCGCGTTTAGGCTGAAATTTTAATAATGTGATGCATGCGCGAAAGAAAAATAACACCATGATGTTAGGTTAGGTAGATAATACAGATTTCTGTCATGATAGTCGGTAAAATAAGTTTTTAGTTTTGAATTTGCACGCTAGATGTTACTACGCCAAAGAAGTATAACTTCTAATGCGCGTACATAAGTACACACACCCACTTTTTTATACTTTAAAGAAGAAAAATAAGAGAATTATTTACTTTTATGAATCAAACCCAATTTGTTTTGATAAAATGTTTATTTGTTATCCGAAAATTATTATTTATTGAAAAACGAGAATAATGTAAGTCTCGGTGTCGTGCGAATTTTAATTTCATTGTATAAATAAACTAATGTTTGTACATTCAACCATTCTTAAAATATAAATATATGTTAAATATTATTTACATTGTATCTCACAGTCATGTACGAATCTTTTAACTACATTAAAATGGTAATTACAGACAATCTCTTAAATCTGAGACTTGACAAGACTTTTGAATAAAGTTAATATCGCCTCGGTAGCGTCTACTCAAAATTTAAGCCGGTCTTGTGGGAAACCCTAATTAGTTTACAAATTTCTAGGCAGCTTATAAAATTGACAAAAACTGACTTACATTAGTCGTTGGAGCAACATTATCATAGATCAGGTCCGTGTAACCTTTTAAACGGAAGGGCCACTTGTAAGTTTTGATAAATCTTTGCGGGCCGCAAGAATTATTGGTATTCTCTAGGTGCGGAGCCAAAAAAGCGACCTATATAGCATTGTAGTGTTGGTCGAGCTTAGTCGAAATCTTTTTTGGAATTTTCTGCTTTCCAGTTTTTTTTTAAATATGAGCTTGAATTTGTTGGCTAAACCCAAAATTCAAGCTCAAATAAATTTTTTTTAAAACTGGTAAGCAAAAAGTTCCAAAAATTTAGATTTCGACTATGCTCGACCAATACTACAATGCTATATAGGTCGTTTTTTTGGCTCCGCACTTTTTTTTGGTGTAGCTGTGTTATTAAACACAAATTATTAGGCATCTGTAGCTCTATTATATAAATAGTTTGGTTACTTAATAAAAACACCACTTTAGTAGATTATTTTTCTTCTTCTTCTTCATGGGTTTTATGTCAAGTGGATTTTCTTTTTTTCTGGCATTTCCTACTTTGCTAGACACACAGCACAAAAGTACCTACCTAAAGATTTTATACTTGAAATAATTGTGAAATGATTTTTTAAAAGAAAACTTATACAAAATAATTATTAATAATAAACATTTTATATTTAAATGACCTATCTCAATTTTGCGTTATTTTTTTAAATATTCAATAGACGCCGCGAGTCGCATCAAAAATGTTCGAGGACCGCAGGTTGCACGGGTCTGCAATAGATGGAACATTTCTCTATCGTAAAATATCAATACTACCCAACATTATAAAAAGTTAAACTCAAAGAACGTGTATAAGTGAATATTTCATCTGACTTTCAAACTTTCTTAATACAAATATCCAACATCTATAAATTTCATCTGCCGTTATTGCGTTTAAATAAAAAAAGGAAAAAAGTGTGCATAAATCATACACAACAAATGGAATTGATTGAAAAATGTACACATACATTCATAATTCAATCTACTTCGTGGAAAAATGTACGAGAAGTACAATGAAAGTTCATTAAAAATTAACAATGAAAATGAAACCAGCTTTATATAAACTGAATTTTTTTTTGTTTTAAAATAAAAATTATAATGCAAAGTCATTCTTAAATTTTAGAAACGTGATTTTTAAACGTATTTTTAAAAGTATGACTAAAATACGCCATAGGTATAAAATTATCGTCACAATAATAAATTAGTAAATTTTTATTTGATTTTTTTATAACGATGCCTTTGTTATACGACAGTGATTATTATTTTTGGTAGAATAATTCATATCCATACTAATATTATAAATGCGAAAGTGTAGCTGTCCGTTTGTTACCTTTTTACGGCTACACCACTGATGAAATTTGGCAGTGAGATAGCTTGCATCCAGAGGACGGACATAGGCTACTTCGTATCTCGAAAATTCAATTCCTAAGGAATTGCAAGGGGGTGGAAATTTTTTTTTCCAGTAATTAATATTTTACCCCCTGTTACATATGAAGGGTTTTTGATTGGTTTTATTCAATCCGGCGGGAAAAATATTAATAGAGGGGGGGGAGGTTAGGGGGAAAAAAACCCTATCTCGCATAGGAGTCGAGACTTGATGACATTTTGCGGTGAGTTAGCTTGCATCCCGAGGAAGGACATAGGCTACTTCGTATCCCGATAATTCAACCCTTATGGGATTGCAAAAGGCTTGAAAAATTTATATGGGGAATTTTTTTTTAGTAATAAATATTTCACCCTCTGTCACATATGAAAGGCTGTAATTAGTTTTATTCGATCCGGCGGGAAAAATACCACAGGGGTGGGGTATTAGAAGGAAAATCAACCCCTTATCTCGCATTGCAGTCGAGATATTTACAATTTTGCATTATGAATGAAAACCAAAATATAGAAAAAAATTATATTTCACACACTTTTACATATGAATGGTTGTAATTAGTTTCATTTGATTCGGCGGAAAAAATATCATGGGGATGGGGGTTTCAAAATCCACGCGAGCGAAGCCGCTGGTAGCAGCTAATACATAAGATGCATTCAATATTTAACACAAAAGATATTATTTTTACAATCTAAAATATTATTTATGAATGGAGAAAATATTTTTATAAAAAAAATATTGGCTATTTATAATACAATTTGTCTCTCTCCATTGCTATTAATATTGATAATAAATGTATGTATGTACTATGTATAACTATTCTTAATTTAATACAAAATAATGCTTCTTTAATTTTTTACTTGATATTTTGCAAGAAAGAACAAAAGAAAAAAAAATGTTTAATGAACTTTTTCGTGCGAAAAGAGAATATTCAAAATGAACTGAATCAACTTTAATTATTATTTATCTAATTACCGTCATTAAACGAACAATCCTTGATTGATGGGTCTAGTGAATAAAAATCGAGATTAATTAAATTTATTAATTACTTCATTAAATGCATTCAGCAGAAACAAAAAAGTTTTTGGGAGAAATTTTTTATCAATTGCCAAGTTTTTTTTTAAACATTAATTAGTTTGAGGTAGATCCAGAAATGAATGTATAAAAAATTATTTTGTAATATCTAAACTTAATCTATTTTGTCTTCATGTACTTTTGTAGGCATAGCAGCCCATAATAACTCCGCTCTTGTGTTCATCATTTTGAATATATTCATATATACTACTGAATTCAGATATATGACCATTATTAATTAAAATTTTTATTTTCTTGAGTGTTTGGTTAAAATATTAAAAAACACACTAGTTTTTTAATATATTATTTTTATTTGCATATTTGTATAAGTGCTTTTCGGAAACTATATGTTTCCTTCGTCAGTGCTCTTAATATTTTTATGAATTATAAAATTAATAATTTTATACAACATAGAATAATAGGTACATTGTATTGTACATTTATTTTAAGATCACTGACGAAGAAAATATATAGTTTCCGAAAAGCACTTATGCAAATATGCAAATAAAAATAATATATTAAAAAACTAGTGTTTTTTTTTATATTTTGACCAAAAACTCAAGAAAAGAAAAAATCATATATAGGTACTACTATATATATTATACAAATCAACACGTTAATACACTAGACTCTCGCTAATCCGGCCTTGCTAGTTCGGCCACTTAACAGTCCGACGTACTCCATACAATAAGATAAAAAAATTTAAAGGAATTACTGATCATATCACATGATGACTATCGGATTACTGTAAGTTTTACTTTGAGTAATCCAACCCACTCTATAATCCGTCCAATTTTGTTCAACGAATTGCTGAATAAGCGAGAATCTAGTGTACTTATACAGTATAATAACTAAACACGATTGTGCTGGCTAAATACCTAGAGTAAAAGTTAGTTAGTAAATAAATAAAAAAACATTTACCTAAAATTATTGAAATGCAGATATTGTACACATAGATAACATTACAAATATATGCTCGTCATATTAATTACTATATGAATTAAAATGGATAACCGCACATCTGTTAGCTGAAACGGAAATTAAATTACCATTATAAATGAATAAGTTATTATTAGTTCACAATAAGCGTATTTGACTGATAATACATTTAACACTATATCTGTAATATGTTATCATAAACAATAATATAATTTGCTTGCTTTTACACACAAAAGTTTCTGTATATGAATTTTAAATCATTGATTTTAAGAAATGTGTCTTTTTTTCATTTAAGTGTTATTTTTGTACTATTATAATAAAAAGTCGAGTTACATTTTAGTACCTATATTCTTTACAAGTTATATGTCACGTATGCATATTTAAACATTCAATCGCGAATGTTTAAAATCATACTTAAGGGGGTACTCTACTCTAGAAATTAAAAAAATCCATTATCTGAAAGTAATATACTCTTAAAAGTATGTCTTGAAAAGGAAGTTTTAAAATTTTCAAAATTCACTAACAATAAGTTAAAGCGATTTGAATACGGTAGGATTGTATTGTCGCACCGGCGCGGCAGTGCGCATCGGACAATATTTACTCTAAGCTTTTTTCTCGAAACTACTTCTTTCAAAGTGTTTTACATAATATCTCAATTTGACCAATTGACTTGAAATTTGGTGTGTACCTTCAATATATGTTGCTTTATGGTTCTTACCTCGGAAATTGCCAAATTGTTATTATTACTATTTTTTACTTTCTTATACCATGTATGTTATATTGTATAAGTATATAAGTATTGTTAAACAAATTTTTTTGGCATTATCTATTTGACTTTTCCTGGATCTATTCTAACTATTTTGCCATGATGTCTGCGTGTTGGTCTGTCTGTAAGATTATAGAAGGCTGAAATTTTATATTTAAGATTATATTTTGTCTGGAAAGAAAAAGAAAATTCTTTTTGGCTAAATCTAAAACATTTTTTCTCCACTTAAAAAATAATTCGAAAATTCAAAAATTAAGAGTGAAAATCCGTTTCCGGCTTAGTGATTACGTCCAAAAAAAATCATTATTATCTATAATTAATTTCCCACTCATTTTATTCTATCTTTTATTGGTTCGTCAGATATATGTTTTATTAAAATAAGAATCACGTGCACTGTTCACTGTCAGTATTACGTATAAGAAAGTCCCGTAGCTCCCATGGCAGATATTTTTTTTATAAATTTTTTTTATAGTTTATGGTTTTCTCGTTCTTTTTGGTACCTGCCATAATGACATCAATTCTGAATAAACCACAACACAACTTTTTTTTATGGCCTTATAAAGAATTCAATAAAATTTCTTGAAGTATTAAAAAATAAAAAGTTAAGTAAAATATTTTTAGCCTTTTTTATTAGGGTTCCGAAGAAACCCTATTAATCTCACTTTGTTGTCCGTCCGGCCGTCCTTTTCAGTCAAAGCAAAATATCTCGTATAAGCTAGAAACTTGAAATTTTTACTGAACATGTAAAATTATGTACACATTTTTTGAAAAAATAATTTTTCAGGGGAGGGGCTAAGGAGCTAAAGCTAGGCAAAACAAAATTATATCAAGGCATGTAGCACGTTAAAATGTATAATCCAACCAGTGGAATATGACACTTTTTTTTATTTTTTACCTAATTAAAAATAATGCCTGCAGGGGAATTTAAAGCAAATCAAAAAAAAAAAATTGTATACCAAATTGTAGATCTCAATTTAACCTATTTTTTATTTTTATTTTAACTCAAAAATGCACCTATAGTTCCAAACAGTCCACGTAGTCATACTTTTTTCTGCGAATATTTGTTACATAAGTACTCCTTAAACCTTACACGTGTATAAAAATATAGGATATAATTGAATAATCTAATGCAGAGGCAAATACATAAGTAGAGCCTCTAGGGCCAAGATTTGAATACATTACGTAAAAAGGACTTTGAGAATAATAATTCTATCACTACAGAGATGTTATTTTATATTAATACAAAATTTAATTAAAATACTGCACAGGACTATACCTACATACGTTTATTCAATATTATTCTTATAAAAGTTTATAATAGAATATATCAATAATAAATACGTTCTTATATTCATGTTTAAAAGCAGAAAAAGATTTTAATTACATGTTTATTAAAAATTTTCAGAACATCCTGTATGTGAAAGTAATTTTTCAAAGCCTACTATATTTATAATTGAGTGTGCTCTGAAAGATTACTTTATTACAAGATTCACTGAACTGAACTGACAAGCAGAAAGAGACAAAATTAATTATATTTAATGTTTTTGATCAGAAATAAATTAAATATTGCTCGTGTACAGTATTGTCAGATTAAATATATCCTGAAATGTTGACGATACATTACTGTAGATGAAAAATGATTTCCAGTAATAGAACTACATTTATTTATTAAAATATACATTGAAAGTAAACATAAGCTTATATGTATTTTATAAATATACAAGTGTTTGTCTAAACCAGTGATTCTTAACCGTTGTTACACAGAACACAGATGTTTCGCGAATATGTTACAAGTACTCCGCGAAATAATAATTCACAAGGAGCGCTACCGAGCCCGATTTTCATCCCATCCATTAGTCGTTTCCCAGAACAATAAGTGATTAGATCATTATTAGATGAAAATATTGTACATTACTTTTCTTCTCTAAATACAGAAAATTACGATTGGATTCAAAATCTATTTGCTGCAGTTAATATCTATGTCGTATTACGTATTTTCGTTTCCTTAAAAACAGTTTGTTTGTCGACAGATCGTATTGTAATTTTCTATTAAAAAGATTTTTTGTACATGTATTTCTGTAGATTTTTGATTTTTTTGTCTTTGGAACAAAATTTTCCAAGTAAGTTGTAAAGAACATATTTATTGCTTCAGATAGCATTTATGAAAACCATTAAGTTGTAGTTCTCTTCCAAATAGATAAACGTACTTATTTTTGATATTATTGAAAATTGATAAGTCTTCTCATTTCAATGTAATTAAATTTGTTTAATGAAGACATCCATGAAATAGTTAACTTGAATCTCTTCTTTTCTCAATTACGTACTCACGTGTACATGTATTTTTTCCACATTATAATTTGTATATAAATGAAATTTCATAACTTGTTCGCCGTAGGCAAAATTGTAGTTCCCCAACTTACCGACACAAATTCTTCTTGAGATATATTCGACAGTAACATCCGCAAATAACCATGTTTTTCAAACTACAAATACCGGCCACGAATACATTTGAACAAAACAAGGCAGGAGAAATTCATAAAGTGTAATCAAAAGTTGTTGAATAGCCACCACGAACAAGTAACATCACGTTCTCTGTTTTAGAAAAGCTGCTGCAGGTAATATATACGAGAATGTCAAAGTAACCCCCAAAGCCTACTATATCTCTGTGATTGAGTGTACCCAGGGAGATTTCTTTATTGGGTTCAAGACCCACCGTCGACTGAACTAAACCAACAATCGGAATGAGAAGTGCCTTTCACTACGTGATCGGAAATCATGAGTGTCTTTTGCGCGATCAAATCGATGGCTGAATTTATTTGCATTATACGGTATAACAGTTTACAGGAATCTATTTTACTCCCCCGATTCGAGGCTGTTTTTCCTACATATTGTACATAAATAACACCCAATTTCGTACATTTTATCTCAATTTTAACCCTTTGCGGTCTGTCCTAGTTTTTTATTCGTATTTTTTGTTGATGTCTTTTAAATTGATTTCATTCATAGGGTATTTCTTAACCCTTTTCGGTCTGTCCTAGTTTTTTCCACCTATTTTTTGTTGGTATTTTTTTAAAGTGAATAGGATATTTTTTAATCCTTTAGTACAGCGGTTCTTAAATTAAGGGGTCCCTGAAATATGTTTGGCATACATTAAAGTGATTTTACATTTCTATTCTAATGACCTTTGTTTTTCTGTCAGGGAGGCAGGAGTTATTTTAGTGTGTAGTTGTAGCTTATTTCTGCAGTTGTAGAAGCTAATTTGTGTAGTGCAAAAAATTGAAAAAATGTATAATAAATAAGTAAAGTAATAATAAAATGTGTGGAAAAAAGGTAATTGCAGTTATAAAAGCAAAAAATGTAAGTAATGTAGAGCAAAAAAAAGCCATTGCAGTTATAAAAGCAAAAAATGTAAGAAATATAGAACAAAGAAATAGGTCGGTCACTGCAGTTGTAAAAGCAAAAAATATTTGAAATGTCGAGCAAAAAAATTGAAAAAATTGAAGTTGTAAAATTTTCTTAAAGCACCCCTGCAGGATGGGGTCCCTGAAAAATAATTGTTCAAAAGAGGGTCCCTATACTACATAAGTTTAAGAACCGCTGCTTTAGTATATTTTATCCATTTTATTTTCATTTTGACTCTGCGAATTTTGTTTCTGTTTTGGCTATTTCGTGGATTTTTTGTTAAATTTAACTCTTTTGAACAAATATACATGAGTACTATAAACGAAGAGTAGTTCTTTATCTAGCAAATGAGTTTCAAAATATCTGTCTTTGTTTGGTACATGGAGAATTCAATTAAATATTAAATATTAATTTTAATAATTAAATGGGAGGAATTACTAGGTTTGTGATAAGCAAATTTGAATGAAAACTGGCAGACGACTTATGCCTTTCATTTTACATATTAGTAGTGTTATATATACATATTTTAAGATGGATATTATATAAAATTAATTTGAATTCTATAAAATTAATACGAAAATATCTTACACGAATACATGATTCAAGATATAAATTATAATTATCAATTACGAAAAATGCTAGAAGTTGTTTCTTGTGATCAATAAAGTTTTCAATAAAATAGCTTTTGATTATTTATTAATGTAGTTTTCATGTAAACACTGCGAAATACATTCTTTTAGATGTTCACGTGATATATTTATTCATTTTATGTTATTACATTATATAACAAATATTTTTTTGTTATTATTCTCTACATAATGTATTTTGTAGATTTATTCCACGAATTCACTGGAAACTTTACATATTTTAACGATATGCAGGAATAGCATTTTGTTTTGTAACATATTGCTCATGTATGTATATTTCTTGTAGAATCCCAGATACATGTAAAATATGAGGGCAAAATTTGTGTAAAGATCTACATAAATGTGTTTATCTGTAAGTATATTTTATATCTTCATTTACATTCATAATTTAATAATAAGTATAATAAAATATTTTAAATTAATTAATATAATTTGTTAGTTTAATTTCATAAACATTACAAGTACTAAGTACAACCCAACCTTGACTTTTTTTTCATTTTTTTATATTTTAATTAATTAGAAACTATGAATTGTAAAATAACCTTAATACTGCCTGTCGTAAATCAATTATCATACATCTTAAGTAATTTAGAATTTTTGACTTTCTATCAATGAAAGACTCATAAAAATCGGTTCAGCAGTTTTCATGTCAAGTCTACTAAAACTATTAAAACTAATTATATTGGCTGCAAAATGACACATTACAATACACACAACAATTTTTAAATGTTTTTGTGTGTAGACCGAACCATTTAAATAATATAAATCGATAGAATTTTTGATTTTTTAAATTTTTTCCAAGTGTAATATAACTTATAAATCTTTTTGTTGTGAAAACATATTTTACAAGATGTAAAAACAAGGTTTCTTTGTTTAAAAAATTTAATAACCTCATTTTAATCAAGTATTAACCACTTTAAAGAATTTTAAAAAGCTCTTGAATTAATATTAATGTAGGTACTGACAGAAAATTTAAAATATCTTCAATGTACATAAGTGGAAGCTTAAGTGTAATTTAAAAATCGTAAAATGTATTCAAAATTACTGACAATTTTTCTCCTATGAGAGTAGCAAATTAAGTGTGTTTTTACATTTTTCTTGCGATGTCTTTCTCACTTTTTCCTTAAAATTTTTTCCCAAGGGGTATTTTTATTCGTACAGTAGAAATTAAATATTCAAAAGTTTTTTTTATATAAATCTTGAACAATAATGTATGAAATTTAAAATCAGAAACTATTCGCTGAGATTAAAAGATGAAATATAATAAATAAATTCTTGAAAATCGAAAATAATTTCTTTATTTTACTATTGTACGAATTTTATTTTGTAATAAAGATGTAAAAAATAAACAATCTCTTTTATAAAATTTATCAAAATATTTTCTATTAACTACTTTTTATATTTAATTTTTAATTTTATTTTACATTATATTGATTACATTAATTTACATTATATTAACATGTCCCATAACTCCCATATAGGTATATTACTATCCATTGAAAACTATATACGATGCTCTGGAAGCCAACAAAATAAAAAAATTGATTACCTTCGATCTGTTTGTACAGTTCAATTCTTTAGTATTTAAGGAACATTTTAAAGCCAAAAAAATCGTCTCGGTGCTTTTTTAAAAATTCATAAAACAAAAAATACATAAATCGTATACAGCTTATAATTAAAAATAATAAAAAAAAAACATTTATTGTTTATCAACTTTTTACTCTACAAAACAAAACAAAAAAAAATTATTAGGATTCGAATTTTTACAATTTTTTGTAAATTTTAAAATACAAACCAAACGGTATTTTATATCGGAAAATCACGAGACATAATAATTTGGTTTTATTGAGGGGATTCAAAAACATATTTAAATTATCGATCTGATAATTAATACCCGAGATATGAATTATTTTTAATTTTGAACGGCCGTCATTTTGAAATTCATGGAGAAATTTCGTTAACGAACTTATCTGAGGTATTTACAAGATAGATTTTTCTACCAAATTTCAAAAATATCGGAAGAATATCTGAATGGCTGAGAATCCACAAGAAAAAGACCTTATAATAAAATTAAAAATAATTCATAACTCGGGTACTAATTACCGGATCGATATTATCGAATATATTTTAGAATTCTCTCAATAAAACCAAATTATTGTACTTCATAAAGTACTACCGTTGGGTTGATATTTTAAAATTTACAAAAATTATAACGTATCTTGTAAACTAAGAGTCACGAGTTCGAATCCCAATATTTTAAAAAAATTTTGTGTATTTTGTAGAGTAAAAAGTTAACAAACGATAAATAATAATAAAAACTCGCGTTATAATTCTACACACGGCTTATGTATATCTTATTTTATAAATTATTAAAAAAGCGCCGAGGAAATTTTTTTGGTCTTAAAATGTTCCTTAAATACTAAATAATTGAACTATACAAACAGATCAGACCTAATCAATTTTTTTAAATTTAGGTTGATTTCCAGAGCACCGTGATAGGATTTTAAACTTTCTTTAAGTATGGTTATATTATTATAAATACATTGTTATGCAATCTGTTAATATGTGGTAATGTGGTATGTACATACATCTACTACTGTAAAGTCTCCCAGAGACCGGAGCGGAATAATCGCTGCGGTTGCAAATAATTCGCGCCGCAAAAATGAAGTACATGGCGGCTTATGTACGTGTTCAGACCGGGCGGCGCCGACGCAGCAGTTAATCGCTGAGAGTACGGTTTTGCAGCGTTTTTATAAGCCGGAAATTTAAAAAGTAAATGTTCGACAGCGTTTTAATCGCTGCTGTGCTTGTTTGAAGACAGAAAAAAATAATATAATTTATTCACTGGCCGACTAAGGAAAGTTGACAAAGCGAATGTAAAGGACCCCCCCTACTTAAATTTATTTCATAATATTAAATAATATTAAAAATTAGGTACATATATGAGTGTCAGATAGCATCGAATAGCACGTGTATAAGAAAAACAAATGGCTTTTGATAAAATAAACGCGTCACGTTGTGCCGGTGTGAATGGACTTGCGAATTCCACTGCCGCGCCGCAACAAACGCGTTTTTTCCGCGCGGCAATTGCTGCGAATGTTTTGCTTCGGTCTGTGGGAGTCTTTATACGTAAGTACTATGTATATACGTCTATACGTATATGTATAGATACCGATATAACAAAAGCGTATAGTTTATAATCTACTTAGGTATCTATTGTGAAAACCTGGGGGCCAAATCAATGACTCCTGAGCCTTGTAAACGTTACAAGGTCTGATTGCCTTAGGGCAAATCCCTCATTAATTTGTACTTCTTGTCTGGTGATAGCTAGTGCTGAACAATTAATTGGCTGTATATTTTTTTTCAAATTAAGGAAAAACATGTCCTAAGGGAGCGTTTAAGTATTATGTAAGTATAATTCCGTTGATTTCAGATCCGCATCCCCCTTAGTAAGAAAAATTCCCCCTGTAGGAAGTTTTTAAAAATAATTATATAAGACATCAAAATTAAAACAAAAATCAAAAGATTAACGAACAACATTTCTAAAAGAATTGAATAACTAACAAGAGAACATTCCCAGGTGCCACTCTCCGATGTTAATGAAAATTGGTCAAAATGTTCTTTGGGTAAAAATTAATTATACGTGCCCGTTTTTAAGTTTAGGTGGTGAAATCAACCTTTGAAAATGAGATTAAAATTTTAATTTGTAAATAGCTCGTAAACCGTTTGGAATATAATACAAAATTTGTTTGGTATTAGAAGCTATAAAATAGTATCAAATGTGGTACCCCTTATAATTTTTATTTGGGGGGTATAATGGACACCCCTTAATTTTTTTCAAAAATTATTATTTTTTCTTTCATAAATCAATAGAGTGTATTCTGAATACAATGATATAAAATTTCAAAATAACGTATCTTCAAACTTCGGAGATATCGGCACTTTTGTAGTCTGCCATATACTTTATAAAATGTATATGGCATATGCCGCCCCGTGCGTTAATCAAAGCTAATAGAACACTTTTCAAAGTAGTGTGGTTGTATTATAAGTTGTGATATTAATCTGAAAATAAACAAATATCATCAATTTAGGTTTATTTTAAATTTCAAAGAGTATTTTTTTTTACAAATTCATCGATAGGGGGTGTGTAACTCTTAAAGTAAGGAACAATGAAATGTAGCGATTGAAAAAATGGTTTTAAAACTATTCATGCCAAGGCATTAATAATATTCATTAAGGGTTGTATAGGGTAGTATAAATAGCTTTCTTAAAATTTTTGCAATTAAATTAAATAAAATTTAAAAAAATTGTTACACTTGCCCAAATATTAAATATAATGGAAGTTAAATATAAATACCATTTAAATTAATGGTTGAAAATATTTGGATTCTATTTCAACCATAAATTAATAAACACTTTGTTTTTACAAACAATGCTAATTTTTAAATATTTTCTTATATTTCTCTTGACTTGGGAGTAATACTAGAGCGAGTGTGAAATAAAATATTTAAGCGACCTATATAGCATTATAGTATTGGTCGAGCATAGTCGAAATCCAAATTTGGGAATTTTCTGCGTGCCAGTTTTTTTAATTTATAAACTAGTTGGTACCTTAAGGACACAATGAACTCTTTCAAATAAAAAACAATGTGAATATTATCATTGCCTTGGCTTGGCATGAATAGTTTTAAAACCATTTTTTCAATACTTGAAATCGCTACATTTCATTGTTCATTACTTTAAGAGTTGCACACCCCCTATCGATGAATTTGTAAAAAAAAAATACTCTTTGAATTTAAAATAAACCTATATTGATGATATTTGTTAATTTTCAGATTAATATCACAACTTATAATAGAACCACACTACTTTGAAAAGTGTTCTATTAGCTTTGATTAACGCGCGGGTCGGCATATGCCATATACAGTGTATAAAGTATATGGCAGACTATAAAAGTGCCGATATCTCCGAAGTTTGAAGATACGTTATTTTGAAATTTTATATCATTGTATTCAGAATACTACACTCTATTAATTTATGAAAGAAAAAAAATAATTTTTGAAAAAAGTTAAGGGGTGTGCATTATACCCTCCAAATAAAAACTATAGGGGGTACCACATTTATGCTATTTTATAGCTCTTGTAATACCAAACAAATTTTGTACTATACACAAGCTACTATTCCATGCGGTTTACGAGC
Organism: Sialis fuliginosa; assembly: GCA_961205875.1. Lineage (NCBI taxonomy): Eukaryota > Metazoa > Arthropoda > Insecta > Megaloptera > Sialidae > Sialis > Sialis fuliginosa. Next base: position 28,196,866 of record OY540809.1, on the reverse strand, counting down.
TATTTACAAATTTAAATTTTTTTAATTTTTACTCAAAGAACATTTTGACCAAGTTTAATTAAAATCGGAGAGTGGCACCTGTGGATGTTTCCTTGTAAGGATCATTAATCTTTATACCACGGGCTCTGTATCCAAGTTTCAATATCATAGATCATCTTCAAAAAGTCTGACTTGAAATTGTTGATTCCATTTATCTAAAATATATTGAATAACCTTGTCCGAGATTTCCCGAATTAAGTATCACTTTAAGTAGACTGCTATGTACTGTAGTATGCTACACTGTGGTGTAGAGATAAGGGGAATTCTCAGAACGCTTGTTTATTCCTTAAAAGAATATGTAAACAAAAGTATGAGAGAAAATCGTAAGATTTTTGGTCTCCCCTCACTCCTTTTGTCAGCAAAAGTAGGAAATTTTTTTACCCCTCACCCCCTAAGCCTGCTTACGTAATACTTGAAGTAATTATTTTATTTAATCGGTGCAATGGTTTATCTATTTGAAATGAATTAAACCCAATTTTCTGCAATAATAATATAATAGTTTTGGGTTAACAAAATTTTATAAGGTAAAATGTTATTCAAAAGTGTATATTTTCAGCCTCAAAATGTTCCAAAATATGATTTACTTACTATATTAAATTTCAAAAAAATGTGGTAATGTACGATTTCATTTTTTTAAATAATTATACTCGCACACTGATATTTTATCTATATCACAAAAATATATCGAAACTTTAATAAACTTTTAAATAGCATTGTTTCAATCTGTCAAAAAGTTATTATTTTTTTATTTACGTTTTTTTTATTACCAACTAATGAACGGTTTCCAGGAAAATAGAACAGCATAAAGATGAAAGAGATAATAATTACAGAAAACAACCAATATTTATTTATTTCGATATGTTTTTATTTGAATAATTTATGATTAGGTGTAAAAATTTAAATGCCAGCAATAAAATTTTAAACCGTATATTTTCCGGACATTTTATTAATTTTATTGTAATTTTTTTTATAGAAGTTTGTGTTGTACGATTTTATAATACATTGAAATTTATTTTTAAATTCAACAAAATTCATATGAACAATGTACTTACCTAAATTTAAAATAAATGGGTTAAATAAAAAAATCATATGAGGAGTACCTTGAGGATGCTGCAGAGATATTTACTAAAGATTACACCCACTTGAAAATTTTGAAAACCAGTACTTTTATTCAATAATGAATACGACTAACATTTATTCAAGAAAAAGAACGCTATTAAATAATTCATAAATAATCCATTCATCAAATAGATATATCATTTATTGTACAAACATTAATAAATACCTATATACATACTTACTTATGTGTATATGTCATATGTACAGGGTCGAGATGAGTAAAATTACACAGCTACACAAAAAAAGTGTGGAGTCAAAAAAGCGACCAACATATATAGCATTATAGTATTGGTCGAGCATAGTCAAAATCCAAATTTTTGGAATTTTCTGCGTACCAGTTTTTTTTTTTGAGCTTGAATTTTGGGTTTCGAATAAAAAAAAATAAAAAATCTGGTAAGCAGAAAATTAAAAAAATTAGGATTTCGACTATACTCGACCAATACTACAATGCTATATAGGTTGCTTTTTTGGTATCGTACACTTTTTTTGGAAAAATTTAACCTAAACCCAAAGTTCAAGCTCAAATAAAAAAAAACTGGTAAGCAGAAAATTCTAAAAATTTGGATTTCGACTATGCTCGGTCGCTTTTTTGACTCCGCACTTTTTTGTGTAGCTTTGTGAATATAGTTTGACTCAAATCAAAATTGTATTTTTTCATTACCTAACATTTTATTGCAAATCTTTTGTCATTTCAGTTAAATAGCTGTATATATATTATATTTCCAATTCAGAAATAATAACGCTTTTATATTATACTGGAATATTCCCGTGGTTTCGCCTGCTCGTATTTCAAAATCGGTGAATGCCCTACGGGCGGTGCGGAGGTAATAATGCTGGTTTAATTACGTTAACATTATAACTGTCATCGTTTAGTATCAGTATCACTAGTAGTCGTAATTTTCTTTTCATTTAAATATATTTGTATTAGAAAATATCAGTTCTAATTTTCCTTAATTTGAATCTGCAGTAAATCAATTATTTTATAGTATAAATTGATTCTGAGGATATAGGTTTTTGAACAGTGAAAGTTCCATAAAAATAGGTTCAGTAGTTTTGCGCCAAGTCCGAATAAATTTTATTTAAACATTGTCTAAAAAAACGACGACTAGGTTGAAAAAACTCAAAAGAAGTTCCATTATACAGACACAGTCTACAGATTTATATATTAGGATTGACAAGATAGAAAAAAATGTACTAGTTGTTCAGATATTCAAACGATTAAATCGATTTAATTAATGATAAAAAAATATTTTATAACTATACAAAAAAATTTTGGTAAATATATGACAAAATCACGGAGGTGGCGAATTTAGCTCATAAAATGATATTGTTTAAAATAAATACATCAAATTCATCGTATTGTTCAGTTTTAATGTCATCTAAGGGAACGTGTCCGTAAGTACTATCCGAAAACAAAAGCAACCTGTACGTAAAGAAAAAAAAGTTTTTATGCTTTCAACGTTCTTGTAAGCTTTATTCATTGTTCTACAAAACTATATTTTCAGCTGGCATTAATAATATAATTAATTCCAAATAGAAAATTAGTCAAAAGTTTGTCCGTCAATAAACCCATCATTCAGTGAACGGAACAATAACTAAACGAAAAAGTTCCTATGAACAATTTTAGATGCTGTTAGCAAGCAGTCGTGTTAGATTCAGTGTTAATGGCTGTCAATCGTTTTACTCCGGAAAAATTATTACGATTTAAGTGGTAAGTACCTTTTAATTCAGTATTTAAACACTGTACCTCAATACAGCATCATGAAGGGAACGCATTTAATTGTTTTAAAATGATTAATAACATGATATCGAAGTACATTTCTTTAAAACTATTGTAATCCGCTATTCATTGACCATGAAAAGGTATATCCAAAATGGCGCATGTTTATACCACCGCGCGTTATTTAAAAAAAGTCATTAAGGGAACATTTAAAAAGTCATTCGGGGAACGTTCTTCGATATGAAAAGCGTTTCCTTAATGATTGTGACGTCTCCAGAATAATGTCTGTAATTGATATTAATAATTTAATGAGTAATTAAGGCTTATTTGAAATATTTAAATAAAATAGAAATGTCTATTTGTAATTTCGATATTATTTTAAGCTCATTTAACGCGTTGCTCTTTTATTATTCTTATTTAAAATTTAAATAATATTTAATGACTAGTGTTGCAATGATCTTTGCTATTTTTTAAAGTCATAACATGAAATTATTTTCATCAAAAACTCAAACTTGAAATTCGCCACCTCCGTGATTTTGTGCCATATAATGAAAATAAATGAAATATTGAACATTTTTTATTGATTGAAAATGACTTCACTTATCTACTTACCAAAATAATCTAATCAATCATAGCTATGTTATGGTATCATTTGACGTTGAACTTGTTATAGATAACTCAGCATATTTTATTGGGCATGAGATTCCTGTATTATATTACGCGAGCTAAAATTGCATTCACTATAATTGCTTTACATGAAAAGAGCATTAGGCACGTACATACATACCTAAATTCGAAGTTGATACACTGGGCTAACTTTTAAGTACATAGAGAACTATTTTGTCATATTATTTCCTCGCTCATAGTTTGAAAGTACCAAAAGTATTTTATACATAAGAATTTTTCTAATTATTATTTTAATGGTCCATAATAAAAAAATATCGAGTTGAATCTATTGAGAATGACTATAATTGCTTGTCTATGATAAACCAGATTACTTCAAATTTGCTATATTTAAATTATGTTAAATTATAAAAAAAAAAAAAACAAAACAACAATGTGTGCAGATAATTTTCTTTTGCCCTTACTCTCTAAAACTGAATCAGTGAATAGTCACTGATTATCAGTGACTATGATCTACTCTGCACTGTGAAATAGTATATCACTGCTAATCAGTGGATAACCACTGAACAAATCAGTGGATCATTTTTAATATGGCTAAAATCACTGGTTGATCAGTGAAAACTGTAATATAGGTACCAGTGACTTACGTTCACTGAAGGAATCAGTGGAATTTTCACATTCAGTGCAGCGTTATTATACATATTTCCAATTTTTTCGCTTAAGTCAATCAATTTACTTTTTTGTAATAGTACCTATGATTAAAATTAAAAGATAAGAAAACCCTGATAAAAAACTTTTTATTAAAATTATTTCACTATAAGCTTCCCCAAAGCCAGGTCTGCTAATACATACGCAGACTACAAACATATAAATTTACGAATAAATTTTTTTCAGAATTTCATTGTTATCTGAAATAACAAAAAGTTATTTATGTGTATATGTATCCACTTGGCGAATACTCATCCTGGAACCCTTGTACGAGTATAAACGGGATTTATTCGATCAAAGAGATAGAGTAGGCTTTGGAGATGTAATGTATAAATATATTACCTACAGCACTCCAAGAAACGTGCCTTGGCGATACATTGGATAATGTTTGATTATAAAGGAATTCTCCCTTTGTACAATGTTATTATTTGTCAATGTACAAATAAATGTTTCTACTTATCCAAACATGCAACGGCGGAAAGAACAAACGGATGTAAATAAAATTGTATAAAATATGTTAACTAATTATACTTGGAAACAGTGGTGTTTTATCCTTACAGATTTTAAGGATCATAGGACACTTCCCGGGAAAAATAAATTAGATCTACGTAGATATAAATTTTGGAATAGATCTATGGAAGTCTAAGGAGATCTACTTAGACTTTATTAGATCTACTCGGGAAAAATAGAACGATTTGAAGAGATCTCTGTAAAAACCAAAGATGGCCGAATGAAATTTTTGATCTACGTATATCTACTTAGATTTAACTAGATTTATTTTAATCGACGAAGATTGAAATTTCGATCTAATTTGATACATATAGATATAATGTATCTGTGTTTTCCTTTATTTTTAAGGATAATTAATACTGCGTGAATTTTAAAATCAGCTACTAGGCATGACAAACCCACCACGGCGACACCCTTTTATTTCTACCACATCGTATTGTTTGTTTTGTCGTTGTAACAATGAAAATCACTCTAAAATTGATACAACAGTAATTTACTATGTCACTGTTGATGAAAAAGTGGTATGTAGCATAAATCATTTTTAGGGTCTTAATCTTTTCAACAATGAAAGTTCTATCGTTATCAGTTAAATAATTTAGTCGAAACGAAGAAACAGACAGGCTAAAAAATATCAGAATTATGATGAATTTAGAAAACAAATTAATGTTTTATTAATAAAAAATATAAATAAACAGACTTATAAAAAAAAAAAACGGAAAATTGAGTTGTTAGTTTTTCTGTTAGAGTAGGTACTTATTTATGGTATATACCCCAGGGAATGTCCTCGTCTTCTCAGTCATCCATTCAAGTATAAGCTGTGTTGTGTAGTTATTAATTAATTAATTTCTGTATATACTACATGAGCTGAAAAGTCTTTAGCCTAACAATGAAAAAACGATTTTTTAAATGAAAATACTCTTTTATTTTCGACATAATTTTTATCTAAAGCATAGGTTCCCAAACTTATTTGGCTCATTACCCCCTTTTCACAAGGCTCCCTTGTTAATTTACATTTTTAGTAGTGAACATTTTTTCAGATATGTACAATAGTATATTAATGTACAGTCGCCTTCAGAACTCGTCTGGCACCCTAAAGGCTAGAATCGCTTACAACAAATTCCAAATTTAAAGACAAACATCATCGGTTATGTTTTTCTATCAAGTTTAATATATTTAAATACTAAAATTCTAAATATCAAATATTTATTGGTACAAAATTTACGTACACAATTTTCAATAGATTACATAATAATTTAATTGCACAAATATATACGAAGAGTAGTTCTTTATCTAGCAAATGAATTTCAAAATATCTGTCTTTGTTTGGTACATGGAGAAATTATTTAAATATTATAATAAACAAATGGGAGGAGCCTACTAATTTTGTGATAAACGAAAATGAATAGACAAATACCATACACATCCAGTATCCTACAGTATGCCGATGATTTGTGTATATACAATGAAGAAAAATCATTGGAAAAAGGAAAAACAATACTAGAGGATGCTATGAGAAAAATACACGAATGGTTAGAGAAAAACGGTCTAGAAATCTCGGATACCAAAAGTAAAATAACCATATTTACACGGCACAACATCCCCGAAGATATCCAGCAGTACAAACTAGGAAGCTACAATATCACTATTGGGAAATCAGTAAAATTCCTAGGAATAATACTAGATCAGAAATTAACATGGAAGGAACACATAGAACATATTAGCAAAAAATCTGAAACAGCAATGAATATAATGAGAGCAACTACCAATAAGTGGTGGGGAGCTGACCCACAAATTGCCCTTCTAATATTTAGATCATTAATAAGATCAAGAATGGATTACGGATGTTTTCTATATCATAATGCACCAAAATCGACAACAAGCAAGTTAGATAAAATACAATTCAAGGCAATACGAATAGCATTAGGAGCAATCAAAAGCACACCTGTGAATGCTCTGTTAGCCGAAGCCAGAGAGATGCCGCTACACATTAGAAGATCAATGCTAGCCAGGAGATTCATTTTAAACAAAAGTGCGATAATCACACATCCTATTAATGAACAACTGGAAAAACTCACAACACTGGTGAACACAAAAAAATACTGGGACAAAAAACCAACACCGATCCTAGTTGAAAGCTTACAGTTCACGAAACAATTTCAAATATATAGAACAGTAAACTCAATACGTTACGACTTCCATCCAGCGCTACACAAAACAGAAATGAAAATACATTTAGACATATTCCATGAAGCATGTGAAAATGCTACATTATTTGAACACATCATACAGGAACGATGGCCCGAAGGAGTCCAAGTGTACACAGACGGCTCCAAATCGAAAACAGAAGAATATGTGGGGGCGGCATACTTCTCACCGAAAGACAAAAAAGCGATACTCATGAAATTAAACAAAAATATGACGATTTATACAGCAGAGGCAGTAGCCATAAGAACAGCGCTTCAAGACTACCTGTACTCGACACATAAACAAATAATAATCATCACGGATTCAAAAAGCGTACTTCTAACACTGCAAAATAAAAAAACGATTAACAACTACATCATAATGGATATTATCAACATTACCAGATCCTACGAAGAAAACAATAAACAAATTAAGTTCATATGTGGAAAAAGTCATTGCAACATCCAAGGAAACGAAACAGCTGACAGATTGGCAAACGAAGCAAAGAACATAACTGAAACAGAAAATATACTCCTGCCACATACAGACGTGAGAGCAAACATAAAGAAACAAGCATATTCAACATGGCAAGAAGAGTACTCAATCTCTTCTAGTACGAAAGGAAGATTTTATGGGGAAATCCAACCCACAATACCCAAAAAAACGTGGTTTATAGGTCAGCAAAATATTAAATCAAGAAACAACATTACAACAATTACAAGATTAAGATTTAACCATCTAAATACACCACAACACCTACACCGCATGGGAATATTACCCTCTCCATTGTGTCAATGTGATCAAAAAACAATGTGTGATGCCGAACACCTAATCACAAAATGTCCCAGATATAAAAATGAAAGAAATGAATTAAAAAATGAATTAAAAAAAGAAAAAATAAATACAGAAGAATACAAGAAAATACTACAAAACAAAGCAAGCTATAATTACATCATCAACTTCCTGTATAAATGCAATCTAAAATTATAGAAGATAAATGTCAACCCCTCCCTAGTAGCTCCCAACCTACACATCCCCTGTACCTGGCCACCCTGTACGTGTCAACCTGCGATGATCGGCCCATCAGCACATTCCCCTTCCATCTTGTATCCCTGTTAAATCACCAAATATGAAAACAAAACAAAAAAAAAACACCACTGAGCTGTTGGAAAAGGAACAATCCAGCCAACAAGAATTTGCATTCATCATCATCATCAAAATGAATACAAACTGCAAGACCATTAATGCAGGTGACTGTACATACCTATGTATCTAATGTTATATAATAATAATATAATTTTGCATATAAATATACATATGTAAGTTTGTAGTTTATTATTTGTAATAATATTTCTGCAGAAACTTCGAAAGTATTTTTTTAATTTCAAACAGGTATTTTGGAAATAAAACTATTTGGAAAAAAGTTACAAAGGTATTTAAAAAAATAAAATTAAGACATGTAAATTACACATGTATACTGCTTACTTAATTATTAATAATAAAAGAGGAAAGGAGAAAATAGTTTTTCAATGTGGAGGATGAATTTGATGTTTTGCTTGTAATGGAATAACACCATACTTCATATAATCGAATAAAATAATGAAACTTATGTCATTTAAAAAGTACTATGCCATAGATGTCCATAATAAATCTTGTGTGTATGTTGCCGTTAAGGCAGGTAAAATAAAGTTAACATACACACATGATTTTCCCTCTCGCTGTTTGTTTATTTCTCCTCGCATCGTTCAACAGCATAAAAATATTCACCAAGCGGCAAAAGTAAAATTTTTTGGGTTTCTGTCAAACGTAGAGAATGCGTATAGAGATTTCAATTCACGTTCAATTGCAGTGTTTTTATTTGGAAATTTTTGTCGTAAAAGCTTTTACGCTTGATAAAACAAAATGGAGTAAGTTTCCAATTTTTAATTTATTCATTATTAATTATAGGTTAGGTTAGGTTAAATTAGATACTGTGCATAAAAAAAATCATGTGTGAAACAAATTAGTAACGTACATTGTGTAATAAAGGATTTCATAACATTTTATAATATTAAAAAGTCCCCTTTTGTCCTTCCGGGGCTACCCAAGTTCACCCAGAGCCAGCAGGGCTTCTTTTGGTCTTCCCAATACCGTCAAGGGAGTCGAGGACCGTAGTTTGGGAACCAGTGATCTAGTGTAATGCACTTGTTCCAACGGTCATCTAACATTTCGATACCGGTCTTATAGTGGTTCGCGTCAATCCCTCAAAATAGGCGTTTGTTTGCAACTCGATCTCTATTAGAGTAAAATGTTTGGCCAGAGAGCCACATTTTCAATTTCGGAAAAAGGTAGTAGTCGGTGGGTGCGGAACCAATTCATAGCGCAAAATCTATCGGTTGTAACATTAGCCTCATGAGATGATGCATTGCCTTGGTGGAACAGCAATTATGATACACATCGCGCGCAAAGCTTTTTTATATGTTAACATTCATGAAGGATATGACCAACACGGTCCTTTAAGATGCCTATGGTATTAGCTAGCTCACTTACTTTCAATTTGCGGTTATTCAACACAATTTCACGAATTTTTCTAATGTTTTCTGGAGTAATTGCCTCATTTGGCCTTTCTGACGTAGTGCATCATTTGTGCTCGTATGGTCACGGCGACACTCAGCAAACCAATATTTTACGGATGAATTAGCTGGGGCAGATGTGCCGTAACACGTATCAAGCCATATCTTTGCTTGGACGGTATTTTTCCCATCAAAAGATAATTTTTAATAAAAACACAAAATTAACTTTTTTCCATGATTAAAAAAATAACAAAAGTAGCGTCACTTCAAATGCTGTAACTTGAACAAGAGTACATGAAATTTTGACAGTATTCTAGTTAAGGTTGGTACTCTATGGGAAGCATAATAAAGGTTTTTTGTTTATGTTGCCGTTTGTATATCAGGCCAAAGACTTTTCAGTCCACGTAATATGTATTTTATACTAGGGATAAAAAAACTTCACTTTGGTTTTGATAGATAGATGTAAATGACAACAGAAATATCGATTCTTCTAAAAAATATAATATTCCCTTTGACGTTTCTATTGAAAGTAACGCAGACAACATTATAGTTGAATTCTATAGAACCAAATAATATTATGAATTGTCTTTAAAATGGAAACAATTAAATTACATTTTACTTGACATTACAACCATTGTCGTTTCTTGGAAAAGGATCTGAAAATACTTTACAAAAGAAAATGAAAAATAAATTAATAAGATAACAATACCAATGACATACTTTAAAAAAATATCTTTTGAAGCCAAATCTACGAGAAAAACTTTTTATAAAACAAAAACAAAACATTTATCCATTCAAATTAAATTATAATCGTATTAATGTCGTATACGATCATTATATAATTCATCTTGTGTACCTCGTTTAAAAACAAAAACGAACCAAGAAAGAAATTAAAATAAAATTACATGACATTTGAATATTAAAATAAACGAAATATATTTTCAAATGACTTAAATTTTCAAGGCTTTTGCTACAGTATTTTAAAGTATAATTATAGTGTGAACTTTACAAGTAGGTACTTTGGTTTCTTACATGAATGAGCAAATAACACACTTCTAATTATGTCATCAAATATTAAGAACTAGATAATAACAGTACAACATTAAACATTTTAGTCTGCATTTACACCAGAACATAGTTTAACGTGGTCATTCGAAAAATTATTCTGATTAAATTTTTTGTATTTATCTTATAGGGGAGGTTGGCCCGATTATAAAAGTGCAAGGTGCCAGTCGGTACATCGGTCGGATATTATTTAAACCGCGAAAAGGCCCTACAAAAAGAAAAAAAGGTCCTTTCGCATAAAAAAGGTCCTAACACTCATACATGTAACTCTACTTTATTTGTTATATATTTTTTATAATTCATAAAACCTTGAATTTAGGTATTTTTAATCATGCAAATGTATACTTTAAAACTAATGTTATCATACTTAAAATAATTTTTTTTATAATCTTCAAATGAATGTTAACAATGTGGTATACCTACTTCAATTTTAAGATTTTTACCGGTGAACACTTTTATTTTAATTAACAATCAAGCGCGTTTCTCTACTCTGCGCGTTAATATTGCCCTCTCTCTCACACTTCTACGTCCCATATGGGCAAAAACAGTTATAGGTATATAAAATTAAAGATAGTTAAATTCTTCACATTAAAGGTTTTATACATGTTTTTCGTCAGATTGAGTAATATATTTATATTACACAACCACACAAAGAAAAGTCTGGTACTTTTGACGAGACACATGTATTCGTATGTATTTTGAGTAACTCATTATTGATTTTTGACATAACCTCAGAAAACCGCACTTTTGAGTATGTGATGGAAAAACATGTTTTTTACGGGATTCAAGCTACTGATTCCAAAAATAGAGCCAGATTAGTTATATAACTGACAAAATTTCAGCAGCAACTTGTAAGCCAGCATTGTATTTTTATGGATTTTGAGCCGCAGAATCCAGTTTTTAAGTCAAATTTGCATAGTAACGAACAAATTATTCCTAGAACATAGCGGTGTAGCTAAGAGGGGGGAGAGGAGCGTACCACCCCGGATGTCACCCTCAAAGGGGTGACACCCGTGTAATATGATAAAAAATAAAGCCTATTTACCTTATTTTGCATTGCAAGAACATACTGTATTACAACAATTGTTTCTTGCAATGGCATTGCTAGGGGGGGGGAGGGGTGACACCCGAGGGCGGAAATCAAGAGTGCCCCCCTAGCCAAAAAGTCAAAAGGTTTTATTTTTTACACATTAGACGGGTGTCACCCCCGTGATTTTTTAACGACAGAAAAAATATCCATTTTTAAAAATAAATTGTATGATTGAATGACAAAATTTTTTTTACACATTTTACTCCCTGGAAGCTTATAACCAAAAATAAGGTAAATAGGCTTTATTTTTTAACATATTACACGGATGTCATCCCTTTGAGGATGACACCCGGAGCGGTACGACCCCCCCACCCTCCTCTTAGCGACGCCACTGTATTTTCGAAATAATGTAACAGATTTGTTCGTTACTATGCAAATTTGACATAAAATCTGGGTTCTGCGGCTCAAAATCCATAAAAATGCAATGCTGTCTTACAAGTTACTGCTGAATTTTTTTTTTTTTTGAGGTTATGTCATAAAATTGTCAGTTATATAATTAATCTGGTACTATTTATGGAATCAGCAGCTGGAATCCCGTAAAAAAACATGTTTTTCCATCACATATCAAAAGTGCGGTTTTTTTTAAGGTTATGACAAAAACCAATCATGAAAGGTGCTATTTTGACCTCAGATTCTGATTCAGCGACTAAAAATAAATACGAATACATGGCTCGTCAAAAGTATCAGACTTTTTTTTGTGTTGCTGTGTTATTAATATAAATGTCTTTTCATTGAAATACTTGATCAATAATTTTAATAAATTCAGATATTTACTCGTTGAACCACAAATCAGACGAAAAATGTATTTTCTTTACCACGCCATCCACCCAGGTAACTTTTGTATTTGTTTTATCACTATATAATAATGAAAATCACACTAAAATCGGTTCAGTAGTAATTCACAGATTCTCCATAGGTGTTTAATATTATTGTTCAGCCTCTTAATAGAGCAGCGTAAAATACCCATCAGTTCAGCAGTTTTTGAATTTACTCGGAACAATCTGACAAACAGATAGATAATAATTATATACATATGTAACATAGTACTCAAAAACATTGTACAATCAGAATCTATATAGGTAATTGTATTACAATATTAATTCCAATTTTGTATAAAAATAAAGATTGACACCTTTTCTTTGCAAATAATATTTTATTCAATTTGATTAACAGTATACCAGTTTTAAAGATATTCTGAGAAAAATTCCAGCAAGTTGTCTAGAGCCCTTTTTAAGTTTCCCTTGGATACACATTCCTTTCAATTATGGATTCAAATTTATTTAAATTGAATTTAATAATAAGTTTCGGCGTGCAATAATCAACTTTGCATATTGAATTATTATTAGGTTCTGTGAAATATGTAAAACTTATTTTGTGATTGATGTAAATAAATATCACATTATTGGTTAAGGAAATCGTTATACACACAAAATGATACATATTTTAAGGAAACTTATAATACAAAGTTTTTTGAAATTTTATATTTTTTACTGTGGAACATATTTTTTACTATACAGTATTGATCGTGTTTATCCTTTTGTAAAATTTACTCTCACCAAAATGGATATGAATATACCAAATCTCGTTTGCATACATAACATATTTGACTGCGTATTGACAAAGTAGATTTAGGTACATATTTCTAAATATGGTTGTTGAATTCAGTGGAATCAAGTTTGGTAAATGTATAGATAATGCGTTGTAAAATAAGTCAAAAATTTTGATGATTACATAAGATATCCCTGGGGACAAAATACGACACTCATTGCCCATTTTAAAATGATACGCCACTTAAAAAATACATGAAGCAATTATTTTTATTATATATATTACTTCTATTATTTTTTTAAAGATGGCAATTATTATAGGATGTATAGACAATACAATATAGAGGAAAGTATGGTATATTGGACCACTCGTTAAATTGGACCACCCTTATATCTCGAAAAGTAGTTTACGGTAACACCGTGCGGTAGACGCCTGACTTTATTGCATATCGGTTATATTGTTTTCCTTGACTGCAAAACATTAATCCTTATCGAAATAAATTATTTCATCGTCATAAGTACTTAATGTAGATATAATTTGCCCTTTACAGCGTCCAATTTGGTCGTATAGTTTAGAAAATATCTTGAAATATACATACGGGAACACATTATTCGCGGGATGAGAACCCGTGTTACGGCGTACGGTAAGGAAGGAGCGTATCGTGTAGCCGTGGTGTAGAGGGAATGATCACAGGCCGGTATTCTTTTGATTGTCAATTGTTTATTTTGTTTTCAATAATTAACTTTTAAATTTAAATAGAACAAAAATTATTTTTACTTCTTATTCTGATTCGTTTTTATTAGGTAGGTAATTTAAGTGTTGTTTGGTTTTTATTACAATAATAACTAATCGTGTTTGTACTTAATTCAACTATATTTTAAAAAAATCCTAAACAATAATTCCGTAGTCCACGCGAGCGAAGCCGCGCGGGCCCAGCTACTACATAATAAAAACAAAATCTGCGGCCCCATACACCCCTGGTCTAAATTATTATTGTTTGATATTGAAAATCGATTACACTTATTAATAATAACCCGGTTATCAAATTTAATAATTATGAGTTCTCTAGTTATTAAATAAACACTTATTTTGGGCAAAAGGCAGAAGAATTTCCCGATACATGTTCGTATGAAGCTTTTTGCTTAAAATAACATCGTCGATCTACTGTAAATTTTTTTACACTAGTTGTAAATCATCCTGTATATAGTTATAGTATACCTACTATATACTATAGTATTAAAATCGTAATTTTGTATCAAGGTATATTTTAAAATAATTTACAAAAATTATGATTCTGTACATATTATATTGAATAGTACCTAACTCGTTTTTATATTATTATGTATATAATATTCTAAATTCCATTTCAATATTTGAACTCATAGCTATTATGCTTATTAGACTGGAACCGTCGATTCAGAATTCTGTAATAGTAAGCTATTTACTTTTATTTGATCATTTCAATAGAGAACTGTTGTTAATATTAACTAATTTAATTAATTTTCGTACATATACATAAAAATAATAATTTAAAACATTTTATAGTTAAACCATGAAAAATAAATATAAAAATGCGAATTAATATAAGGAGGGTGGCGTTTATTAAAAAATATTGAGATAATATTAAAGTTTGGATGTATAATATTGCCCCTATTTTTATTGTTATATCAGATGTTACAATGTTTTAAGACTTATTTTTATTACATTTCTTTGAAAATATAAATTTTAAAATTAATAAACATTTTTTTATTTTTTTACACTTTTTTTATTATTATTGAAAAATAAAATACATTGAATATTATAAGTTTTGAATCTGAAAATAAAAATTTTAAAGTTAACCTTTGTATTATAAAAGGTAATGTATCTACTAGGGGTGTACCGTAACTGGAGTTTTCAATTCCGGCCGGAACTGGAATCGCCGGAATTCACAAAAAAGATCCGGCCGGAACCGGATTTTTTTTAAACATTCTATTTTAATTATAATAATAATTAAAACAATATATGTACGGTTTTTTACATAGATTATTATCTTAAATTAATATTTTATATAGTATTTCTTAAATAGTAGAGACGTAGAGTTTTACATAAGGTAGGTATATTATAAAAAATAGTCTTTTTTACAAATCTTTTTTTATGCATATCATACATTTTTCTTGATCGAATCTAATTACATTTCTAGTGTCAAATTATAAATGTGATAAATCACAAACAGCATCTAGACATATTTACAATAGAGAAGATTGTATACATTTTTACAGATAAAGGAATGCCTACTACCCGAAAAAAAAGCACCAATACATTACTATTATAGTGCATGTATCATAATGCATTATCTTAATACTATTAGCTAAGTTCAGATAGTTTTTGAAGAAAACATATTTAGGGCTACAGTTTTATTGAAAAATTCAGAACAAGTCTTATTTATACATCATAACAATTGAAAATTTTAAAAAATCTTTAATATACAGGGAGAGTCATATCCGGTGAAACAAACTTAAACAGTTTATTAAGAAAAAAATTTCAAGTAAATAAAATCATATAATCCGGAAACTCTTCGTGAGGGAGCTACAGACTCTCAAAGAATTTGTCTCACATTAGTTTTTATTTAATATTTTGAGAACCCATTGTGATACAGTACTTAAAATTGATACCCAGTTTAATGATATACGTGTTATCGATTTCCAGTATCAACTAATGATTATTTAGACCAGGAATATATGTGACCAGTCCGACCAGTGGGCCGATTGAGTTATACCTAGTTTTTTTGTTCTTAATTTTTTTCCTAAAAAAATCAGTTTTTCTCCAAGTGGCCGTCCGCCGCCCCTTCTGAACTAGAACCCAGAGCAGTCGCCCAGTCTCCCTCCCTAAAGCCAGCATTGCTGTTATACATTAACAAAATAAGCAACGAATTTTAATAAATATAAAAATTTTAAACATCAAGTATTCTTTTTTCCAAAGCTTACTTGACTTTTTAATATTGCATTCGAGTGATTGTTGTAGTTTCAGCTGACGTCTGGACTAACAAAAATTGTTTTCCATGGAAATTGTGATTTTAATTCAACAATGGATAAAATGCGTGTATCTTTTTTATGAGTTGTTTTATTATTGAAAATACGAAAAGCTTTGTGATCATTTTTAAAGAAAAATTGTTCTACGACTTCAAAAATTTTCACTCGATCTTTTTTTTTTAAATCGGCTTAGTATTAATACGTGTTTAATACTAAACCGATTGTATTTTATAACTGTTTCACAATGGGTTCTCAAAATATTAAACAATAATAATTTTAGAGAAAATATTTAAGAGTCTGTAGCTCTCTCGCGAAGAATTTCCGGACACATGTTTATGAACTTTTTTCCTTGAAATATTTTTCTCGATCAACTGTTCAAATTTGTTCCATCTGATATGACCCTGTATAATTAAACAGTTCAATGTCCGTAATATAATAACATTTTTGTTAATATATCATTAAAAACAAAACTTATTTTTTAAGGTCAATTAATTAATGTTATAATTACTATCATACTTTTGCTGCACAAAATGTTAAAAAAACGGCATTTGTGTTATGAAATGATTGTTTCCATTACAATTTTTGCTAATAAAATGTTGTTAAGTATATCATTATTATTATATTTATGTTTGATTTATTAAACAAATACAACATATATTATTTACGAATTTCTTAGTAGAAAGCAGTAATAATATTTAAAAATTCAAGAAGATCCGATCGAAATTTACTAGTTCCAGCCAGAACCGGGACCAGAATAAAACCGTGAATTCCGGTACACCCCTAGTATCTACATAAACTACGTTTTAACATTAAACATTGTAGTGTTTTGAACGAATATGGAATAAAATGATTAATTTGGTACCTAATCAAAAACCTTCAAATTATTTTTTATATTTTTGTTGTACAGTTAATTTAATATTTTGGGGCGATAATCTACTCAATTTTCATTATATGAGTTGATATTGAGTATCTGCCAAATATTAGAAGAGTGTGGGAGGGCAAGGTCTGAAAATAATCTCAAAACTCTATGTACATATGTATGTATGTATGTAAACATGTGTATTGTAAACTGAACCCAATAATAAATCGATCCGAGCTGAATCGAAAAAGACATTAAAAGTTGAAATGGATGGTTCAATCACTTAATGAGAATACTGGATGTTAATTTAATGAACAACAAGATCCCACTGTATGTTTTGTTTGAGTAAAACTTTTGATTATGAAGCCATATGTTTTTATAAAATATTATAAACATAATTATTTACTTACTTACTAGAATTTCTGAAATAATTTGCAGAGAAAATATTTGGGATAATTCACCTCTGTTGAAGTTGAAATCTTGACCGGAAGTTCGGTATTCGGATTTGTAAATTAGACGTTTAATCACCTACCCACACTGTACATCTGCCTAGAGCTGTAGCTAGGGTGCCGATTGATTGGAGGTGCATTATGGCGATTTTTAAATTTATTTCAGTAATTTTGAATTTTAGTTTTTCGCGTAGGATGCTGGAGAAAAATAATACTGTGGGAAAAAATGCAATATATGCCACCCTTAGGCATTTCAAAAAAATATTGGCAATGTGCAGCTTACATATACAATTTGAATTTCCTGGAATTTTGACATTTTCCGTAGATGAATGTGCACACTCTCTTTCGTGGTTTTGAAGTTATACTTCTTTAGGCGCACAGTGACACATTTTTGTTGGGTATTGAAAAGTATTCACTCGTCATGATGATCTTCGGGTAAACTCGGGGAGCTGAAAGAGGGAGAAACAACTGTCTTCGTAAATACATAAAGCTCTCACTCTATCTGTAGCTTACACTACCGTATGCTTGTCTCTATCAGATACGCCCGATGTGCATTATATATTTTTGGTAGTGTGTATGACTTGCACGTTTACACGAATTATTATTTAGTACATGTTCAATTTATATCATTATTGTTTACTTATAATTAGTCCAACCATGTCATTCGTTCCTTTAATTTGCTTTGTTTTTAAAGTTTGAGATTTTTCGAGTTTTATTTACTTTTATATGTTTTTGCATACAATGAAACGATAAATTTATTGGACCCGGTGCTACCCAGGTTAATATACACAAAATTATAGTGACCTAAAATATTCAACATGCTCACACAACATGCCTACCAAACATGCCCGCAAAACATGCCCACCCAACATTTTGCGACAAAATTCACAGTATATTTCGAAAACAACACGTAGTGGCTTAATAAAAAAGTCACAGCTCAGAGACCTTTCTTATCTTAGAAATGAAACCTACATAGTTAACTATAAAAACAAAGTGTAAATGCGGATAATATTATATTTTTACAATTAATTATTTTAATACTAATAAAAACCGATAAAGTATTCAGATAAATTGCTTGGCATTGGTTAACCATTTAATTTTTATACAATTTTACTAAAAAATATTAGTTTTAAGTTTTTCTTAAGACGCATCTGATTATTTTTTCGTATATTTTTAATTTTTTGACAATTTCAATCTAAATCTAAAATGCAAACGTCAAAATGACAATTTGTCAAATAAATTAGCAATTTAAAAAAAAAATCGGTTTTTTAAAACAAATTAAGATAAATCTTTATAAGGAAATATTGTATAACAAACATTGTAGACCTATATTATAGGAAATTAAAATAGATTCTACAAAATTAAAAGAGATTCTACAAAATTTTCACGTAACATGAGTTCTTGAGATATCTTGAAAAAATAAATATGGTGGGATGTCACCCCTCTCCCTTACACACGATTTTGATTTTATAATTATAAAATATTAAAAAAAAGAAACACTTCCCTATTTAAAATTTTAAAGTCAAAAGGAAAAAATGCATTTATTAAATAGAATGATTTTTTACGGTGGATTGAAATTGGCATGAAATTTCATTTGATTTGTCCTTCTTTGGTTTTGTTATCAAAAATTCATCAGTTTTTCTGTTCTTTAATATATAATATTAGTCTAAAATAATGAAATCCATAAATAAACACATACAAAGGTACTTTGATGGACGCCTATTGCGTCAAAACAGCCTACTACACCTCTGCATCTACATACATTATTGAAGCTAAAAACTCGTTTGAATAAACCTATTGAAAGGTAGGTATCGTGCTTTCTATAATGCACACATATATGTATATGTACAGGTTTAATATATTAAATCCGCAATAGAGTTAAATGTTCACTGAAGCGCAATTGAGTCAGCATTAACGAACAACCGAAATTAACTCCATCCAAATAGGTGGAAAGTAACGGTTCATAAGCAATATTTGACAGTGTTGCTGTGATCTATATGTACGGGATAGCATTTTATTGTTTGTGTGATGAACTTTTCATTTTTTCATTCAAAATTTATCAGTTATTTTTAAATAGTTTTTGTTTGTAGTTCAGACCAGCGGTTTTCAAACATTCTCGATTAATGTGTCTTAATATTAAAATTTGCGGCATCCTATATATTATTCCACTCATTCCGGATCGAAAATTGTAATTGTGAAGAAGATTAACCTTGGGTTGCTTAAAGCAAAATCAATCACATTTAGTTAATCAGTTGTTTTAAAACTATTATTACGTCAATTATAAAAAACAATCACGGTTATGATGTATTTTATAAGTTAAGAAATTATCATATTTAGTGAATTGTTCATTTACAAATTCAGATTAAGTTTAGAATTAACATTAATCATGATTTGAAAACAACTGATTAACTAATTGTGGTTAATTTTGCTTTATGCAATTCGAGGTAAGAATTTTAAACTGTCGATTAGGCCATGGCGCACATGAAGGAGCTATCAATAAATGTCTCGATCTAGTAAACATAAATATTATTATGTGGAAAAAATATCAGTTAACTGAACAACACTAAAGATTTGTCAAGCGAATCGAGTCTCGTGTATTAGTGTACCGTATGTAGATATATGTATTTTTAGGTAAAACGATTGAGTAGTTTGAAGGCTGTGATAGACAGATACAGTATTGATACCAAATGTGTTTTTTCGCGGTTGTTCAATTGTTTAAACTTATGACTTTTGGGTTTTATCCCGCGTCGCACTTTTATATCACTTGATGTTTCGACCAACATCTCGTGGTCTTCTTCAGAAGTGAAGTGTCGAATCCAGAAGGTGTAGTTGTTTATAAAACGTGAACGCAGCTACACTTTCTGGACTCCATACTTTACTTTTGAAGAACACCATGAGATGTTGATCGAAACGTCAAGTGATATTAAATTGCAACGCGAAATAAAACCTAAAAATCATAAGTTTAAACAAATAAAATGTTTAATGTTATGAAAGATTTATTCTTCTCTGTATTCTACAAACATATGGTAATCAAAGAATCTTAATTTTGTGAAATTATTTGCATTAGAAGTTTATTTATAGACCAAAATAAATTTTAATGGTAAACATCTATTACAATATCAAGATACCTACATCTCGAAAATCATGTAACAATAAACGAGCTATAAACCAAAAATCATCCTTTTGAAATACATTCAAAACTACAGCTTTATGAAATGTGCTTTTCATCTCAACCTGTCTGTATAAAGCAAACCAAAATGCCAGCGTAGTCGGTATGCAAATTTTTCATCAATTACAAACTAAATGATGTATTTTATTTCGCTTGAACGTAGCTACATAGTTAACACAGTACTAGAGTTTCGTTTTGTTCGTTTTGATAGCAGGAGCGTTAAATTAGCGGGATAGTAAAATGGCTACAGTACTCCCATTAAAAAGCAATTTAATCTATTAATTCCATTATTGTCCCAATTATCGTATCGGACTTTGGTTAAAATTTTATTTAACAGATTTTTATTCTGCATTCGAAAACAGAGGTGTATATTTTTTATATTTTAACTTCCCAACTGGAAGTTATTGTAATCGGTCCGAAAATCAAAATAAAAAATTTCAACATATTTGTATGTTTTTAGGTCACTATAGTATATTTACACTATTTTTAGAAAGATGTTTGTGTGTGTGTGTGTGTATGTATGTACGTACGTACGTACGTATGTGCGTGTCATTTTTTACGTTCACGAAATCTCGCAAATGAAAAAAGCTATTGACTTCGTTGGGGTGCCAATCAAAGCGCCTTGACGAAAATATGATCTGAAAGAAAGAATTTTTCGAAATTCAACCCTTAAGGGGGTCAAAAGGGGTGTACAGTTTTTGTTTTGGTCGGATTTTCTTAAACTTAACATAAATATTCTACAATACAAATAATGAAAAATGTATTTCAGTATTTTTTTTGTTAATTCAACCCCTAAAGGGGTAAAAACAGGTGTAAGGTTTTTGTTTCTACAATACAAATAATGAAAATATTTCAGTATTTTTTTTTGTTATACGTGCCTAAACAGCCATAGAAGGGGTGAAAGGTGAAAACCACCCTCAAAATTTGAATTGTAAATACTAATAAATAAGTCTACAATTCATATTGCCTTGGAAACAAACGCAATTAAATTTAAATTGTCAGACTATAATAATATGGCTATATACGTTTTATAAAACAAATGCAATTGAATTCTAATTGTCAAATTAGTTATTCTAAAAATGTGTGTTATATTACTGACATTAGGATATTAGAAAACTAATATTCATAATATAAAGGTGAGTTTTATTTCTGACCAATTCCATTTAAATTTTTTATATACATAGTAAAAAAATATTCACATTAACTACGAAAACAATAAATAATCAGTATTCTGTGTTGGGAAGTTGATTGTGTGGACCTAAAGGGTCTCACCCCACTCCAAGCTTGTTTTATGTCAGTTTTGTCTTATAATGTTTTCTTATATCTTTACCTAACAAAATAATTTTGAATCAAGTGAAGTTTGTGCATATTGTTTTCGCTTAAAAGTTGATAACTGACATAATAGTAATCAATTATTAGGTACTAAAAATATTAAATTAGTCAGAACATGTATTAGAATTTCAAAGTAAATAAATGATTAGATTGAAACTTTCTCTCACCGGAAGTTATGATGCCAGCACCCACGGGTGTTTTTGTGACATTTATGTAACTTTATTCAAGTTTCTCCTTTGCTGCACAAACAAGGTTAGTGGCAAGCAAAGTTGGAAGTAAAAATAATGAATTTATTTTTCATATCCATTTAGTTTTATTAACATTTATCTATTTATTTGTTGAGAACTGTAGGTGAGTTTCATTCATTTATAATAGTTAATTTTGTGTTTTTGAATTTTTCATTTTAGTTTCTGTTCCATGATTTAAAAAATAGTACAGACACAATAATTATTTAGCTAATTAAACATCAAAAAAAACGATAGAAACAAAGCAAAATATTTTGTGGCTGAAACTATAATTGCATCGGTGGACACACGTGGTCAAAAACTATGTATCTTTTCTATTTATTCAGAAACACTACAAATAAACATAATGCTCTAAGCCCTAGAGCAGTGGTTCCCAAACTTATTATGCCCACGGACTCCTTCTCATAACAAAAAACTAACTATAAAATAACCCCCCCCCCCCAAGTGAAATAACTCTACATAACTATAAATGCTGTCAATGAAAGTTCAGACGTATGAAATCCAGAACACAGAACAATATCCAGATGTTTATTCTTACCGTTGTATATTTTCGTAGAAAAATATATTATACAATAAGTGACAATAACACATATAATATAATACAGTACACATTTTATATGTTTATTTTTTAGGTAAATGACAAATAAACATAATGTATGTCTGATATAAATAAGTGTGTTAAAAATTTGAGTGCAACCAAATTTTATCTTGATTAAAGATGTAACATATAATGAAACTGAACTCAATATAAACAATAAATAATTGTAATTTGCAAAAAAGTCATACATTTGAATAAAATAATTAAAATACAGAACGTATGACACATTATAATGATAAATGTCAGTTGTAGCTATTTATAATATGAAAAATTGATCACAATTATTTTACTTTATTTTAAAACTTTCGCATACCCCCCAAATTAATAGTAATTTGCCACAGACCTCTTCAGCGGTTCTGTAGGAACCACTTTAGGAACCACTGCTCTAGACCCAGTTTGTTTTTGTTAATCAGAAACAAAGCTCACAAGGATTTATCAATATTGGTTACGATCTTTGAGCGAAATCACCTATACCATGGCTTAGGCTAACCATAGACTAGTTCCATTGCATGTTCCATTTTCGCTTATGGGAAGAAAAGTTTTTTTGTAATTTCGATTTGAATATTCCCAGAATATTCATTACAATTCCATTCTCTATGCTTGAAAATGTATATTGGAGTTTTTTTTGCATAAGTCCGACGTATATTTTGCGATATAATGAAGTTGTAATACACTTCCAGTACAAAAATTTGCTGAAATCAGCAGTTTACTATACGTGTAAAATTTACATTTTTCTATTTTAAGAATATTCAAATCGAAATTACAAAAAACTTTTCCTTTCATTAGCCAAAATGGAGCTTGTCTATGGTAGGCCTATGCCATAGTATAGGTGATTTCGCTCAAAGACTGTAACCCTAGGGGGGCGTGATAAAACTAATTGGAGGGGCGCGCGCATATCGAGAAAAAACATTATTAAAAAATTTATTTAATTTATTGAAAGAAAAACAATAAAATACATTCTGACATAATAAAAAATAAAATACATGTTTACATTTACACTAATATAATACACTTATAAATAGGTTTGTATTAGTACTGCACAATGTATTTAATAATTAACATCAATATTAAATTAAAAAGAAGATAAATAATTATTAGCGAGTCACTTGGGCCTGTCTTGCAGAGCAAAGTTTTTCAAAAGAAGGTTTAATATTAGAAATTGACACTCTGATCTCTTTTTCTATATTTAGTTCAGATTTTCAGTGAAAATTATTGTATGAGGGAGGGGGGGGGGGGGCGATGAGAATTGTGATTAAAAATTGGGTCGCAAATACTAAAAGGTTGAGAAACGCTACCGTAACCCATATTGATGGATCTTTGTAAGATGTTGATCATAAATTGTTCTTTACTATACTAGAATTTTATATTTATTAAGTCGTCAATATAATTTTTTTCACAACTATACGATATATCTATGTACTTAATATTTTCGACCGCGTTCAAAAGGTGCTAATTGTAAGTTTGAATTCCGCTTAATGTGTACGTACATGGGTCTACATCGCTTGTTTGAGCATAATGGATAATCACAAAAAGTTAAACGAACTGACTAAAAACAAGTATCACGGTTCGTGTGCTCACCATGAATGTAAAATTTTTATTTCATTGTGAATATTTTAGATTTTAGACGATATTTATTGATTTATTTTCGTTACAAAGAGAAGAAATATATTTTAATGACTGTTTTCCACCATATATGAGTAGATTTAGTTATTTTTTGGATTTAATAATACTCATTAAAATATATGTCGATCAAAATTTTCTTGTATTCAACAAAAAAATGCAGCAAATATAATACTATTTAACAAGACATTTTAATGAGCAAAATATGAACGCATATACAGCAAATTGGAGAAAATAAGATTTTAAAAAGTACATTTTCCGTTATATTTATATAAAAAAAAACTTCTTTACTGTAATATACTTACGTATACTTATGTACTATATGGTACATATACATATTTAACGTTCTTATTGAGAATGTTATTTTGTGGAAAAACTTTCATGAAAAAATACATAAATGGTTTTATTTTACCAAGTTTATTTTTAGTTAACATCGAATAACAAAAAGTTAATTTCATTATCTACAGGGTGATTTATAACTAGTGTAAAAAAAATTAACAGTAGATCGAGGATGTAATTTTAAGCAAAAAACCTTATGTGAACCTTTGTCTGGAAATTCTTCCTGAGGGAGCTACAGTCTTTTATCCAAAATTAGTTTTTATTTAATATCTAGAGAACCCATTGTACTAAAGTTTTGTAATTTGATACAGGGTTTAGTAGTAATAAGTGATATCGATTTCCAGTATCAAATAATAATAATTTAGATCAGGGGTGTATGGTAAGGTTAGGTTAGGTTAGGTTAGTAAAATACGTGTAACAGTAAAACAACTGGCTATAAATCTATGATGGTAAGTTTAAGGAGGTATATTTATATTAACTTTTTACCTTATTTTTAATTGTAGAACAAAAATATAAATTTATTTTGTGTATTTTGAAGCATCCGTATTAAGTAAAAATCTGCAGTACTTTCTTTTTTCGATATTTTTCGAAAACGGTTTATCTTATGACAAATAAACAAAGTATATTTTGTGTATTTTGTATCATATAATCTTCTACAAGAACCAAATTCAGGAACAAATTCAAGAACAAAAAATCTTGATAAAAATCGGCGGATCCAATGGCCCCATACACCTCTGGTCTAAATTACTATTAGTTTATACTGAAAATAGATAAAACTTATAAATACCAATTCCTGTACCAAATTTCATAACTGTAGCATAAATGATAAACTTTGAAAGGCTTAATCTCGGAAACTATTGGGTCTACAGAGACAATTCTAGTATCATATTATAGCAAATTTAGTCTACTTTAAAAACGCCCCAAAAAAGTTTTTTCAAAAACTAGTCCTTTAGGGTTATAATCGCCAAAATTTGAAAAAATAACAATTTTTTCGCAGTTTTTTCGATTTTTGACAAAGTTGCGTTCGGCGCTCGAGGTTACAAACTTGGATTATTCATTAGGCCAACATCATAAACAAGTTTGCAAAAAATCAGAACTACCGGATTTAACGCATACTACCCCATACTTTCAGGCGACAAAGTTACTGGACTAATAAGTTTGTATAGGAAAAATATTTTTTGATCGGATTTACTTGAAACATAAAATAAACACTCTTCAATATCAACAATGAAACACGTATTTCAGTATTTCCCACAATTTAATCCTTAAGGGAATGCAATGGGGGTGGATAAATTTGTATAGGAAAAATATTTTTTGATCGGATTTACTTGAAACTTAAACTTAATATCTTACAATACAAACAATGAAACACGTATTTCCCAAAATCAACCCCTAAAAGGTCGCAAGAAGGTGGGAAAATTTGTATGAGAATTTTTTTTTTTGTATTCACTCGAATGAAACTTTGCACAAATAATCTACAATACAAAATACACTTTTGAAAATTGAAGGGGGAAAAACAACCCCCTACCATGCATAGGAGCCTAGATATTATAAAATTAAATATTTCTCCCTATGTCACGTATGCAAGTTTGTAATTAGTTTCAAAATCCACGCGAGCGAAGCCGCGGGTATCAGCTAGTTGTAAATACAAGTACATGAAAAAATGAAAAAAATCTTCTTAATTATCATCAATTTTTTCTGCAGGTTCGAGTTCATTGTAGACAGTTCCTTCGTGTGTATTTTGTAGTTTATTGTATTTATATCTTACTGTTTGGGAGCACAGGAATATACGAAATGATGGAGGTTTGCTAATGGGTTGATCATAGCAGGTTTTGACGAACAACAGGTCATATTAATGGGATTTAGATTAGGTTGATTTTAGATATAAACTTTTATATTTTAAAATTGTTATTCCAGTTTCTACTACAAGAAATTATGTATGATATAGTATACATATTTATTATGATTTATGTTCAGCTATTACGCGTCCTTAACACGGTTAAATATGACCATTGTATTATCTGAGTTGTCAAAAAACATAAATATTTTAGATTTTTTAATGAAAATAATAACATACAAAAATTCTACAAGTTACAAAATGGCTGAAATAATAAAAAAAATTCCATTTTCTTTAAGACGCTTACACATGTTAATATTAAAATATATTAAATTTACTTATTTATGCAAACAGTAGCAAAAAATTAAACATCAAATATATTTTGTAAGATTCCACACGCTTCAAATACCTCGTAAGGGATGTGATTTATTCTTACATGTAAGAAAGAACCTAGAGAATGTGTGGAAAAATGAAAAACCAGAATCTTTTGTACGTTGTGTTGCTTTAATAGTGACAGGGACGGACTCAGGTTATTCATATTTCATAACCTTTTATTTCATTGAACTCTCACCTTGGGTTGCATTAGTAAAATTAATCATCCGTTTTTAAACCATCATTACGATAATTTGAAACGTCAATCACGGTTAAAAACTGTAAAAAATTTAAAATAATCACAGGTAGTGAATCATCAATTTATTAACTAGTGATTAGTTATAGTCAGAATTTGAAAACGAATCGTATTTTTCTTGTTTTGTGCCAACTACCATTAATTTTATATAGAATATTTAGAAAAAAATAAAATAAATTAAAATTTTTGATAAGGGAACGTCCATAATTCACGTAACGCTTTTTGATAGAACCTTTGACTCCGCCCCTTGTCTAATGTTACGTTATGCAGTAACATATATATTATAATATTTTTTTCAACTATTTCAGCATGAAGTAAATATTTATAATAAATACGGGTTAATTGTCCAATATTATTTTTTTATTCGTGCGAGAGAATGTTACGAAGTATTTGAATATGACCCGCAACTTCCATGCAGCACCATACCCCCTCCCACATATAAATTAGTTATGTGGCTTATGGACGTTCTCTAACATATTTTTATATAGAAACGACAATAGTTAAATTTTCTTTTACATATACGTTAGAATATAAATGACTGTGATATATTTAATATTTTTGGATCAAATATTATGTTACGTTACGCCCTTAGTTAAGCTTTTAACTAATACGACTAACATAAAAATAAAATAATATAAGAATTTCAAGTTAAAAATACTATTTTATTTATGAAAAATAACAGTGTAAAAAGTGGTTTCACAATATTTTATTCGTTGACTTTTTTAAAATTCCTGTATCACTGAAACATATTAAAGGATTTGATTAATATAATTATTATTTATAGATAGTTGATAAAAATAAAGAATTTGATAACTGTTAATAATAATAGTATAAATAATATACAAAAAAAATACATTCTAATGTAAACATTTGAGATTTGTAGTAGAAACTGAAATAAAAATCTAGTCTGATTTTTATCCCATAAATATGGCCTCCTGTTCATCAAGACCTGCTATGATCGGCCCATAAGCAACTTCCCATCTTGTGTCTCCGTGCTTCCATTAACGGATACAAACACGATCACATAACACCTAAACAACAAAATTCACGAAGGAGCTGTCTACAAAAGACTCAACTCATTGTCAGTGGACAAAAATGGATGAAGAAGAATAATAATTTATTATTATTTCATAGAAATTCCAATGCTTACATATATTTCCATTATATATATTTTACATTGTCATTTGTATGGAATGTTGTATATTGAATGAT
Source organism: Sialis fuliginosa (assembly GCA_961205875.1). Lineage (NCBI taxonomy): Eukaryota > Metazoa > Arthropoda > Insecta > Megaloptera > Sialidae > Sialis > Sialis fuliginosa. The sequence goes on along the minus strand of OY540809.1, from coordinate 28,168,411 downwards.
TGATATTTGAAAAAAATATATATATTATAATAATAAGGTAAAAAAAATAATAAAATTCAATCGCATAGAACATGCTATATTAAAAACTTTCTACTATTCAATATCACTACTTCGGTTTCTAACTTAGCTTTGGTAAAAAATTAATGGAAAAGTTTTCTCTGTATAGAAAAATCTTCCCAGTAGAATTTATCAGCATGGAAAAAACTTTTTCACTCTATCATTAAGAAAGAATATAGAAAAATATTTATGATCAATATACATGCAGCGTGAAAAGGTAAACTTAATTCTTTTGTATGTAGAAATTACAAAACCAATATCTAGATTTATTAAATATACCTAAACAAATTAACTTTGATAATTGTGTACATATTACTTTCTGGGTTTTGGGGTATATTCAAGTCACAAAATTAGTAGTACACTGTATAGGTATAGTGAAATGCAGATGTGGTCATCCAGTTTTCATTCAAATTAGCGTATCACAAACCTATTAGGCTCATCCCATTTGATTATTATAATATTTTAATCATTTGTCCATTAGTACGTCTGGTTCGTGGCAAATAAAGCCAAAACGCTGCACTTTTTGATCGGGGTATGCCACTTTCGGTGGTCATATATAAGGTCAAAAGAAACATTTTCAGATAGGGAGCCACTTTAAAATCCGTGTAGAACACCATTATATCGGCTATTAAAGATGGCCCTCACGGTTTTTATTAAATTGGCTGTATCTCAGCTCCTAATCATCTGATTTCAATTTTCTTTTGTTTATTTTAAAGTTCTTATTACAAAAAATAGTTTTTATCATTATTCATTTTTCTCTAAATCTTAAGGGTTCCCCACAATTTTCCGAAATCTGAAGATTTCACTTTTCTTACAAACTTAATTGTTATATAACTTTTTTATTGTGTCCAATATCATTTTTTTACTTCATATAAAAAAGAAAGACATTTTTGTCTGCGTTCCATTGATAACAAGATAATACTGTTTTAGTTAACAACTTCTTTGGAAATAGCTTGTTAAACTAAGAAAAATAGATTATTTTTGGACCATTCCATGTCAAGTTTACCTGTATTGGTTTCTCGGATTCGAGATTTTGATGGAAATGTCCATTTATACCTTCCCTGAATCAATTCTGACTATTTTTATCACCATGTCTGTCTGTCTGTCTGTGTATGTATCTGTTTGTCTGTAAACGTTTTAACTCAAAAATGACAGTACATAGAGGGGTAAAATTTTATATTTAGGATTTATTTGTCTTAAGAAAGAAAACCTGATTTTTTTTAAAACCGGAAACGGATGTTTACTGTAATTTTTATAATTATTCGAATTATTTTTGAAACGGTACGTCTTGGAAGAAAATGTTTAAAGAAAAAATTGTTTAGAATATTATTATTTATAATTTATGTTATGTTCAATTTCTCCCAAAAAAGTTTTTGAGGTTATAATCGTTTTTTTCAATTATATTTGAAATGGTTTAAAGCAGAAATAAATCATTGAAATAAAAGTTGTAGAGTATATTATTTTCTATAGTTTATGTTCCATTAATATTTTTGTATCTCTTACCAATTAAAAAAAAAATCTTTTTAATTATATTTTTAATTTTTTTCCATTTTATTTGAACAAGTTCATGACAGAATTAAATGTTCATAACAAAAAATGTAGAGAACGTTATTATCTATAGTTTATGTTCTATAATTTTTTTTATATCTGTCTTCAGTAAGCCAAAATTATTTGTTTTATATTAGTAGGTACACGTACATTTTTTTATTGTATAAGAAAGTTCAGTGACATCCATGACAGATTTTTCAATTTTTGAACTATGCCATATGAGAAAATTGATCCCAACATAAAATTTCATATGATAAAAGGTAAACTTGACATGGAATGATCCAAAAATAGTCTATTTTTCTTAGTTTAACACGCTTTTTCCAAAGAAGTTGTTAATTAAAACAGTATTATCTTGTTATCAATGGAACGCAGACAAAAATGTCTTTCTTTTTTATATGAAGTAAAAAAATGATATTGGGCACAATAAAAAAGTTATATATAAATTAAATTCGTAAGAAAAGTAAAATTTTCAGATTTTCAAAAATTGTGGGGAACCCTTAAGATTTAGAGAAAAATATATAATGACAAAAAATAATCTTCTCAATAAGAACTTTAAAACAAATAAAAGAAAATTGAAATCAGAAGACTAGGAGCTGAGATACAGCCAATTTAATAAAAACGATGGGGGCCATCTTTAATAGCCGATATAATGGTGTTCTACACGGATTTTAAAGTGGCTCCCTATCTGAAAATTATTCTTTTAACCTTATCTATGGGCACAGAAAGTGTCATACCCCAATCAAAAAGTGCAGGTTTTTTTTACGTACCAGACGTACTACATGTACCAAACAAATACAGATATTTTGAAACACATTTGTTAGATTAATTTCAAAATATTAATTTTTTTTAAAGATTTCTGTCGTTAAATTACTTTGTAGTTTGGATTTTAGTCTTGATTAGATTCCAAAATACATAAGGTACTTGCATCAGTGTTGAACATTTTAAAATTAAATGTACCAAATTAGAAATATTTGTTGTTTTTTATTATTGCTATTACTTGATACTAATCTATATACATTTAACTGTCTTACAACATAATTTGATGACAATTGATCATTTTGTTTAAAAATGGTGGATAATTAAACATCGTCGTTCGCCAAACTATCAAGAAAAGTTTATTTTCTTATGTAAATATTTAATGTAGTTAGTAAATTTAACGATTCTTTATTTTATAATTTTTGTGTCGTAGTACTTATCATTTTGTAATCTTTAGGAAGTGTTCATTACTAGTTTTACGTTGTTCATTACTGAAAAAAAACATCAACAAAATAAAAGGCTATAATTTAAAAAACAAACTATGTTTGCGGACTTTGGTAAATAAATTGATTCAATAAAGAGGTAATTGTTTTATAAGATAAGATTGGCGCCAGTATCTTATTTTAAAGTATAAAACCGTACCTGTTGAAAATACGCTATATTAGCATCATATGTATAAAATAGTATAATATAAAATAAAAGGCATAAACAGGAAGATAAAAATACTATATTAACATGCGTACAATAAGCAAAAGTACTTATACTGTTTTTTACCAAGAAATAATTACATTACTTAAAACATTTGAAAGTAAAAAATATAATTACAACATTTAACAACCACTTTTTTCAAGTGTGTTTAAAACGATCGAATTTAATACTGACGTAAGGACAAAGACACAAAAAATAGAAACAATTAGGAAGGAAAGCTTGAACGTTTTTATATCCAACATCAAAAAAAAGTGTAACAAAAAAGCATATATAAATAGAACCCACCTCTGTGTAGGCTTGTGTAAATTGGAGGGTGCCACAAGGTTTAAGAAGATGCTTTACCTTTTCTTTTATATTCTGTGCGAATGTGCTACATATTACAAGTCGCATATACACACACATACACACACACACACACACACACACACACACACATAGCCACATGTGAGTGCATGGGAACATTTACCTCTAGACGTATTTTTCATAGCGGAAATAGGTCTGGCGTAGGTACTAGGTATGAGTATTTTTCAAGAACATGATGATTAGAAAGCTTAAAAACTTAAATTAAAAGAAAAATATGTGCTTTTTTAATTCATGGAAACATAAGATTATTTTTTAAATTATTAGTTATAAATATAATAATTTAAATTTTTGATTTAACAATAAGAACAAACAACATAACAATTTGTTTCGAGTATTTATTAAGGAACTAAAGTAAAAATTTCATAAAAATTATAATTTACTATTATAATATCAGCTTTATACATTATATGCAGGTACCATCGGAATCATAATTATTAATTATAATAAATCATAATAATATTAAAACAAACATCATCGGTTATCTTTTTCTAGGACGGAGCTTATATAGTTACATCATTTTAAATAAGAACACAAATATACGTCCATTTCATTAATTCATTTTATATCAAGTTTAATATATTTAAATCCTAAAATTCGGAATATCAATTATTTATTGCCACTTTTACTTACAAAATTTGTAATAGACTACATAATAATTCAATCACATAAATATGTATATGTACATATATGAGTACTATACACGAAGAGTACTTTTTTATCTAGTAAATGAGTTTCAAAATATCTGTCTTTGTTTGGTACCTGGAGAAATGATTTAAATATTAAAATAATCAAATCGGAGGAGCCTACTAAGTTTGTGATAAGCGAATTCGAATGAAAACTAGTCGACCACTTATGGAGTTCACTGTACGTCTGCACGTAAGAACTATGTAGAATATAGCATGGTTGAATTGAAAATAATTATTATTGTTAAATAGGTTTTGAATGTTAAAATAACAATAGGAAACTTTTGAATAACTATATATGTTTATTTTTCAATGCTTTCTATAATAATAACGTTATACACAAACTTTCATATAATGATTCTTGTTTAGGTGATACTATCTATGTACAATAATAATATATATTCGCTTTAATTCATGCATATGACATTTTAGTCCATTATACGTATTTTATATTCATATTTTGTTATTATTCGGCTTGTAATATATTTTTTTCTTATTGTTATTCAAAATATTGACTATATTAAAAACAATAACATATTTTTTGAATTAAGAATTTTATTATTGTGATATGATGTCTATAGGTAAAGACTATTTGAATATATTAAATAAGATTTTGGTACCAGTTTTGGACGCTTTAAGAGCAAGGAATACTGTTTTTTGGAATTGATGGGCTTCTTTTTTGTAATTCTCATGAACTCATGTTAGTAATAAAACAAGTATCTCTTTATTAAATTAATTTAATTACCAAAGTCCGAAAATATAGTTTTTTTTTTAATTATAACCTTTTATTTTGTTCATGTTGTTTCTTCAGTAATGAATAAAGTAAAACCAGTAATGAACACGTAGTGATGGACACTTGCTAATGATTACAAAATGATAAGTACTACAACACGAAAGATATAAAAGAAAGAATCGTCAAATTTGAAACAATGTAAAGCAGTTTCTATGATAATATAATAATTAATAAATAGATTACACTGTTAATTAGTTTAAATGTCCGCCATTTTGATACCTATTAGTCGATTGTCATCAAATTAAGCTGTTTTACAGTTAAGTGTCTATAGATTATGAATTGGTAATGGCAGTAATCAAATATCAACAAATGTTTCTAATTTAGTACATTTGAGGCGTTTATTTTGAAAGTGGCCTAAGTCCATTTTCCACTTTTTTTTTGTTGACTGTAGTAACGTGTATAATTAGAAGTAATCTATCAGTTAAAAACATTATTTTGAAAGTGGCCTAAGTCCACTTCAGTATTGATAATGTTGTTAATTTATCATAATGGCTGGAAAACTAAATCTTTTTACGGAAAATGTTGGGTCAAAAGTTTTAGGATTTAGCGGGGCAAACCTAATGAAGGTAATAATTTTGACCTTGAGTTTTGAGGTCATTTTGGGGTCAACAATTTTTTTTTTAATGGAAACTTATTTATTTTTTTGCAGATTTGTATTTTGCAGAAAATTAGAAATAATTTTTGTCTGAAATTTTTTTTAAAAAACTAATTTTAACGTAATTTTTTTTTTACATCAAAAAATTTTTTTTGTTACCAAAATTAGATGGTTGAGAAAAAATGCAGTTTAAAAAAATAATTTTTTTATAATTTCATAATTTTTTAAATCTAAAAAAATTTTTTTTAATGTAACAAAATAAAAAAAAATGTTAAAATAAAAATTATTATAAAATTTTTCAGACAGAAGTTGTTTTTTTTTCTGCAAAATACGAATTAAAAAAAAATAGTTTTTGTTTGAAAAAAATTTGCTGACCCCAAAATGACCTTCAAACCTCCTCTCAAAGTCAAAATTGTTACCTCCATTGATTTTGTCTCTCTAAATCCTGAAACTTTTGTACCAAATATTTTCCCTAATACTTAAAGCAATCTCATAGTTTTCCATATATTAATAATCTCAAGATTAAAAAATCAGCCTGTATACATACTTAGATTTCCTGAATTGGATAAATTTTTTAAGAGTTATAAAGAAATAATATACATAAATTAAAGTGAATGTTTTTTTTTTTAATTTGAAGCATTTTATGTTACAACAAATGGACTTGAGTTCTTTTCAATTTGTAACAAATGTAATTGTTAATTTTGAATGTGGCTTAAGTCCATTTGTGGTAAAAACACACATATTATTCATTTAATATTTGGGGTTATTTTAATAGTAATTGTAAATTTAACTTTCTTAGAAACACTTAATCAATGTGACACATTGATATGTGACACATTGATATCGTATAACGTATATTTTTAATTTTATTGAAACGCAACCCCTTAAATATCTCAGTTTAAACATAAGTGGACTTAGGCCACTTTCAAAATAAACGCCTCATTTAATTAAACAAGAGTCCAACACTAGGGTATTGTCCAAGACTGGTGCCAGTACCTAATATGATAATAGTAAATAACTCAGTTAATGTTTCGTTTTTTAATTGTTATAAACTTTTTCAATGAGGAAGGTGATTCAGAAAAAATATTCTTCTATTAAAATAAAATACATGTGCACATAAAAAAAGTACAGTTAAAAAATTATTTCAAAGAGTTCGTCCTTATTCACTCACCGACTTGTCAATGCTCAAACCCCTGGATTTAGAAATATATAATTTTATGAGTGTCTTCCTTTTATGACGTAAGCAACCTCTCAGAAAACTTTTTTTTAAATTTAATTCCATAAGAGCTTTTATTATAAAAATGATGTAGGTATATTACGATTTTTAAAAGTCCAACCTTATTAAGAGTAACAATGGTACTAAATTAACAGTAAAAATGGTACTAGTTTTAATAAATTAATATATAAAAACGTTGGTGTATATGTATGTATGTAACGTCATCACGTCTAAACCACTAGACGCATCGAAGCCATATTCACACCATAGGTTCGCTTGATGCTTCGATTTGGGTCATATTCAGAATATATGTTGGTTACGTGGAAAGAAATATTTTTACAAAAAATTGACCCGGTTGGAGTCAAAATATTTATGAAAATGTATATTTATGATCTGATTTTTTTTAAAATTATTTTTGGGCAGAACAAGGTTTGCCGAGTCCGCTAGTAAATTATATAAATATTCATAAAAGTGAATACAACACGGGCAAAGTCGCAAGCGAGCCGCTAGTACAATATATAAATCAACTATAGTTGAATTAAAACAATAAATTTTGGTGTGTCCATTTAAAATTTAAACTACCATATCCTCGATCGCAATAAAAAATAAATTTCATTACAGTACTGTGCACATCATAAATAATTATCTTTTAAAAATGTATTAAATGTACATACCTGTACCGAACATCCATCTTGCAGAGTTCTTTCTACAGTGATACATATACAGGTAGATTGAATAAAAGACATTAATAACATTATACATGGTCAGAGTCAGATTACTCATACGTGCTATGGCAACAGCTGTGATTTACAGCGGAAATTGGGATCACGTAGGTGAAAATTTAATTATTTTTGCGGCAATGTGGTGATTTTGTGATGTATTTCTATTTAGTGTTGATTTATCTAACTGCTCTTCGTAAATCCAATCGTCTGTTTTAAACGTGGACTGTTGTTTATATTTTACTTTATTACAGTGGCTCTTAAGCGGTGTTCCGCAAAATTACATAGTTACACAAAAAAAGTTCGGAGTCAAAAAAGTCCCCTATATAGCATTGTAGTATTAGTCTAGACTAGTCGAAATCCAAAATTTTGGAATTTTCTGCCTACCGAACTGGAAGTTATTGTAATCGGTCCGAAAATCAAAATCAAAAATTTCAACATAAAGATGTCTGTGTGTGTGTTTTTTTGTTTGTTTTTTTTTCCGAAGAGGGGGGGAATGCGTTAAGCACCATAGGTAGCATAACACGAATGCTACCCGTGTGTTGGACTGATCCACGACCTTACCAACTAAACCCCCACCTCTTTTCGTCCATGACCCTTTTTTAGTACCCCCGCGGGACTGCCGTCAAGCATTACTTCGCGGGGGCGGTCACAGCCGTGGCTTTTCCACTTTTGCACTAGCTTCAGCTAGCCTTTTTCAAGGGGGCAGGGTTGCTGCTTCCCTTCTCCTCCGCTCCTCCCTCCGTAGCTCCTTGAGTACCGAGGACGCGAATCCACTGACAGCAGCCCAGACCTCATCCGACCTGAGCATATGATGCACCAGGTCTTCAGGTGTTGGGGCCTCGCCTAGTACCGTTTCCAGAATACGTGTTCTACATCTTCCGGTACACCACACTCGGCCGGACAGTCTGGGGACTCCTCGTATTTAATCTTGTGGAGATAGGCTCTGTAGCATCCATGCCCTGAGAGCATCTGCGTCAGGTAGTAGTTGACATCTCCGCGTTTGCGGTTTATCCAACTATCTACCTGAGGGATAAGACGATGTGTCCATCTCCCTTTCGCAGATGCATCCCAGTCGGTTTGCCATTGTGATAGACTTTTGAGTCTCTGCTGTCGTAGATGCGCTTTCCGGTGTTCCAGCGGTTCACCTCTGTGCTGGTATAGGAACCATTCTCTTCTCGCCCAGTATCTGTATAGGTATCATTCCGGCTATGATACACGCAGCCTCTTCAGACACCGTACGAAATGCACTACAGACACGTAATGCACTGAGGCGATAGACCGCTGCAGCCTTTCGGCGGTATGTATCGACCCTCAGCGCATCTCCCCATATGGAAATTGCATACGTAAGCACAGAGGTGACCACTGAAGCTAGTAGCTTCCTCCTAAGCTGGCGCGGTCCGCCGATGTTTGGCATTAGCCGTGCTAGCATCGATGCCACCCTGGCCGCCTTCTCCGTGGCGTGTTCAACATGTTTCTTGAAGGTCAGTCTAGCATCCAACATCACTCCGAGATACCTAATGTATGGCTGAGAAATTATAATATGCTCGCCGACTGTAAGCTCAATCGTTTCCAGCTTTTTTCGACTTGTGATGAATACCGCCTCCGTTTTGTGTTCCGCCAGTGCGAGACCTGCTAAACGCATCCAATGCTGTATCTCATCGTAGGTTTCATTAAATATTCTCTGTGTGTGTGTGTGTGTGTGTGTGTGTGTGTGTGTGTGTGTATGTACGTACGTACGTACATATGTGTGTGTCATTTGTTACGTTCACGAAATCTCGTAAATAAAAAAATTCTATTGACTTCGTTGGGATTCCTATCGAAGTGTCTTGACGTGATTATGATCTGAAATAAATGATTTTTCAAAATTCAATCCCTAAGGTGTGTAAAGTTTTTTTTTGGTCGGATTTACTTGAAACTTAGCATAAATATTCTACAATACAAATATTGAAAAATGTATTTAAGTATTTTTTTTGTTATACGTGCCTAAACAGAAAGCAGAAAATTAAAAAAAATTGGATTTTGACTATGATCGACCAATACTACAAATTACAATGCTATATAGGTCGCTTTTTTGGTTTCGCACTTTTTTTGTGTAGTTGTGTATTATTAATGTTCATGTTGAAATATTGGGAAAAATTGAAAAAGTCATTGGAGCTTTGAGTTTTATTTAAAATTCTTATGCCCGGTGTTATAAAGGATTTGCCTAAGTGCAAAAGCAAATTAACTTCCAGATAACGCTATCTGCTAGATATTAAATATAAACAACAACACTCACAGATGTAGCGAATGATAAGTACGATCAACAACTTAAATTAAGTGCTGCCAAGTGTACCTCATAAAATGCATAGCATTTACATTATTATACATTTATTAGCACTGCTTTAAAATATCGAGCAATTACATAATAATTTGACACCAGCAGATAGCGTTAGCTAGAAGCTAATTTGCATTTGCACTCGAACAAATTCTTTATAATACTGAGCATTAGATGAGAAAATTCCTCCGTTGGCTAACCTTTAATATTACGTAATATGCTTAGAGAGAGAGAGAGAGAGAGAGAGAGAGAGAGAGAGAGAGAGAGAGAGAGAGAGAGAGAGAGAGATGGAGAGAGAGAGAACAAGGTAAGAAAGCAAGTTCTAAAATAGAAACTTTTTTTATCCCATTCGTCCAGTAATCCGATTCGCCTCGGTCTACCTTCCAAACAAATTTATATCAATAACAAGCTTTATGAAGAATGTGTTTCCTTATGCAAAAACATAAAATGCAAATATCTACGTACTGTTTTATTTTTAAACAACAAATAAGCTCACTGTCGTCCGGTGTTATAAAGCATTTTCTCTCGAGTAAAAACAAAACTAATGATATCTATGAAGTATATTTAATACTCCGTAGATATCATTAGTTTTGTATAAATGGCAGTAATTAACATATCTTACAAATGGATATATGCAGGCCAAGATAGAGGGAGGTTAGGAGAGCCATATGGCCCGGATCTCTAGACTTCAGGGGCTTCGAAAATAATTTATATTTTATATAAATATTTATAATTTATATTATCTTACATAATACGAGTTCAAACTTTTAAGGATAATATAATATGGAATTAGTTAGAAAATAAATCGGTGCGATATGGGACCCCCAAATGATGTTTAGCCCAGGTCCCATTGAAGTTCTCTCAGGGCCTTATTAAGTAGAAATCAGCGGTCTAAAAGCAGTGGTTACAAGTGTATTCAATAAAAAGCATAGAATTTACATTATAATAGTAATGAAGTTAAATATAATAAATAAAAACAACTTATTTGTCAAAACGTCAGAAATATATATTAAGAAAAATAAACGCAAGCTTTCGATTCACAGAATTATCGGCAGGCTATTAAGAAAGAACAAATTATGAGAACGAACCTGACGATGATTTTGTGAATCGAAAGCTTGCGTTTATTTTTCTTAATATATATTTCTGACGTTTTGACAAACAAGTTGTTTGAATTTACATTAAATTTAAATTTACATAAATTCATAACAATTTGACACAGATAGCGTTAGCTTAGCTGTGACTTTTAAAAGGTTAAGAACCGCCAGCTTGTTGTTTTTTATTGTTTAATTTTTCATTTGCAAATACTAGTAGGCAGATATTTTATCATGTACAATGAAGTTTTTATTGTTTGTACGTAGATACAAACAAGATTTAGTTATAAAGATACAATGATAAAAATATACTAGTTGTCTGAAAAAGTAGAATAGGTACCTACACTTAACAAAAATTTGAGAGAGTTAGTTCTTTGATAAATATAGACGTCTCGTTTTGTATTTTTTTTAATATTAATGTTTTTTTTGTTGTAGAATTGAAAATTAAGACGTGGCATATTATCAATAATTTAAAATCTTGACGATGTAAATTTTTATTTTATTTAATAAATTTAATTACAAAAGTAAAAAATTTGACTCGACTTCACGTTGGTACATTTGTACACCTTTCTCATGCCCGTTGTATTTTTCCTTCTTCAATTACAAAGAACATTCTTACCGTCATTTCGAAAGGTTACCAAATCAAATTCCGACTGATACAACACATTCTTCGTGTTTCATCAGTGTTGATGTATCAGATGGGAAACAGAATATGTACTGGCAAACATTCATAGTCATGCAGATAGATTTGCAGATTCAACGGCTTTTATAGACACCCGTTGCTCATCACACTCTGTTGGCGCAAATGCATGTGAATCTGAAAATGGAATTTGAATTTTTTAAAATGTACATCGACTTGATAGTTTCTACTTTATCGTGTGTGCTTATGGAGTCAGTGCATCTACACATGGGGCTCGTTTTTTATATAAGTGTTTTTTTTGTTTTGTGATAGAAGTGGTTTTTATCAGGGGTGGACTGATTTGATTTTTTTTAATGTTAGATTAGAATGAAATTGTTGAAAATATGAAAAATCTTTAATGATTTTTTTTATAAATATTACGATTAACTAAGACTATTAAAAATGCTATTTTGAAGTTGATTTTAACATTTTTGTCTAGCTGACATGAACCTATAGATGTATATGGGTTATATATGTTATTTTTTTGCGTTTTACGACAAAAGACGCACATTACTGATTTTTTATCAGCATCTTGATGAGTTTTTATCTAGGCTTCCGAGATGAGAACGAATTAAATTTTGATGAGACGGGTATTTTAGGTCGCTTATTTATATGTTTTAATTTAAAGAATAGTGGAGTATAAAAAATAAATAAACATTTTTTTTATAAAAAAGAGAAGTCGCACGAGAGAGAAATAATGTCGGTTTCAGTCAAGTGTACTAGAGTAAATCAACTCAATTTTTTGAAGTTATTCTTTTTTAGGCGCGTTTAGGGTGAAATTTCATTAATTCAATGGAAATGAAATGCACTTTGCAAGCAACGATTCGCGCGCACCATGCATCGGAAACAATTTAATGCCATGGTGTTAGGTTAGGTGTTGATAATACAGATTTCTGTAATGATAGTCGGTAAAGCAGGTTTTTAGTTTTGCATTTGGACGCTAGATGTCACTATACAAAAAAGTGTAATTTCTAATGTGAGTACACATCCACCTAAACATAGTTTTCATTCATCTCGTGTGAGGCTCTTAGTTTTTATTAGCCCAATTAAGCATCAACTGTCAATAATAAAAAAAACATCAGCCAAGTAAATGCACAGTGCTTTCTCGTGCTAAATTTATCAAAGGTAGTTTAAATTAATTATTGAACAATTTTAATAAACACCTATAAAGTGTTCTAATAAACTGCCATTGGTTAACTATTTAATTTTTTTTACAATTTTATTAATTTAAACCTAAATTTTTCTGTTATGCAAACTTCAAAATAACATTTAAAACGTTTAATATGTCAAAGTAAATAGTAATTAAAAAAAATAAGGATTTTTCAAGCAAATTGAGATAAATATTTTTAAGGTAATTTTTTTACAACAGACGTTGTAGACTTATATTATAGGAAATTGAATTCTCTACAAAAATGATTCGTTCTTGAAATATTTTCAAAAAATTAATATTTTGGGATGTTACTCCTCTTTCTTACACACGATTTTGATGATTTTAAATTAGGATCGTCCTCAAGCCAGACTCAACCAACTAACCAAGTTTCATTAATATTGGTTCGGTGGCTTATGAGTTATGCGTGTGACAAGGATTCGGGGGATAGACACACAGACAACTTTCCTTTTTAGGTAAAGACAAATACTGGTTTGTCTTTACCTAAAAAGGAAAGATCAAATTAAAATTTTGAAAACGGAGAACAATTTTTGTTTAAAACGATCACAAAGCTTCTCGTATCTTCGATATAGCGAGAAAGAAATTTTGTAAATGTAACAACTATTTCGGAACAAAAGCAGGTGGGAGTTTGTTATTTCAATTAATAGAAAAACTAGGGAGGGAATGATTTAGGAAAAGGTTGAGAATCACTGGTACAGAAAAGCATATTGTAATAATGAAAAAATCGATTTAAAAGTGTACATTTTTATCTTTTATATATGTTTTGATTATTTTTATGATTATGGGGTTGTGTGGGCGTGTGTACACATTTGTATTCATCTATGTGTTATGTGGATACAATAGGCTTGCGCAGTTTTCATTTAATTGTTTACTGCGCAAGTATTTTTTGGATATCTCGTATTCATAATGTTTTTTAAAATGCACCGATTTTTAGATAAGCATATCATTACAAACAATAATTAAAAATGTGATGATAATGTACATTTTCATGACAGTTTTTGTATTTTCTATTATTTTTTTGCCTACTCTACGCTATTAAATTACAAAACTCAAAATTCTATCGTAATTTTCTATTGATACTAAATTCTGAACTTGTTACAATAAATATAATGGTACATTATATTTGGGTAGTATTTAAGCGCGCAAAATTTTATAAATTTTGAGCATGAAATATATTGTATTTTGAATTCTGAACATTTATACTAAACATAAAGTGTGACATTAAATTTTCCGTTCTGAGCATTAAAATTTTGTTTTGCACAGTAATATTTGTGTTCGTTATTATTGTAGGTATAATTTAATTTGCGTTAATTTTACAACTTTTTTTTGGGGCGGGGAATGTTCGATTACCCCCCCCCCCCCTCAAATAAAAATAAAATAAGGTAAACCTGAAGAATATGCCGTTACCGACGTCACAACTCATTCATTTAAATAGCGCGCGTTTAATTTATTTCCATTTTATTTTATTTATTCTTTAAATAAAATTCTTATTGATTTTCCACTTAATTTCATTTGAGTTCCTATATATATTCTACGGTATGTATCAAACGTACCTACATAAGTTTGTAACTAATATACGAGTACATTTTCCACTATCCTGACATGTAAAAAGACATATTTCCTCAGGCGATCCAAAGTTGAAAACTTTATATGACATACATTTATCGTTCGCTTTAGTATTCACACAGTCTAGAAATGTCTTTACCGAGTAACGTTTTTTTATTATTTAAAATATGCGTTTATGAAATATCTTCATTATATAATTTTTAATAAAACTTTGTAATTTTATATACAGAATGATTTACAACTAGTGTAAAAAAATTAACAGTAGATCGAGAATGTTATTTTAAGTAAAAAACTTTATGCGAACATGTGTCCGGAAATTTTCATAAGAGAGCTACATCATTCCGAGAATTTTGCCCAAAATTAATGTTTATTAATTATCTAGACTAGAGAACCCATAGTGATACAGTTTTAAAATTTGATAACCGGTTTATTATTGATATCTATTTATCGATTACCAGTATCAAATACAAATAATAAAGACCAGGGGTGTATGGGGTCAGTGGGAACATTGATTTTTATCTAGTATATTTTTATTCTTTATTTTTTCTTTAGTTCGGCACTTAAATAAGATTATATGATACAAAAAAATAATTTGTTTCTTTGTCAAAGGTTCAACCGTTTTCGAAAAATATCGATAAGAAGTTAGTTAAAAATCGGTTGCAAATTTTGCGTTCCAGTCTCATACATACATTACATACATATAGCATTTGAGTTAATATAAGTAAAAGCTTGTAAAAAGAAAGTGTTGCAGAATATTAGTTAATACGGATGCTTCGAATTACACAAAATAAATAATATAATAAATAATAGTCATTTATAGTTTCGTTTTTTAGTCATGTTAGTAAAGTTTGTGTAATAGTAATACAACTGGCTATAAGTCTAACAATAAGATGTCAACTACCTATATGTAACATATATCAAATTTCGTAACTGTATCACAATAAGTTCTTTAGATATTAAATAAACGCTAATTTTGGTCGGCTGTAGCTCTCTCACAAAGAATTTCCGGGTACATGTTATATGAAGTTTTTTGCTTTAAAATAACATCCTCGATCTACTGTAAATTGTAAATCACTCTGTATAGTTTTTTTTATTTTGTCAGTTGGACTTGATTCTCTTCTGACACATCTTTCGTGTGAAAAAATAATAATTACAATTAAAAAAATCTAAATTTAGTTAATTAATTAATTAATAATAATATTTATTCTGTTAATTATTCTAAAGAGAGTGTAGAACATGTCAACAAAATGATAAAAAAACTAATTAATAGAAAAATCAACAGAAAAAGTAATTATAATTATAATATAATATAATATGTATTATTCTATAATAATAGTTGAGAAGAACTCATCGACTTTATAAAAACAATACTCGAGCAATATTGCTTTCAATTCGGATTTAAATTTATTTAGAGGTAAATCCTTTAATGATGTAGGTAAACTGTTATATATTTTAATAATGTAATTCAGAGGTCCTGTACTGTTGTCAATGTGGTGGTACTTTGTATGTATGTGTCTTTATTTCTGGTGCCATAGGCATGACATCGAACATTGTTATTAAAAAAATGCGTTTCTTTCTTCACAAAGAGTGCACATTCAAATATGTACTTACAAACTTTGTGAAGTAATGCCCGGTATTATAAAGGAGCTAGCAAATTTGCTAGCTAGCAAGCACTTTCAAAAGGGGTATTAATTCTGTGATAGTATCCAGTGGCGGATTTACGTTAAGTGCCGCCCTGGGCAAAAAAAATTGCCGCCCCTCTACCAAGGGAAAATATAATTTATTTTTGGTAGAAGTCAGAATTACTATATGAACTGAAAAGTAATAATAGTACGTCTGGTACGTAAAAAAACCCTGCACTTTTTGATTGGGGTATGACACTTTCTGTGCTCATAGATAAGGTCAAAAGAATAATTTTCAGATAGGGAGCCACTTTAAAATCCGTGTAGAACACCATTATATCGGCTATTAAAGATGGCCCCCACCGTTTTTTTAAATTGGCTGTATCTCAGCTCCTAGACATCTGATTGCAATTTTCTTTTGTTTGTTTTAAAGTTCTTATTGAGTAGATTATTTTTTGTCATTATTCATTTTTCTCTAAATCTTAAGGGTTCCCCACAATTTTCCAAAATCTGAAAATGTTACTTTTTTACGAACTTAATTTTTATATAACTTGTTTATTGTGCCCAATAACATTTTTTTACATCATACAAAAAAGAAAGACATTTTTTTCTGCGTTCCATTGATAACAAGATAATACTGTTTTAATTAACAACTTCTTTGGAAAAAGTGTGTTAAACTAAGAAAAATTGACTATTTTTGGATCATTCCATGTCAAGTTTACCTTTTATCATATGAAATTTTATGTTGGGATCAATTTTCTCACATGGTATAGCTAAAAAAATGAAAAATCTGTCATGGATGTCACTGAACTTTCTTATACAATAAAAAAATGTACGTGTATCTACTAATATAAAACAAATAATTTTGGCTTACTGATGACAGATATAAAAAAACTAATAGAACATAAAGTATAGATAATAACGTTCTCTACATTTTTTGTTATTAACATTTCATTCTGCCATGAACTTGTTAAAAAAAAATGGAAAAAAATAAAAAATTAAATAAAAAAGATTTTTTTTTAATTGGTAAGAGATACAAAAAAATTAATGGAACATAAACTATAGAAAATAACGTTCTCTACATTTTTTGTTATAAACATTTCATTCTGTCATGAACTTGTTCAAAAAAAATCGAAAAAAATAAAAAATTAAATAAAAAGGATTTTTTTTTAATTGGTAAGAGATACAAAAAAATTAATAGAACATAAACTATAGAAAATAACGTACTCTACAACTTTTATTTCAATAATTTATTTCTGCTTTAAACCATTTCGAATATAATTGAAAAAAAACAATTATAACCTCAAAAACTTTTTTTGAGAGGAATTGAACATAACATAAATTATAAATAATAATATTATAAGTAAATTATTATTTAAACATTTTCATCCAACACGTACCGTTTCAGAAATATTTCGAATAATTACAAAAATTACAAGAGTAAATATCCGTTTCCGGTTTTAAAAACATCTGGTTTTCTTTTTTAAAACAAATTAATCCTTAATATAAAATTTTACCCCTCTATGTACTGCCCTTTTTGAGTTCCAGCGTTTACAGACAAACAGATACACAGACAGACAGACAGACAAACATGATGATAAAAATAGTCAGAATTGATTCAGGGAAGGTATAAATGGACATTTCCATCAAAATCTCGAATCCGAGAAACCAATACAGGTAAACTTGACTTGTAATGATCCAAAAATAATCTATTTTTCTTAGTTTAACACGCTATTTCCAAAGAAGTTGTTAATTAAAACAGTATTATCTAGTTATCAATGGAACGCAGAAAAAAATATCTTTCTTTTTTATATGAAGTAAAAAAAATTTATTGGGCACAATAAACAAGTTATATAACAATTAAGCTTGTAAGAAAAGTGAAATCTTCAGATTTCGGAAAATTGTGGGGAACCCTTAAAATTTAGAGAAAAATGAATAATGATAAAAAAGATTTTTTTTAATAACAACTTTAAAATAAACAAAATAAAATTGAAATCGGATGATTAGGAGCTGAGATACAGCCAATTTAATAAAAACCGTGGGGGCCATCTTTAATAGCCGATATAACAGTGATCTACACGGATTTTAAAGTGGCTCCCTATCTGATAATCTTTCATTTGACCTTATATATGACCACAGAAAGTGGCATACCCCAATCAAAAAGTGCAGCGTTTTGGCTTTATTTGCCACGAACCAGACGTACTATAACTGTTTTTACAAGTTTAAAAACTGAGGACCTTTTTTTTTGTTTTTAGTCGCACTACTAATTTTTTGTCTTCCTATTTTTTTTTTTTAATATTCTGTATTAAACTAAAAGAATCTGCCGCCCTTGGCCATGGCCCCCATAGCTCCATGGTAAATACGCCACTGATAGTATCTATGGATTAGCTATGAAATTTAGAGCAGTGATTCTTCAACGTATTGTAACACAGTTGGCGACTCTGACCGTACAAAATAATTTTCATAATATCGCCATTGTTTCATTTCATGAAACTAAAGAACTGTCAGATAGGTTAGAAACCTCATTTGAAAGTGCTTGCTAGCTTTGCAAATTTTGCTATCTCCTTTATAATACCGGATACAAGTATATTAAGCTGTTTAAACAATGATCGGTAGGATTCACGAAGACCCTTTCCGCCAATAAGATAAATAAACTCACTAAATTTCGCTAGTATACACGCACCCGTACATATATACGGGGTGTGTACGCTTTAGAGAAATATATACGCGCCTACAATAATGCTCAGTCCAGACTATTGAGCCGGTATCGGGCCGGCTCGGTCCGGTTTCGCCCCAATTAAATATAAATAAGCAATGAACAATGAAATCATTCACACTATAGGTATCGGTCAGGTCTAGGTCCAATCTCGCTCCGATACAGCATTGTGCAAAGAATATTGTATTGGAGTGTGATCGAATCTGGCATCGGTTGTACTCATATAGTGTGAATAGGAACTTCAGTTCATCTTCGATAATTCTAGTACTGATCACCGAGTAAAACGTGATTTAAACTTGCGCGATAATATGAATATCATAACAAAAAAAACAGACATGTTATTAACATTGAGTAAAGGCCCATTTACATGTATTCAGTGATTTAGTGGTTTAGTGAAGTGACAAGTAGTCAACTAAATCGTTAAGTTAAGACTGGGCGTTTACACCTTAGCAAATATTTAGTGAAATATTTATCCTGATCGGACATCTTCGGATTTTGACGTGTTTTTCGAGACAGCAATTCTTTGCGATAGAATGTATCTGATCGGTCTGATCTAGAGTTGGGCGCGTGAGTAATTTTTGCTCACGATCACGCACGCTCACGAGAGAAAAAAATTTAGTCACACCCGCTCATTCACGGTTGCAAAAAAAGTATTCACGTTCACTCACGATTTAATCTAATTGTTGTAAATTAAATTTTGAAATGATGAAAATTAATGTTTTTACGTGCAATATACCTATTGTGTAGTACACTCATCCAAACAATTAAAAGAACAAGAATTTAAACATTTTTTTTGGGTGTTTTTTGAAGTGCTGTATCTTTGTGAAAAATGGTCGTATCGAAATAAAACAAAAAGCATTTTGAAGCGTCAAGTTTCTAGTTTTGAGATTTTTTAGCATAATTTTTTTTGAGTTACGGTTATCGCGCAATCAAAAGAAATAGTGGGACACAAAAATTTTCCAATTTTAAAAATTTTTTTTAAAGGTCCTCGGGCTTGGGAAATTTTTTTTCAGTTAAACCACTGCATTGGTCAGTTAACTTGTTTATTCAGCTTTAATTTGCTTTTTTTTTGGTCTCTCTCAATTTTTTTTCGCCGAGATATCTGCCTTTAAATAAAAAATGATTCTTTTGTCTTCGATCATCAATATATCAGCAACTAATGATTAAACAATAAATTTAAGGACAGTTTTAAAAACTTGAATAAATTTCCTACAAGACCCTTTCATGACTTTATTAGAAAAAAATTTTTTTTTACCCTCACCATTAGTGTGAAAAAGTACAAAAAAATGACCTTTTATGTTCTTTTAGTAAATCTATCGCTACTTTACAAATATTGATGGAATGATTAATGTTGCCAGGTGATTTTACAGCTTAATGTACCTCCAACAGCCCTGTAAATTTTTAAATTGATCCATCGAACCGTTTTTCCGGACCGATTGATCAAAGTTTTACAAAACAATTAAAGGAACATGTGTATTGTGTAACAGACTGGAACATAACATTGTGTAATCATCATCAAAATGTAGAAAACGATTTTCGATTTTTGATTTTATTTACAGTTTTGCATTATAGTCCAGTAAAGGAAGCATTTTGACAGGAAATTAAGAGGGCAAGCAATTTTATGATTGATTCTTATAGATTTTGAACCGGAGAATTCGAAAAAAATAACCCGGACAAGCGAAAAGTGGTGCAACACCCTTAAAAATGGGGTTTAAGGGTGAAAACCCCATTTCAAACCGTTTTTTCAATTTATCACAAAATCTAAAGCGATGATGGTATATTTTTATGGTTGATATATGTTCAGGACACTCAGACGAATCGATTGTGACCACATATACTAAATTTGACCAAAAATTATCTCTTCCAGAGAGCTTAAAAGACTTAAAAATGCATCTTTTAGGGGAAAATAGTTTAAAAATTAATAACTTTTGCTAAAATCATCCAAATGACTCGGAACTAGGCTCAAATTATTCCTGAAATTCCAAAGAATAATAATGAACCATAATTTAAAAAAATATTAATCGTTTAACCAATAAAAATCGCTAATGTTTAACGGTAAGTAACGTAAATTTTTGAAAAACTATCTTTTTACTAAAATTTAAATAAAAACAACAGGGTTGAATATTTTTTAGTGAAACTAAGGTAGATACCTTCTATTTGTACATACAAACAAAATGAGACCCCCCAAAATAATATCCAATTATTAGAACGGGTGCAAGGGCGCTTAGAAATACACTGAATTTTTGTTGTATACAATTTAAAAAAATTACATTTTTCCAAACAAAATTATAGATTCAGTCCAGTAAAGGAAGCATTTTGGCAGGAAATTAAGAGGGCAAGCAATTTTATGATTGATTCTTATAGATTTTGAACCGGAGAATTCGAAAAAAATAACCCGGACTAGTGAAAAGTGGTGCAACACCCTTAAAAATGGGGTTTAAGGGTGAAAACCCCATTTCCAACCGTTTTTTTCAATTTATCACAAAATCTGAAGCGACGACGGTATATTTTTATCATTGATATATGTTCAGGACACTTAGACGAATCGATTGTGACCACATATACTAAATTTGGCCAAAAATTACCTCTTCCAAAGGGCTTAAAAGACGTAAAAATGCACTTACCCTTAAACATTAGCGATTTTCATTGGTTAAACTACTAATATTTTTTTAAATTATGATTGGCCATTATTCTTTGAAACTTCAGAAATAATTTGAGCCTAATTACGAGTCATTTGGATGATTTTAACAAAAGTTATTAATTTTTAAACTATTTTTCCCGAAAAGATGCATTTTTACGTCTTTTAAACCCTTTGAAAGACGTAATGTTTGGCCAAATTTAGTATATGTGGTCACAATCGATTCGTCTAAGTGTCCTGAACATATATCAATCATAAAAATAGACTATCGTTGCTTTAAATTTTGTGATAATTTGTAAAAACGGTTGGAAATGGGCTTTTCACCTTTAAACCCCATTTTAAGGGTGTTGCACCACTTTCCGCTAGTCAGGGTTATTTTTTTTCGAATTATTCGGTTCAAAATCTATAAGAATCAATTCGTTTCACTAAAAAATATTTAACCCTGGTGTTTTTATTTAAATTTTAGTAAAAATGTAGTTTTTCAAAAAATTACATTACTTACCCTTAAACATTGACGATTTTTATTGGTTAAACGATTAATATTTTTTTAAATTATGGTTGGTCATTATTCTTTGGAACTTCAGGAACAATTTGACGCTAATTACGAGTCATTTGGATGATTTTAACAAAAGTTATTAATTTTTAAACTATTTTCTCGAAAAGATACATTTTTCTGTCTTTTAAGCCCTCTGAAAGAGATAATTTTTGGTCAAATTTAGTATATGTGGTCACAATCGATTCGTCTGAGTGTCCTGAACATATATCAACGATAAAAATATACCATCGTCGCTTTAGATTTTGTGATAAATTGAAAAAACGGTTGGAAATTGGGTTTTCACCCTTAAACCCCATTTTTAAGGGTGTTGCACCACTTTTCGCTTGTCCGGGTTATTTTTTTCGAATTCTCCGGTTCAAAATCTATAAGAATCAATCATAAAATTGCTTGCCCTCTAAATTTCCCTTTTTCTCACTTTTCACTGCTTCCTTGACTGGGCTATTAGTTACTTGTTAAATTTGAAATGGAGAAAAAAAATTCAAAAAAATTTAAAAAAATTTTTTTTTTTTTTAATTTTTTTGAATTTTTTTTCAAAATTTTTTAAAACATTTCAAGAAACAATACTGACTCATTTTTGACTCGATTCGGCTTTTGCGTACAATAATTTTACTCATCTTGAATTAATAATTAATTCTTTCGCAGCGGGAACCGTACGAAATTGTAAAATAATTTTGTCTCGCATGCTGGAATCGAATTAATACGCAAGCAAAATTTGATCAATCGGTTCGGAAAAACGGTTCGATGGATCAATTTAAAAATTTACAGCGCTGTTGGAGGTACATTAAGCTGTAAAATCACCTGGCAACATTAATCTTCCCATCAATATTTGTAAAGTAGCGATAGATTTACTAAAAGAACATAAAAGGTCATTTTTTTGTACTTTTTCACACTAATGGTGAGGGTAAAAAAAAATTTTTTTCTAATAAAGTCATGAAAGGGTCTTGTAGGAAATTTATTCAAGTTTTTAAAACTGTCCTTAAATTTATTGTTTAATCATTAGTTGCTGATATACTGATGATCGAAGACAAAAGAATCATTTTTCATTTAAAGGCAGATATCTCGGCGAAAAAAAATTGAGAGAGACCAAAAAAAAAGCAAATTAAAGCTGAATAAACAAGTTAACTGACCAATGCAATGGTTTAACTGAAAAAAAATTTCCCAAGCCCGAGGACCCTTAAAAAAAATTTAAAAAATTGGAAAATTTTTGTGTCCCACTATTTCTTTTGATTGCGCGATAACCGTAACTCAAAAAAAATTATGCTAAAAAATCTCAAAACTAGAAACTTGACGCTTCAAAATGCTTTTTGTTTTATTTCGATACGACCATTTTTCACAAAGATACAGCACTTCAAAAAACACCCAAAAAAAATGTTTAAATTCTTGTTCCTTTAATTGTTTGGATGAGTGTATATTTTATATTCATATTATTTTCTTCTAAATTACATTCCAGTACAAGTAATAGCAAACAAAACAATAAGAAAATAAATCTACAATGCATTTTTAAATCTTTTTTTGGTGTTCTCATATAGGCAATATTGACCATGTGAAAGTGCTTCTAAAAATAACATTTATTTTTTATAATATTTTTTATTATTATTTTAGTTTATAAAAAAAATTATCTTCAAAATATACTCGCGGACTCACGCACGAGAAAAATGTACTCACGCACGGTTGTTTTAATTTTACTCACGCTCACGCGGATCACGGCCGTGACCCGACGTGACCCGTAAAATTCACGGCCCGCGCCCAGCTCTAGTCTGATCTTTACTTGGATCATAATGCCGTGTTTAGACCAAAGAAAACAAAACATCAACACGGTGTTTTAAAACAATTCGTATTTAAAATATATATGTTTTATTGCACTTTTGTCAAAAAGATACGATGTTGTTATTTTGTTTTTTCGGTCTAATCACGGCATAAGATTTTATTGGCTTGAAACTGGACCGAGACCGGCTCGTTAATGTAAATATCATAAGATTTGATTGGAGCGAAATCAGACCGAGACCGGCTCGATAGTCTGGATCGACCCTAAATGTTTATTCTATAAGACTGTTGTTACAGTGTAGAATGTGTCAGATACAATGATAAAATAATAATAAAAAAATTAATATTTAATTATAGTTAAAAATGGTTTTATGCAAATTTATGGGTTGAGATATTCATTAAGGCTGTAATTGGAGTTTTCCATTAAATAAATTTTAATCATTTTTTTGAATTACTTTAGATTGATTTCCTTTAAATTGTTGGGTAGTTTGTTGAAGCATTTAATACAATAGTTTAACGATCCTTTATACGCTGTCGTTAATGTCGTGGCTGTTGTTTTATATTCATGTTTTGTTCTGGTGTTGTATGTATGCAGTATGCACTGATACGCTATGATGGTGAAAAATGTCTGGATGTTTTTTTAAAGAAAACGCAGTTAATATGTTTAATTTTTTTTAAATAGGCCTGCAAGATGTAGTAGAACCAACACCACAAATTGTTCTCAGACAACGTTTTTGCGTTATAAATATACTATATTTATTACTACCAACATTTGGATCGTAGTATAATTTAACACGAGTAAAAAATTCTACGTGGCCTCCTATCCATAATCAATCAGAATCCCCCCCCTCCACCCTATTTTTTTAAATACACGCATATGTGTGTGAAATTATACAGATAGCTTCGAAATACAACATAAATATTTATACATACATATATACTATATATACGTATTAATTCAATTGCGATGATATAAAATTTAAAACTTAGTTTAATCATTATTTAATATATATGTATATGGTGTATAATATTTCAATCAAAACTACTTACTAACCAGGGGTTATTTTAGTGTGTAGTTGTAGCTTGTTTCTGCAGTTCTAAAAATGAAAACTGCAGTTGTAAAGTCAATTAGTGTAGTTGAAAATTATAAAATATATTATATATATGTAGTATAAAAAAATATACTATAAAAAGATACATCCAGTTGAAAAATTACAAGTAAAAAGCAAAAAAAATAAGGGAAATGTGCAGTAGTAAAATTTTCCTAAAATAACCCCAGTTATTATTATTATTTCACATTTACAAGTTTCTTCTATTGCTAATGACAACAGATGTCGTTGATGTGTATTGAGTTGAGTTCTTTATTATCCACAACAAAAGCTTTACAAATAGAAAGTCGAACACGATAGCGAAGATTCAAACCACTGATTTACTACACTGTGTTACAATGTTTGTAAAGTATTTCATAGATGGCAGCAGTCTTCAAAAATCAATCAAGCTTTGAAGCTTTCGCGGTAATCCTTAAGAGTGATTTTTTTAGATATAAAAGTACTTATAAAAATTATAATTTTTGTGATTAATATAAAAATATTTTTTTTTATTGTGCAATTAAAAATATCGTTCAGCTTATGTTTTATGTTTGTTGTTATTGTATTCGCAATGGGCAGTGACCACTCTACCACCTATCGAATAAGACTTGAACAATTTGAAATTTTTTAAATATAATGTAAAAATTATGTAAATAAGTAATTAAAATTATTAAAATGCAATCAAGAATAAAAGAAAAACTAAAACGTTGTGCTGTACCAAATTGTGACAATAATTCATCCAATAAAACATCAAGTTTTCATCTGTTACCAAAAAATGCAGCTGTAAAAGAAATATGGATGACAAAATTAAACTTAACCTCCATTAATTATAAAAATTATTGTTTGATGTGCACACTTTATTCCCAATGACTTTTTTAATAGTACATTTACATTGAACGGTAAGAAATAATAATAATATTAATCTTAATTTGAATTCAAATAACTGATTGGAAACTTCAGAAGGGTTCAAGTTTTATCCGATAGTTGGCAAAGTGGTCACTGACCATAGTTAATATAATATATATACATAAAAAATACGCTGAAATTATACAATTTTATAATTAGTTTTATAATTGAAACGTAATAATACCTAGCATTAAAGAATACTACCTTTTCTCTATGTTTCAATATTTTATAGTACAAATTAAAAATAAAAGATGTCGCTAGCAATACAGAGTCCTTGTATGAAGGATCAATAACGAAAAATATTTCAAGGAGAAGTTATTTTATATAGCAATACTCTCCCAATTTGTGCAAATAGCAGCTTGCAGCTTAACTAGTCCTAAATATTTATGAAATGTTCCTTTCATTTTACCAAAAAAATAGCTTTTTTGAATCCTATAAGTAGCACAAATCTGTACTTCACTTTGATGTTTTGTTTTTGTGGATACAAAAATATATTGGACACATAAAAATGTAAAGACTGTGTCCTTAAGGTTTATTTTTGAGAGATTACAAAATAAGAGATTTAAATACATATATCTATATATAATAGACATATTTCTGTAAATGTTTTTTGTTGATTTACTATGGTTATAATCTCTACATGAGAAGATTAATGCTCGTTGAATGTATGAGGCTTATAGATTCAGGAATTACTGAACCGATATCAATGCAGTTTTCACCAATAGTTAGATAATTTTTTTGTGCATGTTTGTGGCTATTAATATTTTATGAAAACTTAAGATTTAAAATGAAAAGACTAAAAATCTTTATCAAGTCGTGTTTTGTTTCCATGATGTCACAGCATACAAATTTCATTTATATAAAAACGGTATCCGGCGAGTTTTTCGAAACACAATTTTTCGAATCACAATTCTTCGAATCACAATTTTTCGAAACACAATTTTTCGAAACACAATTTTTCGAATCACAATTCTTCGAATGAACAATTGAGTCGTGTTAAAACAAAAGTCGCCTTATCCACCCCCTGACCCAAACTGACTGAGTTAGCTATCAGGTTCTGTTTCTTATGTATAAAGGTACAATTACCCGGTATTATACATGATAAATCTTGTCTTATCACGTTCAAAATCAATAATAAAACTGTGTGTTAAAACAAAACTCAGTCTTATCCATTAAATAAAATATAATATTTTAAAATTTGAAATAGATGTTACAAATGCTAACAGTAAGATATTTAATATCTTATTGTTAGCATTTGTAACATCTGTTTCAGAAAATATCAATACAACAAATAAACAATTAAATAATTCACAAAACTTAAACAAAACTTGTCTAATCCATGCATACTAAACAAAAGTCTTCTAATCCAAATTTGTTTTCAAAATTACTCAAAATTTTGTAATTGTTTTAATTTGGTTTCTTCATAATTTGAATCTGTTATCAGTGCATAATGATATTATTGACCATAAAAACTGATATTGGAACTACACAAAATATTAAAAGAAAAAAACGATTTGTAGAAAATAAATTTAGATGGATTAACACGCCTCAATTTTTCGAATGAACAATTTTTCGAAAAATTTAAGTTTTATTATTTCAAATTTTATTTGATAATAAAATATTAAGTAAAGTAATATTTGGACATTTTACGAAATATATTTAAGTTGTATTTGCATGTTTTTTGAAAGTTGGTTTATTAATAAATTCAAATTAAGCGATTTTGTTTTTGTTTTTTAAATCCCAATAAATGTTCTTTTTGACGCGTATGTTATTATTAACATTAAACAAAATAAGTTTATTGATGAGAGGATTAGCCAGCTCTCTCACAAACTGCATATGTACTAACATATGCATGTATGTACCTAAATAAATTACATGGCTTTTTGTTTATTAACTGCTACCCGCGGATTCGCTCGCGTGGATTTCGAAACCCCCATCCCCATGATATTTTTTCCGCCGGATCGAATGAAACTAATTATAACCCTTCATATGTGACAGGGGGTAAAATATTAAATTTATCTTATTTTTAGTTTTTTTTCATTATACAAAATCGTAAATATCTAGGCTCCTATGCGAGATAGAGGGTTGTTTTTCCCCCTAAAACCCCCGCCCCCGTGGTACTTTTCCCGCCGGATCGAATAAAACCACTTACAACCCTTCATATGTAACGGGGGGTAAAATATTAATTAGGTACTAAAAAAAATTAAAAATTTTCCTCCCCCTTGCAATTCCTTAGGGGTTGAATTTTCGAGATACGAAATAGCCTTTATCCGTCCTCGGGATGTAAGCCATCTCACTGCCAAATTTCATCAAAATCGGTAAAGTAGTTTAGTCATGAACAGGTAACAAATAGACAGACTGAGAGATACACTTTCGCATTTATAATATAAGTCGCGACTCCTATGTAAGATAAGGGGTTGTTTTGTCC
Source organism: Sialis fuliginosa (assembly GCA_961205875.1). NCBI lineage: Eukaryota > Metazoa > Arthropoda > Insecta > Megaloptera > Sialidae > Sialis > Sialis fuliginosa. The sequence continues at coordinate 28,140,434 of OY540809.1, read as the reverse complement.
CCCTAATAATCCCTCTTCCGTAGTATTTTTCCCGCCAGATCGAATGTAATCAATTACAACTCTTCATATGTGACAGGGGGTAAAATATTAAATTTTTCTTATTTTTAGTTTTCTTTCATTATACAAAATCGTAAATATCTCAGCTCCTATGCGAGATAGGGTTGTTTTACCCCTGAAACCCTCGCCCCCGTGGCATTTTTCCCGCCGGATCGAAAAAACTACTTACAACTCTTTATATGTTTTGGGGGGTATAAATATTAATTACTAAAAAAAATTAAAAATTTTCCACCCCCTTGCAATTTCTTAGGGGTTGAATTTTTAAGATACGAAATAGCCTATGTTCGTCCTCGGGATGCAAGCTATCTCACTGCCAAATTTCATCAAGATCGGTTCAGCGGTTTAGCCGTGAAAAGGTAACAAACAGACAGAGAGACAGACAAATACACTTTCGCATTTATAATATTAATATGGATATCGTAAAATGTCCAAATATTACTTTACTTAATATTTTATTAACTAAATAAAATTTGAAATAATAAAACTTAAATTTTTCGAAAAATTGTTCATTCGAAAAATTGTTCATTCGAAGAATTGTGATTCGAAATATTGTGATTCGAAAAATTGTGATTCGAAAAATTGTGTTTCGAAAAATTGTGATTCGAAGAATTGTGATTCGAAAAATTGTGATTCGAAAAATTGTGTTTCGAAAAATTTACACCAAACCTATAAAAACATAGTAGCCATGGAATACAGAATTTACGGTTGGATGATTTGAAATATAAAGAAACATTTCATTTCCAAGAAAGGTAAAATATCGAAATTGATTGTGACTGTTGCTAAATATTTATTAGACGCGATTTTTTCATGTCCATGAAGTTAGCAGAGCAAAGTCAGCAAAACAAAAGTTCACTTGACTAATAATTAAGTGCTAATTAAATGCTAATTAAATGCGCAAAAAGAAAATTTAATGCTCTTTTAGAAAAAAAAATATTGCATGTTTTGCTAGCTACAGATGAACTCAGCAGAACAAAGTGTCGAATAACAGTTAAAATCGTATGTAACTACACGAAATGCTTCAGAAAATTAAATGCTAATTAAATGCGCAAAAAGAAAATTTAATGCTCTTTTAGAAAAAAAAATATTGCATGTTTTGCTGGTTTCAGATGAACTCAGCAGAACAAAGTATCGAAAAACAGTTAAAATCGTATGTAACTACACGAGATGCTTCAGAAAATTAAATGCTAATTAAATGCGCAAAAAGAAAATTTAATGCTCTTTTAGAAAAAAAAATATTGCATGTTTTGCTGGTTTCAGATGAACTCAGCAGAACAAAGTATCGAAAAATAGTTAAAATCGTATGTAACTACACAAGATGCTTCAGAAAATTAAATGCTAATTAAATGCGCAAAAAGAAAATTTAATGCTCTTTTAGAAAAATAAAATATTGCATGTTTTGCTAGCTTCAGATGAACTAAGCAGAACAAAGTGTCGAAAAACAGTTAAAGTCGTATGTAACTACACGAAATGCTACAGAAAATTAAAAACTAATTAAATGCGCAGAAAGAAAATTTAATACTCTTCTAAAAAACTGTAATTGTTGAACTCAGATTTGACAGTTAACATGCATCTATGGTTGTTTATCAAGGTCTTTATATATATGTTTTAATAGGACGCTATTTGCCTTATGTTGTCAAAGTACAATATTTCATTTATTATAATAAGTGGAAGAAAACTTTAAATACAAAAGTTGTCAGGATAGACAAGCAGCACATTTTTTAAATAGTTACATTTATATAGGGTGTCCAATGAGTGTGTTACAGATCAAAGTAATATTTTTTTAAATACAAAGTATATTTTTTTAATTTATAATCTAAAGGTATTTATTTTTTGGATACTTTGATATAGCATGTGTGGGATTATACTAAGTAGTTTATAAATTATGACCATTTTTGTAAGAAAATTGTGTTATTTTCAACATCTTGTAATTACAACAAAAAAAATTTTGTTTTTTGCTAAAAATAATTTTGGCATATGATCTATTATTGCGATATTACATCAAACATTAACAAAATTGTATTCTTTGTACAGGGCATATCAAAACTCTGAACTTAATTTTTTTCAAAACACCAAAATGAAGAAAGTATGTTTTTGTGTATTTTTTGACAAATAATCTTCTATAAGAACCCTACTCGGGAAATAATTAAAGAACACAAAAATATTTGAAAAAAATCGACGGGCCCACTGGCTCCATACACTCCTGGTAAAAATTATTATTGTTTGATACTGGAAATAGATAATACTTATTAATAATAAACCGGTTATCAAATTTCATATATTTCAACTGTATCACAATGAGCATTTAATTAGCATTTAATTTTTTGAAGCATTTCATGTAGTTACATACGACATTAACTGTTATTCGACACTTTGTTCTGCTTAGTTCATTTGAAACCAGCAAAACATGCAATATTTTTTTTTAAAGAGCATTAAATTTTATTTTTGCGCATTTAATTAGCATTTAATTTTCTGAAGCATTTCGTGTAGTAACATACAACCTTAACTGTTATTCGACACTTTGTTCTGTTGAGTTCATCTGAAGCTAGCAAAACATACAATATTTTTTTTTTAAAAGAGCATTAAATTTTCTTTTTGCGCATTTAATTTTCTGAAGCATTTCGTGTAGTTACATACGAATTTAACTGTTATTCGACACTTTGTTCTGCTTAGTTCATCTGAAGCTAGCAAAACATGCAATATTTTTTTTTCTAAAAGAGCATTAAATTTTCTTTTTGCGCATTTAATTAGCATTTAATTTTCTGAAGCATCTCGTGTAGTTACATACGATTTTAACTGTTTTTCGATACTTTGTTCTGCTGAGTTCATCTGAAACCAGCAAAACATGCAATATTTTTTTTTCTAAAAGAGCATTAAATTTTCTTTTTGCGCATTTAATTAGCATTTAATTTTCTGAAGCATCTCGTGTAGTTACATATGACTTTAACTGTTATTCGACACTTTGTTCTGCTGAGTTCATCTGAAACCAGCAAAAAATGTAATATTTTTTTTTTAAAGAGCATTAAATTTTCTTTTTGCGCATTTAATTAGCATTTAATTTTCTGAAGCATCTCGTGTAGTTACATACGATTTTAACTGTTTTTCGATACTTTGTTCTACTGAGTTCATCTGAAGCTAGCAAAACATGCAATATTTTTTTTTTCTAAAAGAGCATTAAATTTTCTTTTTGCGCATTTAATTAGCATTTAATTTTCTGAAGCATCTCGTTTAGTTACATACGATTTTAACTGTTTTTCGATACTTTGTTCTGCTGAGTTCATCTGAAACCAGCAAAACATGCAATATTTTTTTTTCTAAAAGAGCATTAAATTTTCTTTTTGCGCATTTAATTAGCATTTAATTTTCTGAAGCATTTCGTGTAGTTACATACGATTTTAACTGTTATTCGATACTTTGTTCTGCTGAGTTCATCTGAAACCAGCAAAACATGCAATATTTTTTTTTTCTAAAAGAGCATTAAATTTTCTTTTTGCGCATTTAAATGAACTTTGTGTTATGGATATGTTGAATATTTTAGGTCACTATGATTTTGTGGATATTAACCCGGGTAATACCGGGTCCAATGCTCTAGTAATTAATATAAATCCTAGTTTTTGTAATACCTTTTTATATTTAATATATCAGATATATGATACCCTATAATGTGCGCGCCCAACATGTGTTTCGTAGTCATTCTCATTACGATTTATAAAAAAGACTTATTTCAAAATTTTTCATCAACTATTTTTGCTGCAGTGTTCGTTATAATTTTCATTGAAAGTACTAATTAAATGCTATATTTTGGAATTTTTTCAGATTTTTTGAATCGATAGTTTAGAAATTAGAGGGGGGAAGCTCTGATAACGACATTTAAAAGTAAATCTATTGTAACTGAAGGCTAAAAATCTAAAGGTTCTAAGACATTTTTTGTTGCATTTTAAGAAACCTATCTAAAGACACCCCACTCAATGGATTAAGTGAAATTTTTTTTGAATATATTTTTCAGTCGATGGAAAGGGGGTTCACATTTTTTTTTTAAATATCATATCTGTTTCTGGGTTATCCATCTTCGTCCGTATACCAAATTTCATCTTGATCGGTATAAATTTTATATAGCGAGACAGACGAACGGGCAGAGCGAAACTATACATTTAAATAGTAAATACAACCATTACAAAAATTAAAGCGATTTTTTTCTAGAAAAGTAGATAAAATTCAAATCATCACATTTGAGTAAAAAATAGTCACAAACGACCATTCAAATAGCATTTTAATGTTTGTAATCTCTACTTTTTTTCTGATTTAAAATCCATTGATGGTCGAAAAGCTGGGTAATAATGAATTGATCTCAGGAAAAAAACACAATTATAATTTTTTTATTGTCAAATTCACTCGAAAGGAAAAATCATAAAAATGTCTACTTGATTGCATTTTAAAGCTTCAAACTTCAATTTTTAAATACATTATGATTTTATGTTCTGCCATTTTTTTTCTGCAAAAGTTAAAAACATTTTTTTTATAAATTTATTATTTCCCAACCTTTTGAAACATCGATTGAATTTAAACCACAAAACCATTATTTGTCTGATACCGTTTCATTTATTTAGTTCAAAACAAGCTCTTATGTAAACCCATTAAAATGTATTAAACGAGGATAGATAAAGTAATTAAGAAAAGAGAAAATGAAAAACTACTTCCTAATATTAAGTACAGACTGGAGCCTACCTTGCAATAATGAATTCTTGTTCAGAAATTATGTTGTTAATATAAGGACCTAATGACTCTGAAGATACTATGAGTTAATTACTATAATTTTGTTTCATTATAAAGATAGCTTGCTGTATTGGTAGCAATGGAGTAGAAACACTTTATTTTAAGTAACGTCAAAAAAACGATTGATTGATTTTAATTAATTGAACTTAATTTGTAAATTTTTTTAAGGTCATTAATTTATCATGCGTATAAAACAAAATTCCTACCCGCGTCTGGCGTTTGTTACATTATCAGTAACTACTAAACGGATTTTATTCCAGTTTTCACTAATAGATAGAGTATTTAACGAGGAACTTTTAGGTTATAAAATAACTTGTGGATATTTTGTGTAAAAAAAAAAACAACTGTCGCATCTTCGTGTGCACTGCGTAAATAATTAGCGATAAGTGAAAACAATGTTTAATAGGTTTATTACAGATTAAATTCATATCCTGGGCTAACATTGGGTCCAATGCGCTAGTAAATATATAAATACTAGCTTCGCCCGCGTAGACTACGGAATTATTGTTTAGGATTTTTGAAAAATATAGTTGAATTTAGTACAAACACGATTATTTACTATCGTAATAAAAACATAAATCACTAAAAAAACGAATCAGAACAAAAATTACAAATAATTTTTGTTCCGTTTAAATTTAAAAGTTAATAATTGAAAACAAAATAAACAATTGCCGGCTGAGCGCAGAATCTTTCCTCTGCCCCGCGACATTTCATCGTAGTTCGCGCGAATTGCTGCGAATAAAATGTTACTGTATGTATATTTCAAGTTATTTCCTAAACCAAAAGACCAAATTGGATTCTGTAAAGGGCAAATTATGTCTACATTAAGTACTTATGACGATGGAATCATTTATTTCGATAAGGATTAATGTTTTGCAGGTCATAAGTCAGACAGACAGACAGACGTTAAGCTTTATATAAGGGTGTTTGGTTCGGCGATACGAATATTTTGAAGGAAGGTAGAATGAGTCATTTGGAAGTGATTTAAACAAATATATACTTATATATAAAGTGCAACAGTTTTTTATAAAAGGCATTTTAGTAAATTTTTGAAAAACCCAGAATTATACATGTTAATAGCAAAATTTCAAAAGTTAAAAATTCATTCATTCAACTTTAACTTCTGAAATTTTGCTATTAACAAGTATAATTCTGTGTTTTTTCAAAAATTGACTAAAATGCCCCATATAAAAAAAACTGTTGCACTTTGTATATAGGTACATTTGCTTAAATCACTTCCAAATGACCATTTTACCTTCCAAATATTCGTATCACCGAACCAAACACCCTGTATATTAAGGATGAAATTAAGTTAAGATCTTATCACATTACTTATATTTTTCTCGCAGCTTCGCCCTTATATACGAATAACTTTTCTATTTATTACCAGTGGATATTTATATATTATTTTTAATGTGTACAAAATATAAAAAAAACCTACTACATTTCGTCCCGCACTCTACCCAACCTACCCCCTAACACCACTGGAAAGAAACTAATATTCTGCACGTATTTTTTTAACTCATATTTTTAGCTATTTCCTTAGGTTTTATATTACCTATATCCGTGATAAATGTAGTATTTAAATCTAAAACCGATTTTATATAGCTTGTGCCGTTACTGATATAGATTGCTGTCGACTTCACCAGCGTTTTATATAAAAAAAACGTATGTAGTAAGTGATCTAATATATATATATGCTTCCGTGGACTTTTATACATGTAGATTTTATTGAAAACTATAGAATTTCAATATATAATTTTGATATGTCTCCTATCATATGTGTACGGCTATTTGGTCCTCGTGTTCTCTTTATTATCTATTTTCCGCAACATATTTCTTCACTGTTCAATCATCCTTTGTGTTAGTGTATTTAAATAAAGGCCTATGTTATTTCCGAGAATTTAATCTTTCCACCAGTTAAAAAATTCTACAAATCGGATTAGTGGTTATGTAATTTTGAGGTAACGAACATAATAACGTACATACAAAATAACTAGTTTATATGTATTAATATAATTAATTATCGAATTGTCCAGAACTGAGAGATTGATGATGAATTAACAATAATTGAGTAATTTTTAAATTTTTCCAGATAGTATATATTTTTCATACAAGTACTGTAAAACTTGATAAAACTGAATATCTATTATAGACTGGGAGCCGTCAACCCCCAAAACATACGTCATCGAGTTTCGAGATAATTTATTTATTTTCGGATAGTTTTTCAACAGTAGGTAAAAGAAATGCTGGTCGGCCGCGGCATATCTTGTCCAGTTAGCGCAGCTGTTAGGTGCTTATTTTAGGTCGACTTTTACGTCATCGAGTTTCGGGCTGAATTATATGCCAAATTAAAGCTATAACAATGTACTTTTTAAATCTTTCGGTCGGCCAGCTCATATCTTGGCAGTTTTGTCAGTCCGACCAAATTTATCTTTAAAAAGTTCAATAACTCGTCAGGTGATCCTCGCCGATTTTGTTGCAATTTCGTATACTAATAGTTCAATCAATTCTAAGGAACACGTATTTTTTATATGTGTGATAACGACCATTTAAGGGGTGAAAACCTCCCTCAAAATTTTACGAATTTTTCGTTTTTTCTCTATAACGCAAAAACTGTATACCCTAAAAAAAAGTGTTACATACCTACATAAAAATATTAATTTTTTATAATCATTTCGACATATATTTTCGACTATATCTTGACAACCCTTGACATTAAAATTTTCTAAATTTACATGTAGATGCTCTGTAACAGCGGTTCTTAAACTAGGGTTAGCACATAATTGGACAAGATATGCCGCGGCCGACCAGCATTTCTTTTACCTACTGTTGAAAAACTATCCGAAAATAAATAAATTATCTCAAAACTTGATGACATATGTTTTGAGGGTTGACGGCTCCCGGACTATTATGCACGCTACGAATTTTTATTTCGAAAAACTTTTCAGATCAAAGTTTGAAGTGGACAATATCATGATATTTTTTTGTTGGTTATATTGTTTGTAAATGAGAATATCTATTTTAGCTTTAAGAATCTTATTTTAAGTGAAAAAATAAGAAAAAAAGCATCTACCAAGTAAATTCACAGTGCTTCCTTGTATTAAATTTACCAAAGGTAGTTAATAATCGAACACTTTGAATAAACACCGACAAAGTATTCAGATGAACTGCTTGCCATTGGTTAACCATATAATTTTTAAGAATTTAATAAATATTTATTCGACATTTTTTTTAATACGCGCATGATTATTTATACGTATATTTTTAATTTTTTGACAATTTTTCCGATTATGCAAACGTCAAAATTACATTTAAAGCTATTTAAAAAAAATGACGATTTTTTTAAAGCAAATTGAAAAAAAATAAGGGAATATTTTACAACAAACGTTTTGGTGACCAACATATTATAGGAAATTGAATGCTCTATAAAAAAATTTCACTTAAAATATGTCGTTTTTAGGATATCTTGAAAAAATATATATTTTGGGATGTCCCCTTTACACTCGATTTTGATGATTTGGCATCGTCCTCAAGTCAGACCAAGTTTAATTAATATCGGTTCAGTGGTTCATGAGTTATGCATGTGTGAAGATAGATAGACAGACAGACGCGAAACAAAAATGTTAAGTTAAAATTTAAAAATCGGAGAACAATTTTTTTCTCATAAAACAATCACAAAGCTTCTCCTGTTTTCGATATGGCAAAGAAGCGTATTTTTAAATCCAAGGCAATAGTAAAGATAGGTTTTCTGAACGCAGTTTGTATACTTATGTAGGTACACGTTTGTAATAAAATCATGATTGAGGAGTTTAATTCCACAATAATTTCAAGTTAAATGAAGTAATTTCGAAAAATATACCAGTCAATTTTGTCTAGTCAGTTTATCAAATAAATGAATGTTTTATTAAGCATAATTTAAATGTATCGAAATTGTTAAATAAATTGATATGACATCAATAATTAAAATTTATCAAGAATAATTTCTAAAAATCAAATGATTAAATTCGATATTTGTCAATAAAGCGGAAATAGCAGCGAACATAAATAAGGGTTTTACTGACCTTTAGCCCTGACCTCTTCAAGCTTCTACATTGGAAAGATATTGGAGATCAATGAAACATCACGCCTAGCAGAATTTTAAAAGTGTTAGTTTTCTTTATAGCTTTTATGTGATTTCTTGCGTAGACTTTACGCTATAAACCCGAATGTTTATCATTATATCATAACAAAAGATAATATAATGGATATATAAATTTTATATTATTGTAAAAATGATGACATGTCACTAAATAATGTTTATAATACATCACTATGGAGTCTTGACAATTCTTTATTTACAAAATTAAACTTTTTTAAATTTATAAACAGTACATAGTGAATTGTAGTAAAAATTAAAAATATTAATGTTAAATGTTATTTACGATTACTCTATATACATAGATGTAATCTATACTAATATTATATAATAATATTAATATTATCCGATTTACGTGTTTTTTTAAATTCATAGGTACGTTCTTTGGCCAGGTTATAGGCTATATTTTGTTACGTAAGGTAACATAGGTAACAACTAAGAAGTGACGATAATAGTAAATCAAGTTGGAAAAAATTTGCCGTCGGCGCGCTCTTTTGCAGTACACTGCTTAAACCGTTCAATATTGAACAAAATAATGTAGTAAAGAATTGTGTACAATCAAAAGATCTAAAATAAAGTCCGGGACATCATATGTCTAACTTTTATATTTAAGCCACAGTGACTAAATTTATGTTACAAAGAAAATTTAAAATATTTGGGTTCTGTTTACGTCAACTTATGACCTGCAAAACATTCACCCTTATCAAAATAAATGATTTCATCGTTATTTGTACTTAATGTAGATATAATTTGCCCTTTACAGCATCCAATTTTGTCTTTTGGTTCAGGAAATAACTTGAAATATACATACGGGGACATATTATTCGCGCAAAACTATGTAAAGCAGAACCCGTGTCGCTGCGCGGGCGTGTGGCAAAAGGGAACGGTTCGGCGGGGATTTGTTTTCAATAATTAACTTTTAAATTTAAACAGAACAAAAATTATTTTTACTTTTTGTTCTGATTCGTTTTTGTTAGATAATTTAAGTGTCGTTTGGTTTTTGTTACAATAATAACATAATTCAATATTTTTTTTAAATTCTGAACAACAATTCAGTAGTCCACGCAAGCGAAGGATGTTCTTAATTTCACTTGAATATCTTTTCTTGTTTGTTTTATTTGTTACTTGTCTAAGAATTAATTGAGTCGGAATTTATTTTATAGTTTTTAGCATCTGTTCAGCTTGATTTTAGCTATTATAATCTATAAATGTTTCTATATGGCAGGGTGTATACTTACATATGTAAAAAAAAAAAATTATGAGTATAAATATCATTTTCAGAGCAACAACGAGTCGAAGAAGGTGATCATTTTTGGTTAACGAAGTCGGAAATTAGTAACAACCACAATTCAATCCAAAAACACGTTGAGTATGTACGGTACAAGGATTCTGGATACTTCTTGAGTCCTAACTGCACTGAGGTTCTAGCCCAGGTTGGTTCAACAGCAACTTTACATTGTGAAGTCACAGAAATCGGAGAGAGCACGGTAATGATATGTTCTTTTACTATTTTAAAGATTTTGTGTTAATTTTATTCTTAGGTTAATAAATACAATTTATATGCACGTTAGTTATAGTAAAATAAAACGACCAAGTGCGTGTTGGGCACGCACATGATAGGTTTCCGTAGTCATTACGATTTATAAACAAGAGTTATTTCAATTTTTTTTATAAACTATTCTAGCTACAGTGTTCGTTATAATTTTCATTGAAAGTACTAACTAAAAGCTACATTCTGGATTTTTTTTAGATTTTTTGCATCGGTAGTTTAGAAAGTGCAAGGGGGGAGCGCTCTGATAACCACATTAAAAAGCAAATATATCGTGAGTAAAGGATTAAAATCAAAAGGTCATATAACATTTTTTGTTGCATTTTAGGAGACCTACATATCTAATGACATCCCACTTACCCTACTAAATGGATTAAGTAAATTTTTTTTTTAAATATACTTTTAGTCTATGGAAAGAGGGTCCAAAAAAATTTTTTTTTTCTAAATTCTTCATTTCTATTTTTGGGTTTTCAGTCTTCGCCCGTTTACCAAATTTCATCTTAATCGGTCTAAAATTTTTGAGGTCGGACGGACATAGCGAAACTATAATGTTTCCTAGTTTTCTACGGAAACCTAAAAAAGCCATTACTTTGACAGATGGTATCGTCTTACCCCATTCCCATAGCATGTCCCTCTCTCACTTTGTCTTTACTTATAAGTATGTATAATATCTCTTTCTGTGTGTCTTATTTTGCGCTGAACTGATTATAGCGAAACAAATTAAAAAAACAAACAATATTTTCTTTATGGTTTCGAATGTACGTTACATATAAAAATTACTTAATTCTTATAGAAAAACCGGGTGTAAAAGTTTTTGTAGGTAAAAAAATTTTTTTGGTCGAATTTACTTGAAACTTAGCATCAATAAATATTCTACACTACAAATAATAAAACATGTATTTCAGTAATTTTTTATACGTGCCTAAACAGCCATTTAAGAGGTGAAAACCACCCTCAAAATTTAAATTTTAAATAATAAATACATTTACTAATTCATGTTGCCTTAGAAACAAACGCAATTTTCAGAGTAGTTATTCTAAAAATGTGTATTATATTATTGACAATAGGAATAATAGAAAACTAATATTCATAATACAGCGGCGGCAAATTCTGACAAATTCCATTAAATTTGTTTATATACTATAAAAAATATTCACATGAACTATATTGACGCAATAAATAATCAGTATTCAAGTATTTATAATCATACCATGTTGGGAAGTTGATTGTGTGGACCTAAAGGGTCTCACCCCAACCCACGGCTTGTTTAATTTAGAAATTGAACGATCATTAATACAATTTTAGTAAAATATCAAGTTTTTCTCTATTGCAACTGTTTCATTATTCCAAACACAACACATACATTACGAATTTAATTATTATAATTTTCGCACGAGCAAATATAAAAGCAATCTAGTAAAACTATTATCTTCATCCTATATTTATTCAGAGTAATATGAATGAATTTGTAGTCACAAAGGCTGCACATAAATGTTGAAAATTTCAATTGAGAATTTATAAATTTCCAGGTTTCGTGGATAAGGAAAAGCGACTATCAGCTGCTAACGGTTGGATTAACAACGTACAGCAGCGACGAACGATTTTTTACATCGCAAGGAAAGAATACAAAGGTAGGAGGCCAGATTCGTGACCGGCATTTTACTGACGTGTTTAGAATTATTGCAGGGGTGTACAGTTTTTTTAAATTTACATTAAAAGGAAGGGGTGTTTATTGTGAAAGCTGTCAAAATATTAAAATAAGTTTTTTGTATTTTTTTGCAGCTGGAAGATCAGGTGAGAAATTTTAAAATAAATAATTTTGTTGCTTGAATTGAAATTAAGGAACGAACATTGATTTTACATTAATACTTTATACGAAACATGCTTTCTATATTAATCTAAAATACGTTTTATATAAGTGCCGCATATTTTTCCATCATTAACATTAGGTACATATATAGTGACAGTTAATTTTTGAGACAGACTAGCTAGCAAAATTTATTAGCTTGCAAGCACTTTCAAATGGGGTATCAAACATATATGACAATTCTCTTAGTTTTTTGACGATACGTACATGCATACGCGGTAAGTTGACTTTTACCGTATTTACTCAAGGTTAGTAAATAAACATTACAAATATAATTTACATACTTTGGTTTTTGTTAACCGCATATATACCTATCTGTCAAAAACTCAAAGAGAACTATCATATAAATTAATATCCCATTGAATGCGCTTGCAAACTAGCAAATTTTGCTAACTAGTCTGTATTATCATACATTAGACGTACTAAACTAATAGCATGATAAAAAATATAATGCGTTTAAAAAAAGTCATAAAAATTGGTAAAAAATAACCAATTATTAATATTTTATATTGTTGAATCAATGTTGTATATAGAACTACCAATCGATCAATCTGGACTTATAGATTGGTATAGTCTCCGCTATATATATCTATGTTTCCACATGGAGTAAGCATTATATTCTATTTTTATTCTCTCACTGAACAACCCTATTTATGTCGTATTGCATGTTTCATAAGCGTCCCTTTTTGTAACGCCGCCGTTTCAAATCAACTGCGTGTTATGTTCATCTCTGATAAAGGTTATTTATGTCTGACCACTTAGAAAGAATTAAGTGTTATGGATTAAAATACAGCACTTGTAATTTGTTTGTGCTGCCGAACTCGTTGTATACTTGTGAATTATGGTCCGTTATTTATTATTCAATTTTTATAATTGCTCAAACATGTAAAGGTTGAATTTTTGTCATGAAATTTATGTTCAATGCCACCGTCAATCAGTAAATTTTTTGTATTTCAAAATTAAATTTGTTTATAATTTCTTCTACGAAATAAATTTAATTGGCAATTTGAATAGTAATGATGTAGAAAATCAATTATTGTTTTTGTTATTAATGGGCCATCAAAAGTAATATAAAAACATTAATTTTTATTTTCAAAAATAGTTCACTAGCAAAGTGAATTTTTTTTAATATCGTGTTCTAATTCATTTCTTCTCTTGTAGAGATTTTATTCGATTTGGCATTGTGGTTATAAATCATCAATTACCTTTAGCGGAAAATTCTGCCACTTTCTCTATTAAAACGGCCATTAAATCCTGTTTGTTGCGGAATTTTCCGTTCATTTGGCTAATTTTGATTACGAAATATTATGTCACACGTTTTCTATAATATTCATGTCCGGTTATTTTCCTTACCAAAGTAAAAAATTTTCTTTCTTTTTTTTCACGACTTATGACATAACAAATATTTTATTGAACCCTCCGACACACGGTTCTAGCCACACCTTTTTCGATTTAAATCGTAAATTAAATATATTTCTAATTAAGCTAGTGACTTGTACTTCCAGATAGCTTCCTAAAATTTTATTGGCTATCTATTTATAAAAAAAATATCAAGAAAAGTCCTTAGAAAAGATCGCTATAAGGACATCTAAAAAGTACATCTTCATACCGACACATCGTGTCTGGCTACAATATATTTTTTTAATATTGCAGTCCTATTAGATTATGATGTGTTAATTAGGTAATATATTTTTATGAAATAGAGCAATTAAAAATGTTGAGTTCCAATATAGTTGTTTATGCATTTTTTTGGAAAATGGGTTCAAAAAAAATTAAATAAAAGTTGAAAATAAAATCTATCGAGAAATGATTTTATAAAGTTGATAATGATATTTATAGTTTTTCGGCTTATTTTGATGTTTTTACTCATGCGAAGTAGTTTTTTCCTATTGTTTAATACAGAGAAAACTACCTCTATACATATGTTCTAAAAATGTATGCTACGAGTATAATGTATACCTACCAAAAATTTTAAACTAATGACTATGACCGCGTTAAAAGTTTAAATAACTTGTATTATTTTAGGATTGGTCTCTACATTTAAGGTACGTGACAGAGAACGATGCGGGAGTATACGAATGCCAAGTGTCCACATATCCACCATGTAGTATTTTTATAGAGTTGCAGATTGTAGGTAAGTTCTCTTAAAGATTGACAAAATGCATTAGTAAAAATGTTTTTTTATGTACAAAATAAAAATAAAATATATAAACTTGTATAAAAGATGACATATATTAAATCAGGTTAGAAATTCAGTTAGTAAATTGTTATTTCAACAACTTTCCCCTGTATCTAAGTTAATTAGACACGGTGTTGGGTTCTGTGGTTGACGATAAAAGCTTTGTTTCATCTAGTTTTTCTGTCTTGAATTATTAATTGACCAGAAGACACTCTTAAATAAATAAAAACATACATATTCAATCATTCGTTTTGAATTATTTATTTGCTAATTTTAATATTCGAGTATCTGAATAGATACAACAAACTTTCAATAAAGTGTGATTAATGTATGGAGTACCACAAGGGTCTATTCTAGGACCCTTACTTTTTCTATTGTATATCAATGATAGGGTGGAGCGGGGTAAATATGAAACACCACAAAAATGGGGTAAAAGTGAAACAAGCTTGCAACTAAAAAATTAATTTGTTTATAGGAGAATTATAAAAACTGACATCATCATTAAAGGTTTGTTAAAGCGACCTGAAAATATGAATCGCCTAATAAGTGATGTGTCACACCTACAGATTTTCCTGTTAGTCGATGTCAAAACGTGTGAATTAAATTTTAATTCTTTGCAAATAACTTTCTGTATAGCTCAGATATAAATTGTTACAATTTCACATTGATATGCCACAAAGAAGATAAATCAAAGTTGCATTTGTAGCTTTTCTTTTAATTTTTCGAGAGGCCTGTTTTACTTTTTCCAAAATTAGAGGTTAAAAATGAAACACAATTTTTGCATTTTTAAAGTCCGTGTTGTACAGTTCAAATGACGTTAATATTTAAAATGGTTATTTATATGCGCATCTAGTAGAAAAAATTAAAGTTTGAATTTGTATCATTAACTGTCAAAAAACATGAAAGATTTGTATTTTGTTTCACTTTTACCCCAGTTGACCCTACCTATATACATTAATAATAAGGTAATGTTGTTTGTGGATGATACGGCTGTAATGTGTGTAGGTGATAACGCAACATCTTTGAGTGAATCAATTAATGCATGGATTTTGAACGTAGCAACATGGTTTGAAAAAAACAAACAGTTCTTTCAAAATATAATTTTAAACATGAGTACGCCACAAGAAATAAAAATATTTTTGTATGTAATTTTTCAACATTAAGCGTCGTGAAAAATGGCCCGCTAAACTAAATGATTAAAATTTATATTTTTATTTTTGTAAATGTTATAATTTTGAAATCAAATTAATTTTGGGGTAATAATTATTGTTTTTGCTGTTTGTTTTTGTTGTGTTGTTCAAAATAAAATGCAATTTATTTAAGTTGTTTCATTTGAATTAAAAAAAAAATTTCTGAAATTGGGTACGAGATGCCTGAATTATATTTTAAAGAACTTTCTTAATATTTTTTTCTAAGGCGTGTTTTCAACTTTGCTTATAAAACACCCTATAGAGGCCCGAATGGACTGATTATTGGTATACCATAGTTTTACATCAAGCAGGACTCGATCCCTAAATATCATTCCGAAATTCGATTTTTTTTTGTTCATTAGACCTCTTGTTTCATCTATCCTGAGACACACTGTATATTAATATCAAATATATTTTTTCTGAACTAGAGATTGCAATACTGGAATCCCGGTATTTCGAAAACCGAAAACTCTGTGCAGGTGTTATTAACAAATTAGAATATTAAAACAATATTTAGAAAAGCACCAGTTGATGGCATATTACGACGCGAATGTGAACTCAGCAATGAGGTACGGTATTCTGCTGTGGGGTAGCACTGTGGATGCTGGGAGAGTTTTTATAATTCAGAAAAAAATAATCAGATTAATTTTTCACCTTAATAAAATACTAACATTGCGAAATTTTTTCAAAAGTAATAAATTACTGACACTTTGCAGGATATATGTAATAGAACTATTTAAATATATATCAACAGAAACTGACATAAAAGATAAAAAACATAATTTAAGAAAACATAACTATGAAATATACCACCTAAGTAATTAATTAACAAAATTGTAAAAACTCTTCCAGCATATATATCTCAAGAAAATTTTTTTTTATTATTATTTTTAGATTATATGATCAGCAGGGAATCGTACAGCATTGCTGAGTGCTTGTAATTGTAATTTTATTTATTTATTTTTATGATTTTTTTCTGTTATCGACGTATTGTAATACCAATATTTTTGGTCAGAAACAATAAAAAATATTATTATTATTATTAACTTTGATTGAAATTAATTTATTCAAAATATATTTTGCATACATATGTAAATCTAACTCCAAAATTGAGAATTAAAATAAGTTTCTACAGTGATAAAGTTCATGTAGTAATAGGCAAAATGAAATTCTTTCAAGATGAAGATATTATATTTTACAATATCAATATTAATGTAAAATTTTATTGACACATGAAGAAGAGAAATTGCGTTTTCAGCTGGTACTAAATTATGTATTTAATATATGTGAATTAAAAAATACGATAACAAGTGAATATATTTAATAATTTATATAATTTTTTTTTGTTCATTTTATCAATTTGATTAAAAAGCATGAATTTTTAATTTTACGATTTTAATGTTTTAGATATTGCTTAAACACAAATGTGTCAACAAACATATATTAAATGACAGTTAAAATTAAATTAATAAAACAAATTACAGAAGCACAAGCAGAAATAATCGGTGGGACCGATAAGATCGTGAAGAGCGGCTCTCCTCTCAGGCTCGTATGTCTTGTCCGGCGATCCACGGCTCCTGCCGCGTATTTGTTCTGGTACCACGGAGACAGGATGATCAACTTCGACCTGGGTGGCGGTGCCGCAGTCCGACACGGTCGCTACTCCAGCGAGCTGGTGATACCTCGGGCTGCCGCGCACCACGCGGGGAATTACACTTGCGAACCGTCGAATGCGCGGCCGGCAAGCGTGCTCGTGCATGTCCTTCATAGTAAGTATAACTTGTACTAAGTCAGCAATCCTCCCTTACAAAACATTTGTAATATTTCGGTTGGGGGAATTAAATTCAACGGCAGTTATTAAAGTATCACCTCCACGAGCACCTATGTGTACTCTCTGGAACTGAATCAGTGAGAATTCAACCAGTGATTTTAGTGATATTACCAATGATCCACTGATTTGTTCAGTGATTATTCATTGATTAGCAATAATTATCTACTGATTAGCAGTGGTCTACTTTTCACTATTTCACAGTACAGAGTAGACCATAGTGACTGATAACACAGGTTTACAAAAAAAAAAGTTTATGAATATTTGACGAGACCATTGTATTCTTATGTATTTTGACGCCCTGAATCCAAATCTGAGGTCCGTTGACCTTGGTTAGCTCAATTTCAAGGTCATTTTAAGGTCAAATTTTTAAAAATCGCTAAATGATTCTGGTAAAAGATGATATATAGGTTTTTCTGGTCGCTGATTCTGAATTTGATATCCGTTGACCTCTATGAGGTCAGGTTCAAGGTCATTTCAAGGTCAAAGTGGGAAAAATCACTCGAAAATTCTGACAAAACAGTACAAATAGGTTTTTGGGGTCGCTTAATTAAAATTTGAGGTCCGAAGACCCCTAAAATGTCATTTTCAAAGTCATTTTAAGATCAAAATTTTATTTTTTAAAATCGCTAAATGAATTAGGTAAAAGGTGATATATAGGGTTCTCTGGTTGCTGATTCTAAATTTGATGTCTGTTGACCTTTACGAGGTCAGGTTCAAGGTCATTTGAAGGTCAAAGTGGGAAATATCACTCGAAAGTTCTGACAAAACAGTACATATAGGTTTTTGGGATCGTTGTATTAAAATTTGAAGTCCGTAGACCCCTACAATGTCAGTTTCAAGGTCATTTCAAGGTCAAATTTTTAAAAATCGCTGAATGAATCTAGTAAAAGGTGATATATAGGTTTCTCTGGTCGCTGATTCTGAATTTATTGTCTGTTGACCTCTAAAAGGTCAGGTTCAAACCTACATGTACTGTTTCGAGCGAGTTTTCCCACTTTGACCTTGAACCTGACTTCGTAGAGGTCAACAGACATCAAATTTAGAATCAGCAACCAGAGAACCCTATATATCACCTTTTAACTAATTCATTTAGCGATTTAAAAAAATAAAATTTTGATCTTAAAATGACCTTGAAAATGACATTTTAGGGGTCTACGGACCTCAATTTTTAATTAAGCGACCCCAAAAACCTATTTGTACTGTTTTGTCAGAATTTTCGAGCGATTTTTCCCACTTTGACCTTGAAATGACCTTGAACCTGACCTCATAGAGGTCAACGGATATCAAATTCAGAATCAGCGATCAGAAAAACCTATATATCATCTTTTACCAGAATCATTTAGCGATTTTTAAAAATTTGACCTTAAAATGACCTTGCAATTGAGCTAACCAAGGTCAACGAACCTCAGATTCGGATTCAGGGCGTCAAAATACATAAGAATACAATGGTCTCGTCGAATATTCATAAACTTTTGTTTTTTTGTAAACCTGTGTAATCAGTGACTATTCACTTATTTAGTTTTAGAGAGATAAGTTTGCTATTAAAAAGAATTATTTTTAACTTCAAAATCAAAGTACGTGTTTAAAATTCTATACGTTTTTGTTCGTTTTTAGTGTTACCCTATTAATCTCACTTTGTCGTCCGTTCGTCCGTCCTTTTTAGACAAACCAAAATATAAATTATATAAGCTAGAAACTTGAAAATTTTACTGAACATGTAAAATGATGCCCTCTAGTAAAAATGTACAAATTGCAGGGGGGTTTAATACAACTGAATTTTTTCAAAATTTTCAATAATTTAAGTGGAGGGAAGATGGCACGGAACACTATTTGTGCAAGGATAGCTTACACTTGTCTTAATTTTTTTTTTGGTTCTATTCTGTGTTACCTGTACATTCTACAGTCGCCTGCAGAACTGGTCTTTCAGTTTGTATTCATTTTCGCTTATCACAAACTTAGTAGACTCCTCCCATTTGATTATTATAATATTTGAATCATTTCTCCATGTATCAAACAAAGACAGATATTTTGAAACTCATTTGCTGGATAAAAAAACTACTCTTCGTTTATAATACTCATATATAATTGTGCAATTAAATTATTATACAATATAATCATAGTAAATAACCATAATAAGTATAAGAAATTAGATAATAAATTCAAAATTTGTAATAATAAATCATTATTTAAAATGGACGTATATTTATTGTTTTTATTTAAAATGTTATAACTATATAAGCTCCGCCCTAGAAAAAGATACCCAATCATGTTTGTCTTTAAATTTTGAATCTGTTGTAAGCGATTTTTGCCTTTAGGGTGGCAGACGACTTCTGCAGGCGACTGTACATACTAACATAAACCAACAGCATGTCGAGACAAGTTAAAATAGGGTCCTTTACCCTTTGTAATCGTTGTCTAATAAATTATTTAATTTTTTTTGCTTTGATGAAAATATTATTATTATTCACCTACATTACGTATACATATATGCACAAAAAATCACGACCATACACTCCACAAGCACCATGTCAGTGGTTTAAAGGTCGAGTATCCCACCATGCCGGAAATTATGCTTACGAACCATCGTCTCCGCACCCGTTCCTCCACCGCTGTTAAATATTCACTATGCGTACACCCGGCCTGCCGCCGTTGTGCCCCTCCCCCTAACATGCGTCGCGTGAATTTCCCGTGCAATATTGATAACAACTCCGTTAGGATTCGGGACTACTGCTGCTGCGGTGGTATTGTGTGTGTGTGGTGGCGGGTGGGTGGTCGGAGAGGGGGTTGGTGGGGGTGATGTGAATCTATATAACCGACATACTGTATACTGTGTGATTGGTGGGAGGGATATTGGATTTGTGATTGGAATAATAGATGGCGATAATTGATTGGTGATTAATTTAGTCTGGGATGATGATTTTTAATAATTCAATTAATTTTTCGACCTATAAGTCAGCTTTATTAACGTATCTATCCATATCGACATTTTCGCAATATTGTGGTGTGACAACTTAATTTTTTTTGTTTTTGTTTACATATTTTGAAAGTAAAATAAATTGAAAGTATACTGTGAAAATTGTAGACCTAAAGTCAAAGTATTTACGAAGTTATAGCCCATAGAAGAGAATGTGTTAGGCTAGGTCTGTGTAAGTATATATTTTCTATGAATGAAAAAAAATTTCGGATGGTGGGAAGCAGAAACAAAATTCCAATCAACCGATCGGGCTATAATTTTAACACGTTGTTCTACACACTAATAGCTATCATTTATTTTTATTAATAATTTCTTTTTTTTCGATTTTCAACGAAAAAAAACAAAATTTTTGCAACCTTTTTTACAAGTTCGCCATTTTGTTTTTTATTAATATAAATATTTAATTCTAGGTAATACGATAGAGACACGTCTATAAAATTAAAATATAAATTTGATTTTTTTGTGTCAAATCACTACAAGTGGAAATGTGCTTCCCACCACCCACTCACCTTTTTTCCAAGGAATCTATTTTGACCGAAACACAAACAAAGAATTACAAAATTTACCGTATTTTTTTTTGTATAGTTTAAGATGCAAATAAAAACATATAAAAAGACTGAAAATATGATATTTTGTTTTGTTACAAAATTTTAGGCGTCATACTGCAATTTAATCTGAATTTATTATTATATTTATATTTATTATAATTTAATTTGAAATAATTTGGTATTAGTGGGCAATAATTTTACCAATTATTTTCTACTCGATGGATTGTCAAGGTGGACTAATACTTTATGTATCAGTACACTTCGTTTACGAGAGTCGCCATGAAATTGGTAAATGAGAAGTCGCCTGTGTATGTATCGACTTATCCCTGAATTTTATGTAGAATTAATTAGTTCCATAAAAGAATATGTCGCGTATAGTTTACAATTAGCCAGACGTACGACTTAATGGTCCGCGGAATTCTATTTTTCGACTTGTGAATTTTTGTTAACTTCTTAGATAAATTTAGTGACTATTTGCAATACTCGAATCGATCACTAACTTTTGAAATCAACAAGTAGGTATTATAGATTCAATATTTTGTATTAAAAAATAAAATACAATAGAATACAATTTTGTGCTCGTATCTTGGTATCTTGGTATATTACATTGCTGTTTTAAAATAAAATGTGTTCTGTAATTAAAAAAACACGTTATTCATTTTATAATATAAAATAAAGTTATCTAGCTAGTTTTCCTTTTGCCACTCTGTATAAATATTTGTTCAAGACTAACAATTTATCAAAAAACCAAACAAAGAAAGGAATGTTTCAACTCTCAGCCAGATTTAAAAAAGTAAAATCCTTGTGTAAATGTTTACACGTAACCATATGAAAAAACGACAGTCATGCAACACAGCCGCAAGAACACATTACATTTTCTGTCGTTGTTGCTTGTAATAACCGGCCTTAGCAAGTCTGGTGCCCTGTGTGAGATTTATTTTTCCGCCCTCTTTCCCCCTAAAAGAATGTTAAAAAATCACCAAAAATGTCAATTAAAATTGATAAATTAACAAGAATGAGTCATTCCATATCAAATCCACACAAGGTATAAACCTCACTATCTCAGATTTTCATGAAATTTATATAGACTTGGAAAAATACCAAATTTTATTGAGATATGTCTACTCGTTTTAAAATTACAGCTATGTAAAGTTTTCAAAAATTGGCCAAAAAACCGCGATGGAAAATTTTTGAAATGCTCTGGAAGTTGATCTAATTGATCTAGAGAGTTGGGCGGGTATCATTTTAAAGCATATTTCACACCGATTCCAATGATATATAACACAATATTCACAACAAGTACGGTTTCAAAAATTTTCAAATTAATACCAAGAATAGTCATTATAGTAATTAATCACCTGGTAAAATATAAATGTGGGATGACAATAGGTCCAATGTTAAAATAATTTAAGACTGAAGCTCGAACATGAACACTAACATGAAGTAACAATATATAACTAAATTCAAAATAGGCTATTACTTGCCACAAAAGTATGGCCCTCACATTATCACGGGCCCCCTGACTGGAATTGTTGCGAGTCCCTTAAGGGTTCTTTGAACGACCGTTTTTAAGGTCTTTAAATAGGAAAAAAAATAATAACAAAGTTTATTTTTTTAGGCCTTTCAATTCAAAATTTTAATTAATAAATTCATAATTCATTTTCAAGAAAAACAATTAAGTTGATTAGTTAATATCTCAGTAAATACTTTATTAAAGGTTTTCTGGGTTGTTGAATAAGGATTTATTAGTTAGCAGCTATCAAATAAGCGATTTTTCTTGGATTTGTTTAATAATTAACATTGTTTATATTTAGCTATATTTTTTGCATAATTTGGTTTAACAGATCAACAAAAAAATTAAAGATTAAAAAAAAAGTTATAGCCCAAACTACATATATTACTAATTTGCAATTGCAACCTTACTACAAAATAAATAGAAACAATTTTAATTATTATTTAATAAATTTGTATATATTATGGACTTGTATAGTTGTATACTCCTTATAAAAATATAGAATAATCTCTTGGGAAATGGCTCCCCTCACAAAAAAAGTTTTCGTACTACAAAAAAATGTATTAGAATAATAATGGTTATTTCTTCAAGGGAACATTTATATCATACATTTAAAAAATATAAAATATTTACTGTCTTCGGTATCTAAATATATGATAGTGCGTGCTTTATCAAAGAATATTATGATCTATTTCAAAAATTTGAAAAAGAACATATCTAGAATACAGGAAAAAAATTAATATTTAATCACTCCAGACTTCAGTTAGTAAAAAATTCACTATACAACAATATGATTGAAATATACATTAACCTACCCAGAGCAGTTAAATGTATATAGATTGATATTCAGAAATGGTATTAATCAAATATCAATACATATTTCTATTTCAGTACATTTAATTAAAAATTTGCCATTACTGGCGTCCTTGCCACGACTGGTGCCATTACCTTATCTATCTATCTATCTATCTAACAATAAGTCTCTATATTAATAATAAATGTGTTTTTTTAACCTGTAAACCAATTTTTTGTAGTTCATACCGTTACCTTAGATGATGCGAGTTCAAGATAGACTTGACACTTGATACCCCCCGTGTTTTGAATAAACAAAAAAACATCTACAGTATCTTAAATATTAAAGTTAGTAACAGTAGTATTACTAATTGAATTCTATAAAACGTCCTTTCATAATTTTTATACATATGTATATCTCTCATTAGTCCATTGAAATGTTACATTTTTTAGGCCTTACCTTGCGTTTTTTAGAGGACGCAATTTTATTTTTTTGATGTGTAGGGGGAGTCAGTGTAAAGCTAAAATCAAGTTTGTGGGGTCGCCACCCTTGTCCCACGGCCGCCATCTTGAAAATAGGGGTTGAAATGGTTATTTCGATTTATCTCTTAAACTATTTATCTGATAAAAAAAATTTGTCAACATTTTTTGTTGCAAATTTAATTCTCTACAATTTTGGTCCAGTATCTTTTTGTCGTAGAATTATAAATAAAAAAGTTATAAGCGAAAATGTTCGGAAATTCGAGAAAAAAATTTTTATTTTTCGATATAACTTTTTTTTTTATCATTTTACGAAAAAATAATATTAGACCATTTTTGTAGATCGTTTTTTAAGGAATAACTTTTATAAACAACATTTTTTAATTAAGTCAATAGCTACGGTTTTACAGCGCTCCGAAGTGAGTATTATTTTTCAGTACTCTTAACTATACATATATTATGCGTGTGTACTAATAATGTGTCATCAGTTATTTTCCTTTTTTTTTTTTATTTTGTTATTATAATTTTTTTAATTATTAATTTTGTAATATTATTAATAATTAATTATTGATTCTTTTCCACTCCATTACAGAATTTTACAATTATTGATTTTTAAAATAATTTTAAATTTGATGTCCGTTACTGAGAATACTGTCCAGGTAGAAAATACTCACGTGACCATGAAGGAACAAAAGAACATCTGCCTGCTATTATTATTATTATTTCTAACCTCTCTTATTGTAAGAATAGCTGATGTTATTGTGTTGAAGTTGTCGTTCAACTTATATCTTTCAGTTGTGCTACATATTTCTCTACGTGCGGATGTATTTTATCCTGTTTGTAATTGTGAAGACGATTTCGAATGATTTTAGACACGATTTTAACTTCAGTGAAAACTATTTTTTTTTTATTAGCATTTAGAATTTTTAAGCGTGCTTTTTCTATTATTCCATCATGAGTGATTGTTTTATTTGTAAAAAACCTTTAGGTGAAAATAAAATAAGAACTGTGAAGGCAAAAGGTGTAAAAACTTTATTAGATCGAGCTGTAGCAAAAAATGATGAGGCTAACGAACAATTTTTACGAACTATTTCGGAAGTAACTGTACATATTGCGTGTTATTGTTATTACGTGGACAATCGAACCGATAATGTTATTCGTCGTCGCAGCAGCAGCTCCAGTAGTTTATCTTCAGTTTCAGAAGCTCCAGAGCCAGACTTTGATTTTGTGAACAATTGCTTCATCTGTGCTCTCCAGACTCTACCTCGTGGGTGGTGGGGAAAAGAGTCAATAATTAATTATTAATAATATTACAAAATTAATAATTAAAAAAATTATAATAACAAAATAAAAAAAAAAAAGGAAAATAACTGATGACACATTATTAGTACACACGCATAATATATGTATAGTTAAGAGTACTGAAAAATAATACTCACTTCGGAGCGCTGTAAAACCGTAGCTATTGACTTAATTAAAAAATGTTGCTTATAAAAGTTATTCCTTAAAAAACGATCTACAAAAATGGTCTGATATTATTTTTTCGTAAAATGATAAAAAAAAAGTTATATCGAAAAATAAAAATTTTTTTCTCGAATTTCCGAACATTTTCGCTTATAACTTTTTTATTTATAATTCTACGACAAAAAGATACTGGACCAAAATTGTAGAGAATTAAATTTGCAACAAAAAATGTTGACAAATTTTTTTTATCAGATAAATAGTTTAAGAGATAAATCGAAATAACCATTTCAACCCCTATTTTCAAGATGGCGGCCGTGGGACAAGGGTGGCGACCCCACAAACTTGATTTTAGCTTTACACTGACCCCCCCTACACATCAAAAAAATAAAATTGCGTCCTCTAAAAAACGCAACCCCAAATGTAACTTTTCAATGGACTACATAGTTTAGGCCAAAGTAAGAGTTAAATTAAATTTATTCACGGCTTAGCTCTTTTAAGCGATAGCGTGAATATATACAATCCATAAAACTCTGACTTCAAGGAATACTATTGTGCAGGTTTCATTAAAATCGGCGAAGTAGTTTATGTTATATTATATTACTTGATTATTATCGATACATCTAGGCAGTGGCGTAACTAGGGGTAGGTCAAGAGGGGCGCTAAAATGCGGTAGGAAATCTTTATGAGGATAAAAATGTGGCATGAAGACTAAAAAAAAGATCTTCACAAACTCCAGAGGGTGCCAAAGTGAGTTTTAGTGGGCGACAAAATTGACATGACAACGAAAAAAATGGTCTTCAATAATAGCGTGGGGAAAGGGGCACAAATGTGAGCTTTAGGGGGCACCAAAATCAATATGATAACAAAAAAATGTCTTCAAGTACATCACTGTTTGTGGGTAGTTGGGTAACTCAATGGTAAATCTTAACCCTGGACATCCAGAAAACAAGAATAAATTTAAGATATTTTTCGTTGAATTATTTAGTTTGATTTGATATGTTTTTTATCAATATAAGATCAATGCCTTGAATATAATTCATTTAAACAAAAAGCTTTTATATCTACAGTATTTTGCAAATTAATAATCATTCTGATGTTTTGCATTTTGCTTCCTCGCAATATCGAAGATACGAGAAGCTATGTGATCGTTTCAGATTGAGACAAAAAAAAAGTTCTCCAATTTCAAAATTTTAAATTTATTTATCCATTTCACGTCAAGACAAACACTTTTCGTTCCGTGTCTGTCTGTCTGTCCGTCCGTCCGTCCGTCTGTCCCCTGAATCCTTGTCACACGCATAACTCATGAACCACTGAACCGATATTATTGAAACTTGGTCGGATGGTTGGGTTTGGTTTGAGGACGGTCCCATTTCAAAATCATCAAAATCGTGTGTAAGGGGGAGGGGTGACACCCCAAAATATTTCTTTTTTCAAGATATCTCAAGAACGACACATGTTACGAGAAAATTTTATAGAATATTTTTTGTAGAGAATTAAATTTCCTATAATATGGGTCTACTACGTTTGTTGTAAAATATTCCCTTACAAAGATTTATCTAAATTAATTTTAAAAATTCGTGTTTTGTTTTTCTATATTGATATTTGATTGGATATATTAAGTGTCATTTTGACGTTTTAAATATCACTTTGGCGTTTTAAATGTCACTTTGACGTTTTAAATGTCATTTTGACATTTGCATTAATTTAGATTTAGATTGAAATTGTCAAAAAATTAAAAATATATCAAAAAAATTTAGGTGCGTTTTAAGAAAAAATTCGAACTAAGATTTTTTAGTAAAATTTGTATGAAAAAAATTAAATGGTTAACCAATGCCAGGCAATTTATCTGAACACTATCGGTTTTAGTGAATTTAGCACGAGGAAGCACTGTGCATTTACTTGGCAGATGTTTTTTGCATATAATGTTTTGGGGGTGTTTTTCATACATGGGGGTCTGATCTTTGGTGCCAATCGAAGGCATGATAAACAGCTAAAAATACAAATCGATATGGAACACCATTTAAACAAAGAACTTGAAAAGTGCCAACCCCAAGAAGGAACAATTCTTTGACAGGACTCCTTGCCACAAGTCGAAAGAAATGTTGAAATATTTCCAGGATAAGGAGATAACAGTTCTTTTTTGGCCCGATTTGAACCCTACTGTGAATTTATAGGCCATTTGTGAAGCTAGACTGTGCAAAATCGACTGCACTACAAAAACAAAGATGATAGAAGCGGTCATTCAGGTTTGATATCGGGATGAGAGGATCTCTGAAAATTGTCAAAAACTAGCGGAGTCCAAGGCAAAACGAGTAAAAGCAGTTATTGAAGTCAAAGAGGGGCATATTTCCTATTAATAAGTGTAATGGTAGTTGTATAATTTTGTAAAAATATCACTCCCTCTGTCCCATAATACTTGATAGTTTTCGTTTCGTGGTCGCGGCTTATTAAAATATATGGCTCTATCTCAATATTGTTTTCTTATATTTTAATTGATCATACTTCTTTATAAACTACTCTTAACAGAGGGAGTATTTTACAAGCAATAAACGGTTTTACCATAATAATTGCCTAAACTTCCATTAATTTGCACAATACTGTAATTTGTATCTTAACACATGCACTTAATTATCCTTAATATACATATATAAAGCTCAACGTCTCTCTCTCTCTCTCTCTCTCTCTGTCTGTCTGTCTGTCTGATAGGTCGTATAGCTTAGAAAATATCGAAATATACATATGGGAATATATTATTCGCGTGATTGTGACCGTGCGCGGGGTGCGGCGAGGGAACGTGCCAACATGCTGGGCAGAGGGAACAGGCCGGTATTCTTTTGACTGTCAATTGTTTATTTTGTTTTCAATAATTAATTTTTAAATTTAAATAGAACAAAAATTATTTTTACTTTTTGTTCTGATTCGCTTTTGTTAGGTAGGTAATTTAAGTGTTGTTTGGTTTTTGTTACAATAATAACTAATGGTGTTTGTACTTAATTCAACTATATATTTTTTTTAATCCTAAACAATAATTCCGTAGTCCACGCGAGCGAAGCCGCGTGGGCCCAGCTAGAAATGATATAAATAAAATTTTAGAAAATAAACAATGTTCAAATTAATTAATTAGGTATTGAACAAACAGTACTAAAGTACAAATAAATGTTTCAGATGAAAAACCCGCGGCTATGCAACACGGCAGCAAAAGCTCAGCACCGACGTTGGGGTATTTCCGGTACGGTGTCCTGTTGTTGGTAGCAATGTTTTCAACAGAATGTGGAAAGTTTCTCGTCATTCTACACACGTTGGTATCGTGTAGGTGACACGCTGAATGCTAAACCATTGTTGTTATTGTGAACACTTATTTGTAAAATAGACGTCACAATCTAATGTAAAATATATAGTGATATTGTGTGTTTTAAATGTTAGAATGGTATGTTTGTAACAGTTCAATATTATTCTTGTAATTGTAGTGTATTAAAAATTGTGATTTCTGTTAATTTTTTTTGTTACTAAAAGATCAAAATAATTTATTTTATATTATTTTGAATTAGCATTTTTGGTACGAGATATAAAATTTTTAAAATTTAGTAAAAAATGATAGTTTCAGAAAATATCTACATAAAATATGTGGTTTTGTATAATACAGATAAAAATGTTTAATTATTCTAATTTTAAAATTGTTTCAATTATAATAGTTAAAAAGATTTGGTTTAA
This sequence comes from Sialis fuliginosa, assembly GCA_961205875.1. NCBI lineage: Eukaryota > Metazoa > Arthropoda > Insecta > Megaloptera > Sialidae > Sialis > Sialis fuliginosa. The sequence continues at coordinate 28,111,371 of OY540809.1, read as the reverse complement.
GTTTAATTACAACCAAAACATAAATTAATAATCATGGATATCTCGTACCATATAAAATAATTACTGAATGTATTTATCATGAAACTAAGATTTTATTTATATTGATGCTAAATAAAGGAACATTCTATGTATTTGTAAATAACTGTAAATTATATTTATGGAAAATGATAATATAAGTATATATAAAAAAAATCTAATATGTTCTTCCTTGTTGATGGTGGTAGAAAAAAAAGTTGTAAGTTGTTCTTTGTTTCCATTTAATGTATCTTACATCGAAGAAAAATCAGGAACAAAGCGAAACATTATGTAGCTGGAACTATAGTTGTTTTCTATTTTCTATTACAGTTTGTTGCAGCAACAATGTGAAACATTGGCAACCAGAAAAGTCTCATATAAATGTTCCTTCAGGGTGGACAAAAAGTTTATAAGCACATGTTTACATGTTATAAAGAGTTTCTCGTTGTTCCATTACTAGATCTGTACCTTAACAAGAAATGTAAACCTACTATTTTATAAATAATAGATTCAGTTGCTGAAATGGCAAATTTTAAGCCCTTTTGTTGAATTGCTTTAAGAAAAAGTATGATGCGTTTATTTGTTCCGATATGACACTAAAGTACTGAACGGATTTTTATGAATTATTTACTATTCAAAAATACACGATTTTAGAATTCGTTTATGTTATATGATAATTGAATTAGAGCAGGCCCGAATTAAGGAATTATAACAATTAATTTTTACTAAAAAAACTAATATAAAAACAAGAAAAATTAAAATTAGTTATTTTATCCATTTAATAAAACCAACAAGGTACGTATTATAGGTATAAATTGATGAATAAGTTTAGTCATTTTGGCTTATGAATTTACTGAATAACAAACAGAAAGAAATTAATGTTAAAATATAAATTTTCACAAGTATTATGATAAATTATATCTATACTTACTTTTGTAAAAATTAACTGATTAAAGGTTTTGTAGAATGATACAACTAGACTTACTTTATTAATTATATATTTACAACTTTAATAAAATAATAATATACATATAATAAGTTTGTTCTTGATGACAAATATTTTGATTTCCATTATTTTAATGGATTATTACAATTAAAAACAAAGTTAACTCCCTATCAGACATTCTTGAATAACAACATTCTTATATTGATAAAATTAATTAATATATTATAACATTTTTCTAAGTAATACCTATGAACATCGTGTCATATCCATTCATACAATGATTATTTGAATTATGAATTTTTTGTATACAGAGATAATGAGATTAAAAAAAAAACAGCCTAGTTATCTACAATAATAAATATTATTATATCAAACTATTACTGTTGGTTTTTTGTGAAGATATTTTTCAAAGATGATTTTTAATGCCCAAATAGAAAAATAAAATTTTAATAAATTTGCATTATTTTAAACTAAAATTTTATCTTAACAATAGTAAAATTTAAATGAACATCATCTTTGAACAATATATACATACCTATATACTAATGAAAATAGGCAAATTAAAACAAATTATTCCTCTTAAATATATTACGTATATAAAAATAATAACATTTATACCATCAAAAGGAACACTAAATACATTATATATGATTTGTCTTTTTACATGTCTTTTAAAAATACTCAGCATTGGCAACATATGTTATGTTTACTAAACAGTTTTACTTGAATAATTGAATAATACAGGGTGGCGCAACGAAAACGAAACGGTCGTTTTTGGTCAGTTAAAATAGGATTTTGAAAAAACGCTAGGACACGTCGATTTTGCTTTCAAGGGGGATATCTTTTTCAATAAAATTTTTGCAAGAATCTTTTCAACCCTCTGCGCTATGAGCACAACCCTTAAAATTTTAAAGGTTTTTTCTTTCTAAACAAGGTGCTTTTTGTTTTTTTCAAATCTGTTTAATTTTAGTCATGTTCTTTACATTTTTAATTCCATGAATGCATTTATTTTCTGATTAACAAAAAACATTCAGAACTAAAATTCAAAACAAAGTAGGCTTATTTTCTTATCAGATAATTCACAAAAACTTTAATTAATTCAATAAATGTTCAAATTGAGCTCCGCTAGCTTTCATACAAAAATACAAGTTATGCTCAAAATTATTTCTGACTTGTTGAAACGTTTGGGGAGTTAGTTGGCGACATTCCTCGATAATAAGCCTACTTTGTTTTGAATTTTAGTTTTGAATGTTTGTTTTGTTGATCAGAAAATAAATGCATTCATGGAATTAAAAATGTAAATAACTTGACTAAAATTAAATAGATTTGAAAAAAAAACAAAAAGCACCTTGTTTAGAATAAAAAAACCTTTCAAATGAGGTATCACATACCCTATCATGCTATTTAAAATTTTAAGGGTTGTGCTCATAGCGCAGAAGGTTGAAAAGATTCTTGCAAAAATTTTATTGAAAAAGATGCCCCCCTTGAAAGCAATATCGACGTGTCCGAGCGTTTTTTCAAAATCCTATTTTAACTGACCAAAAACGCGACCGTTTCGTTTTCGTTGCGCCACCCTGTATTATAAAACAGTCGAATTTCTATGAAGTATAAATTATTTGAATTAATTCAATTATGGTAGAAAATTGCGAAAAACGTATTTTGTTGCCAATGTAAACAACGAAAACAATTCGGAAAAGTTATAATTTAATGGATGATAATAATGACATACAGATGTTCTTATGAGATTTGCGATTACATTTATTTTGTAAATATACGTTTTCACTTTAAAATCATTTGTACAAAACTTTTTATATTATAATGCATATTACATGAATCGTCCGGAAGTTAATCCGACTTACTTTGGTACCTCAGTACTAATTTAATGAAGTATCCATTTTTATCAATAAAAATTCTGTATCCTGTAAAGTCAGTCGCTTTAGCTTCTGAATATCTCATATAGTTCTATTAGTACCGTTTAATTTACGTAATGATCATTCATTCCCCCATTCAACAATTTAATGAAAAAGTTTTTACATGAATATTCATTATTTTTATCATACAATGTTATTTGATAAATGTCAATCATATGAAAAGTTTTTAATTTTAATGACTTTTTTTGTTGAATAAATAATTCAGAACATTTTTTACACTGTGTAAATAAAACATTAATTTTAACTTTTTTAAATTTATATGACTTATTTGAGTATTTGTTTGAAATTAAATGTACAATAATAGGTTTGAATTAAAATTTATTAATCTACTGATTGAAGAAGAAATCTTATCTTAAATCTTAAATATATTTTATATGCAATTAAAATAAGATAGTAGTTAATACAAAAAAAATCAGAAACCGGAGTTATACCGAATATGTATTGCTATTTTTATAGGACACAAAGAGTACGACTAATTCAATAACTACTAGCATTTAATGAAACATTTATTATATCCCCTCATCTGTTTTGTTGAATTTCTAAAATATATAGCACAATAAATATTCAATAAAATGTTTTTACTGCTGTTACAAAAAAATTTCACAAAATATGTAGGTACTGTATGTAAAAACTTTTTCAATAAATATTATTAATATATAAATATGATATATCTAACTGTATGTATACATACGGCTTTTTACAAAAAAGCAAATGTATTTTAGTATAACCACATTAGTTAGTCAAACGAATCGAATTATTTTATGAAGGATATCGCAATCACAGATGTTATCAAAACTCTTGATTTTTTAGACCTGTGGGTGATATTATGTAGGTAAATATTATTGTCTTATGTTGTGTAAGAATTATATTATTTGATTGTTGGTATTGATAATGTGTAGTGTACCTAATGTGGTTATATCAGAATACACATTTTTTGTACAAAATCCAAAATAAGATGTATTTACTGTTATACAATGACTAAAAAATGTCTTATGATTTTTTTGTTTAAAAAGTTTTTGTTATTCGCTAGCCTTAAATAATCTGTAATTAGTTTAGAAGAATAATAATACAAATATTCAGTTTATTGTAAAGAAATATTAAATAACAAATAAAGAAAATATGAGTGTCGTAAGACATTTTTGTTATGTTTTTATGTATGTGTAATGTGTATACTTATCATTATAAATAATATATGTTAAAAAACATGTTTTATGTTATTATTATTGTATTTAAGATGTTTATATAGAAATAGTTTTTTGTTGAAAGTAAACTACAAATATGTACATATTTATTGTTAATAAATAATTTAATTATGTGCCAAATAATACAAACGAACATAAAAAATATGTTATAAAATATAATTATCTATATTTCTCTCACAATTTAGTTCAATGGTTCTGAAAACTATTTAGTAAAGACAATTTAATAAAAAATAAGAAAATTCGTGGCATCCCATTTGAGAATCACTGGTTTAGTTACTAATAAAAAATATAAAAAAATAGTAGTGATTCAAGATTATTTCCCTAAATATGAAAATATGAATCCAAAAATGATCTTAATTTTGCCCAATCAGCTCTTGTTTTCGCGATATTACAAAAAAACGTTTTTGTTTATATGCAAACATTCAAATTAGTTTTTTTTTTTAAATCAAATACTTCAACCAAAGATCATTCATAATGTAATAAGACCTAATTGAACTAAAATAACCTTGAATTATACACATTTATAACGTTATTTCCTTCGAATATCATGTTTTAAACGATGAAAAATCGATTTTTTAGCCAAAATTCGGCAATTTTCAAAATTTAAAGTGCTGTTCCACAAAAATTTTTGTTCAATTTTATAGCAATTTTCTGTAGCATTATCTTTTTTATTGTGTTAAAATTTTAACGTAATCAAATCAAAAATGGAACTAAAATCAACCGCGCGTGTCAAAATTTGAAGTTACAGTCATTTCCGCTTCTAGCGAAATAAATTCTGCAAACAGAGTAATGAATAAATTTTTATTTATTTAATATTTTTATTAATATGTTTTCATATTCATTCAAGAAAATCGTTGAAAAAAAATTTATGGATATAAATGTTGTATAATTTTTTTAAATTTTGTAAAACAGTGTCATTGTTTTTCGATTTGAAACTCGAGTAAATATATATTTCAATTCATTACACTGTTAATTTAATTAACGAGTCTTAGATACGCCAGGAACGAAAATAACCATAACTTCAAATATTGACACGCGCCGTTTGAGTTTAGTATCATTTCGTCAGTTTTCATTCGATTACATTAACACAATAATGAAGATAGATAAAGCTAAAAAATTGGTAAATTGCATAAAAATTAAATTTAATTCTGAAAATTCCCGAATTATGGCTAAAAAATCGATTTTTCAGCATTTAAAACATGATTTTCGAAGGGAATAACTTTCTGAATGTATATAATTCAAGGTTTTTTAGTTCAAATAGGATTCACAGCGACATTACGAATGATCGTTGGTTCAAGTATTAGATTTGAAAAAAATATATATACGAATTTGAATGTTTGCATATTGAAAAAAAACGTTTTTTTGCAATATAGCGAAAATAAGAGTTGATGTGAGTCAGAAAAAATGGTTATTTTTGAATTCAGCGTACCAAAAATATTCTGAAAAAGTTGTATATCATTCAGCAAATGGATTTTTTTTTGCCGACCAGTGTTATTATAAGCATGTGTTTGGTTATCTTATTTTGGATGTTGTATTTTGTTTCTAGTACGCAACCTAAAGGTGGAAGCAAGGGTGATTTTGCCCCACTTAAGAAATTCATATATTTATTAGGTTATATACTATTTATACTATTATCATAATTAATATTGAGTGATTTTTAAAAAACTACTTTGAAATCAGATCCATATTGACTTCAGTTTGGAAATTTCAATTACAATATATTTGAATATATAAACAAACTCACCCTCAATATGAATTTCTTGTTGCGTCCCTGTTCTTAGTAAAGTTATTCAATAACATTAATAAATGAGTATACTTATTGTTTACGATAGTAATTAATTAATTATTTCTGACAATTTATACAAAGTTCCGTTTACATTAAATCACTGATAGGTAGTATATAATAATATTTATTATGAATCACATATGTTTTTCTTTTTTTCACATTGGAATGATCAAATTTTCACTATCGCAGTTTGTGGAATGCATTTACGATATCGTTCTTCACTTTTTTTATTTTATTTTTTCAGGAAGATATTTATTATTATTATTATTATGACACTCAACGAATCACTGAATATGATATTTTTTATTTATTTTTTAAGTTAACTATCTCAGAAATATGATTTTGGAGATGTTACAATCAGGACATCGAATTATTTGTAAATGTTTATAATAATGTAGAAAGTTTTGTGTACCACACTGTACTTTTTGAACACTTTCCTTTATGATTGAAAAATTCCAATAAACCAGTTATACATTTTTTTAATACTGTTTATTATCGATAATTTAAAGGAACTAGTTTGTCCTATTACTATTTTATTTATGTAGTATAGGCATATGCATTTATGCATGTACATATGTATTAAATGTGTTAGTTATTTGTAAGTATATTTACATGATATTATTTGATTTATTTTTACATATCGCATATCAACGAAAAAATGATAAGTGATAAAGTAATACCTTGATATAAGAGACGAATTTTAGTGAGGAGGTTGAAATGAATGAAGTCCATTGTAAATTTTCCAAACATATAAGTTAAAAGTTAGTTTACTCTTTTTATTAACTTAGTTATACGTATTGATAATAAAAAATAATTCTTAAACTGTTTATTAATAAATTTAAAGAAAGTTTTTGATTTTATCGACGGAATTAAATATTATACTAGAAATTTTATCCGATATGTCTTAAGTCCCTTAAATCGCGCTCCATTATTTCAAGGTTTTACTGTACAGTGTGATTTCAATAAATTATAAATCTTTGAAAATTTGGCAAAATAATTTTTAAGTCACCTACTAAATTAAATAAAATTTTATCTTCTGAGTATTTGTAGCCAAGCTGAATATCTATTTTTTGATCGATGAATTTAGAAAAATATTTATGTTTTATACTTTTGTATATTAAAAAACGTTATTCCAGATTTTGATGACAGTATAAAATAACCACTTAAACTAAATAAATACACCTTAATCACAAAAACATAATGTCACTCGACACGTGTTTCGACTTCACAAGAAGTCCTCATCAGGAACCTAATGGTTTAAGTCTGGAACTATTATATCCTTATAAAGATGACACTCGTGTCGAGTGACATTGGTTTCTTCCGGTGTATTTATTTAATTTATGTGGTTAAAAAACCACAGTTTACATATTTTACATTTATGTATAATGTATTCATAATAATTCTACAAAAAACCTAATTTTACCCTTTAGTTTACAAATAATTCGATGGACAAACAATAATAAAAAGAATATGAATGATTTCCGAGAACGAAAACCCAAACGAACACTGTTGTTACACATTATATATGCATTTATACACACTGAATAGTTGGGAGAATCGGCGTGGATGACATTGACTAGGAGAATGTTGCACAGAGACAGAGCAGTGAGCCCAGTAGCCAGGCGGAGGGGCAGCGCAGCCACGACAGGGCTCGGCCTCCGTGCTGCATGGCGGCAGGATTCTCACCTGGAAAAAATTATAAATTTTACAAATAGTTTATCTCTATATATAAAGAGATAAGTCTTAGTGACTGACTCATCAACGCGTAGTTCAAACACGACATTTAGGGGTGTTTTCTTTTTTGACATAAAATTTTCCGAATTACAACCCCTACGAAGGGAAAAACGGTGTAGAAATTTATTTTATTTGATAAAAATTGTAAAAATATTTGATATTTCAAAGTATCGATTGCCATTAAAATCTTATTATGGATCGGATAAATCATTTTAAAGAAATTCTGAAATCCACTTTTTGCAGTCTTTTTCTTCAAACCAAAAAAACGTTTGAACCGAATTTGATGAAATTTCATTCAGATCATATTAACATCAAAGTCAAGACACACACACACACACATACATATTTTTGAAAATAGTGTAAGCATACTGTAGTGACCTTGAAAAATAAAAATATGTTGACATTTTTGTTTTAATAATATTTTATTAAAATAAAAAATACACACAACCCATTCGTGCCCGAGGTTTTTTTTTGTTACTGAAGTTGCTGATTTTTCTGTCATCAATTCATAAAAATGTAACATATTCATAAAATAGGTAAGTGATAATAATAATATTAATACTAAATACTAAATAACATAAAAGATAAAATAATTTTTTATGGGGTCTTAAGAGGCGGCCATTGACATATAACATATATTTTACATATATATACATTGTATGATATAACTATTTGGCTCCTTACTAATATTACAACCATGTAGGGGAGAGACGTAATGCGTGAGATGGAGTGTCGTAACGTACAAGATTCGAGTCTTCGTCAGTGGCTTCTTTTGGATCCGGTACGTGGCGATTCAATATAAACAGCCTTTATATCAACGAGATCTAGTATATCAAGAGCTTTTCGTAAAGTATTACCTCTGTAATACATCATATATATTTGTACAACATCAATAAAATTTTCTTATCCTACCTATATTATATGTATGGTAATCTCGTATAGATTAATTTTATGTATCAAAGAAAGATTATAAAAATTAACCCATGATCAACGAAAAAGTTAGAATTTAGATACTTTTTTTTTCAATTCTTATTTATTGGTATCAGGCCCGGTGACAAAAGGGGACTAGGGAGTACAGCTATATAGGGCCCCAGACTTTGAGGTCACCATTTGATATATATAATGTTAAACAAAAGCAGTCATAAATTAGTCACGACGACGCGACGCTATATCGAAATAAAACGACAAAAGTTATGGGCTCCAAAATTTTATAGAAAATATTAAAAGTTAATATATTATATCATGTCTATTGACAAGGGATGTGCCCAGCGTGACATATACGTCACACCATAGTTCAATGCTAATTTACACATTTTAAGTTCCGAAATTTATAAAAACTAGATATATAATACAAAACTACATACAATTCTCTATAAAACTGTAAAAATTAAAATTGTTCTACTAATAATAACAAAATAGAATAACACTAGAAGAAACGTATTTATATTTTTGTATTCGTAAACAATGCACCCAACTTCATTGTTGCACAATTATTGTTGAAAGATTATTAATATATATTAAATTACACATTTTGAAGGTTGCATTATAGTTTTTGAAATACAACGAAAAAATGTTTTTTTGTAATGTTTCGCGGGCTATAACTGGCAAACTATGGGTTTTCTGAAATGATGGTCGTAAGAAAAAATATTGAAAATTGATAGTTCTAAAAGATTGTTATTTAAGTTTTTTCAATATAATGGTTTCTTTACGAAATAAATGCAAAAAATCGTTTTTTGTTAAATTCCTTTCAGTATATCTAGTTACCAATTGATGATAGACAGTTAGACCTATAAAAAAATTTGTAGATTTAAGTCTATTGAACAAAACAGGTGGTAATAAATTTTATCGTAGGATGAACGATTTACGAGATAATTACGTTTAAAGTTTTCGCGCTTATAGCGGACAACGCTCAAGGTCATAGACCGCGACAACTTAATGTAATACTCAGAACACACCCCTCAACAATTTAAAATAAAAAAAATGACTCGGTAGAACAATGCAGAACAAATATACAATTTGATTGGGCTAATAAGTGATCCTCGAGTGATAAGTGTTACAGATAATTATCTCAGAACCATCGCATATTTGAAAAAAAATGTTTCAAACAAAAAATGTTTGGTTGTAAGGGGGTAATCGAATCACAAACTTTAGAAAAAAAGTACAAGATACAAATAATGCTTATTTTTTAGCAAAAACAAAAAAAAACGAATTGAAAAAAAAATTCTAGAATAATTCTCTAAATTTCATTGGACCAAAATAAACATTTTTTGTATCTTGTACTTTTTCTCTAAAGTTGATTTTTGAGTAAAAAAATCTTGAATGTTCAAAATCTCGAAATTATTTTGTTAGATATCTTATAAGGTTAAGGTCGTTCAAAAAAATTTTTTCAATGAAAGATTCGTGTTTTTCACATAGAATAAGATTACTAAATAAAAACTATAGGTTTCTATTTAAAAAAATTATGTTGACCTTAAATTTCTTTGAAGACTACGTTCAAATAACAAATAAATATTACTATTCGATTATCCCCTCACAACCAAAATATGCGATGGTTCTGATTGTGAGATAAAAATCTGTAACACTTTAAATGCCCCATCCTGTATATGTATAGATTATGTATAACGAAACAAATTAAATATGCTAATTTATTTGTTATAAACAAATAAATTCATTAAATTTTAATTGTACACGATACATTCAATTAAATTAACAAAAAAAATGTTATTAATAAATAAGTTTTCTACTTTTCTTAGAGCTTTAAATTTTATATAAAGCACTAATTAATGTTTTAAAGTTATAGTTCAAACAAACTTTTTAATTTAATCTTGAATACTGAAATATGGAAACTTATCAGGTGGGAAGAGCGCTTTTCTACTGTAAATAATTTCTAACAACGTTATAATTGTGTTAAGTTCGTTGTAGAACTGTGTTTAACTAGAAGTTGTACTTATTGATTTTTTATTACAAATTTTATCGTTTGTACTCGTAGTTTTTAAATGAAATCGAAGAAACGAACGTACTAATTAGTTACTACAAATTTTATGTATTCGTTTTTATTATACAGTTCTGACTGAATGTTTTTTATGTCAATACTGTCAATGATTATTGAAGATTTATCTACAATAATCACTAGCACATAGACATTTTTGTAAATTAAAGTTAAAATTAACAAATACGTTATTTCAGCGTTTCTCAACCTTTTAGTATTTGCGACCCAATTTTCAATCACAATTCTCATCCCCACCCCGCTTCTATATAGGTAATAATTTTATTACAACATCTTTCGAAAAACTTTTCTCTGCAAGACAGGCCTAAGGGAGTCACTAATAATTATTAATCTTGTTTTTAATTTAATATTGACAAGTTAATTATTAAATAGATTGTGCAGTACTGATACAATCCTATTTATAAGTGTAAGTATTATGTCAGAATGTATTTTATTTATTTTCTTTCAGAAAATTAAATAAATGTTTTAATAATATTTTTTCTCGATATGTTCGCGCCCCCCATTTAGTTGTATCATGCCCCCCTGGGGGCGCGCTCCACAGGTTGAGAATTGCTGCGTTATTTGGTTGAAAATACTAAATGTTGAAAGAAACAAATATTAGATTTTTTGAGTATTTAATGAACTCATTTTAAATGCTGAAATTATAATTGACTAGCGCATGGATACAAATTTAATCTGTAATTAACATATTAAACATTGTTTTCACTTATCGCTAACTCTTGTTGAATTACATACAAATACACAAGAATTTTTTGAAGAATGATAATTTATTTTATGTTTTTTTTTTAAATTATTATCTACATATAATGTGTGTATGTACGGTTACCCATTACTGATTTTACTTTATCCATTACTGAAGAAAAAAAATAAAGAAAATAACAGGTCATACTTAAAACAGAAACTGTATTTGTGGACTTGGGTAATTAAATAGATTTAATAAAGAGGTCTTTGTTTTATTAGTAACATGAGTTCATGAGAATTACAAAAAAGAAGCCCATCAATCTCAAAACAGTACACCTTGCTCTTAAAGAGACCAAGACTGGTGCCAGTACCTTATATTTTTATTATTTTGTACTTTGTCTTTAAATATTTTTCACCTTATTTTTATACTATATGAGTTAAAAAATACATTTGTTATTATTACTAGTAACGAAACCTACACTTCTTAATTTAAAGAAAACAAATTTTTAAAAACTTTACCAACCATAAAAGATGTAAATTTAAAAGAAAAATATGTTTGAACTATTTGCACACTATACAGAAACTACAAATTGGGTTTGCGGAAAAAAATATATAAATCATGATTACTGAACGTAAAAAAAGACACAGAAAAAGCTATTCGTTTGCAAAATCACAATTCTTTGTTTATAAATCAAATGGGATGTTCCGCCACTTAATGTAGACGTACTTATTTGTAAAATTGAAATAAAGTATAAATATAAAATAATGTTATAAAAGTCTTGAGGCATTCGCGGTGATCTTGATATGGTTCATGGTTTCTGAGTATAAGCCGCATCGATTTGGTCGTTTTATCGATAAAACGACCAGAAGCCAAGATCTTTAAAATAATGTTTTTGTATTTTTGAAGCAAAATAGTTTTTAAATATGTTTATAGTATTATTTTAATTTTAATAATTAATAATTATTATTAACCTTAAAGTTTTATTTTAGTAGAGTATTTTCCAGGTGTCAATATTTGTAAAAATTCTGAAAATTATATCATTTATCGGAATGAATACAATCTTTTTAATGATGATTATATGTAATGACCTTATAACCATAATTTATACTAGTTCTAATTTATGCATTTAATAGTAAAATACACTATTGTCAAATATAATATGTAAGGTTGGTATTAGGTATATTATAAAAAACTGTAGTACTTGGTATCTCATGGGAAGGTATTGAAACTAATCAGTTGTCATTTTCTAATGGATAGTGTTACTGAAAAAACAAAAATATCATTGAAAAAATAAATTCTGCAATTTTATTGATGAAAAATATGCTAAAATCATCAAACAAAAAATGATTTCAATGCAGATTTATTAACCAAAATGGAGTGAGTACGGCATAAGTTTAAATAAATAATAAGTTATTACACTTTTAGTGTAGTTTTACTCTTAACTTTATGTTTTTCATATTTTATACGAAACCCCCCACAAGAACTGCCATACATTTTTCCTCTCGAAAACAGGGGTTATTTTAATGTGTAGTTGCAGTTTGTTTCTGCAGTTCTAAAAATGAAAACTACAGTTGTAAAAGCTAATTTGTGTAGTTGAAAAAATTCAAGTAGAAAGAAAAATATAAAAAAGTGTAATGCCCGGTATTATAAAGAATTTACTTAAGTGCAAAAGCAAATTAGCTTCCAACTAACGCTATCTGCTAGGCATTGAATATAAATGACCACATGAAATCGTACGTATGATAACCTTGATACAGGCGTGAGAAATACAATCAACGACTTAAAATAAGTGCTGCCAAGTATACCTCATAAAATGCATAGCATTACATTATTATACATTTATTACCACTGCTTTAAAATATCAAGCAATTTCATAACAATTTGACACCTAGCAGATAGCGTAAGCTTGGTAGCTGATTTGCATTGGCACTCAAGAAAATTTTGTATAATACCGGGTATAAGTGTAGAGCAAAAAACAGAGGTCATTCTAATTTGTAAGGGAGAAATATACAAAGTGTAGAGCAAAAAATAAAAGTAAAGTATTTGCAGTTGAAAAATTTTCTTAAAATAACCTCTGCACGAAAAGAAGCACTTTTTGAAAGTCAGATTATTAATTTTGACGCGCACGTACTTGCTTCTATCATATCCCGAATAAAATCGCAGACTCCTCTTTTCAATGCAATTTTTCTTTCTTAATAAATGCATTTATTTGAAAATGACAGCTGATTAGTTTCAACAGCTTCCCGTGGGACAACTTGTATATGTAGTGATTAAAAAAAAAAATTGGTGGCGTTATGCTTGTATTAATGAGAAGCAACTTTTGCGCACTATTACAATTCGATCCACGAAAATTTCCTATTTGCGACACACCCTAATGTAGGTATATAAACGAAAACTGTTCTTATATTTTCATTATTTCAAGTTCTCTATCTTACTCCTATCATTCTCAAAATGATTTAATTTTGAGTAATGCAACTTTAAAAAAAAAACAATTAGATTACCTCACACTCCATTTGTGACAAAACTTCGTTCCTATTCAAATTAAGATATAGTGAGCAAAATAGTAAAACACGTTCCATATTAAATGATTGCTTGTTTAACATCTAGAACATTTATTTACATGTACACAATCCTATATTTTATGTGCGTGATGAAGTTAACATACAGTCCACGCTAACTTTGCTAATATTTCATGTGTAGCTCTACATTTTTCTCTTGATAAATGTTCCCAAAGAATTAAGCGAAGTTATTGCCGAAGAAACAAAGAACAAAAATCCGCTAGTCTTTATATCTCGTAGCTAAAGCAGTGGTAGGTCAAGAATAATAACATTGGGTTAATCTTGAGAAGTAAAAGATAATGTATCATTGTTTATTTGAGTAGGGTAAATTGGTAAAATATTAAGATATGTTTAAAAAAAATCTGTTTTTTATCATTTTTATGAAATTAAAAAAAAAGACCATTTATTGATTCTTTCGATTGAAGTAAAAAAACGATTTTGAAATTAAATTTTATTACTGTAAATAATTTATAGCGAAAAATGTAAAATGTACAAATGTGCATAATTAACATAAATTCATTGAATATCAAAAGCGTATCAAATAAAAAGCAAATTGTGATTGATAATAAAAAATAATTTCGAATTGAAAAACCATAAAACATATGTATAAGTAATAAAAAAAATGATATTAAAAATTTATATGTTTAAAAAATTTTTTTTACAATTCATAAAAGCTGTACAAAAACGTATTTATAGAAATACTATAAATGAAAACACTACCGGAAAGATATTTTTTGAGTATACGAGCCTTTTCTCGTTCTTGAGATTAAGATCGAATAGAGCAGAAGATTTGAGATAAATTGAAATTTTAACGAGACTAGGCCGAGACGATGTCAATTAATAGAGATTTGGCGCCAAGAGTTTTGGTTTGAACGGATAATAAATAATTATTAGATACGCGTACTTATAGAAATAAATCAAAAATCACTACCGGAATTACATTTTTTGAGTACGAGCCTTTTCTCGGTCATAATATAATTAGTGAAAATATTACTATTTTATGTTAATCTTTAAATCAATAAGTATCTTAAGTAAAAAAACATCTGCCAAGTAAATGCACAGTGCTTCCTCGTGCTAAATTCACCAAGAGTAGTTAATTGATTATCGAACATTAACCATTTAATTTTTGTACAATTTTTCTTACCTGAATATTTTTTCGTATATTTGTAAATTTTTTACAATTTCAATCTAAATCTAAATTTTTCTGCTATGCAAACGTCAAAATGACATTTAGAACATCAAAATGACATAATTATGTCAAAGTAAATAGCAATTCAAAAAAAAATGACGATTTTTCAAAGCAAATTGAGATAAATCTTTGTAACTTCTTATGAGTCTTTCACTGTTCAAAAGCCTAAAATTCTAGAATTTATTTCAGCTATATGATAATTGAATAAGAGCGTGTTAAGAAAAATGAACTCTTAATATTCCATATTTATTTTTAATTTATGCCTATCCGACGCTCGCGGTTATTGGAAGCGGTCCAAATAGCTCCCACCGCTGGATTTTATTTGAAAAAGACAAACGCGGTCGAAGCTACAGGGAATTTATATTAATACATTAAAAGGTCATATTGTGGCAGTTTATTTTTATAAAATCTGGGACTGCACTGTATTCAAAATACGTCAGATAATAACATCACAAATTTTCGTAAACTCCAGAACTTTTCGTACATATATCTAGAGCCAAATTTAACACTAGGTTGAACATAATTTAAATTTAAATAACGTATAGCTTAACACTTTTATCAAAGTAAGCTAATGTAGATTGCTTGTGGGCCCGATAATCTCATTTGAATAGACACATTACAGATGTATATTGCATCCATTAGCTAGATTTATATAACAGGAACAAAAGAGGCATTGCAAGAAGAAAATCAAGTTATGCGAATGCATAGATTTATTTAATTGTGGCTTGACCCAATTCTTACAATATTTCTTCATTTTATTTACAGATTACGTTTGATAAATTCCATTTGAACTTTGTTCTGTCGTGAGTAAAGCTTTTGAGTTTTCAAAGTTATTAGTTTAGATATGAAACGATGCGCTATTTTTAAACGCTCGGTTGCGGTTTGTAATATTGTACATATTTTGAATAAAATTAAAAAAAAAGATTTTATTTTATATTTAGTTTATTTGAAATTAAATTAGTCGTAAGGAAGAATTATTGCTCATTTCTTATTTATAATTATAAAATAATGTTATAATAGTAATAATAAGGTAATAATTAAGTAATAATTAAAAGAATATTTAAATATAATTAAAATAATATTCTGGAAAAATGAGTACGATAAAAATCATAAAAAATCCGTAGGGTTAGACCCTTGAGGTCCACATAATCAACTTCCGAACATATTATGACTATAAATACTTGAATAAACTACATGGAAACAATAAATAATATACTGATTATTTATTGTTTCCATGTAGTTTATGTGAATATTTTTTTTAATATGTACATATATGAAAAATTTTAATAGAATTAATAATATAATTAGGGGTGTACTGGAACTGAAATTTTAATACTATTAGCTAAGTTCAGATAGTTTTTGAAGAAAACATATTTAGGGCTATAGTATTATTAAAAAATTCAGAACAAGTCTTATTTTTACACCATAACAATTGGAAATTTAAAAAAATCTTTGATATACAGGGAGAGTCATATCAGGTGGAATAAACTTGAACAATTTTTGAAGAAAATAATTTCAAGTAAAAAAATTCATGTAAAATGTGTCCAGAAACTCTTCGTGAGGGAGCTACAGACTCTCAAAGATTTTGTCTCAAATTAGTTTTTATTTAATATTTTTAGAACCCATTGTGATACAGTACTTAAATTTGACACCCAGTTTAATATTATACGTGTTATCGATTTCCAGTATCAACCAATAATTATTTACACCAAGGATATATGGGGCCAGTCCGACCAGTGGGCCCATTGAGTTATATCTAGTTTTTTTTGTTCTTAATTTTTTTCCTAAAAAAATCAGTTTTCCTCCATGTGGCCGTCCGCCGCCCTATTCTGAACTGGAACCCAGAGCACTCGCCCAGCCTCCCAACCTGAAGGCAGCATTGCTGTTATACATTAACAAAATAAGCAACGAATTTTAATAAATATAAAAATTTTAAACATCAAGTATTCTTTTTTCCAAAGCTTACTTGACTTTTTAATATTGCACTCGAGTAATTGTTGTAGTTTTACAAAAATATTTTAGTTTTCCATGGCAATTGTGATTTTTATTCAATAATTAATAAAATGCGTTGTATCTTTGTTATGAGTTATTTTATTATCAAAAATACGAAAAGCTTTGTGATCATTTTTTAAAGAAAAATTGTTCTACGATTTCAAAATTTTCACTCGATTTTTCTTTTTATGATCGGTTTAGTATTAATACGTGTTTAATACTAAACCGATCATAAAATTTCATAACTGTTTCATAAAGGGTTCTCAAAATATTAAATAAAAATTAATTTTAGACAAAATAAGTCTGTAGTTCTCTCGCGAAGATTTTCCGGACACATGTTTATGAACTTTTTTTCTTGAAATATTTTTCTCGATCAACTGTTCAAATTTGTTCCACCTGATATGACCCCAACGAAGTCAATAGCATTTTTTATTTGCGAGATTTCGTGCAGAAAAAAATGACACGCACGTACGTACATACACACACAAACACACGGAACATCTTTTTAAAAATAGTGTAAATATACTATAGTGACCTTGAAACATAAAAATATCTAAAATTAAATGAAACTTAAAAATAGGATATCCAATTTTTTGTCTCTATTTTAAATTCCCATAGTAAATCAGAGGAAATAATTTTTGGTGATTAAATATTTGGGTCAGTTTTCAATTTGAGTGAGACTCTTTTCCTGGTGACCTTATTATAAGAGCTTCCATAAACTATCAGTTTTAAACTTTTAACCGTACCGTGTAAAAAACTGCACAGTGAAAAGTAAGTGTACGGGACAAAATCGAGAAAAATCTAATTGGAAATCGTTCAAATCTTTAACTGCACAGCTGATAAAGTAAATCATTGACGTCATAATGTAAAATCTAATCTATTTCTCAGTTAGTCCTACCACAACTCTTGTAGTACACATACGCATTCATTGATATGTGTAGGTATATTATATAATATGACGCTCACAAAGCGTACCGCCACTGTTACGAGAGATAAGTGAGAAAGCGTAGTCATCTCGACGTCTTTGACAAGGACGCCAGAGATGTAGTGACTGGTCGCGTCGCTTGTCTGCGTCGCGTTGATAAATGACGCATCAGAACCCTACCTTACCGACGCTCGCAGGCATTGGGAGCGGTCCAAGTAGCTCCCGCCGTTGTTGTTGTAGGGGCGTGCCGGGGAATTGTACACGCACTATGTTTTTTCATATTTATTTTTTGTCGTAGAAAGAAATTAGTGGGGCTAATATGTAAAGTGTACTTTGTCAGGACTAATGATTTTATTAATTTTTTGTGTCAGTTTTTTTTAGAACTCGAAACATATTTGTTAATTTATTATATTCTTTTTTCTATTAATCTAAAAACAGACGCCGAATATGTCAAAGTAGTGGGGGAGATAATAAAATTTTATTTCTATATATTTTAGGTTATGAATTATCTACATAAATTGAGAAGATTTAACTTATACAATGGTGCAGCTAATGGCGAAAGGTCCAGGAGGGCGTCAAAATGGGAAAGAAAAGTTTAATGAAGATTAAAAATCGATACGAGGATTTAAAAAATCAAAAAGGTCTTCATAAAGTCCAAGAGGACGTAAAAGTCAGTTTTAGGGGGCGCCAAAATTGACATGACAACAAAAAAACACCAGGGGACGATTTTTCAGTTTTCGCCGGAGGCGCAACAACTTCTAGCTAAGCTACTGATCAAATACTCATCAAAATAAGAATGATTTAACTGTTATGTAGATATTTTAATTTTTGGTATATTTTTTCCTTGTATCCATATATACATACAATTACAATCATTAAATAAATAAAAAACGTTGATTGAATAAATGTTTACAGAAATGTAAAATGAAAGCACGTAGGTACACTGAGAAAATAGATTATTTATAGATAACGAGATTTTGGTTATAGTTAACAATGTATAGTTGCTATTATAATGACGAAATTTAATAATTAATAAATCCCATCTTGGAGCTATATCGTTGTGTTGTTACCAAATATCTAATTGACAACATATTACTAATCCTGTTTCTCAGTGTATGAGTAAATTTATTAAATCAATAAAAATTCATTATGGCATTGTTTATACTGTAACATTAAATACAAGAATTCGGTAGTATTTTTAGAGTTTTTTTTTCATGAAACTTTGAATGTTGTTCTCTGAACTTCATATTTACATAATGTTGAAGAGGTATTTGGGGAATGTTTGTTCTAGAATACATGGACTCCAGTCTCAGCGTAATAAAGAAATTGAACTCTTGTTAAAATAAGTAACTAGTCTTGTCTTATATCATGGTAAATTCTAAATATGCAGTAAAAGATAATGATAGGAGAACATATTTTTTATTCAATCAGTAAATAAAGTAACACAGTAGAAAAATTTTACGAAGTATAAATATATAGAGCTTTTTAGTCTATTTTGATTTTTTTTATGTCTGTTTGTAAATAGTTTAACCGATTTTTATGAGACTTTCACTGTAATAATTATAAGACCTTGAAACTAGTTAAGATTAGGAATTATCACGTTACTATATACAGTTATGTAGATAGATATATCAAAAAAAAATTTAACAGCCCCCCCCCCCCCCTTCTTCCATCACTTATGGCTTGAATTTTCGAAAATGCTATTTGTCTTGTAGAGTATTTGTGCCAAGTTTTATTTGAGTGAACAATAACAAAAAAAAAATTCTCATACAAACTTCTCCACCCCCTTGTAACCTCTTAAGGTTTCAATTTGATATATTTGTATTGTATTTTAAGTTTCAAGTAAATCCGCCAAAAATATATTTTTCCCATACATATTAGGGGTTGAATTTCAAAAAAACCTTTCTTTGTCAGTGCTTTTATCACAAAAGGGAAACAAAACTGACAGTCAGGACATGTTATTATATGTACTATATATAGATTAAGGATCCCTGGTAAAGATGGCGACCGTTGAAGATCTTATTAATATATACTTCATGGCGGACTCCTTACTCCTTAATGCGATTATTCTAAAATAACTATATTAACTATAATATTATCTATAAGTTCATAAAGCTGATATATCCTCAGTTTCCAAGTTCGATATTGGAAACTGGAATTTGTGGTTTTAATCTCTGAACAATCTGTCAACATACAAATAGTTCGTGAAGAATTTCAATTTTACTTTCCGTTTTTTAAATAACATAACATTGATTCGGATATGGGTTTAATTTTAAATTGTGCAACTTTTTGCGGTTGATACCTACTGTCTGGGAAAAATCAGGATATTTTAGTCACTTTGAATTGGGTTTACATTTTGAAAGTTTAGAAGAACTTTTTTCGGATGTATTAGATTTTAAAAGAGATGTTTTAAATGTAAATATTTAAATATTTCTTTTATAACTAGCCACATTTATCATGCGAGCTATTACTATATCTTTTACAGTATAAATTCACACTTATGAAACATAATTTCACATTAACGAAAACTGATTTCGCACAAATGAAATATAATTTCACATTAAAAAAACTGATTAAGTGTGAAATTAATTTCAACAAAAGAACACATATTTAAAGGTTTTTTTATTCCTTATTGTATTAACCCTAGGCTCCTACACAGAGGTTACCCAAACCCCAAAAAATTTAATAAGATCTTCCTGGTGTAATGGTTCAGCTTAATATCGTTCGACATGGAGCAATGTTTTTTAAAATACGCATTCAAAATTATAAAATGATTGGTGCTTGGTTGCTAGTACATGTATAGTTCAATATACATGCATTCTGCCCTGGATATGTCGTTTTACTAATGATTTAAAGGAACTCCACTTTAAAAAAAACATTGCTAATGTGGCAATTTAAGAGATTTCACAACATCCTGGATATGCAAACCATGTCGAACGATATTATGCTGCATCATTGCGCCAGGAAGACCTTATTGAAATGTAATATAATTGACATATGTACATTTAATATTATAAGGAACAAAAAACATTTAAATCTAAATTAATTTTCTTATGTGTGAAATCAGTTTTCTTTAATGTGAAATTAAATTTCATTTGTGCGAAATCAGTTTTCGTTAGTGTGAAATTATATTTCATTTGTGTGAAATCTGTTTTCGTTAATATGAAATTATGTTTCATAAATGTGAATTATACTGTAAAAGGTATAGTTTGCAGCAGTAGCTTAAATGAGTTATACATTATTAATAAATAAAAATATATTTATTTTGCTGGCTAACTGATATTTTAATATCATTATATTAGCCGAGAGACGAACAGGTTTTTTTATATACAAAAAAGGCTCTTTATGTAAGTCAGTAAGAGTTAAAAATTTAAAAATCTATTGGAAGAATATTAATATAATTACATTATAACCAAGATTATGACATCATCTATGAGAAAGTTTATCCTAAAAAATAAGAAAAATTTGACGAATACTTCTTTTATTCTAATTTGACCTAAAAATTAAAGCAGATAATTTACTGTTATAAATTAATCTAAAAATAAAAAGAAATACACTTTTATTTTAACAACGATAACGTAGTTACTCGTAATCCTTTATCGCTTTAAATAGGTTACCTTGATGACTTTTTTGTAGCGTCGCCGTCATTTAAAAATCCGATTAAATTTATTCAGGAAATTGGACTGCAGCGCTAGCTTGGACAAATGTTAACTAATTGCATAAAATTTCACTGGTAGACTAGAAATACAATGGGTTTTAACATATTAATTATCTGTTTCTTATTTCTATTTTCCGTGAATACATTTTATAAATAGACTTGACACGAATCGTATTGAGGTACATATTTATCATTTTACTTGTTTTAAATCCCTAAAAATAGGGCTGCCAAGAATTTATATTTTTGCATATTTTTTAATAACATTATTAGACTAATTAATAGTAATACAAATTGATTGAATCAACTAATTTTGGTTCAATTTAGTTATGGAAGGTAAATCTAACATTTATCTTTCGTTTCGTGTCTGTCTGTCTGATTTTAATGAAACTTGGCTTATTGGTTGGGCAAAAATTACAATTTCGTCTTGTAAATCAAGGAAGTATAAAGAAAAAAAGCAGTAGATTAGATACTGTAAACATTGTAATTTTAGCTCATATTTCTAACATTAAACTGATTAACTAGTAATAACTCAACATTTACACTGTAGTGATTAATCAATAGATGCTACAAAATATTTAAGTAATTAGAACGGATCTTACGTTAATGTTACAAATACAATTTAGCATTGTAAATTTAAATATACTGGATGATTAGCACTGTTGTGCCAAACTTGAACAGTAAATTTAGAAAAATATTTTAAGCAAATAAACATTATATGAATATATGATTATTTGTCCGGAAATTTTTCGTGATGGAGCTGTATGGGGCTAGTCGGCCCAACGATTTTTATACGTGCAATAGTAATAGAACTGGCTATAGGTCTAAGAGCTCACATATTAAGAGGTATATTGAATATTAAATTTTTGTCATATTTTTAATCATAGAACAATAATATAAATTTATTTTTTGTAATTTGAAGCAACCGTATTAAGAAAAATTCTTCATGCTTTCTTTTGCATCGGTATTTATCGTAAATAGGTTATCTTATGACAAAACTGCAAATTATTTTTTATGTATTTTGTGTTAATTAATCTTATATGTGCCCAACTCTTTTTTTTCGTAGTTGTATCTGTAATTGGATACCTAATATATTTATATTTGGTTAGATATATCATATATAATAAAACGTAATACGCAAATTCATTTAATGCATGTTGACTGCAAACTGCTTAAATAAAAGTTTGGTTTCACTTATATGTTATTAGCTATGGTCAGTGACCACTCTGCCATCTATCGGATAAAATTTGAATCCTTCTGAAGTTCCAAACAGCCATTGAAAAAGAATACTTAACTATAACGTTGTGCTGTACCAAATTGCGACAGTAATTCATCCAATAAAAAATTAATTTTTCATCAAAAAAATGCAGCTGTCAAAGAAATATGGGTGAAAAATTTAAAATTTACCTCCAATAATTATAAAAATATTTATGTTTGCTGTGCACACTTTACTCCCAATGACGTTTTTAATAATAAATTTACATTCAAGGGTAAGTAATATTAATAGCAGAAATCTTAATTTAAATTCAAATGGCTGTTTGGCACCTTCAGAAGGGTTTAAGTTTTATCCGATAGGTGGCAGAGTGGTCACTGAAAATAGCGAATACAATTTACAAAAAAATTGTGATTCTAATGGTTAATAGTAATAATGAGCAAATTGCAGTAGAGCCTATACTTGACAGGGATAGTCAAATACTAATATAATACAAATATAAAGGATACATACCATTTAGTATGTGCACGTAAGTGCTGGTCGGCTGAGCGTTGCTCGGCACGCACGAATAGTTGCCGGAGTGGCGCGTGCTCGTGCTCGCGATGGTAAGCACACTGAGCTTGGCAGCGAGGTGCGTGGTTACATTTACACCGCGGTCCAGGTCGTAGTTGATCATCCGGTTGTTGTGGTACCAGAACACGTACAGCGGCGGTTCCGTCGACTGCATCACGGCACACTGCAGCCGTAGGACCGAGCCTGGTTTCAGGAACTTCTCTGATGGGCCTGATATCTCGGCTCGTGCCTCTGCGTAACCAGTATTCAATTATAGTTTGTATGTATATGCAAATAATATAAATACTGGATGGATTAAAATGTCTCCTGTTTAGCGAAATTGTATTCTAGAACTACTTCAGAATATTTTTGAACGTAGACTTTCGCGGTTATTCAATTGTGTAAACATTTGATTATTGGGTTGTATACCGCGTTGCACTATATTGTCACTTGACGTTTCGACCAACATCTCGTGGTCTTCTTCAGAAGTGAAGTGTTGACTACAGAAGGTGTAGCTGCTTAATTAAATAAGCGTTGACGTTTGCTAGAATTAGTTTTGATAAATCAAGTGTTACTCGGCAACAGCACTGGTTTCCACGCGCTGGGCAGATGTAAGCCGATGTCTCTGTTATAATTATTCGGGTTCTTACTAATCTCTATGACTCCTCTATTCGTCTGTCCTATATACACACTACCACAATTGCACGAGATTTCGTAGATGCCTGCCATGTCTAATTTGTCGTATTTGTCATTGATGGACCTGACAGAGTTTTGTTTTGAAATAAATACCTATAGTACGGACTCCTTTTTTACTAAAACTTCTCACTATTTTGTCTGTACAACCTTTCATGTAGTGTAGAAATGCTTGGCCCAATATTTCTTGAGAAGCTGTAACTTTTCTTCTGAAGAAGACCATGAGATGTTGGTCGAAACGTCAAGTGACAAACACGGTATATAACTCAATAATCAAATGTTTACACAATACTTCAGAATAGTCTAAAATGTGTGTTATAGAAATTTAGTATGATGTAGAATAGTATAGAGTCATTCCGGTTAAAGTTTCTACAGCATTTCCATTTTAGCCAATCCAGTTGTGCCGTGATTTATTAATTAAAAATTCATTTATGTGTTATTTTCAGCAAGTAGAAAAAAATTACCATAAAAATTGAACATAATGTAATCATATGAAGTATTTTTAATGATATTGATTAATAAAATCAGAAAAGTAATTACACTCAACCAGAAATCGTTTCCCGCTGTCTAAACTCTTACTATGATTACTATGTGATTCTAGTGTAGTATAGTAACATTCATTAGGGTAAAACTATACAATATGCCCCAGTTGACAAAATGTCCCATAGCTTTATTACACACACAAACAAAGCTACATCTGTGCAAGCGACACGTGTGGTTTAGCAAAAGTTACTTTCGTGTATAATTGGAGTATGGCTGTGTTTCTTATGTTTATTACTAAAAAATATATAAAAATAGTTTTCTGGCTTCTAAACATATTGTGGTGAGTACCATTAAAAATCATTTTTATCACACACTTTATATTATAAACCAAATTGGCGAATATATGAAGAAACTTGATAAAATATAAGTTATGAAAAATAAGTAATTAAACAAATTTTTTTTACATATTTATAATTTAGTTAGAGGCGTTTTGTCACTTTGGTGAGGCGTTTTACCTCAAGAACTGTTTACAAAACGACCCACCAAAGAGTAAACATTTTTTTATACCTATTATATTTTACTATCATAATATCCTAAAAATTAATTTGCCATTGTATAAACAAAAGACAACTTATGATGATTTATTAAAATAATTTTTGGCAGATCTGATATTTTATTTTTTATTGAATATTCCTTAAGACTGGGGCGTAATGTATAGTTTTACCCTAAGTATAGTACATAAAAAACACCATAATAACTAAATTTATTTAATTTTAAATTAAATATTTAATTTTTGGAATCTTTATTTTTTTAATTTTTGTATTTTATCTACATTTTCTGTAGATTTATTTTAGTTTTTAGGCAGTAATCTTCAAAATCCAACGCGCTTAAGGTGCATGGCGTACCTAATGTTGGAATAAGGAATGTTGAAATCATATATTTTTCTTTTGATTTTACTTATTATTTTTTTACAAATAAAAGTATAAAATTAAATAAAAATCTGGTTTTTAAACACAAAATTTCGCCAAACGTGGAAGATAAGTTAAGTTGGTAATTGTTTCAAATTGAAATTAGCAATGCTAAATATTTTATATTGATTTCATCGGCCCACATCACCGTTGTTAGAGGTGTTAGTATATACAAGATAATTCAAACGGGACTGCATTCAGTTCATTGGAAATATAAAAATTGGGTAAAATAAGTTTTAAGTAATTGGGAATCCACTCTTTTGAATTTATGGCGTTTTCTTAAAGAAATGATTTGAATATAATTAATATGTAGTAACACTAGATTACATAACTAATACTATATGGTAATTACGTAGTTTATTTTATCTAAAAATATAATTACATGGAAAACATAAAACGTACAATTACTTATTAGTTCACGTAACTATATACTTATACCTGTATAGCGACAAAATGATAACTATCGTTTTTGTACCAACATACAGATTTTATAATTACCAGGTATGAATAGTTAATGCTAATTAATTTTGTGGTTTAACATAAAATATAATTAAAATTGTCAAACAACATTATACAAGTTGAAAAGTGTTGAAAACTTTATGATATGTCATAATAATATATATAGTGTGTTACTCGCTAAATTAAATATCTGAAAAACAAAATTTCATTATATATGGTTAGTTCTACAAACGAGGGAATTTTGACTTATTTCGTATATTAATATTTTGAAAAATACATTTTTTCTAGATGGAAACTGTAAAATATTACGGCGCCTAGCATGCCCCTTAAAATAACCCTGTTTCGAAATATATTTTTTATAAAAAATAACACTTAAAATGTGAAATTCTCAGTCTCCTGGCATGTCACTTCTCGGAAGTGAAAGTTAGCAGACTAAATAAGTATTGTTTCTGAATGTATACAATTTTTTTTACACTGCAGTAGTAATCTATAATATTGGTACTTTTTTATTGTTTAAATAATTTTTGAATTTTTTTATATTTTCTTTAAGAAATATATAATTTGTTATAAACCAATAAAAATATTTTTTGACTGGTCACTTTCAGATAGTGTGAAAAATGTCATCAACTTGAAATACAACTACTTGTCAAAGCGCTTATGCATGAAAAAAATTTCGTGCCAGAATTAACTCCATTTTCTTCCTTCGTGTGTAGAACTACCCGTTTATCAAATTTTTAATATAGTTTTCTTTCACATTTAAGTTGCATCTAATGTAATGATTAATTTTTGTTGATTCATTGTAATAAATATATTTTAAAACTTGTACCAAGTAATTTTATTTGATAGTTAATATTAGTTTGAAATCATAATACAGTAGGTAATGCCCACGATGATTTAGCATTGTCGATTAAAAAAATCAAGTCTATTAATTTAACCAACCCAGCAGTGATGTGCAATGCTGACATTGCCCGGGAAGTGTCGACTTTGCACATCCTGCAGGTTTTACCCATAACATGTACAATCAAATAGGTCTGCAGACCACATATTGAAGACCACTGCTCTAAAATATAAGATATTGATTTTACAGAATAAAAGTCATAATATGAAATATGTATATAAAACAAAGTTACACCTCAGTAAGTAAAATCAAGGATAAATCAAGCATAATGCATTTGCAGCAGCAAAAAGATCCACACAATCGCTGAAAGTAGATAAAAAGCACATCTACTTATATCAATCGGGCGAGATGTAGTAGTCCGCTAATGGTTTGGAACTCTCGCAGAGTCACTACTAATCGTTAAGTGAAACGCCGCAAACTTACCTACGACATCTAAATGTAAGAAGACGCTCTGCGGGGGGTGCGAGGATACCTGGCATTCGTATAACCCAGCGTCCCGTTGCTGGACGAACTTTATCTTCAATGTCCAGTCCTGGAACAGATCATCATTTGTTCAGCTTAGTGATCATTACGTGTGGAAATTCAATTCTGGTTTAGTATTAATTTGTAATGGGTTGTGTGCGAACATACAGTGACGTGTGCATGATTTTATTTTATGAGGGATGATCAATTTGGATTTAGTAAATGTTGCATATTTTGAATCGCTTCTGATCAAAAATTAAGTTTTCAAAAAACAATATTTTTTTTTATTTAATCAATTTAGCTATTTTTTTCTCATAGGTTGCTTATTAGGTAGTAAAAAATCGCCCCAAATCGAAATGTTTATAATCGTCTTTATGAGTAACAAATCACATTGCCGCTGCGAACTATATAGCGAATCTTCTTGCATTAAGAACCATAGACAAGTTTTTTTATCCAAAATAAAAATGTTCTCAGCAAACATGATATTGAAGCACAAACATTTAGGGCGATTTAATTTTTTCTTAAAAAGCAACCGTGTTTAAACCAAAGAAAACAAAACAGCAACACGGTGTTTGAAAACACATCGTATTTAAAAATGCATAGGGTTTATTTCACTTTTGTCAAAAAGACACGATGTTGCTGTTTTGTTTTTTCTGTCTAAACACGGCATTAGAGTCTGCCTGCAACATGTCCGCGCCGCGCCGATACGACCGCGTGCGGATTTATACAAGTATGTTATTCACTTTGAATCAGTTTCGGATTTTGATATGTTGTTTGGGTACATACAAGGTATATTTTGTGAAAAAATGATGATTGAAACTAATATTTGGTTGAAAGTTACATAGAATGAAATCAGCCAAATCTATGCAAAGGCTTGTTTTGCATGCTTACCCGGCTATAGCCTTTATATTATATGTATAGCATTTTATGTATTATATATACAGCTGAAAAATTTAATTGCAAGTATTTTTTCCACCTCTAAAAATTTTTATAATCACTATAATATAAATAAATAATATTTAATAATAATATAACAATAATAGAGTGATCCAGTAGATCTCAAATTCATTTTTATCCTTTACTAATAATTTGAAAAATTATTATAAAGAATCAAATTAAAATAATAAAAAATATATGTATATATAAATATATAAATTAAATAATTTCCGCGAATGGTTGCACACAAGCCAGATACCCAAAAATATCTTTAAAATCCGGTTTTATAAAGTAATTAAACAAAATTTGTAATCTGACAAACACTTTCTGCGAGGTGTTGATTCTGTGGTATTCTCTATAGATTTATCAATAACTGTCATAAAACTAACATAAAGTTTGATTCTTGGTCCGAAGTGCTTGTTAGCTAACCAATTTCAGTCAATTTCATTTTTAGTTTTACCATACTTTTAAAATGTTTGTTAAAATTTAAAATCTTTTCATCTGATAATTAAAAATGACGTGTATTTCATTTTAATTATATAAATTAATAAAATATTAAGTAATTACGTTATCTAAAAATATTGTGATTGAATTAACATATTTATGCTTTCATATTTAATTATAGCAAATGGAAAAATTAAGTTTGAAATACATAATACATGAACAATATAATTAATAACGACTATAAAGGACATTAAATTGTAATAAATATTAATGTGTTTTAATATTAATAATTACTATAGGTACCGATATTAACTTAAATCGTTTAATTTGTCATTTAAAATTTAATGAACATTTTATTAATAATTGTTGCAAATTATAAAAAAATATATTTCAATTATTTATATTATCGTTATTAAATGACAATAAATTCACAGTATACATAAATACAAGTACATATTATAATTTAACAGTTTATTAATTATGGATTTTTTATATTAATATGTATTTGAATTCTTCTAAGTATGTATTTCCAAAAAAAAATTATTTATTAAATTTTGCCAATCTTAAGTATCCTTATTTTAATTTTAATTAATAACACAGGACATAAACGGGTATATGCCACAAGGGTTCCGAAGTACGTACACGTGGACTGTTTAGAGCCACTTATAGGTGCATTTTTTAGTTAGAAAATAGGGTCAAATTCTTCTGATTGGAATCTACATTTTGATATCCCACACGCCTTAGTATACAAGTTTTGTGTGTGTTTTTTTTTTTTTTTTGATTTGAAATTCCACTGGGCTGGTTGTACATTTTGACGTGCCGCATGCTTTGGTATAAATATTTTTTTACCTAGCTTTAGCTTTTTAGCCCCCCCCCCCTGAAAAATTATTTTTTCGAAAAATGTGTACATTTTTTTACTAGAGGGCATAATTTTGCATCTTCAGTAAAAAAAAGTTTATAGCTATATATTTTACGAGATATTTTGCTTTGACTGAAAATGACGGACTGGCGGACGACATAGTGAGATTAATAGGGTTTCTTCGGAACCCTAAAAATCACGTTTTCTATAAAATTACATTAAATAAAAATTTAATTAGGGTTAACTATAGTTGATATTTAAATATATTTCAGATTTAATTAAAGAGCATTAAACGTATATTTTTATTAATTAAGTGAGGCCTGAACCGTTTGTCATATTTTTCCATATGGTATTTTTATTAGGTAGATTTATTAGGTAGATGTAACGTGGAAATTAATTAAATTGTTCATTGTTACAAACAAAAGAAATTCAACATTCTAAATTAAAAATAAAATCATGGAATTATATTATATAGGTTTGAGGTTTGAACATGGTATGGTATTTCAAATTACTTAAGAAAATTGTCAGGTGTGAGCATAGCAAGACTCGCGTACTACAATTGTTAATTGATTAGCATTTATTATAACTAACATATTCTTATATAACCGTCATTATAACTCTCTATTAAAAGTAGAAAACATATTTTTTCTTGTCATTCAAACAAAATTAACAACAACTTACAGTAAACTCTGAAAAATTACTGAAAAGCGCTTTTTAAAAACTTACTATCTTATTAAATATCTAGTTTTGAGTATCACTAAAGCGATAAAAAAATGTCCATATATAAAACAAAATAATTGTCACACTTGATTCTCTTGACAGAATTTAGATTACAAAAAAAGAACTATTTTCTGTTCGTCGAACCAAGTAACGACATATTCAATGTATCTTTACGTTACATCACTGTACACTAAACGTTAGTGACATGTTGCTTCCTCGCCATATCGAAGAAACGAGAAGCTTTGCGACCGATTTTCAATCAGGAAAAAAATTGTTCTCTGATTTAAAAATTTCTACTTGATCTTTCCGTTTCAGGTCAAATCAAACAGTGGTCACGTTCACGAATGACCAAAAACAGTGAACAACGAACTTTAATTGGTTGATTCATGGAATTTATGGTGGAATGTACCAGAAATAAAAAGAATGTCATTTTTTAAGCGTGTAAGGAAGTGAAAAAGAGTAACTAGAAAGAGATAGAAACTAGTATTCTGGTAGAAACGCTCAACATGAAGTGAACATAAAAGTTCTTTGGTTAGCCTGGTCACTAGTTTCTATCTCTTTCTAGTTACTTCTTCCTCACTTTCTTACACGCTTAAAAAATGACATTCTTTTAATTTCTGGTACATTTCACCAGAAATTCCATTAATCAACCAATCAAAGCTCGTTGTTCCGTTTTTTGGTCAGACGTGAACGCTCCCAGTGTGTGGTTTTATCTGTGTGTGTGTGTGTGTATGTGTGTTTGTGTGTTTCTGTGTGTGTGTATGTGTTTACTCCCCTGATTCCTTGTTGCATGCATCAATATAAATGAAACTTGGTTGGTTGTTTGGGTCTGGCTTGAGAACGGTCCCATTTAAAAATCATTACAATCGTGTGTAAGGGAGATGGATGGCATCCCAAAATATTTAGTGTATGCGTGTGTTGTGTTTAGTCCCCTGAATCCTTGTTGCATGCATAACTTATAAATCGATATTAATGAAATTTGGTTGGTTGTGTCTGGTTTGAGGATGGTCTCATTTAAAAATCATTTAAATCGTGTGTAAGGGAGAGGGATAACATCCCAAAATAGTTATTTTTTCAAGATATCTCAAGAATGACACATCCATGTAGAAAATTACAAAGGAGCTACGGTTGGCCCAGGCTTGCGCCAATGCTAGTCAACACTGAACCAAGATCAAGACTCGACCAAGGCTTGTCACCAAGGTTTGTCATACCAAGGCTGGTACAGAGCTGGCCCAATCTTGGGTAAAAAAAGGTGACCCGAAGTTCGGTATCTGAAGGTTGGCCAAGACTGGGACCAATATCGAAGAAGCAACACGGGTAACCTAATATTAGGCCAAGCTTCGCCCCATCGTCAAAGCATGGGATGCTACGTGAAATTTTTATAGTATCTTTTTTGTCGAACATTTAATTTTCTATAAAAAAGGTCACTATGATTTGGTAATAAAATATTCCCTTACGAAGATTTATCCCCATTTACCATTTGTTTTTTCAAAAATATTCGTTTGTGACAATCTACCTGTGTGACAACCAGACCCGCCCCTCCCTCTACACATCCTAATGTCGGAAGAGGGTTTTAAACGAAAACAGAAATACTTATAAGATTTTAAGCATTCATCAGATATTGTTAAACACGACCACGGTTATGAAATGGTTAAAAATCAGGATGAAGAGAAAGCTGTTTTAAATATATCTCTAAATTAGGATTAGCGGCAGGTGTTTTAATGTACTGTTTGAACATAAGCTTTTATTTGGACAAAAGGTAGGCTCACCCTTATCAAACCAAACTAAATAATGAGTTGACAAAGTTAGAATGTTAAAGAGTTTAAGCGCAAGTGAAAACAGCTAAGTGTTTGATCTTTAATTATTACTTTCGTGTATTTGCCTGCATGTCTACTGTGCTATTTATATAAATATATAAAATGTTTATTTATAAAAGAAACATAAAGATTTAAAATATTTTATTCACAGTTTGTTTAATATTTGTTTGCTATTCAGAAAGATTAACATAATTAATTGTATTGTATATACATAAATTATATACATATAAGAATTACTTGTATTGATTTTTATTTAAGAAGAATATTTTTTACAATGTCAGCATAAAATAATTAGGGCTGTACCCCGAAACGATTTTTGGTTTCGCTTTGATCTCAGTCTTGAAACGATCGAGATTGGTTTAAATTTACACAAGACGAGACTGAAACGATATTAACTTTATTTATAAGTATAAGTCTTGTCGACAGTCTCGCCGAGAGTCTTGGTTTAATAATAATTACTATTTGATATTAACCTTTAATTTAATGTATGCATAATTACAGAAACAAACATGTATACGTATAAGATTCGTTATATTTTAAAAATTCTTTGTTTATTAAATAGATAAAAATAAAATATTTAAAAAAAATATTCACACAAAAATTTATTGTAATTTTTGTGATTTTCTATATTCTAACCTAACCAAAACTAACCACCTCTCATTGCTTTGATATTTTTAATGTGATTTTTTGATGAATATTTATTTTAAATGTTTGATGTATTTATTGTGATTTTCTATATTTTAAGCTAACCAAAACTAATCAATATCCTTTCGCCTCAATAGATTGCCCTAACCAAGGAAAGTTAGTGGGACTTAAATATCTCGGTCCAATTCAAAACGATTAAATATTCGCCGTATGCATAACAACTTAAATTTCCCTTTATATATATTTATATATAATATAATAAATAAAATGGTTTTATTAATTTTTATTTAATTTAAAACAATACAAGTTAAAATTTTGTACAAAATATAAAAATTCATGTTCGAGTAAACAAAGTGCATACTATCAAATTTTTAGTGCAATTATACATAACTTTTTTAGTTTTTATATAATATATGATAGTTTAAATGTTGTAGAATATATATATTAATTTCTAAAATTAACATATATACCTACAACATTTCATTAATAATATGATAAACAATAAAGCTGAATAATTAGAGACGAATTAAATCGAATATTTATTAAATTTTTGGATTAAATGAGACAAAAGGTATCAATAATACCCTTTATATACATTTGCATTTTATATTTTCACGATTTTCCAATGAATTATATATTTAGTACGTTTTGCGTTCGTTGATAATTATGAATTGATTGCAATGAGTGCAAAATATTGCACATTATATGGCTTATATATTTGCTGATATGAAATAATATTAACGCTTTGATAAATGAAGTATAATAAATAATTACTAGGTTATAATATGTATAATGTATGTATTGCATAATATTGCAGTTAAATAAATTGGTGTTCACTTTTTTTTGGCCTTAAATTATTTAAAAAATAAATTTCTGAGCTTGTTTTATTTAAATTTTGTTTTTATTTTAACTTTTAACTGTTTTTAGTTTTCATTTTCTTATTTTCTAAGTATGGAGACACAAGACAGGATTGTGAAATTGCCACTGGGCTACTCATGGGAGGTTACACAAGCATTATGGCCAGAAATAAAGAATTTTTGGTGGGAAACACACACTATGAATGCAGAATGTATTTTTTATTAAAAAATATATAGAAATATACCAAAAAATAAAATACAAATTGTAGTAAACATTAAAATAAACAGACTCACAATGTTTTTTTTAAATAGTAACGAATTTCTTAAAAATGGTTCGCTATATCGAAAAATAGTTAGAACATAATTTTTTGATAGTAAAAATATGATGCCTTAAAAAAAATACTGTAATAAAAGTGCGTGTTGCACATGATAGGTTTCCGTAGTCATTAAGATTTATAAACAAGAGTTATTTCAATTTTTTTATAAACTATTCTAGCTACAATGTTCGTTATAATTTTCATTGAAAGTACTAACTATAAGCTACATTCTGGATTTT
Organism: Sialis fuliginosa; assembly: GCA_961205875.1. Lineage (NCBI taxonomy): Eukaryota > Metazoa > Arthropoda > Insecta > Megaloptera > Sialidae > Sialis > Sialis fuliginosa. The sequence continues at coordinate 28,077,187 of OY540809.1, read as the reverse complement.
TTTTAGATTTTTTGCATCGATAGTTTAAAAAGTAGAAGGGCGGAGGGGACGCTCTGATAACGACATTTAAATGCAAATATATCGTGACTGAAGGGTTAAAATCAAAAATCATTTAACATTTTTTGTTGCATTTTAGGAGACCTATCTAATGATACCCCACTCAATGGGGTAAGTGAAAAAAAATGTGAGTTTACTTTTCAGTACATCGGAGAGGGGTCCAAAATAATTTTGACAGTGTTCGTTATAATTTTCAGTGGAAGAACTAATTAAAAGCTACATTCTCGAATTTTTTCAGATTTTTTATATTGATAGTTTAGAAAATAGAGGGAGGGGACCCTCTGATCACCACTTTGAACGTAAATATATCGTGACTGAATGGTTAAAATCAAAATGTCATATAACATGTTCTTATTGCATTTTAGGAGACCTATCAATGGATTAAGTAAAAATTTTTTTTGAATATACTTTTCAGTCTATGAAAAGGTGGTCAAAAAATTTTTTTTTTCAAAAATTTTATCATTTATGTTTTTGGGTTTTCAGTCTTCGTCCGTATACCAAATTTCATTTTCATCGGTCTAAAATTTTTGAGTACGGACGGACATGGCGAAACTATAAGGTTTCTTAATTTTCTACGGAAACCTAATAAGGCAATATATGTAGTTGAAATCTTGAGTTCACATTTTTCATGATTACCATACTTTATTATATAATAAATTTTATATTAAATTTTTACGTAAAGTAAATAAACAAATATGTTTACCTACCATATTTTATTTTAAAACAACTATCAAAACAAGGTAGGTACTTAAATTTTTATTTAAAGTATACAATTCAAAACAAAAGAATCAAAGTTTTAATTAATCATTATATACCTAGATGTCCATTTATGAACTTTTTTATAAGCTACTTTTCCTCTTTCACGATTAAATGATTTTCATATAACTTCAATTTTTCATGTATTATATTTGTTTATGTAAGTATAAAAAAATATATGCTTATATAGACATGAAATTTTTGAAGCATGTATCTTCTTACGGATGGTTAAATATAAATATAGGTCGAAATTCTTTTAAAATAAGCAGGGTTATTAAAAAAACATACACATAATATGGTTTTTTTTGAAAAAGGGGAAATTCCACGTTTTGTTACTGCGCGCGTTTTATATCATGTTTTATCTATTGTTAATATATATATATATATTTTTTTCAACAATATACTTACCCAACGTACAAGTTTTATTATATTTTTTTGTAAAATAAATTTTTATTTTATTGACTTGAGTACTGAGAACGTCAGAATTTGTTGCTTTTATTTTTTAATGTCCCTAAAGAGCTAAACTTTCTAGAAGTAAATTTTCTATTAATTATCTTTAGCAGAAATGTGGTTTTCCGACGGGTTTTAGGGTATAACTCCATTAGCGGCATGTTGAAAAAACATTTTTTTATAATTTTTATCTCACAAACAATACGTCAGAATTGGTTCAAATTTGGATATTTTTTTTATATATTTATTATATTTATATATTTTTTCTCTATACCTACTGAAGAATAACATATCTAAAGCTAGCTTCTTTTTAGTAATTTTTGATATGCCCTTGGCTGCATGTTCTTGATTTAGAAGTGATTTTTGAATAAAGCCAATAATGAATAACTCTATTGAATTTTTCATGTAGAGACAGATTTGAATCGATTTCTACAAATTCATTGTCTAGTCCCGACACAGAACAAAAATTCAAAAAAATAATATATTACTTTCAAAAAATCTGCCAATACCGTAATCCCGGTTCTTGGATTGAAAGCACTAATAGACACGTTGATAATAATTTGTAACTTTGATAATATTTTTATTAATGAGCTTTTATAAGATTTTTTCCCAACATATAAGTAAAATATCTGCCTTGGGAACCACGGGACTTTCTTATACGTAATCCTAACAGTGATTCTTATTTTATTAAAACATTTCTGACAAACTAACAAAATAGAATAAAATGAATTATATAGGTAATATTATTCTCTCCATTATATAACAAGTGATTTTATTAATGTAATAACTGAAAACGGATATATGTATATACTCTTGTAATTTTTTTAATTTTCGAATTATTTTTGAAATAAAAAAAAAATGTTTTAGATAAAAAATGTCGAGTATGTTATTATCTATAATTTATTCCCCATACATTTTTTTCCAACATTTATGATTTAGCCAGAAATATTTTTTTATGTAATTATTTAGATTCACCTACACTATTTACTCTCAGTATTACGTATAAGAAAGTCCCATGGTACCTATAATGGCAAACACACACTGTTCAATCTCTGTAATACGTATAAGAAAGTCCTATGACACTCATGGCAGATATTTCTCCTCTGTTATGAACGGTTGAAAGATCGTTTTCAAAAATAGGACTTTTTCTTCCCAGACAAAAATTAATCTTAAATATAAAATTTCACCCTTCTACGGTTTGTCGTATTTGAGTTACAGCGCTTACAGACATACCGACCGACAGACGGACACACAGACATCATGGCGAAAATAGTCAGAATGGATTAAGGGAAGGTTAAAATGGATAATTCCATCAAAATCCGGATTTCGAAAAAAATCGGTTTCATTATACTTACTTATACTATATGTGTATATTTCATATACCAGAAAGTAAAAAGTACCTTTCTTCAGACAAATACCATTTGGTTTATTTAATATCACGCCGCGCTGTGAATAGTACTGTAATTAAAGTTCTGTGTGAAAAAACTAAAGTAGGTTCTTGTTGCTCTTTGAACATGTGTTGTTCTTTTTGCTACGACTTCGTGACGTCTCTGTTATATGGTATGAACATGTCTAATGTTCCTTCTATCTCTTTTTGAACAAAATACATGCAAGTACGTTGTTAGAATAAATACAGGATTATCAGTGTGCTGTAGATAAGATCATATTTATAGCAACAGAATGTTACAATTAGTGTAAAAAGTATGTGAATATGTTTTTAATTTTTAATATATGTATTGTTGTACTTCAAAATTTTTGTAGGATGAAATTCAAAGTGCATATATAAAAAAATCAGTTAAGACAACACGGGTGTGTGAAAGTACGTACTACGTGGACTGTTTGGAGCCAAAGGTGCATTGTTGAGTTAGAAAAAAAATATAGTGTCATATTCTACTACAAATAAAAAAATATTTTCTACCAACTCTGGCTCCTCGACTTCGATTCCACAACCCTGATTTAAAATATGTATTGTTCACCCATATAACGCATCAAATTGCCATTATTGTTCGATAATTTCAGCTCAGTAACGCTGCACATTACTGCACACTACTGCACAGTGTATGTTCTCTTGCAAATGTCTGAGATTGCTGTTAAACTGTAATTATAGTTTATTAATTATCACACTGTGAACATACTCTAAGTGCAGTCACTTCTGCTAAATGAGCTTCAGATACTTGAGCGCGTTTTGAACTTTGATAAATTTTAAACATGTTAGCAAAATATGGAGACGATTTTTAATAGTTACAGTACAATATATTAAAAAAAAACTATTTAGTTATAGTTTTCTTCAAAATAAAATATAGATACTTGTGACAAAATATATAATTAACAAATGCCTCAATTTTGAAAGATTTTTAGTTACTTTTCATATACCTATATATACAAATTAATATATTAAAAAAATACTATTTATTATTATTTAATAAATGAACCAAAAAAACACACAATTACTGTCCGTTATTTATGGCATTAAAATAATTGGCAATTTAGCTGATAGAGTTTTATTAATGTCATGTTTGTATACAAAGTAACAGAATAATAAAGAGATCTATTAAATATGCAGATTTCTTTAAAATATTGTGGATTTGAGCTATTATCTATATTATTCTATATCTATACCTTTCTCTATATATTAATGTGAACATCGAAAATTGTCGTAAGTTTTTTTAGTATTTATTATAAAAGGAGGTAAATGAAACAAATATCATTCGAAATGTATCTGTGCCATAGATGTGCAAAAAAATCACGTGTGTGTGTTGCCGTTAAGGCAGGTAAAATTAAGTTAACATACACATATGATTTTCCCTCTCGCTGCTTGTTTATTTCCCCCCGCAACGTTCAACAGCATAGCAATTGGCAAAAATAAATAGTTTTGGGTTTTTGTCAAATGTAGAGAATGCGTATAGAGATTTCAATTCGCGTTCAATTGCAGTGTTTTTATTTGGACATTTTTGTTGTAAAAGCAGGTTATGTGCACACACAAAAAAATCGTGTGTATATATTACCTGCCTTTACTGTTAATGTTAATTTACATAATTTTAAAACAAATTATGTAATTATAAACAAACAAAAATTTATGACTGTTTCATTTAATAGGATAGGTAGCAAAATAGTCACTTTGGGGATTATTTAGATAAATTTATAACTGGAAAACTGTAAGACCCATGTCCAAATTTGGTAAAGTGAATTTGTAGATAACATTATGGCACACCAAAATAATGATAAACATAGCACATATTATAGGTACTTTTGGGGAAAAATGTCATTTTCATAAAAATTTAAAAAAAAATAAATATATTTTTTGACTTTGATGAGCAATCACTCTGAACTGGAAGCACGGCTACCAATAACGTTCATACTGAAAAATACGTTAGTTAATTACTCATGAAACTGACTCATTGTGGTTACTCTAGTTACGTTACTTTGGAAGTTATGAGATAATCTTTGTTTGTAAATACTACTCTGAAGGAAGTTTTTAAACATCCTGTAGCTCAGAGGGTGTTGAAGATAGACCCCATCTACCCGTACAATTTTTTACTCACAATGAGCCAAGGAATCAGCTATTAAAATATCGCTATTCCAAATCGGACCATCCTGTATAATTAAACAGTGAATTTATAAAATGTGCAATTTGGATTACTGTACACAAAGTATGAGCCTCCAAATTATTTTTATAAAACTACAAACGTACTAATTCCCAGCCATATCAAATTTTGAATTATAGTATCTACTACTACGATCTATATACGCGTACACACATTACGAGTGACAGGTGTGGTTTGTTAGTTTTGTTAACACCTGACGCACTGGCCGTTGGCCACATTTGTGACCGCGATGGGGTTCAGCGAGACCCCATCGCAGCAACCAATATGACCTCCCACTCACTACATTTACACGTTAATAGATTTGTCAAGTATCGTTTGACAGATTGGAGAGCACAGTGGTATGATTGTTGTCAGTTCGTACATACCTGTGTATGTATTAATTAGAGACGTAATAAGATACTGATAGCTGTGTAAGCTAATCCTTTAAAGCCTTTCAATCAGTTTTGTTTGGAATTGTTTATCCAATTATTTGATCTAATTAATTCCAATTATCATGCACGAGTTTCGAGTGTAATGTATTCGAATAAAATATAAGGGAAGGTGTAGAGAATTTATTGAGTACAACTTATTCATAGCCTACACGGAGAAAAATGGAGTCGATTTTTTAAATAACAAGCCTTGGGTTGGGATGAGGTCCACACAATCAACTTCCCAACATGGTATGATTATGAATACTTAAATACTGATTATTTATTGTTTCCATATAGTTTATGTGAATACTTTTTTAATATGTATATGAAAAATTTCAATGGAATTGGTTAGAAATAAAACTCACCTTTGTATTATGAATATTAGTTTTCTAATATCCTAATGTCAATAATATAACACACATTTATAGAATAACTAATTGGACAATTCAAATAAAATTGCATTTGCTTTTATAATAACTAATCTGACAATTAAAATTTAATTGCATTTTTTTCCAAGGCAACATGAATATGCATAATGCCAGTAACAAAGTATCACTGAAATTATGATTTTTAATAATGAAATAAGTTAAAAAGATTCTAAAACATGTATTTATTTTTATATTAAAAGCGAGATTAATATGATTTTTGTTAAAATAAAAACGCAAAATACAGCAATCCGCCATGTTAGATAAAACACCAGTCAAAGTGGATGACGTCACGGCTACGTAAAAGTCATTTTGGTTTCATTAATATCTGCACTGTTCATAAATTATTTTGTGGTTTTAAATTATCAATTATCAAACGCAAGATTATCATAAAATAGTTCTTAAAAATTAGGCATCATGCCTATTGTAGACTTATTTATAAGTATTTAAAATTCAAATTTTGAGGGTAGTTTTTGCCTTTTACACCTTCTATTTAGGCACGTATTACAAAAAAAATACTGAAATACATTTTTCATTATTTGTATTGTAGAATATTTATACTAAGTTTCAAGTAAATCTGACCAACAAAAAAAACTTTACACCCCTTTTTACCTCCTTAGGGGTTGAATTTCAAAAAATCCTTTCTTTCAGATCATAACCACGTCATGACGCTTCGATTTGCACCCCAACAAAGTCAATAACATTTTTTATTTACGAGATTTCGTGAACGTAAAAAATGACACGCACATACGTACGTACGTACGTACATACACACACAGATATCTTTCTGAAAATAGTGTAAATATACTATAGTGATCTTAAACATACAATTATTACAATAACTTCTAGTTGGGAAGTTAAAAATTACAGTTGCCGATTACAAATTTTAATTTTGTATCAAAAAATACTATCAGTTTTAACAGGTACTGTACTTTTACAATCACCATTGTAATTTTTATTATACGCAATTTTTACTACTTATATTCATAAATATCATTTACATGATTTATTCAGCTAGTTATTCTTAATTTGAATTATTTGTAAAGTACTATATAAATTATTGCATTTCAATTATTGTTAGTACAATTTTCTATCCGATACTTAAGTTTTATTAAAAAGATAATTAAAATTAATTATATTAATAATGTATAATATATATTTTAATGGTATAACAAATTAAACTATACCAATAATATAGATTTCGATCCTGCACGCAAAAAATACTATTCATATTGTAATTTTAGTAACACATGGTCTAGCAACCAACATGTTTATTGTATAGAAATAAACGCAAGTTAACTCTCGTTAGCACATATTATATGTATTTAGTTATAGGTTCCACCAGTGCAACTATATACAGGAAGTTCCAGACCACTATGTTTTATGCCCAAACTATTGAATATAGAGAGTACTATATGTATACATATATCGACCCTAAAGAATTTTAGGAAAATATTTTCAACTCCCTAAAACCCCCCTTTGGGTGGTAGTTTGAGGGGTACATGCCCGTTTTTCAGAAAAATCAAATAGAATAATATATCCAAAAGTACATAATTTTAAAGATCATAAAAAAGTAAGAATTTTATGTAAAAACAATTTTTCATACATTCAATTGTTTAGAAAATATGGCAACTTTTTTCCAAATTTTGGGGTTTTACTAAAAGTGCTCTAGTTTCGTTAAATTTTAATGAAATAATTTTATTTTTTTAGAAAGTAGGAATAATGAACTTTCTAAAAAGTCATTTCACGAGAAAAATTGAGACTCAAAAGTTTTATTAAAAAGTTGTACAATTTATGACTCAATAAAATGATATTTTCAAGTGAAAATGTATTTAAAGTTATTTGCCAGTTAATTAATAAATCATAACCTTAAACTAGTGTGTAGTCGAGAGGAAAAAGACGACAGGTGGAAATATACGTTTTGCTAGGTTTGCAGATAATTATTAAAAATTATTTATATTCGTATCCTAAAATAGTTGTTGGAAGAAATAAACAAAACATGCAATTAAATTTAACAATACAACCAGTATTTTGAAAAAGAAGATTTACAAATATGAAAACAAACCGGCTGTTGTTTGGATCGATATTATATTTTAAGCTCAATGACAATAAAAGAAAATAAACAAAGAGCGCGGGAGATTTTCATAGCTTAGGTAAGAAAAGGCAAACGCGAAACAAAGGAAAAGGAAAGGTCACAACTTAATTCTTGTGCAAATGAAAGATGAAAGTCATAAATTCTGTACAGGAATTTAAAAATGATATAATTTTATACAGAACGACATAAATAAAGTACGCGAGGGCTTTTGAAACTAAAAAGTGCTGGTGTAAAAATACATTCCTCTTATTAAATATTTATGAAATAGAATTTAATTTAATTACTGTATAGGGTTTCAACTTGGGTTCTTAGGGATATAACATATCAGTTACGGATATGGATATTTTGCATCTTCGCCAAATCTAAGATACAAAAAGCTTTGTGATCGTTTTAAAATGAGAAGAAAATTCTCCGATTTAAAATTTTTAACTTGATTTTTCCGTTTCAGGTGAAGAGCACTTTTGGTCCCGTGTCTGTCTGTGCCTGTGTTTGTTTATTGAACCTCCAGATGATAAATTGTTTGATAGGTATTACTTCCTCGCAATATCGAAGATACGAGAAGCTTTATGATCGTTCTAAATTAAACAAAAAAATTGTTCTCCGATTTAAAAGTTTTAAAATCATTCCGTTTCAGGTCAAGACAAATACTTTTCGTCCCATGTCTGTCTGACTGCGTATCTGTTTGTCTGTCCCCTGAATCTTTGTTACACGCATAACTCATGAACCACTGAATCGATATTAATGAAACTTAGTTGGTTGGTTTGGTCTGGTTTGGGGTGTGGAGGGGTGACATATTTTTAAAAGATATCTTAAGAACGACACATATTACGTGAAAATTGTATAGTATCTTTTTTGTAGAAGAGCATTTAATTTCCTATAATATAGGCCACCAGAACGTTTTTTGTAAAATTTTCCCTTACAAATATTTATCTCAATTTATTTTAAAAAATAGCTATTTACTTTGACATATTAAATGTTATTTTGACGTTTGAATAACAAAAAATTTATTTTTCGGTGGTCAGAATAGTTTCGCATACGGAGCTCCGAGGCATCTTTAGTCTCTAATGTGAATAATGCACTGCTGTATCTTCATTAGTGGAGCTTTTTTTAGTTGTTCATGTACTTTTTACTTTCTTAAACTATTTTTTAAACTATAAATGATCCAGTATAATATGTAATTATTAAAATTATAACATTTAGGAAAACATAATGTTATATTTAATTCGCCATTAAAAAAATACTAATTGACCCCATTTTGGTAAAAAGACTTTAGTATCGCCCTTTATTTACATTTTACATTTCGATAACATCTCGTGGTTTTCTTCAGAGCTCAAATAGAAGACCCCTATTTTGCTTCCTCGCAATATCGAAGATACGAGAAGCTTTGTGATCGTTTTAGAATGAGACAAAAAAAATTTTCTCCGATTTCAAAATTTTAAATTTATCTTTCCGTTTCACGTCAAGACAAACACTTTTCGTTCCGTATCTGTCTGTCTGTGTGTCCGCCCGTCCGTCTGTCCCCTGAATCCTTGTCACACTCATAACTCATGAACCACTAAACCGATATTATTGAAACTTGGTAGGATGGTGGGTCTGACTTGAGAACGGTCCCATTTCAAAATCATTAAAATTGTGTGTAAGGGGGAGGGGTGACACCTCTAAATATTTATTTTTTCAAGATATCTCAAGAACGACACATGTTACGTGAAAATTTTATAGATTATTTTTTGTAGAGCATAAAATTTCCTATTATATGAATAATTATATATTATATTTTAAGAAAAATTTCGAACTAATATTTTTTAGTAAAATTGTATAAAAATTAAATGGTTAACCAATTCCAGGCAATTTATATAAGCACTATCGGTTTTTAGTTAAATTGTTGAATAATTAACTACCTTTGGTGAATTTAGCATGAGGAAGCACTGTGCATTTACTTGGCAGATGTTTTTTAACAAGTTATATTTCTAAGCATTTAGCGATTAAGTAAAAAATAACAATATATGAATGTTGTAAGATAATCTTTAACAAATTTTATGGATTATAATTTTGAGCTAACTAATGTAACTTGAAGAAATGGTTCCTTAATCTTACTTGTAAGTGTATTAGTTAGTATAAAATGTTCATATGCGTAAATGTCAAGATAAAGTCTAAATCTGAGATCATATCCTAACAAGGATCGTTTCCTTTATTACATAGTATTATTTATACAGGCGAGTCAACAACACGAAAACCTACTTGAAATATATTCATATTTTCCGTCGTCTTATTTCACCTGCAGGAATTTGTAAATAAGTATATCCAGAATATAACTTATTCTCATGTGTATTTATTCAACAATACCAGCTTTTGTCCATATATGCGTACAGAAATATATTTTCAGATAAAATATTTGATCAAGTAAAATTTCATTAAATTCAAAATTAGTTTTATTATGTATTGTAAAAGGTAATATCTAGAACAATGTAGGTATAATTTATTAGACACAAAAATTAAAATTTTCAAATGAATTTTTTTATGAAGATGTCTTAAATAGGTAATAATAATAATAAATCTCCAAATAAAAATCAACCACGAAGGAGCTGTCTGAAGAGGCCAAGCCAGCAGACAAAAATGGATGAAAAAGAAGAAATGAAAAATAATTTTATATCCATGTTTTTATCCATTTTCTTAATACTTTGTGTATATAAGGATATTTTTTACTACTAATTTGTATGAATATTCTTTTTGAAGTGATTTAATATTCAATCAAAATATGAGAAAAATACATGGCTGTATTATTAAGAAAAGAATGTCAGCAAAGGAATAATAATAATAATAATTAATATTCACTGAAGAAGTGTTGGCCAACCTCTTTTTTATCGCATGTCTTTATCTATATTTTTAACGGATGTATTATAGTCGATCTAATTAGTAAAAAGTTTTATTTATTGTTTCGCGTGCCGGTTTGAAAGATAATGGTAGATTTCATGAAAGAGTACTATATAATTAACAATTTTAAGTATTATTATTTACAATGTAACGATGTTAATTTGTATACTAATTCGTATACTAATTCGTAATCGTGAAAAAATATTGACTGACTGATAAATTTTTTGGAGTACAAGTAAGTCCCGCCATTTTTACTAAAGATTTAGAAAAGAGCTCCGTTTTTACGTTAAGATAGCACTATAATAAATTTTTAATCTAGTTCTACAGGGTGGGGCATTTAAAGTGTTACAGTTGATTATCTCAGAACCATCGCATATTTGAAAAAAATGTTTCAACCAAAAAGTATTTGGTTGTAAAGGGGTAATCGAATAGTAATATTTATTTGCTAATTTAACGTAACCTTCAAGGATATTTGAAAGTCAACATCATTTTTTTTAAATATGAACCTATAGTTTTTATTTAGTAATATTATTCTACGTAAAAAAACACGAATATTTCATTTAAAATTTTTTTTGAACAACCCAAGCTTTCCAAGGTATCTAACAAAATAATTCGAGATTTTGAACATTCAAGAATTTTTTACTCAGAAACCATAAACTTTAGAAAAAAAGTACAAGATACAAAAAATATTTATTTTGGTCTAATGAAACTTGGAGAATTATTCTAGAATTTTTTTTAACATTTCGTACTTTTTTTTTGTTTTTGCTAAAATAAAATAAATAGAAAGTACTAAAAGTTTTTAAATGTTTTAAATAACTCTCCAAGCTTTATTAGACCAAAATAAATATTTTGTGTATTTTGTACTTTTTTTCTAAAGTTTGTGGTTTTTGAGTAAAAATTCTTGAAAGTTCAAAATCTCGAATTATTTTGTTAGATACCTTGGAAAGCTCGGGTTGTTCAAAAATAATTTCAATGAAATATTCCTGTTTTTTGGCGTAGAATAAGATTACTGAATAAAAAATAAATAGGTTCCTATTTAAAAAAATTATGTTGACGTTCAAATATCCTTGAAGGCCGCGTTAAAATAGAAAATAAATATTACTATTCGATTACTTTTTTTTTTTACATTTTTTTTAAATATGCGATGGTTCTGAAATGCCCCACTCTGTATAAGTAACTTCATTTAAATTTTAGTTTAAAAACACGCTTGGGGTTTATTGTTAGCCATTGAAGAGTTCTTATGACCACCTACCACCTCCATCGATGGTATTATATTGTCATCAGAATTGCATAAGTTTGATAAGTTTCAAATCGATACGACAATTAGAAGTGGGTGAAAAGTGAATTGTAAGATTTGCTTATAATGTTCCAGGTCAAGCTAATGAAAACGTGTTAAAAATAAAAAAAATAAAACAAACCGTGGAGTGCGACCCTTGAGGTCCACATAACCAACTTTCCAACATGGTATGACTATCAATACTGATTATTTAATTTTTCCATATAGTTTATATGAACAAAATCATATTTTAACAGTAGGGGTCTAAAATATCAGTTCATACGCATCTGAACTTTTTTAAATTTGATTAAATAATTTAATAATTATTATATCCAAGGTTTCAAAGATCCATTGCCCTCAAAATAAATTAGATCTGATAATATTTTTCAAGAAATTCTGAAATCTACTTTTTTGCACTTATTGCTTTAACGAAAAAACCGCTTAACCGACTTCAATGAAATTTCCTTCAGATCATATTCACGTCAAGACGCTTCGATTGATACCTCAACAAAATTAATAGAATTTTTTATTTGCGAGATTTCAGGCAGAAAAAATGACTCGCACGTACGTACATACACACACATATATTTAATATTTATACATCTTTCCGAAAATAGTGTAAATATACTTTAGTGACCTTGAAACATAAAAATACGTAAAAAAAATTATTTCGATTATTGAACCGATTATAATAATTTCCTGTTGGGAAGTTAATGATCACTGCAGTGATGTCTTACGCATTGTAACAGCTAAATAATCCATATGTTTTAATTTCCATATTTCTCTGCAATACAGGCAAATAAACAATAAGTCTCGCCTCGTAAATATCTCACCCTCTCTCCACGACTAGGGTATTTTTATTGAATGCATTTCATTACGTATAACGGGTCATTATTTTCATTTTCTGCATTCTAACTAGTTTGTATTTGTTTTCCTTTCAATTAATTGAAAACGGTTTAAGCCATATACTGTAACATTTTTCATTGCGATAGAATTTTAATTGTTCGTTTCATATAAATCACAACTCATGAGTTATTGTGTTGTATTTTAAATGTTGATTGGAATTTTTTATGTGTGTGAAAATTATTTGGTTTTATGGAGAACAGATGAAGCTATATAAATTGTAAAATAATTGAGTTTAGTTTATACACATGTTTAAATTAGTTTTAACACCTGTGAAATATTACCTACCAGTGAATAATACTTTATTACAATGTGATTATATTTAGTTTATGAAAAAGTTATTCCGCGTGCTAATTATTTTTCAATTGGTATAAAATTATGGTATTACAATGTATCGGTTGGCAATAAATAGGTAATATGTTTACAAAGGTAAATTATGCTATAGAAAGTAGATTATAGATTATATAAATGTGCTTTAAAGTTATGAAATGAATTTTTTGTCAACCTTGTTAAACGCCACAAAATAAAGGTATGTTATTTATGTAAAGCAAGGGAAAAAACTGAAAAATGGGTGTCTTTTTTTACACTTTGTCTATCCGTTTTTTCCCCGGTCTTTCGAAGCCGAGACGTTCTATTTATATACATTTTTCGTAGGACTATGTATGTTCTAATATTTAATAACATTTCCATATTGTATTACATTTGAAACATAATTTTGTAAGGTATTTTTAATTGTTCATAAAGCTTAAAATATTTTTTAAATTACCTTTACATCAGAGAAACAAATGTACGAGTGTAGATTAAAATGAATTTAAAATTAAATTTTCTACAAAAGAGAGCCCTACAGATATAATATAAAATATAATATATTATGTAATATAAAAGAGTTTGTCCTTAATCACTCACTCATTCACTCACTCATCAATGTACAGCCTGTACAGTGTACAGGTCCTAGAAACGTGAAATTTCAAGAGTGTCTTCCTTTTATGACGTAACCACTCAATAAGAAAGGATTTTTCGAAATTAAACCACTAAGGGGGGGAGGAATTTAGGTTAAACTTTTAAAATTTTGATGCATTTATCTACATACATAACTGTTTATGTTATGAAGGTAAATTAGGACATAATAATATTTAATAAAAATAAAAATTTCGTCATTCAACCCCTAATAGCTTGGGAGGGGGGAGAGGGGTGATATGTTTATCTGCATAGCTATTTAAGTTATAAAAGTGAATTCGGGTAATATAGTCTTTTATAAAACTCTAATAGCAGAGGTTGACAGGGGGTGGGTTTTTGATGTTTATCTGCAAAGCAGCTTATAAGTAACTAAGTATTATAAGTAACTAGTATTTTATTTTGCCCCCCCCCCCCCCCCACTAACTCGTTAACTATTGGCTCAAAAAAATGAAAAAAAAAATTGGTAATGACAAATACTACAACGACAAATATACTTAAGTCAACAATATCATTTCAAATTTTGGAGAAATAGAGAGGTGCGTCATAGAATTTGTTTTTTTTATTTAGGCATGTGGGGTGTCAAAAAATATGGCACTATTTTTTTTTTCTTACTCAAAAATGTATTGTAAGTAGCGCTAAACCGTCCACGTAGTACATACTTCGGAACCCTTATGGCATTCACCCGTGTATGCCTTCATCGAATTTTTATAATATGTGACCAATTAAGAAAAAGAAGCTAGATAATTTATAGTATTATTGGACATAATCTTTTGGTGGCTGTAGTTCCCTGATGGGGTATTTCAGGTTCTTGTTATAAATACACACACGGAAAAAATTGAAGGACTACTTAAATTTTTCGGGGATGTCTAATATTTTTTCAAAATTTCAAGATAGCCATCGTTTAGTAAATTTTCCCAGCTTCAAAATGCTTTTTTTTAAATGATTGTCACATTTTTGATGCCGAGATATTCAAGTTTTAATGAAAAAAGTACCCTATTAAAAATAAACTTAATCCCACAATATTGATATAAAACATCTGAAAAAAATTATGAATATTCTTTGATAAGAAACAAAAACTTTTTCCTTCTTACAATTTTTCTCAAAAATTGTTTTTTTTTTCGAAAAAAAAAATCTCAAAGAAAAACTTGTTATAAAAAGTACGGCCAAATGCTAAATATACATACTATACATAAAATTCAAAATGTAATTTGTCAGTCAAATTAAAAGATTTTTACTAAGACCTTCATTCACATAGAAGGTAATAAGTATAATTTTCATATTCTTTGATAGAACTTAATTTCTGGAAACATTTTAAACATTAGAACTATGATTAAAAAAGGTTATTTTTACAGGATTATTTAAATTCGAACATTTTTTTGTTTTTCGTATTTGAAGAGTTAAGTTAAAAATAAACATTTTTTAAATGCAACTAGACAATAGGTGATTGTTTGTGCTTTAATATTCTTTTTTTTCTTTTCTGTATGACCAAAATTAGGCCCTTTATGGTCGTTTAAAACTTTTTGTTACTTTTTTCATTCAAACTCGAATATCGCAACACCAAAAAATGCTAAAACAAATTTGAAAAAAGCATTTTAAAGCTAAGAAAAAAAAAGCTACAAAATGGTTATCTTGAAATTAAAAAAAAAAAATTAAACATCCCCGTGGGTAACTTTCAAAATTGCAAAAAAAAAATCCATTTTTTTATTTTTTATTAAACCACGGTTTGGTAACAAAAATAAGTTTAATAACACAAAAATACCCCTAAATTCGAAAAGATGATAAAATTTCCTTCAATTTTCATATCCTATAAGTAAAAAAAATATCATATTTAACCTATCGGCACTCCTTTGAAAATGAGCATTTTTTTCTAAAAATTTAAGTAGTCCTTTAATTTTTTCCGTGAGTGTAGTTCCTTTATCTACTGTTAAGATTTTACATGCTAGTACTGAATCATCATCCTGTATATGTATTAGTATGTATGCACAATGTACGTACACACAGTTTAATCAAGACGTATAATGTAATAATAAAACGTACCTCTGAGTGCTGCAGATGAACAGCTTGGAACCTGTCGTCACTGCTGTACGTTGTCAACCCAACTGTGAGGAGATGGTAGTCTTTTTTTCGAATCCACGACACCTGGAAACAAAGGCGTTATTAATTCCCTTGCTTATTATGATCTACGAGGTGTAATAACTGAAGCCACATTTTATAAATGTGCGTAATTTTTAGTTAAATGCTGTTATTATAGTGGTACGTGTGAATAAGCCTGCCGACCATGGGCGCCGATAGGGGAGGGACAAACCAGTAATCAATATTTTTAAATGTTGTAATCGTAAATATTTGTTTATTAAAAAATGTTGGAACCGATTAAATGATAAATAAAAATGTTGAAATTATTAATCGCTCATTACATATTCTAAAAAAATGCCCCCCTTTAAAAAAGTTCTTGTAGTGCTCATGTTGTTGAAGGCCATATCGGCTGCTAGAAATTAGTATAAAATTAAGTATACGTTAGGGTTGGATTTAACCATTAACATGTGGTTTTTTTTTTAAAGAATTTTTTTGTTTTTATAATTATACTATATGTGCGCTTATGGTAAGAATTATAGTTGACCTCATATTATTCCCATTTCTTTGAAAAGGTTGAAAAAAGATAATGGTATAATCAATGCTAGGTAGTAATAAAAACAGCAAAATAGTTCTTTTATTTTAATAAACATAAAAAATTAAAAATTGTATACAAGGCAAGATACATTTTTTTCAAATCAGCCCTATATGCTACATATGTTTAATTTGACTTTGTTTATTTTAATATTAATAATAAGTATGTTTTGTAATTAAATTTGTAAATGTAAACATTTTACAAAAAGCAATGAAGATGATTTACTTAATTTTGGATATATCAAATTTTTTTTTTTTAAACTTTGAAAATATTTGTTATTAATATATTAAATTAAGGTACTGGCACCAGTTATGGCCGCTATAAGAGCAAAGTTTACTGTTCTGGCGATTGACGGGCTTCTTTTTTGTAATTTTCAGGAACTCATGTTACTAATAAAACAAGTAACTCTTTATTTAATCAATTTAATTACCAAAGTTCGCAAAATAGTTTTTTTTTAAATTATATCCTTTTATTTTGTTTATGTTTTTTCGCCAGTAATGGATAAGGTAAAACCTGTAATGAGCACGCAGTGATGAACACATGCTAATGATTACAAAATGAGAAGTACCTACTACGACACACAATGTAAAGCAGTTGCTATGATAGTAATATAATAATTAATAAATAAATTATACTAATAATTAGTTTTAATGTCTACCTATTCGACACCCATTGGCCGATTATCATCAAATTAAGCTGTAAGACAATTAAATGTATATAAATTAATATTCAGAATAGTCATAAAATATAGTAATCAAATATCAACAAATATTTCTAATATTAAATAAAATTAAAATAAATTTAATATTTTATAATTCTGGAGTCATATCCTAGACTGGTGCCAGTACCTTATATCATTTAATTCATTTGTATTTTAAAATTTCATCACATTAAGTATATCAACAAATATATGTAACATTTTTAAGTTGGATGTAGTAATAAATATATTCCGAAAATTAAAACACATTTATTTAGATCTTTAAAAACCGTGTAGACATTTTAACGAAATTAAAAAAACCTACATCGAATAAGGTATTGTAAAAGTTCAGATAATCTTTGAAATACAATAAATATGTGGGCGTTTAAGGAAAGTAAAAATCAGAGCACATACATATAAAATCGCGCCTTGGATTCAAAAAGATTCTAGAATAGTAGAATTGTGCGCACGCGCATAAAATATCGAACCAAAGACGGTCGGTATTATGAACGAGAAAATAAGACAACGCCAATTTTATTACAAATTTTTTTATAAAAAAATAAAATATAGATACATAAATACCCAAATTGTATGAGTTCGTCTGATCAACAATTATTATACCTATCTACAAAAATAAAATTGAGAGAAGATTTTAAATCAAAAGTAAGATTTTGTAAAATAAATTAGTCCAAAAAATATTTTAATTTATATAAAAATATGGAAGTTTTCTTTTGAGGTCCATATACCTAATTCGTAAAATTAAAAATAAGATAAAAGTTGGTATAAATATACACCTAAAACTGCATTTTTATCATCAAATAGCTATTTATAGTTGTTTTTTAGTCATTGTAGTAAAGTTTGTGTAAAATTAATACAATTGGTATAAGTCTATGATGACAAGTATAAGAAGGTACATATATTAAAATTAATTTGTTATCGTATTTTTAATCATAGAACAAGAATATAAGCTTATGTTGTCTAATTTGAAGCAACCGTGTTAAGTAAAATTCTGCAATATTTTCTTTTTATCGATATTTCTTGAAAACGGTTGATCCTATTAAGAGAGTATATTTTTGTGTATTTTGTGTCGTTTAATTTTCTACAAGAACCCAACTCAGGAAAAAATTAAAGAGGAAAAAAATACTTGATAAAAATCGAAGGCTATTGGCTCCATATACTCCTGATCTAAACTATTATTGTTTGATATTGGAAATCAATAACACTTATTAATATTATAATAAACCGGTTATCAAATTTCATAACTGCAACACAATGGGTTCTATAGATATTACGAAGAATTTTCGGATACATGTTCATATGAAGTTTTTTACTTAAAATAACATCCTCGATCTACTGTAAATTTTTTCAATACTACACTTGTAGTTGTGTAAATCTGATTGTGAATTTATGAAAGAAAAAGTTATATATCGAGGTATTTTCATATAAATTTCAATGGATATATTAGTTTTGACATGAGTTTTGTAAAGTCTCTACTCCTATATGTCTCTTTCGTGTTATCCTACACTAGAGTGAGGTTATGGTATTGAACATAGAGATAGAATATTACTGGAATATGTTAAAAACGTGTTCCGCGAAAACCGTACAGGACCTCCTTGTCTAACGAGCTCTGATTGGTTAATAACTCTCTGTACTAAAAACATCGGATTCGTACGAAATGGTGGTAACCATGGAAACAATTGAAATCTGTTTAGGTTAGAGAATACAAGAAGCAATCCGGTACGTTATATCAGCCCGTGCTCGTCCATTAGAGTTATCATTCCAGTGTTGAAATATAGAAGAAAAATTATTGTGCATTACAAAGATAAGTATTTAGGTGCTAAAACCTTTTTTAAAGTTTGAGATTCCTGTGCACTTTCTTTTTCTGGGTCGTATATGTAGGATGATTCAATAATAGCCCAGATTTTACTAAAAAAAAAACACAAATATTTGTCAAAATGATTTTTTTCTTTCACTGTGTTCTTTAGTCTATGACATTTATGTATGAAACACAATATTCGCTAAATGTCCACCACGACTCTTCTGGCAAAACAAGGTGCGCGTATCAAAAATTTCCATGTCTTTTCGGTATAGTTCGGGCTGTATCTCATTTAAAGGGCGTATGATTTCGTCCTTCAACTAGATAGATCTTACTTTTCACGTAGCCCCAGAGAAAGAACTTCAATGGTGTGAAATCTCAAGATCTCGGCAGCCATTTGACATCGTTGTTTCGTAAGATAATGCGTCCTAGAAATTTTGTTCGCAATTGTTTCACGCGCTGTGTGACAAATGGCGCCGTCCTGTTGAAACTACATATTGTCCAAGTCCATGTCATCAAATTCAGGCCATAAAAAATTGTTATCATGCCACGATAACGTTCACTGCAACAGCGTTACCGGCATCATTTTCGAAGATTACTTCGCCAGCTCAAAAACTGTACCTAATAGTCGGTTCATAAGTAGTTCTTGAATGACATGTGGATTTTCAGTACTCCAAAATACTCCAAATGGTTTATTGTTGTCACAGGTGGTCGGTTATGTTGACAGAAAAAATCACTCAGTGCGCGAAATACGTTTTTTGCAACAATAACATTTTCATAATACGTTTGGATCATTTTTACGCGTTGTTCAACTGTGTATCGCTCCATGACTAAATTTATCAAAGCCTGTAGATGACAGTTACATAAAAAACATCTTCCAAGTAAATTCAGAGTGCTTCCTCGTGCTAAATTCAAAAAAGGTAGTTCATTATTGAACAATTTAATTAAAAACCGATAAAGTGTTCAGATAAATTGCCTAGCATTGGTTAACAATTTAATTTTTATGCAATTTTACTAAAAAATATAAGTTCGAATTTTTTCTCAAGACGCACCTGATTATTTTTTCGCATATTTTTAATTTTTTGACAATTTTAATCTAAATGTATGCAAACGTCAAAATGACATTTAATATGTCCAAGCAAATATCAAATATATACTTACTAGTAATGTTTTGTTTCAATATGTTATTTTAAAGTAATACAAATATTCATTGTTATATAAGGATTACATACATTTATGTATGTACGTTCTGTGCGTCAAATAGGGAATTGATCTAAAAGTTAATATTTCCATTAAAATCTCGATATCGAATTATTATTAATACGTGAACATCGAAAATTGCCGTACATTTTTTTAGTATTTACTATAAAAGGAAGCGAATAAAACTTATATCATTCAAAAGGTACTGTGCCTTAGATGTGCAAAAAAATCATGTGTGTATATTGCCGTTTAGGCAAGTAAAATAAAGTTAACATACACACATGATTTCCCCTCTCGCTGTTTGTTTACTTTCCCTCGCATCGTTCAACAGCATAGCGATACTCTTAACGCCACCAAGCGGCAAAAGTAAATAGTTTTGGGTTTCTGTCAAACGTAGAGAATGCGTATAGGGATTTCAATTCGCGATCAATTTCAGTGTTTTTATTTCGAAATTTTTGTTGCAAAAGCAGGTTAGGTTAGGTAATGTGCCGTAGATATGCACACAAAAAAATTGTTGCTGTTAACACAGGTAAAATATTGGTCGAATTTGGATCATAGGCGATACTAGTTATTATTATTCATCTGTAACGTGACAGACAATTATTTAAAGTAATTATAAAATTCATAAGAAAGTAAAAATGGAAAACAAATCTGTTTTTAATTTATTTAAATTACTTTTGTATTTACGACACACCGAGAAGCGTAAACTTGACATTTATTATTTTCGGTACCGTTGTTAGAATCTATTGTATCTATCTTCAGTCAGCGGGGCTCGTTTAATAGAATTTACTGAATGTAACAAGACACGGCCAGCAATAAACGTTAGGAAAATGCACGCACGAAAGTAGATTAAGACAAATTCTTGATGTTAAAGAAGATATACCTCTAGAGTAGAAATGACAATCACATTTCCGCGGTACTTTGAAGTAATATCCTAAATAAAATGCGTGTCTGAAATACAATGGACTTACCCTAAAGTGCAATGGCAAATACGAAATAAAACATATGAAATGACTTCGAAAAACTTCAACCAAAATGAATATTCATATACTCAATGTAAATGCCTTCGTTCACGAAAATAAATTAGTAAATTAAATGATATAGGAATATATGAGTATTAGAGTGGCCATTAAAAAAGCGACTTTTGAAATTTACCCCCGTAATTTTCTTTAAAGTAACAAATTTTATAAGGCGATTGGACATTATTAGCCCATGCTTCCGAGCGATCGAAATAATACGTAAAGTACGTTTGATTTTTTAATTTTTTCTTTAAACAGCTCTATTTTTGTGAATAGTAAACGGATTTTGATGTTCAAAAACGCATCAATTTCAGTGATTAATATTAACCCTTGTCATTGTGCAATTGAAATTTGTTATATAAAACAATTATAACTTTACTGTAGGTATAAAAGGTTGATGTTTGTAAATATTCTGAGTATTTTAGATAAATGAGTAATATTTTAATTATATTCAGTAATTAAAAAAACTGTAATTTTTCCATTTTTTAATAAAATCGTTTTTTCTAGATTTTATTTAAAATAATAAAAAAAATTAAACTTTGTGGAGTGAAAGTGAAGAAACAGTCTAAATCTAAATAATGAACACTTTACTTTTCTTTAATTTATCACAGAGTAGTGAGAAACAATAAAAATGAATGAATGAATAAGGAACTAGAAATTATCAGCTTTAAAATGCGTTTAGGTACATCAAAATCCTGTTCGCAAAAATACAGCTGTTTAAAGAAAGAAAAAAAAACAAAAAACAAATGTATTTTACGTGTTAAATTTCGATCGCTCGGGGACACGGGTTAATACATAATGTCCAATCGTCTTAAAATTTTGCACAAGCTTTTTTTTCTTACCTAAAATAAATTTTGGGAGGGGGGGGGTGATCTCAAAGAATTTCACCTAATTAATGACCTTCCTAATTGAGTACTAAAACATTTTTACCATATCAGTGGTCCTTAACATATCGACGGTAGAATGCTAAAATCAAATAACGATAAAACGAAAATTAGTGTTGAAATTTTTGCTACTTAAGAAACATTTGACAACGGGTACTTTGGTACTAGTTGTCATTCCTATGTCACAGTTTAGATTATTATTCAAATAATTAACCCTTCACGTAGAACGATGTTGTGTCGAAACTACGAACACAAATGTAGTTATAATTTGATTTATTAATCTAACTAACGTTCATTATCTATTACACACTAGTCCTTAACACTTATGTATTTATCAAAATATTGTTTATCGCTTCAATATTAAAACATACTTTTAATAATATTTTTTGATTTTTGCGTACTCTAGTTAAAAATTTTCGACTTAATCAATTATGAATAATGTATATGTTACGGTTAATACGCACGAATGGTATAATTTGCAAAAAAGTCGGCTTGGATGAAAATTATACAGACGTCTTGGATAATACACGAACGCATTCAAGTTTCGCATATTAGACTTCGATAACCCAACCTTAACCTAACAGAAACTAACCAACCTAAACAAGGACAGTTAACTTGTATATTATTATAGCGGATATATATATTATAATATGCGGATAGTTCTTTAAATATGTTTTTCATGCCACATTAATCGGCTACCTTGGTTATTTTGTAAGCAGCTAAAATTCATAATGCCGCATCTCATCTATTACCCGTAACATACATACATATATACTGCATAATTATCAATCGACGAAAATTATGACATTATTTTTAAACCTTTATTTTTTCAAGATAGCTCATACAGTTTTAATGTTTTCTGATTGTGTAGAAACTTACCCTCGTCAATCAGCATAAAGTAATAAATCTGGAAGTAACTAAATGTTTACTACACCTGGTAAAATAAAACGTTACAAATAGTACATAACTGATTTTTTGTAGATGTTTATACGTATGAAAACACGCTTAAACATTATGAAACAAAATTTATAAAAAAGTTTCGTATGAATTATGTGACTAAAAGCCGATATTTTTCATCTAAAGATTAACAGTGTACACGTGAGGATTTTTAGTATGGCCCATGGGTGAAAACTTTTCTGTCATATCGTTCTCTCTCCGTCGTCAACGAAAAAGTATACTTTGAGTGTTTTTTGGTTAAAACCACTTTCGATTTCAGAAAACTTAGAAATAAGAATTATTTTATATCCTCTTTCATATTTAGGTGTACATTTTTAATATTTTATGACATGTCATATGATCGGTTCACTTGCCAAAACATCTAATTGTTGATTTTGTCGTTTTGCTCAATTTGTTAGACACTTGATGAATTTAAATCTAATCTCTCTCTATATATATATAATTAATGTTTTTTTTTGTATGAGGCTTAAAGACTCGGGAATTACAAATCCGATATCAATGCGGTTTTCACCAAAGACTAAAAATGTTTTTATGAAGTCGTGTTTTGCTTCCATGATGTCACAGCATATAACTGTCATTTATATAAAAACATCACAAAAAACATAGTAGCCATGGAATATAGACCAGGCGCTAGAAGGAAGTGAGTCGAAATAAAATGACAATCGGTAACTCTGTACAGATACCTGTGACCTTAAAGAACTTAAAAATGCAAGGTGCCAGTCGGTACCTGGCCCGATATTTTTTAAATCACGAAGAGGCTCTACAAAAAAAATGTTTTTTTAAATCAAAAATTTTGTTTTAGCATCTTTAGGCCTTTTAGGTCCTTACTGTAACTCTATTCCTTTATTTTTTATAAATTTTAAAGTTCATGAAACCGTAATTTTAGGTATTTTAAATCATGAAAAGGTATAATTTAGAACTAATTATATCATACTTAATAATTTTTTTTATAATTTTCAAATGAATGTTAACAATATGGTATACTTAAATTTCAAGATTCTTACCGGCCTTCATTTTAATTAACAACTAAGCGCATTTTTCTACTCTGCGCGTTCATATTACCCTCTCACTCACACTCCTACATACGTCCTATATGGGTAAAATACAAAAAACAGTTATTTACAAAATTAAAGATAATTAAATTCTCTACTAAAAAGGTTATATACATATTTTCGTTAGATTCGTATTTCAACGAGTAACGATTATCTGTGTGAAGCCATATAAGTATATTTTTATATGTACTTACATAAAAATATGAGTTACTTTTTGAACAAATCAATTTTATTCAATATTGTTAATTTAAAAAAATCCAATTAAATGAATTTAATTTTAATGAAAATACATCACAAGAATTTAATTTAATCACTTTTTTTATTCTTTGCTGATTGTAGCAACGCGCTTCTTTCGAATGATCAAAGAACTGTTTAAATACTTTATTAATTATTTCTGTTATTGACAACTTTATGCATTGTATTTTGTTAATTGTAATTATTTCATTATTTATTATTTATTTATTTATTAATAAATGATTTCAAGTCTTATACAAATTATAATTAATAATAAATAATAAGTAGTATATGAAAAGAAAAAATTGATTATTTATTATTATTTATGAAAGTATACGAAAATATTGTAAGAAATGAAAAGGATTTGATTAAGGGGGAAAGCCACTGTGACGGAAAAAAAATTAATGTTTTTTTTTTAATATATAATATATATTATATAATTATATATTCCTATATAAAGAATTCCCAAACATTGATAATTTTTTTACCCTTCACAGTGGCTTTCCTCCTTCAGAAAATGTGTATGAAGTTACTATAATAAAATATTCATATTAAAAAAAAGACCGGTCAACTAGTTTAGATAGAATGCCAAATGCCGATTATCGATAATAATTTTAAAAAGTCGGTAAATTTTCAATCCTCATGTACCACAATATTTTTTTTTAGATTGTTATATATATTTTTCATGGATCGTAATTGAAGGACATTTATATTGACTCTAACATAATAATATGTATCTACATTTTTCTTAATTTAAAGACGTCAATAACAAAAATTAGTTATTTTGACTCAGGAGACCAGGAGATGATAAAATATTTCATTTATTTTGCTTTCTTGTAATCAGTAATATGAAATGACAGAATATATATTTATTTAGAATATATGTATATTTGTTTAATATTTAAATGAAAATATTAGTTGGTATGCCTGACTTGCGCCTGCGAAAGGTAGAAGGAGAGGAAGTGCATGAGATGCACGATAGACCTAATATATTATTTAGTGAACGCTAAGCGTATGAATACATGGAATAACTATAATAGTTCCGGTGATATAATATGGAATAAAACTGAAAAACAGAAAGTATATTTTTAAGAATGAACGCAAGGCGTATAAGGTATGTGTTATATGGTATTATGTACCACATGTAAGGCGAATGTTAGCTTACAATGTTTGCTCAATAAATTTGATAAAAATTCACGTATTAGTTATTAGTCACATTCTCACCAGCGGAAGAAGAAAAATACAATATTATACAATCAAAATGTGTATTTCTTCATGAACCATATAATTTCTTAATATGACCTCACCTAAATATATATAATACACTACATTTGCGTGGAATTTAGGTTAGGTAATACAGATTTTTATTATAATAGTCGGTAAATCAGGTTTTTAGTTTCGCATTTGTACGCTAGATGTCTACACCAAAAAAGTATAACTTTTGCGCATACAAATATCCCACATCTATTTTTTATCTAATAAATTTTCGGGGTACAAAGTAGCTTATGTCCTTCCTCAGGAGGCAAGTTATCTCTATGCCAAATTTCATCAAAATCGGTTCAGCAGTTTAGCCGTGAAAAGGTAACAAACAGATAGAAACACTTTCGTATTTATAATATTAGTATGGATATTTTTTAAATCTAATAAATTTTTGGTATACAAAGTAGCCTATGTCCTTCCTTTGAATGCAAGCTATCTCCCTGCCAAATTTTATTAAGATCGCTTCAACAGTTTAGCCGTGAAAGGTAACAAACAGATAGAAACACTTTCGCAATTATAATATTAGTATGGATGTAGGTACATACATATAGGTATAACATTGCGAATTTATCTAGGACTTCTACAAGCGGTAGAATAACACACGTACACATTGATATATGTATTATTGTAGGGAGTTCACTTTTAACGCAGGTTACGTCTATTTATTGGTACGCGTTCGTTTATGTAAAATGCTAATGAAGTAATCAATTAGGTGCTCGTAATTGAATACAAGTTTGCAGCTGTTTTTGAATTCGAAATTTCGCGCTTGTAATATATGTACCAGAATACTAATACCGTTTTTTTCGTGATTGCGTTGTACAGAGACAAAGGAAGAGGTCGTTCTCTGTATGGTCGTGATTCAGGTTCGTGTTTTTGGAATTGATTGATCAATTAATAGTGGATGTATAAATTTTCTCTCGGCGAATTTCTGTTGGAGATTTTATGAGTTTTTTTTTTGTCATGCGTGATTTACCTATGTGATTTTTGTGATGCTTTGAACTAAACTACAGCAATTATTTATGTCGGATTATGATTTTGTATCTGTCATTTTATCTATTTTTTTTAAATAATCAATTAATTTTTAATTATAACAAAATTTTTAGAAAAAAAATTGTTATGAACATTTTGGTTCACAGAACCATTATTGCACTTTTACCTTTCTACAATGATTGAAAATATAGAATATAAGTGTCTAGGTTTATAATTAGTTTTCGATGAACTATCAAAACATAGAAATCTTAATAAGTTGATTAAAAAGGATTCCAAAATTTAAATAGCAGCATAAGTTAAAATAAATATAGCAGAATATATACCTTGCTGAACTAACTCATAAAAATATTTACTATTTCTTTGTATTCAAATGATTATCTCTGGTTAATTATACATAGATGAAAATTGAATATAAACATTGTATCAAACAAATACTTTTCGTTTGTAAAAAAAACTAAGTGTACGAAATTTAAATTTAATTTCATTCAATTAAATTTTTTATGTAATAATGGTATGTCATATATTATATTTTAAAAGATACATAAAGATAATTAACAATTTTTAACCAAATTACTTAATGTTAATAAAAATAATTTGTGTTAACTATGTATATTATCAACATAAAATATTAAGCGTTTACAAAAAACGTAAAGAACATGGTTTTATTTCGGATATAATTAGTACAAATGTATGTCAACAAATTATATTATAATTTTTTGTTAATAATTACTCTTCATAAAACACTTTACCGAAATAAAACATGTGAAACAGTTGAAAAATTGCTATCGTATATGTCTGACAAGTATAAATGTACTACACAAGTGTCCGAGCAAAAAGTTTTCTGAAAGGAGGGGGTGATTCTAATATATAAATATTTCTCACTTTAAGTTATTTTGTTAGCTGACCAAGTAAAAGCCAACAAAAAAGAGTTATGTTTTTCAGTGTTGTAATATACGTAATGTATCTATATTTAAGTTTTATTGTATTTATCAAATTATTGATCTTTACAGAAATATTTATTAAATTACAATATACAAGGGAGGTTGTCCACATATGGACCACCGCCTTGACATTTCTATGTTATTGTATTCGTAGCGTGCTCAAACTTATGTCATTGATAGCTTTTTATGTCAGGTTCATTTTTTCTGAGATATAAACGCGTTCGCACGTATTTATTTACTGCTCTGTGACCGAAAAACGAAATTTTTACATTTCAGATAAGTTTTTGTGTTTTGTTTAAACAATTATAAAGTGACTATTTTTCAACATCGAACTAAGGTGAATATATTCATAGTATTTGTTTTTTGTCCTCTTTCAATTTCGGCATTGAGACATTGTGATTGTTCACTACTTTCGATTTGGCACAAATTGTATATAAAGACAAGGTAGTCTCATCAGCTCCTTTACCAATCAGCGTTGGTGCGGGAAATATTAGAAATGTATAATGAAATATCAATTACAAAAAATTCCTTTATTTATTCTTATTATCGTTTAAGAACACATTGAATCAAAGAAGTACAAATTCGACATTGAATAATTATAAAAAGCTGTCAGAATAACATAACGTATTGCCAACTTAAGAATAGTAAAAATGACACTTCCCGAATAAACTAAATTGTCTGTTTTTTATGATTTTGCAATGTCGAATTTGTAGTTTTTTGTTTGAATGTGTTGTTAAAATATCAAAAAATACGAAAACAAAAATAAATAAAGGAATTTTTTGTAATTGATATTTTATTATTCATTTCTAAAATTTGAATATGACTTCGTGGTGATGTCAATTCCCACGCCAACACTGATTGGTCAAGGAACTGATGAGACTAACTTGTCTTTATATACCTTGGATTTGGTATATCAATTTTTCAAATTAGTGGACCCATCCAACATCAGACCACTTTGTCTGCCCTGTGCATTTAAAGTGTGCAAACATCCAAAACAGCTACTTCACCTACATCCATTGTGAATCAGAAGTTCCGGAAGAGGAAGAAACATAATTATCCACTTTCTTTGTTCTTTTTCGATAAAATTCGTTTGATATCGATTACTTTGAATTGTTTATTTTAATAAAATATGATGTATTAAGAACTAAATTATGATTTGGCATCATTTTTTAGCTAATTTGGTGGATGTATGTGGGAAGATTTTTGAAAATCGTGATTTTTACTTTTTTCGGAAAATCTTATTTAACTCCCATAAAATTCATAAAAAATATCGCTTCGCTACGTCATAGAGATGATAAAATCAATAAACTATCCATCAGTTCCATTGATTTTGCCCCTTTGATGCTTTTATGATCGATAAAAAGATGTGGGCAGCCTCCCTTAGTATCATAATAAAATATAATTATTATAACCAATCTATGCTAACTTATGAAATTTGTACGTTTAAATAATTTTTATGTAATTGTATTTCTATAAAAAAGTGTATTTATTGAAAAAAACCGGTGACATCACGCACTATAACCTAACTCAGGGTGTCCACTGGTTTTGGGAAATAAAATTTTTTTCCTGACTTTCCCTGACCACAGTTTCAAAATTCCCTGACCACAGATTCAAAATTCCCTGACTCGGGGGACCCTGGGAGCAAGAATGTGCAGAAATAAAATTTGAAGACCTTTTTTTTGGTCATAAGTGTTATAACTTGAAAATTTTACACTTCTTACTTACTTTTTTTTTGCTAATCAACTTAAATTTATACACTTTTTTCCCTGACATTTCAATTTTTTTTAATAAATTCACTGATTTTTCAGAATTTTTAATAAATTTCCTGACCACTTTAGGCTTCCCCGACTTTCCAGAAAGTGGACACCCTGAATATTACTAGCTGTTACCCGCGAATTCGTTCGCGTGGAATTTAGGAACTGTCAGAAAAAAAGAAAATCCAAAAAATTCCATGAAGAAGAAGAAGACGAAGGTTAGGTAATACAGATATCTGTAACGACAGTCGATAAAACTGGTCACGCATACAAATGTCACACACCCATTTTTTGTCTAATAAATTTTTCCGAATACAAAGTAGCCTATTTCCTTTCTTAAGATGCAAGTTATCTCCCCGATAAATTTCATCAAGATCGGTTTAGAAAAAGTTACAAACAGACAGACAGACAGAAAGACTTTCGCATTTATAATATTAGTATGGGTTATCTAAATATTGTTTTAAAATTGCATTTTCATAATCAACTTTTCTTTGTTCGCAATCATAAAGCCGAATGTTTGATAATTTTTTCAAATTACTTTTAAATTTAAATTAAACATTGGTAGTTATTAAGTTGAAGAAGAAAAAAATATATAATACCGATAAAAACATTCTAATAAAAAAACTATATTAAAAAAGAAAGATCTAAAGTTTGTCTAATTTTTTTTACTGAAAGCAACAAGAGAAGTAGTTTTGACATGTAAAAATTGAGAGAAGCTCTGGCACCTACGGCATTTCTTTATTCAACGTAAAGGTCATCAGTTTATGTCAGGTTTAGTTTTAAAACTAATAACTAACTCTTGGTGTAAATTAGTTACGTGTAGATTCAAACATTTATTCCAGCCTTTTCTGTAAAAAAAACATCATACCCGACCATATGTATCATATTTTGATGAATGAAAAATTATTTTCAATATAAGTTTCATACTTTGATA
This sequence comes from Sialis fuliginosa, assembly GCA_961205875.1. NCBI lineage: Eukaryota > Metazoa > Arthropoda > Insecta > Megaloptera > Sialidae > Sialis > Sialis fuliginosa. Next base: position 28,046,979 of record OY540809.1, on the reverse strand, counting down.
TAAAACAACTATGACTTTTTGAAATCATGTTATTTTAATATGTTTATGTTGGAATATAAGTGATCTTTCTAGAATAAGTACGTGAAAGATTTTTTTCAAAAAGTTTTTAAACAATAGAGTTTTGAAGATTTATGAGTATTATAATGTTATTTTTTCCATTACCAAATCGATTAGATTAAAACAGAGTTCATTCGTTTGTATATAAATCCATATTAATGTTTTAAATGCGAAAGTGTGTTTGTCTCTCTGTCTATTTTTTTACTGCTAAGCTACTGAACTGATCTTGATGAAATTTGAAAGAGAGATAGCTTGCATATAGAAGAAAAACATAGGCTAATTTATATCCTGAAATATTTATTAATTAATATTATACTTTAGATAAATAAAACTGCCAAGTCGTATTGGGAATGCACATGATAGGGTTCCGTAGTCATTACGATTTATAAAAAATAGTTATTTCAAACTTTTTTATAAATTATTCTAGCTACAGTGTTTGTTATAATTTTCATTGAAAGTATTAATTAAAATCTACATTCAAGTAGAAGGGGGGGGAGGCGCTCTGATAACCACATTGAAAAGCAAATATATCGTGACTGAAGGGCTAAAATCAAAAGGTCATATAACATGTTTTTTTACGTTTTAGGAGACCTATCTAATGACATCCTATTTAATGGGGTAAGTGAAAAAAAATGTGAGTACAATTTTCAGTCTATGGAAGGGGGTCCAAAATAATTTTGACAGTGTTCGTTATAATTTTTAGTGAAAGTACTAATTAAAAGCTACATTCTTGAATTTTTTCAGATTTTTTATATTGATAGTTTAGAAATTAGATGGGGGGGTGGCGCTCTGATAACGACATTTAAATGCAATTATATCGTGACTGAAGAGTTAAAATTAAAAGGTCATTTAACATTTTTGTTGCATTTTAGGAGACGTATCTAATGGCGGAACTATAAGGGTTCCAAGTTTTTTTTTACGGAACCTTAAAAATGGGTGTGTGATATTTGTACGAGCGACTGTTTTATCCTTAGATTAGGAAAGACTATGGATACATAACAACCAATGCTAGTCCGTATACCAAAATTTGTCGGCGGCCATCTTTTTTTAATTGTCAAAATCGCATATTATCCCATAGGCGTCAGTTGAAAATTTATAATATGCAAATATGCTTTAAATTACAATTGGATTTAGTATGTATGAGAGATGATAGTTCCAATTAGATATATGTCTGTTAATCAATTATCACTGAAATACTTTTAAACTAAATATAAAACATTTATTATTAATTAATTTTATAATTCAAAACAATTGATATCTATTTTAAAATCTGAATATACGTCAATGACCCGTGGAGCGATTTTTCGTGGTGCGATATGGTAACAACGCTAGGTAATATGTTATTTGTCCTTTATCTTTCCTTGTCTAAGGTTTTATCGATTATCTTAACTAAAATAATATGTATTATCTTAAAATATGTATAATCTAACTACTTTTTTTCTTTTTCATGGGTCTTATATCTCACAGTTTCTACTTAACCTAATTTCACGCGAACGAAGTTGCGGGTAACAGCTAGTTATCTTTAAATCGTACTAAAATTAGAGTTATCATTTTTTTAGCAGCTTTTTAACGCGTTACTTCCAGAACTCTTGATATAATTCAATAATCACACATTTTACAAAACAAACACATAAATTGGCATTTGTCGTTGATTAAATCACGAACCCAAACCTGTTTAAAACAATAACAATGTTTTCAACTTGCAAAGGATTAGTTCACACAACAACATAGTTTAGTTATCAAGTGTGGGGATTCCCTAAAAAGATATTAATCAAGTTAGCAATGGTATGACTAAGTATTTGATCCGTTGAACGTGGGTGTTTTAATCCTGGAGGAGAAAGTGAACTTAAACAGAGAAAGAGGGATGATTAAATGATCTTCTTTGATGGTTTGAAATATGCCTGCCACATTGAGAAACCAAAATTGTTCAACCGTTTATTCTGAAATATGATTTAAACTTTAATACATGTTTACAGTTAGTAAAATGCATTTAATATTTAAAATATTGTTTCTTTGTACTTCGTATTTATAAAGAGAGGTAACAGTTTTAGATAAAAATGAAACGAATATTTGTATATTTAAGTATTGAAAAATGCATTTTTTTTAAATATTTAATACTCTATTTCATTTAAGAATACAGTGGTTGCCGGGCGCCGGGGTTTTAACGGTACCAATCGTTCATTTTACCATCAAAAACCATGGCAACCACTGCATTCTTAAATGAAATAGAGTAACCTTTGGTCAAAAACGATGTGTGATTGGTGCATTTTGAAATGCCGCCTCGAAACTAATTGATAAATTTTGAATTAATCAACAGTATTTTGTTTTCAACTTTAATTAAGAATAAAATACATTAATGAAATTAAAGTAAGCATCCTAGATAAAATTATAATAATATTTTTTGGCAGATAGTTTGAAAACAAAATTTTAATTACTATTTTATTAAATTTTGTGGCGGTATTTCAAAATGCACCAATCACACATCGTTAAATTTGACCAAAGGTTACTACAACACTTCTAATTGCCCCCATGTTAAAAATCCTATGACAATCAACTTGGAATACACTGTATAGAAAAATGTATTATATATTCTTCTAAAATATATTCTATTACATGGAATAATTTTTGATATTGTTTAGTAAATTTTACTATTTACTATTTTTTTGCAATTATAACCGAATATGTTTGGGTAATGTGAATTTTTTTTTAAATTTTTGTAGTAAAATAAATCTATAAAAATTTTAAATAAAGCTACTAAAAATGTTGATTGCACAATGGTATATTTTGGAAAAATAAGTATTTATCTAATCTACTACAAAACTTTAAACAAGTGTAAGTTAACCTAAATAAAAAATTGATTACCTCTGATCTGTTTGTACAGTTCAATTCTTAATATTTTAGGAACATTTTGAGACCAAAAAGAAAAAACATCGCCTCAGCGCTTTTTTAATAATTCATAAAACAAGAAATACATAAATAGTGTGAGGTTATAACGCGATTTTTATTTATTATTTACTGTTTATTAACTTTTTACTCTACATTATAAACAAAAAATATATTTTGGAATCCCATTATTTACACCAAATTATTGTATTTCTTGTAATTTTTCGATATAAAATACTGTTTGGTTGATATTTTAAAATTTACAAAAAATATAAAAGATCTATTGGGTTCCGAGTTCGAATCCCAATAATTTGTTTATTTTTATTTTTTCTATTATGTAGAGTATAAAGTTAATAAACAATAAATAATATTTAAAAAAATCACGCTATAACCTGCACGCGATTTATGTACTTCTTGTTTTATGAATTATTAAAAAAGCGCCGAGGCGATTTTTTTAGTCTTAAAACGTTCCTTAAATACTAAAGAATTAAACTGTACATACTTACATACAGATCAGAAGTAATCCATTTTTTTATTTAGGTTTACTTTCAGAGCACCGTGGTAAGTTAATAAAGCACATAATAAATCAAAACATTTCAAATGAATCCTTATCAATTAAATATAATGTATAAAATTAATGCACGTGCAATAAAACAGCCTACAAACAAAATTCCGAATTCCAAACACGTCAAAACAAATTTTAAAACAGTGGCCATTTTGACAGACAACAGGGTTCACTGGGAATGACAAATATCTTTGATACGAAAAGTTGGAAATATACGGAGATATTGTTGGACCCACATGAATTATTGTTCGCTGTGTTAACTTTCGCGCGCAGGGGATTATTCACGCCATGGGCCGGATCCCTTGAGTTATTAATTATTTTAATTGTGTTTTGACACTCTGTTTACAGTCTTTGCTCGTCAGACGATGATAATGATAAAAGCTGGCACTCTATGTGTTTAACGTTTGTTTCGAATTTAGGAAATGGCACACTTTGTTTTTGTTTATATATATTTACAGTAGAACATCATTATTGTCTGGATCGCTACTGTCCCTTCATCGTTATTGTCCAATCTCTGTTATTGTATCAATCAATGTAATTTTATAATAACCACACAATAATAAAAACTGTTGTTAAAGCACGTGTGTCTTATTTTTATAATAATGCTGTTATACTGAATTGATATTTTGTTATGTTTTTTTTTTCTATCTTGATCGAGTTGGTTTACGATTAAATGGTTTTGATACTGAATTAGTGAAAATTACACTGATTCCTTCAATGAACATAAAATTCACTGAAAATTAGTGATATATACCAGTTTTCACTGATCAACCAGTGATTTTAGTCATATTAACAATGATCCACTTAGGTGTTCAGTGATTATCCACTGATCAGCAGTGATTATTTACTGATTAGCAGATGTCTACTTTTCACTATTTCACAGTACAGAATAGACCATAATCGCTGATAATAATCAGTGACTGATTCAGTTTTAGAGAGTATAATGAAGTAATGTTTTTTTGAATGTTGTCCATTGAAAAATGTTTATTTTATCAAATATTTTGTAAACTAATTAATTTAATGGAAATAATTGGCATTTATTTATATCAAATGTCAAAGTTATTATAGACATTCTAAAAATTAAAAAGTGCTGTTCAGGCTTATATATTTTTTTAATTTTTACCATAAATAGCAGGATATCAAAATAAAAATATACGTCAAATTTTTGGTTTGCTTACCTACCTATATTAAAATATTTTTTAAATAAAAAATGTGGAACTAGCAGTTATGAAATTTGAACAGCATTTCACTATTCTTGATATAATAATAAAATAAAGTCAGAGACAGAATTAAGTGGGTACGAGAAAAAATTAAAAATTTATTTATAATTAAATTTACTCATGTTTATGCCTTTATAGTACTTATATTGTTAACTTATGAGAACCAAACATTCATCAAAAAGATCCCGACAAAAAAAGCTTACAATTTAACACACGCATAGGTACATAATTTAATCTCATAACTCATAATATCTAATAATATGTGTAGACTGTGTAGAATTAAAATGTAACCGTACGTTTCAACAACATATAGCGTTAGTACAAGATTAGTGCACGACTTTACTTTCATTGTTGTTTGTACAAAATCACTCTGTGTTATTAATAATTCATTATGAACACTGAGCGCCCAGAAATTACGTGGGGTACATTGATTTATATCACTTTACTTATAAACAGTACATTGGTAATCTGGTTTATTCGTATATGTTATGTCATTGCTGTTTATTAATATACAAACTGTTCTTTCGTAAATGTAGATCAGTGGTTCTCAAACTTATTATGCCCACGGACCCCTTCTCATAGCAAAAACCGAACCACGAACCCCCAAGTGAAATAACTCTACACAACTGCAAATGCCGACAATGAAAATTCAAACGTATGAAATCCAGAACACAAAACAGTATCTAGATTATTATCGTCGTATATTTTGATAGAAAAATGTAGTATACAATAAGTGACAATAACTTATAATATAATACAATACAAAGTTTAAATGTAGGTACATTTTTTAGTATAATTTTATCAAAATTTATCACTATTAATGATATAACGTATAATGAAACTGAACTGAAGATAAACAATAAATCATTATAATTTGCAAAAAGTCATACCTCTGAATAAAATAATTAAAATACAGAACGTATAACACATTATTATAACTAGCTGCTACCCGCGGATTTGTTTGCGTGGATTTCGAAACCCCCATCCCCGTGATATTTTTTCCACCGAATCGAATAAAATCAATTACAACCGTTCATATGTGACGGCGGTGAAATAAAATTACTAAAAAAAAAATTCCACATACACATTTTTCAAACCCCTTGCGTTCACTTAAGGGTTGAATTTTCGGGATACAATGTAGTCTATGTCCTTCCTCGGGATGCAAGCTATCTCTCTATCAAATTTCATCAAGAACGGTAAAGCGGCTTAGCCGTGAACAGGTCACAAATAGACAGACTGAGAGACACACTTTTGCATTAATAATATAAATCTCGACTCCTATGCGAGATAAAGGGTTGTTTTTCTCCCCTAAAAACCCCTCTTCCGTAGTATTTTCCCCGCCAGATCGAATTAAACCTATTACAACCCTTCATATGTGATTTATGTTAATTTATTTTTATTTTTGATTTTCATTCATTCTACAAAATCGTAAATATCTCGGCTCCTATGCAAGATAGAGGGTTGTTTTTCTTCCTTTCAAATAAAACTAATTACCACCCTTGATACGGGGGTAAAATATTAATTACAAGAAAAAAATTTCCCCATACAAATTTTTCCACCCCCTTGCAATTCCTTAGGGGTTGAATTTTCGAGATAAAAAGTAGCCTATGTCCGTCCTCATTACCAAATTTCATCAAGATCGGTTCAGCGGCTTAGCCGTGAAAAGGTAACAAATAGACAGAGAGACAGACAGACACACTTTTGCATTTATAATATTAGTATGGATGTCAGTTGTAGCTATTCATAATATTGAAAATGAGTCAAAATTATTTTAATTTTATAATAAAACTTTTGCGAACCCCCTAACGTTGTCCGCGTACTCCAAAATTAATTTAAATTTGCCACAGATCCCCTCAGTGGTTCCAAGGACCTCTGGGGATCCGTAGGAACCACTTTGGGAATCACTGATGTAGATTGACAATTTTAAAAAATACAAAGAAACCGATTGCGAACAATATTAATCGAGTAAATTCTAACAAAAAAGAAATAAGGAAGCTTAGACATTTGAGTCGATACCCTTTTTATAAACCTCTATATGTTGGTGACCGTACCTTTAAAGAATATACAAATGTCGCAGTCGGACACTACAAATGTTCATTCTAGTTCTAACATAGTGCCTACATATCTATTATTACTATATTACTTATTGTTAGTTATCCTTGGATTGAAGCTAGAATAAAATCTTGTTATTGCCTTTGATAAAGATAAAATACATCTACATGTATATTGTATATGTAATATGTATATTGTATATGTATCTGCGACGTTTATTTACAAATTCTTTAGAGGTACGGTCGCCAATATAAAGAGGTTTACCGAGGGGATACCGACTCAAGTTTGTTTTTCTTTGTTCGTTTTTCGCAGTCTGTTTTTTATGCCCGGTATTATAAAGAATTTTCTCGAGAGCAAAACTAATTAGCTTTTGGCTAACGCTATCTGCTAGGTGTCAAATCATCATGCATTTACTCGGGATTCTAGAGCAGTGGTAATAAATGTATATTAATATAAACGCTATTTATTTTTGAGGTACAATTGTCAACACATTTTTTAAATCGCTGATTTCTACTTAACGTGCATGTGTCTAGCTCATCATAATAATATATACAATTTCATTCACTACATTTGCGAGTGTGTTGTCATTTATATTTAATATCTAACAGATAACTAATTTGCACTCGAGCAAATTCTTTAAAATACCGGGCATTGCGGTAATAATTTGCCATTTGTGTGTACTGTAGTTGAGTAAGAATTAAAAAGGACAAGTCCTGAAATTGCTCAATATGGTCAGCTGAAATTTAAAACTTTATAAATCTCTTTATATAAAAATGAATGTTCGTTTCTATGAAGCTTATATACTCGAGAATTTCAATGCGGTTTTCACTAAAAGGTAATTTTCTGTGCATGCTCGTGACTATTAATATTTTATGAAAACCTAAGATTTAACATCAAAAGACGGGACCTGGTGTTTCCTGAGAGTTTAAAAATATAATATTACACGATTTTCACAGTAACTACTGAACGGATTTTATTCAGGTTTTCACTAACAGGCTAGGCTTATAGGTGTATGATTTGTGGATATTTTGTGTAAATTTCATGAAGTCGGAAAAAAAAAACAATTCGCGGTGAACTATGTGTTGCGGGCATGTTGGGTGGGTATGTTGGGTGGACGTGTTTGGTGGACATGTTGGGTGTGCATTTTGGGTGGGCATATTGAATATTATAATTGTGGAAATTTACCCGGATTTTATATTTTTATCAATGTATTTTGTAATTAATTATATGAAACATCAAAGAAGTTTTTAAAACGATATATATTCTGAAATATGGAATTGAGTTTCGTCATCGACGTTTTCAAGGAATTACTTTATTCTCGTAAATTTTTATTTATAAAACTCCTTCTTGGAAAATATTGGTAAGAAAAATTAAATTCTATTTAGAATTACAAAACTAATTTTCTTAAGAACATAAAAATTCAAAAATAAGACTGATATATTATCTCGTTATCATATTATGTTTTAAGGATCTTTTGTAGAGAGAATTCTTAAGACAAAGAAAACAATAACTGTAATATTATCTACAAAGATTATAATTAACAATTAACAAACTAATAAAATCCATTCATTAAAAAACAAGTATCTAATTATCGAGGTTTTTATACTGTTATCTTTTCTGCTCCATTTAATACTTAAACCACAATAAAAGGATTTCCATCTAATTAGCTAAGTACACATTAGCACAACATATATACAGATATTCACACAATCGTGAGCGCATGGTGTAAGGTTTTCAATTATTCAGCTTTATAAAAGAACAACAAAAACATGTCTGCACCTTTCCGTTAAAGCGGAGGAAGATATTTCCTCGTGTTTGAACTAGTTTTTTGACCCGATATTGGTTTCTTTAGGTCAGTGTTTCTAAACGTGAGTACATGCAGATATGTAAGCTGTAATTTTTATATTTATACTTTAGATTCCTCGTTAACATAGTTAATTTTTCAATTAAATAGGCCCAAACCGATTTATATAAACTGATATATTGCTTTATTTTTTTTTTGACAATGTTCTATTAAAATTAAACATCACTTATTATATTTCTTCATCTACTAATTTTGTTGCCTACTGGATATTCTCCTTTTAGGACAGTTTCTTGGTATTAGCTCTTCTTCCCCTTTTAAGAAAATAGGCACAGATGAAGGAGTAGGATGTTGACTATGAACCGATCATAGCATATTGTAAGGATAACATTTTACATTTTATGTACAATGAATGATTATATTTTTTTGTTTTTATGTTTGTCTTGAAAAAAGGTGGATTTTCTAATAAATATTTTAATGTTGTTTTTTCTCTTGTATGTGTTTTACTTACTATAGATTATAAATATTTATAATATAGTAACAAAGAAAATAACGTGTATTTGAAACATTTTAAGAACCACTGGCAAAAAAACATTTCGCGATTCTCTGAAATCACATCAAATGTTATTTACAATGCTTTTATCTTTTCGTGTTCAAAGTTTACATCGTCTTTTATAAAATGCATTTGTATTCCTGTCTATATAAACGTATTTAGAATTTACCAATATGACCTTCTTTGTAATACGTTGCATTTTATTGCTCTTTTATTCACGATATGTACTTCTGTTGTTTTTAGCACAAATTGAACACTTTGTTTTCATTTAATGTGTTCTTAAGATAACATGAATGGAATATACATTATGTATGTTATTTTCTATTGTTTATCGAATACTTTTCTATGTATGTATATATTTATTTTAGTGCTATCTTACAATCTACATTTATTTCTAAATGATTATTCTTGTGAGAATTTTTTTTATGTATGCGATAATCGATAATCTAAGTATTTTTCGTCAATACATTAATATATATTTTATAACTATAATCCATATTTTTAGGGTTCCGAAGAAACCCTACTAATCTCACTTTGTGTCAGAGCAAAATATCTCGTAAATGTATAACCAAATAAGTGGAATTTTACTCTTTTTCTTATTTTTTCTAAACCAAAAATGGCGTCTACAGGGGGCTTTAAAGCAAATAAAAAAAAAACTTGTGGGGGTATCAAAAAAATGTAGATTTCAATCAGTAGAATTTGACTATATTTTTTCTTAACTCAAAAATGGCACCAGTAGGGGGCTAAAAGCAGTATTTTAATTTGTCCCCCCACCCTTATGGCATACATCTGTGTATGTTTTTAAAAATTGAATTTACAGTTATGTAAATGATAAAGTATTTTCTTTTCTTATCCTAGATATATTTTTTGTTTTAGTAAATAAAATAACTACACATTGCAACTCTATCATTGCAGTAGCAACGGTGTTGTATTTTTCAGTTTTTCATAAATCTGACACTCGTGAAGATTTATGCACCATTTGTGTCGTACAGTGGCGCCACTGCTGCTTACTTTTGGACTTGTTATGAAAACAAATGTTTCATTTTCATACTCGTTGTTATATTTTACTTGATGTGTTCTTTAATTAACGACACGACTACATGTTTTTTTTCTCGTGGATAATTTTTATTCTTTAATGTCAGATTTGACATTATGTTTATGCTAGTTTAGTTTATTTATATTTATGTATGTACTTTTATCATTGAACACGAATGCTATATTCTAAATAGCCATGACTACTATTTTATATATCAAGTTATTATAAAAAAGTTATTAAAAAGTCACTAATAAAAAATAGTTGTACAGGTACCAAGTAGAACTACATTTTAAAGTAGGTACTTGTTTAGTAAAGTAATAAAACATTTTTAAATTAGAGATTGGATCTAAAAAAGGCAAATAGTGCCAAAATATTTGGTCTAATTTTTGTTTTGTCGCTATATCGAAAATACGAGAAGCTTTGTGATCGTTTTAAAATGAGAAAAAAATTGTTCTCCGATTTCTAAATTTTAACCTGATTTTTCCGTTTCAGGTCAACACAAACGCTTTTTGTTCCGTGTCTGTCTGTGTGTGGGTCTGTCTGTCCCTTGAATCCTTGTCACATGCATAACTCACGAACCACTTAATTCTGGTTTGAGGGCGGTCCCATTTCAAAATTATTAAAATCGTGTGTAAGGAGGAGGAGTGGCACACCAAAATATTTATTTTTTGTAGATATATCAAGAACAACACGTTACGTGAAAATTTTAAGGATCGTTTTTGTAGAGCATTCAATTTTCTATAATATAACGTTACCACAACGTTTTTTGTCAAATATTCCCTTACAAAGATTTATAATATCTCAATTTGCTTTAAAAAATCGTCATTTGGTTTTTACAACCGCTATCTACTTTGACGTATTAAATGGCATTTTGCGTTTGCATAACAGAAAATTTAGATTTATAATAAAATAGTCAAATATAAAAATTGTTTGATAATAATCAACTCTCTTTGATGAATTTACCACGAAGAAGCACTTGGCATATGTTTTTATTTCATGCAACTGCATTGTTTTGAATATTTGGCCTTTGACTACATAGGTATTTTGATCCTCTAATTTATTTAAAGAGTGTCTGTTATAATTTACAATCTATAGATTATTATTAAATAGATAATTCAAACAAACTAGTTTCTAATAAATAACATATTTAACCCATAATTATCAGATCTAATAACTACAACATTTACAAACCGCTCTTACATATATTTACTGCACATAATTATAGAGCGAATATTAAAAGATAAAACTAATTGCAAGCATATTATCAAGAATTGGTATTAACATAATTGGATGGTGAGTATAAATTCATAGTGTCGTCCAATTAAATTGGTCTGGTCTGATAATGAAACCTGAGTTTAATTAGTGATAAAACTGATTTTATGGCTACTATCCCTAAGGGGACCTATGTGGAAATAGGATCAATGTGCTAACTGCGTCCAGGGAAATATCCATTTCCATGTGGTTTTGTTACATTTTATGCGAAGATGTTAATTCGTAAAGGATAAGTTCGATATTTGGATATTTCATATCGTTACTATTGTTTTGAGTTTAGAGGATTCCTGTATAATCGTTCCTTGTTATTGTTTCTCTATGTATAAGGGTAAATATGTAGGTAGTATTGTGGTATATTTGCATCTGAAAGATTTAATTGGTTTCGTAGAAGATTTTAGAGGAATTATTATTCAGTTTAAAATAGTTTACAAATATTGTATGTATTTGTATACATGTATTTTAATTACATTTTCAAAACTGTTTTAAATGAATTTAAAAAATATTGGCAGGTATGCTTAAACCGATAGAGTAAAAAAAGGCCAAGTGCATTATGATAGGGTTCCGTAGTCATTCTCACTTAGATTTATAAAGAGTTATTCTAAAATTTTTCATAAACTATTTTTACTAGTGTTCATTATAATTTTCATTGAAAGTACTAATTGAAAACTTAATTCTGGAATGTTTTCAGATTTTTTGAATCGATAGTTAAGATTTAGAAATTAGAGAGGGGGGATGCTCTGATAACGACATTGAAAAGAAAATATATCGTGACTGAAGGATTAAAATCAAATGGTTTTATAACATTTTATAACGTTTTTTTTGTCTGCACCTATATGTTATACATAAGAAGATTTAAATGCATTAATAAATTTTAATCGACATGATAAGGAAGCGAGATATAACTTGTACGCGCCCGGTTATGCGTTAACACGACGACACGCTGGAAAAATAAATTTTTGATAGGAAGTCTGGTACAGGCGAGCGTAGAGAACACACAGTGATAAGACGAGAAGAGACACTCAGAAGGACAGACGACAGGAAAATTAGAAAATCCGGATTTGGTGGTCCGGCCGGATTTCGCCCTCGAGGGGATTTATTCTGTCGAAGTCTACGGAGGTGACTTGGCTAGGAAGTGGAGGTCCATCCTGGCCAACCTGGACAACAGGGAGACGTACTCCGCGAGATAAGTGGTCTAATCTTGAAGTTTTTTTTTTAAGATCTATAAAGTGCGCTAATAGTCGCGTGTGCCGGGTGTACAGTGTACGTTTACATCTCACTGTCAGTATACTGATTATTATAACATTTTAAGGTTGCAACCAAATTTATGTCTACATATAGACTTAACTAAATAACCTACACAACATTACATAAATAAAATAAATAATTGATTTTTGTACTATATTATATGCTAAGGGTTGGTTCTTTATTGAATTTAGATATAGACATTTTATTTTATATAAATATTTGTTTTTTTTTTTGTTCTTTCCTTGTTTTCAATAATACTATATTTTTGGTAATAATTATATTCTAATTAAGCCGATACTGTGTTATTTCTTTATATTATACAACAACCAACGACGGGTTTTGTGATTTACCGTAGGAGTGAAAGGCATATAAAAATCACGTGGCGCCCTATAAATAAGTTAATCTATTTAATAATACATGTAATTGATTTTATTGAATTTACAGATTGTTTTCCAAATTTTTTTTTTTTTTTGTTTATTTTACCCACCCCATCTTCACTGTAGCCGGCCGAGCAACGCCTTTTCTGAACGCGAGCCGAAATTTTGCGTTACAGAATTTGGCGTACCCAACGTGGGGCACGAAGTGGTGGAAATTATAAGTATCAAGGTTGTGGAAAAGGAATACGAAGGATATAAATACTCTGGATGTTCTGGAAGGTTAAGGAATATAGGACGTACCGACGGTAACGTGAGTCATTTTCGTTCATTTTTTCATTTGTCTAAAATTATTATTTTTGTGCACATCAATTTTATGTAGATTTTGGGTAATGAACTTTATAATCAGCTGTAAGCACTTACAGGCTTGACGCGTATAAACTTTATTTATATTTTAATTAATTTAACATAATAAAATTTAATTTGTTTATTGCTTATCGACAAGATCGGTTATTTGAATGCATTTTAAATACTTTTGGCACTTATTAATATTTACGTGAATTAAATTAAAATGGTACTTTATAATATTTTCATATTTTTATGCATTCTGTGTGATACACACGATCTTCAATTTATTAAATACAAATTTAATTTTTTTCATGATAATTAAGTCTGTATTTGAAGATTTATACATTAAGTTTATTATTATTGATTTAATTACTGATTCATTAATTAATTGGTTTTTAGTTTGGGAATTTTGTTTCTATCTATATAGTAAAAGATATTTCTGTTTTCATGCTAGTTAATTTATTTAAAGAATTTTTTTTTGAGAATTACTTCTTTATTGGTGCCGTGCGCTTAAGGGTTATAAATCATTACCTATATAAAAATTCTGGGTCTATTTTTTTGTTTTTTTTTGTTTTTATGGAATAATTGATGATGCCATATTATTTTACTGACATTTACCAGAACTGAAAGAGATTTATTGATTTTTTTTATTCTAGTTAAATATTATTTTTCTGACAACATTGATTACTTTGATTGTAATTTTCTTGTATGGTTATTGTATGATTTAAGAATAAGTTATAAGAGATATATATTATATACTGCTGCAATTATTTGATTTAAATAAATATTGGTATACGTTGTGGTATACATAGATGTATAGATTTTAATTATAAGGGTAATATTGTGTATGTTTTTTTTTTGCATATGAAATTTTTATGGATATATACTGATATTTAGGAATAAGTTAAGCTGACTGTGTTGCACGAGTAAATTATAAGTGTAAGGTCTTGTGTGTCAGTGCTATTGTTGTGCTAAAATAAAAAGTGTAGTCATGCCTCTGAAAATGGATGTAGACCGTCTAGCCCAAGAAGAACTTCAGTACGAGTTATATGTTAGGGGCTTTGTGAACATTGGTACTTGTGACCAAATGCGTAAGTGCTTACGCAACGCATTAAAAGTAGAGAAAGAAGGGAGAGCATTAATGAACACTTCAATGAAATTCGATTTAGCGGTAGAGAAAGAATATTGTGAGAAGAAGGTGTCAGAAATTTTCGAGCTGATCAATAGTTTTTCGGGCGGCCCGTCCGACGGTCAATACAAAAAGATCCAAACAAAATTAATCCATGTATTAGATAGAGTTAATCGCTGGGACGCTACGGTGGAAACTGCGATAAACTTACGGTCTGAACTGTTACACAAAATTATGACGGCTTTTGGCGAGCTCGAAGAGAAGATTTCAGGCCCCGATAACGAAGTCGATAATGCTGCTCTTCCTACTACCCACGTCGACGAAATACCTGCACATACTAACGAGACATCTGTCCACGCTACCGATGTGCCGACCAACGTCCCCGATATCCCATTGGATCTCACTCTCCTCAACTTGGATCGAGGTGAAATTCACAACAGCTCGCTGACTGCTGCCGAAATCGAAAGACGACCAAATCCTTCTAATATCAATTGGATTCCGTCACCACACGTCCGACCGACTCCTGTCGCCCAATGGGATTTAAAATTTAACGGTGAACCCAGCGGTCTTAGTGTTAACGCATTCATCGAGCGCGTCGAGGAACTCAGAGTGGCTCGTAATGTCGACGAGACACACTTATGGAGTTCAGCTATTGATTTATTTTCTGGACAAGCCCTGATATGGTTTCGAGCGGTGAGGCGCGATATATTTTCTTGGTCTCAGCTATGCAGACAATTGCGCGAGCAATTCCAGCCAGTCGATTATAATGATCAATTGTTCGAGGAGATCAAGCGCAGGACTCAGGGCGAGAATGAAGCATTTGGCATCTATCTCGCGGTTATGTCTAACCTATTTAACCGTATGGATTACCCGGTTTCCGAGGCAGTCAAACTTAGAATACTGCTAAGGAACATTCTTCCGTGGTATCAAGACCGGTTAAGCTTGATCGATATCACCAGTATGAATCAACTGGCCCATTTCGGACGACGGCTCGAACACCAACGAACTACTGCTCAAGCGTTTATTCCACCTACGAACAACCCGCATAGGTCATTGGAACCTGACCTTGCTTACCATGGTAAGACCGCAAAATCTCACAAGATTGCTCCAATTACCACACCGCCAACGCCGAGTACTGCTACAAGAGCTGCTAATTCTCCCCGAGGCTCGCCGTGTTGGAACTGTGGCGGAGCAGGACATACATTCCGATCCTGTTCTTCACGGGTGATGAAAAGATTTTGTTTTGGCTGTGGCGCTGAGAATTTCATAAAAGCGCAGTGTCCTCAATGCAATCCAAAAAACGAATGAGGACGGCGGCAACTGGTCACCCGCCGCTCAAGCCTACCAAACGAGTGACCAATCACAGTACTTATGCGGTTAAACTCGACTTCATCCTGGCAAATATGGAGAACGACGAGAGGCCATTTTTAGAAGTAGATATTTTAGGAGTTAAGTTACGAGGACTGTTGGACTCTGGAGCGTCACGATCCATAGTTGGTGCCGACGGCTGGAGGTTGTTGCGGGAATTGGGGTTACCAATCCAACGAACAACCCAACTTACATGTACTGTTGCGAATGGTGAGCAGGTAGAATGTCTTGGTACGATAGAAGTCCCGATCCGGTTGGAGGATCGAGTACGAGTTTGTACGCTACTGGTGGTCCCTAGAGTTAGCTACTCTCTCGTGCTCGGCCTAGACTTTTGGAAAGTTATGGAAATCGTACCAAACGTTCGAAGAGGAAAATGGTTTTTCTCGAAAGAGGCATTAGGTGCAGTTCATGTGTCGGCAGACCAACACCTCCAGTCGCAACTCCCAAGCCCACAACTTAAACGCCTGCAAGAGGTGACCGAAAGGTATTTCGCGACGATGCCGGTCTTTGGATGCACGCCTCTAGTCCAACATGAAATCCTGGCAACGGGGAACCCGATAAAGCAACGGTACTATCCGGTGTCTCCCAAGGTTTTAGAATATATAAATGGCGAAGTGGATAACATGCTCCGAGAGGGGATAATCGAACCGTCGAACAGCGCCTGGTCATCGCCCATCATACTGGCCAGGAAGAAAGATGGAAGTTACCGTTTTTGCGTCGATTACCGCAAGGTGAATCAAATCACCAAAAGAGATGCTTATCCACTTCCCTATATTTCAGCCATATTAGACCGTTTGAGAGATGCCCGATACTTGTCTTCGCTAGATCTGAAGTCCGCTTACTGGCAGATCCCTGTTGCCGAAGGAAGCCGGGACAAGACCGCATTCACCGTTCCAGGGCGAGGCTTGTTCCAGTTCAAGCGAATGCCTTTCGGTCTCCACAATTCGCCGGCGACCTGGCAACGACTCATAGACCGAGTGTTAGGACCTGATTTAGAGCCGTACGTGTTTGTGTACCTAGACGACATTATCATCAGTACACCAACTTTCGAACACCACCTGGAAATCTTGGAGAAAGTTTTCGCCCGGTTGATGGCCGCTAATCTGTCGCTGAGTAAGGATAAATGCCAATTCTGCCGCCCAGAGCTCCGCTACCTAGGATACGTGGTAGACCAGAATGGTCTGCACGTCGACCCTGAAAAAGTGTCAGCGATTCTGAACATCCCGTCACCACGTAACGTATCCGAAGTGCGCCGACTGATAGGCATGGCGAGTTGGTACCGCCGTTTTATCGCCGACTTCTCGACGACGATAGCGCCATTAACCGAACTTCTGAGAAAATCAAAGAAGTGGTGCTGGACAGATGAATGCGAGGAGGCTCTTAAGACTCTAAAGAGCGCGTTGGTTTCAGCTCCAGTATTAACTTGCCCTAACTTTGACCTCCCGTTCGTACTGCAGACGGACGCGAGCGATTATGGACTCGGCGCAGTTTTGTCCCAACAGCTGGCAGACGGAGAGCATGTCATAGGGTATGCGAGCCGTTCGTTGAACAAGGCAGAGAGAAATTATTCCACCACGGAAAAGGAGTGTTTAGCCGTGATATGGGCCATCGAGAAGTTCCGCCCGTACCTGGAGGGGGCGAAGTTTACAGTGATCACGGATCACCACTCCCTGATCTGGTTGAATAACCTTAAAGATCCAGCAGGGAGATTGGCGAGATGGGCCATACGTTTGCAACAATACGACTTTTCCATTGTGCACCGAAAAGGAAAAGACCACCTCGTTCCTGATGCCTTGTCACGAGCGGTTCCTATAGACTTGGTGGATGTTCCAATGACTCCGACTGACATGTGGTACCAACGCGTTTACGAGAAGACCGAGAAGTCTCCTCGTAAAATGGCAAGTTGGAGGATCGATGGCTCCCAGCTTATGAAGAAGGTCCACACTCGAGGTCTAATAGACAATAGTTCCTGGAAGATCGTACTCCCAAAAGAATGCAGGAAAGATGCGCTCTTTGAGTGCCACGACGAGCCCACGGCAGGTCACTTGGGCGTAAATAAGTCCTACCATCGTCTGGCGCAACAGTACTACTGGCCAAAAATGCGAGCGGACGTTTCTCGTTACGTACGTAACTGCCACACGTGCGCTGAGCAGAAACCCAGCCAAGTAGGACCAGTAGGACTGATGGGAAAACGTCCCAACATATCTCAACCATGGCAACTAGTCAGTATCGATTTAATGGGCCCCCTTCCTCGCTCATCACAAGGGAACTGTTACATCATGGTCGTCGCCGACTACTTTAGTAAGTTTCCTCTGATCTTCCCTCTGCGCTCGGCCAAAACAAAGCCCATCTTGAAGAAGCTGGAAGAGGACGTGTTCTTGTTGTTTGGCGTGCCTCAGTACTTGATCTGCGACAATGGAGTGCAGTTCAAAAGCAAGGAATTCAAGGCCCTCTTACAGATGTATGGTGTAAAGTCTCTCTACACGGCGAACTACCATCCACAAGCAAACCCGGTAGAACGAGTGAACCGTGTAGTGAAGACAATGATCCGTTCCTACATCAAGGACGGAAACCAGAAGAAATGGGACGAACATCTCGCTAAGTTCGCATGCGCCTTACGAACTGCACGCCACGACGTACTGAGAGACACGCCATATTTCACCACGTTTGGACGTCAACAAGTGCTAAATGGGAAAAGTTTTGGTAAACAACACCACCGACCAGAGTTGGAGATCGAGGAAGATGACCCAGAAGAGCGCGACCTGATATTCAGAGAGATCAGGACAAAGGTGAAGCGTCAATTAGAAGAGGCTCACACAAAAAATGAACGCGTCTACAATCTGCGACGTCGCCCAATCCAATTTGACGTCGGGGAATTGGTCATGAAACGGAATTATGTCCTCTCCGACGCGACGAAAAACTTTTCCGCGGGCCTAGCGCCAAAATTCGTAGGTCCGTTACGCATCAAGCGCAAACTATCAGCGCTGACCTACGAATTAGTAGATATTGACGACCAATCAAAAGGGGTGTGGCACGTCAAAGACCTGAAGCTGTTTCCACCGAATTTCGGATAGAAATTCGCGCGGGAGAAAGGGGGGGGAATTTATAACGTTTTTTTTGTCTGCACCTATATGTTATACATAAGAAGATTTAAATGCATTAATAAATTTTAATCGACATGATAAGGAAGCGAGATATAACTTGTACGCGCCCGGTTATGCGTTAACACGACGACACGCTGGAAAAATAAATTTTTGATAGGAAGTCTGGTACAGGCGAGCGTAGAGAACACACAGTGATAAGACGAGAAGAGACACTCAGAAGGACAGACGACAGGAAAATTAGAAAATCCGGATTTGGTGGTCCGGCCGGATTTCGCCCTCGAGGGGATTTATTCTGTCGAAGTCTACGGAGGTGACTTGGCTAGGAAGTGGAGGTCCATCCTGGCCAACCTGGACAACAGGGAGACGTACTCCGCGAGATAAGTGGTCTAATCTTGAAGTTTTTTTTTTAAGATCTATAAAGTGCGCTAATAGTCGCGTGTGCCGGGTGTACAGTGTACGTTTACATCTCACTGTCAGTATACTGATTATTATAACATTTTAAGGTTGCAACCAAATTTATGTCTACATATAGACTTAACTAAATAACCTACACAACATTACATAAATAAAATAAATAATTGATTTTTGTACTATATTATATGCTAAGGGTTGGTTCTTTATTGAATTTAGATATAGACATTTTATTTTATATAAATATTTGTTTTTTTTTTTGTTCTTTCCTTGTTTTCAATAATACTATATTTTTGGTAATAATTATATTCTAATTAAGCCGATACTGTGTTATTTCTTTATATTATACAACAACCAACGACGGGTTTTGTGATTTACCGTAGGAGTGAAAGGCATATAAAAATCACGTGGCGCCCTATAAATAAGTTAATCTATTTAATAATACATGTAATTGATTTTATTGAATTTACAGATTGTTTTCCAAATTTTTTTTTTTTTTTGTTTATTTTACCCACCCCATCTTCACTGTAGCCGGCCGAGCAACGCCTTTTCTGAACGCGAGCCGAAATTTTGCGTTACAATTTTTGTTGCATTTTAGGAGACTAAAATGGAGTAATTGAAAAAAAAACTAAATATACTTTTTAGTCTATGGGAAGGTGGTCCAAAAAAAATTGTTTTTTCAAAAATCTCATCATTTCTGTTTTTGAGTTTATATAGACAGACGGACAGGACGAAACTATAAGAGTAACTGATTTTCTACGGAACGCTAAAAATTAACAGAGTGAATTTTACAGACAAGAAAATTTCCTATAAGAAAATTAATTTCGGTGAAGAATTGATACTCGTTTAAAATTTTAGACCAAAATGTCGTTTTTTGAAAATGTGGTAATTTGTCTCGGTCATCTATTTTAATATCGATATTCAACAGTTACATGAAAAATTTCTAAGAAAATCACGTTTCAACTAGATACTATTTGGAAACTACTCACGAATTCAAAACATATTTTTTATTTAAATTGTAGATAATTATAATAAAATAATTTATTTTATTGAACTGCCTGTTTTGTATTTAAAATTTTTCATAAACTATTAATCGCAGAATAAAACAAAAATATTTTTTACAAAGATAATTTCATCTTCTACAAATTCTCTTGATAATATAATATAATAATAATAATATGATTTATTCAAACGGTTCTTTAAGAACATACATAGAATATGTCAAATACAAAATGAAGAAAAAGAAAAAAATATACTTATACAAATTGCACAGCAAAAAAAAAAGAATTATATTAATATTTATAATATTCTTTAATTTCATAGTGACAAGAATCCAATAAGAACTTTTTTAATTTTTTCTTAAACGTTTTTATATCATTTAAAAGTTTCAAATCATTAGGTAAGTTATTATATATTTTTATGAGTGCATTATAAAAACCTGATTGTATTATTTCTCTTCTCGTTAGTATTGGAGTAAGCATATGCTTATTTCTAATAGAGTAGTGGTGTTGTGGTAGTTGTTCAGAGAAAACTTCATAGTTACTTTTAACAAAAACATGATATTAAATCATAATTGCAAACGTTTGCATGCAGTGTTCCAATAAAAACAAAATACAAATTTTGTTAAATTTAAAATAATATTAAAAAAATGAAATACAGTAAAATATTTTCCAGCTATATATATATATAATGACTATGTATGGAAATAAATTATTGATTAAAAAATAAGAACTTATTTTATTACTGTTAAAACGCTTATTGTAGTCATGAATTAAAAATTAACAATAGATTAATGTATGGCTATCTATGGCTATATTTCTATATGTTTCCATAATCCAATCACAAAGCATACTTGTAATAACTCTCTCATATTATATATTGTGATACATATTTTATATTACCTCATTGTTTAAATTTTGTAGGTTTCTCCGGTAATTGTTCTCGATTATAATTCACTTAAAATTCTATGCAAATATTTATATATGCAGTGAGTATATGTTATACAAGTATTATATCTATATATACAGGATGCGGCATTACTATAGAACCAAGTAATTATTTTTGTATATTTTTAATATGAAAAGGAATACGAAATCAAAAATTATACAACAGTTTATTAACCACGGGTATTGATTTTTTCAATTTTGTTAATAATAATCACCAGAAATATAAATTTTATTTTTATTTGTTCACTAATTTAACTTTAACTTCAATAAAAATATAAAAATAATGTTATAAACACATGGTCTCGGTCCGATCTCGAACCAATCAAATATAAATATACAATAAGAGTCGATCCACACTATCGTGCCACTACCGGTCCGGTCTCGCTCCAATCAATTAATATTCAGTATAGTAAATACTGTATCGGAGCGTGATTGGACCGAGACCGGCACGATATCTATTGTGTGAATGATTTCATTGTTCATGGTATATTTATATTTGATTGGAGCAAGACCGGACCGAGATCGGACCGGGACTGGAACGATAGTCTTGATCGACCCTAAACAATGAAATCATTCACACTATAGGTATCATGCCGTTCTCGGTCCAATCACGCTCCGATACAGTATTTACTATACTGAATATTTGAGTGGAACGAGACCGGACCGGGATCGGCACGATAGTGTGGATTGACCCTTAATGTAAACCAGTGGTCTATTAAAATTTTGTATTAATAATTAGATATTTTTTTTGTAAAGATATCTTTAATTAGAATTTTAATATTTCGCATATGAATGAATAAATAAGAATCGTGTAGTAGATTTTAATAACTACACAGGCTGGTGCGTAATTCTGAAGGTCATGCAGAATCACGCACAGGGTGAAATAAACAGACAGATATCGGCAGCGGCAACAGCATCCGTAACCGTTTCAAAGTGGGAATAGCGTTTGTTTTATTTTTGAAAAAGTTGTGTGAATTAATTTTTTGTGACTCGATTGGGGTTCACCTCCATCGCGTGTGGATTTTGGTACCCAAAAAATTACCAAATTGCACCCAAACATGTATATAAGGTACTGGCATCAGTTATGGCCGCTATAAGACCAAGGTTTACTTGACTGACGGGCATATTTTTTGTAATTATCATGAACTCATGTTACTAATAAAACAAGTAAATCTTTATTTAATCAATTTAATTACCAAAGTCCACAAATATAGTTTGTTTTTAAATTATAGCCTTTTATTTTCTTTATGTTTTTTCTCCAGTAATGGATAAAGTAAAACCAGTAAAGAGCACGCAGTGGTGGACACTTGCTAATGATTACAAAATGATAAGTACTACGACAAAAAAGATATGAAAGAAAGAATATTCAAATTTGAAACAATGTAAAGCAGTTGCTATGATAATATAATAATTAATAAATAAATTATACTAATAATTAGTTTCAGTATTCACCATTATGACACCTATTGGCCGATTGTCATCAAATCACGCTGTGTATGTAGATTAATATTCAGAAGTAGTAGTAATCAAGTATTAACAAATATTTCTAATTCAGTACATTTAATTTAAAAATAGTCATTACTGGGGACATATCCAAGACCTGTGCAAGTACCTTAGTTAAATGTAAATATTGTGTATATAGTTTGTAAATAAAACCTTTATAAAAAGTTGTGTGTGTTCATCAAAAAATAAAACTGAACCAATTCCACCTCCGCTGGGCTAAAGGCACCCCAGGCGGAAGGACAGCCGGGGACGTGACAAGTCCTTAAACTTATTCCGCCATGACAAATGCAGATGTATTTTTGAATATCGCCGATTTTCATAAGATAAGATTACAACATGTAGCATTGCATTATTATTATTTTTGTTTTATTGAATGCTATATTTTGCTAATACAAGAAATCCATAAAAATGTAAATTATATCAAATTTTTATGTCAACATTTCGCTTAAAGTCATTAAAAGTTATCCAGAATGAAATGGTTTATTGTTCTATGCAATAAAAAAACATATCTTTCCATTTAATAAAACTATTCACATTAAAAAACAAGAGATATTTTTATTTGAACTTTTTTGACATAAATTCCTGGTCCTATAATAATGCCACTTTCTGTATATGAAACCATAGGAGGAACCTTATCAAATATATGTAGTATGTCCTCGGGAGTGAGAAACATTCTTAAAATAACATTTAACTTAAAAACTTAAAGGTGTTGATAACATATCACATCGCAATTAAATAATTCTAATTATCAGGGTGGTTGAGAACTATTTTTATAAATTATTATTTAACTATTAAAATACCTACAGAATGTATTCAATCAATTAATAATATTTATTTTAACACATTCATTAGGAGCATACGTAATACATTTATTTAGTATTTTGTGTACTTCTATAAATATTAAGCAATATGAAGATGAAATATAATTTACATTTTTATTAATCTCTTGCATTATGGATAGTTATTGGAAGATCCGGAAGTTGAATTACGGTATTCGGATATCCGCCTGGTAAGTAATTCAGATTTTCCACTCTTGTATATTCTTTATTTAAATTTCGTTAGCCTTCATTTAGTCTCTTTGGTGAAAGTCATATCTTATACGAAACGAACAATAACATAACCACATAAAAAAGGTAAGTAAATTTTTCTGACAATGAGATCATTGTGCTTTTATGTATATTGAAGCACTGAATCCGATTTGAGGTCAAAATAGCACTTAATTTGATTGATTTTGAAAGCAAATTCGAATTCAGCGCCTCAAAATACATAGAAACACAATGGTCTTCGAAAAAGTTTTTAACCTTTTTTGTGTAGCTGTACACACCAAAATAAAAACCACGGGACTTTCTTATACGTAATCCTAACAGTGAATAGTATACGTGATTCTTATTTTATCAAAACAAACAATTCTGACAAACTAATAAGATAGAATAAAATGAATGGGACATAAACTATAGATAATATTATTTTCTACATTATTATCAAATGAATTTTTTTGAACGTTATAACTGAAAATGGATGTTTACTCTTGTCAATTTTTGAATTTTCGAATTATTTTTGAAATAATAAAAAAATGTTTTAGATAAAAAATGTCGAGTATGTTATTATCTACATATAATTTATTCCCCATACTTATATTTTTTCCAACATTTATGATTTAGTCAGAAGGAAATTTGTTATATAATTATTTCGACTCAACCACACTGTTCACTCTCAGTATTACGTATATGAAAGTCCCATGACACTCATGGCAGATATTTTTTCTCTGTTATGTACCATTTGAATTATAAAAAAAAAATCTAAAAAAAATAATTTTTTTTTAAATGCATGGAACATAAATTATAGATATTGATACCACCTACAATTTTTAACTTGACCATTTTTCTCTATTTCGTACTGTTTCAAAGTAATTCGAAAATTTCAAAAATCGACGTAAGTAAACATCCGTATCCGGTTGAAAGATCGTTTTCAAAAATATGACGTTTTCTTCCCAGACAATAATATAATTAATCTTAAATATTCATTATTCATTATTTCACCCTTCTACGATTTGTCGTATTTGAGTTACAGCGCTTACAGAGTGACAGATAGACCGACACACAGACATCATAGTCAGAATGGATTCGAGGAAGGTCAAAATCGATAATTCCATCAAAATCCAGATTTCGAAAAAAATCGGCTTTACTATACTTACTTATACTATTGTATATTTCATATACACATGGTATAAGAAAGTAAAAAGGTAATTATTTTTTTCGGAGACCATTGTACATTTCTATGTATTTTGAGGCACTGAATTCGAATTTAAGGTCAAAATAGCACTTTATCTGATTCATTTTGACCTCAAATTCGGATTCAGCGTTTTAAAATACCTAAAAACACAATGGTCTCCGCAAAAGAACTTAACCTTTTTTGTGTGGCTGTGCAGGTAATCATGTAAACATATTAAATCATGTATCAAACATAAAAATATAATTTTCCCTAGGGTGATTGCCTGTATTTTATTGAAAATTTGTATGTTGATTATTTTCCATTGATAAACATGCATATAATATTTTATTTTTAACTCAAATATTAAATGTGTAATTTATACCGTTTTTATTAAAAACGAGTTACATCAAAATTATGTACAAATATTTTTTCAAAACGCGTTTATCCCTGTACGAAAATGTCTATCTAATTAATTTCAAACATTGCAATGCCCACATATTTTTCATGGTTTTTAAATATTAAAAAACTCGTGTTTGTATATGCAAATACAGTGGCGGTACGTAATATATTTTCGATATAAAGTGTTTTATTTCACAATATAAAACGATTTTATGCTATTGAAAAAATATCATAAGATTTTATATCATTATTTAAATAAACTTATTTTTATTTGAAAATTTCTACGATAGACTCTACTGTAACCACTTATAAGAATTAAAAATGAGAATTATCCATAACAAGTATTGTAAAAATAAATAAAAATTAATCTTCAATCTTCATTATTATTAACAAAGAGCAAAATTAATATTACTTTTTATAGCAATTGAAATAGTTTATAATTTTTTAATTAATACAAATGAATAAAATAAAATAAAATGTCTGAAAGTTATTTTTAATTTTGTATTTATTTAATAACAACTTTAAATGTAACAGTGTCTCATAACTTCATTGTTTACTAAATACTGGATTTTAATCTTCGCTCGCTTGGTTTTTATTTTTTTATAGGTTCTGTATTTAAAATAAAAATTTTAAACCTATATAGATTTGTAGGTAATTTCATAACGATGTGGTATATTTTTTATTCGATTATCAGAAGCCCCGACATGTCAGAAACACTGAAAATTCCTGTAAATTCTTATTTTTATTACACAAGAAATTATGTGTTTTATAAAAATTATATCTCATTTAGCTCAATATGAAAAAAGTTTTTTTGGATTGTTTTGAGGAAAAAAAAAGAATTTTTTACCAAAATTTAGTACAGTTGTGAGTATGAAGAAAATAAGACATTTTAAAACAAGTGTTACTTTAAATGTTTTTGACTAAATTAAAAAATATTATAAAAATATAAATGATATTTAGAACTATATAAAAAATAAAATAAAATGGCCTATACTGGAAGTATTTTGATTGAAACCAAAATCGAATATTTTTACAAAAAAAAACAAACTTAATGTCTTTGTACCGCATGTGTCCAAAATTGAATATAATGAGCTTTATATCATGCATAATAAGGGACATTTAAAAAAAAAAACTCTCGAAAAAAGTCTTATTTCGCTCGATTTTCAAACTTTAAATAATCGTAACTCAGCCGAAAAAAGAAGTGAGGTCAAAATTTTGGGAATTATGTTTTTTTGATATATAATTTCAGACAAAAAATCATGAACAAAATCGGTGACATACGTGGGCCCTGTTTTTTTTATTACTGGAAATGCTCTTATATATATATTATATATACATTAATAAATATACTTACACGTTTATATTATATTGTGATACATTTGAGTTTCATGATATACAAGTTTATTTTTTATTTCGTTGAAATTCCTGGAACCGCCAATGCTTACATAAATATATATGTACATACATACATATTAAATCGCATGTATGTAATATGTAATTAATACACAGTTTGGGGCTGCGTGAAATTAAGTTGATATTATATGGCCATATATTTACCCTGCATTGTTAGGGTTCGACATTGTGAATATTATCTCTATACTGCTTGATTCCAGGATGTGCATACAACATACATACATGTATATTGTATTAAATAAATATGCGTGCATATGTTAACATGGTACTTATTATATAAATAGAATCCTGGACCTGAAACATGTATACAGGGGATTAAATAATGAGCGGATGTGGTATTTTACTTTGAATATATATTTAATGGTTTGTGAAATTTTATTTTATTTTATTTACTATATAAATATTTTGATATTTTAAAAATTGAAGAGGAATTGAAATGTGGAAAAATATTTTTTTAAATTTGACAATCTCCTTTTTTATTTTGGACTATAGTAATTATTGTTTGAAAAATTAATATAAATTATTTTGTACTAATTATATTATTGATAATTCTTTAAAACTCACGACAAGACTTTTTAAAATGTTATAATTAAGGTTGTCAACTTCAATCAATTCTTTAAAAGATGTTTTAAAAAAAATCGGGGTTATTTTCATTATTCATAATTACTCATATTTTTTGTTAAAAATGGATATTACTAGTAATAATAGTGATTATGTAGGTACATTTTAAAACATAAGAAATAAATGACATAACCTCACTTAATAATTATATTTTCTTACATTGATCTGACACAAAAGAATAAATAAATACAAAAATTGAAAAAAAGTATTCCACAAATAATAAATAATACATTCATCATAATACGTTAATTATACAGTTATAAGTTCTCAGAATTAAAAATATTCAATTTCAACAAACAAAACTGTCACTTGATGTATGCCTGATATAAATATGTTACACATTTTTTAATGCAAACATAACAAATTTTATCTTAATTCAAGAAAACATTCAATCATTGTAATTTAAAAATAAAACAGCCAAGTGCGTGTTGGGCATGCACATGATAGGTTTCCGTAGTCATTACGATTTATAAACAAGTTATTTAAATTTTTTTTATAAACTATTCTAGCTACAGTGTTCGTTATAATTTTCGTTGAAAGTACTAACTAAAAGCTACATTCTGGATTTTTTTAGATTTTTTGCATCGATAGTTTAGAAAGTAGAAGGGGGGAGAGGACGCTCCGATTACGACATTTAAATGCAAATATATCGTGACTGAAGGGTTAAAATCAAAAGATCATTAAACATTTTTTGTTGCATTTTAGGAGACCTATCTAATGACATCCCACTTAATGGGGTAGGTGAAAAAAAATGTGAGTTCACTTTTTAGTCTATGGAAAGGGAGTCCAAAAAATTTTTTTTTTCAAAAATCTTATCATTTCTGTTTTTGTGTTATCAGTGTTCGTCCGTATACCAAATTTCATCTTAATCAGCTTAAATTTTTTGAGGACGGACATGGCCATTAAATAAAATAATTAAAATAAAACAGATTTTTATAATATGTCAGTTGTAACTACTATGGCGCTTCTCAGCGAATATTTTTTTAACTATCAGAGTTCCGTATTAGCCGATCCTATGTGTTCAGAAATATCGCTTTTTTTAATAAACAGATAATTTCCTTATTTCCAGTTATCCGATTTAGCTGATTGTGAGTATTAATAGCATTCTATTCTGATAATAGATGAAGTTAATTCAAAAAGATTTATGTTAATTTATTACGTTTTGCGACCTGTAGCGTGTTGTTGTCACTTAAAAGTTTCAATTTCTCTACAAATTGAACTTTGTTTATATTTTTATAATAGAAAATTAAAACCAGTCGATATTAAACTAATGTAAGTAAATATGGAGACTGTAATGTTCTCTTTCAGAAAATGTTACTTTTAAGTGGGTTACTAAAGAAATTTATGATATAATGATCGTTTTATCAATATAAATACATACGAAAAAAATTTTTTTAGGACGAGAATAGAACACACATCCAAGCATAGCCTGTTTGTGGTGTGTAATAATGTTGATATCTAGTGTAATTTCTTGGTCCCGTCTCGTCCACTAATGCCACTTCTATAAATTATGAGTGATTATATTGTTTTTTATTATTTGTTATAAATATTTATGTAATTATAACTGTTTTATAAAACTGCCATTTTTGCTGGGGCTCAAAGTGTAAATAAATATTGCAGCACCATTTGAATTTAACTTAAAAATACATTAACGCTTAAAAAAGTTTTATTCTATTTTTTTTCTACCCATATTTCTTTATTGAATATCGACATTTTGTATAATCAGATTATCAAGTTTTCTTGCTATCAATAGCTTCCATAGTCAGCAGCTACAGAAACTTGTAATATCATTAAAATGTATCGGAGTCTAATCAATAACATACTTACAAAGATGTTATCTTGTCTGATAATTAAAGGGAATGGACTGATAGACGTTTGACATTTACTCGCAAGCTACTAGTTTTGCGCAACATTATCTAATGGCGTACCAATATTAAACATTTCAATACTAATAAAAGCTAATATTACAAGAAATCAATCAGGAGTTATATGACATTATTTAAATTTAGATTTTTAAATCACCAATGAAATAGTGAAATAATATTTAATTATATAATGTTTCATTGATCGAGACTAACTATTTAATAGAAAAAATTGCAGGTTTTTTGGTTCTTTATGAAAATATTTAAAATAAAACGTATTTTGCTAGGGTACATACATTTTTACCAAGCTAAATATTATGTTATTTCAAAACGATTTTTGTGACAAGCAACATTTTTTATGTTCTAGAAATAATATAACCAGCTAATACTTTGTTCAATAATAATAATTATAATTTATCGATAGTTTCATACGATGAAGAAGTGTTCTATTTTCGAATAACGTTCAGATAATAAAACAAACTTTATATCCAAAATATTTTATTGGATAAAAGATAAATTATACTACAATATTATATAATTTTAGTTATGAAATGATTTATTTTCACATGAATGAAGTTATCTTATCCTATTTTCTTGCTACTTTGTTTTTCAACTTTATAGAGAGCTGAAAGCAAAAGTTATAAGTTGAAGAATTTGAATTCATAACTTAGTTTAAGAAATTAGCAATTTTCTTTTCACAACAAAACTACGAAGAAAAATATTGGATTATTTAATAAGCAAATAATTTAAATTTATTTAGGTATGCATATAATACAGTACAGTAAAACGTCTCAAACCACCCCCTTCTCCTACAAGACCCCATTAGATTAGTATTTGATGAAACCGTTTTATTACTTTTTTGAATTATATTTTTTTGTATAGATTTGAAGAGGTTTCTGGGTATATAATATTAGAAGGTAATATTGTTTATAGTAAAAACATACAATAACATACTGACTCCACCAATCTGTAAAACACTGGACTAGTCGATTTTAATTGAAAATATTTGTGTAATAACTTATTTATATAGGCTGATTGTTTTTCATTAATTTTCATAAATACGCGTGTAGAAAAAAAGAGTGGCAAATACCTTCACTATATTATTTCTACGGTAGGTAGATATAATTAAAAATAATAATGTTTTTATATACTACCATGCGCCTTCACTACATTATTTTAAATATACAACCAAATCTATAAAAAATCATAAATATGAACTTTGTAGCAAATAGAGCGGCAAATACTTTATATGTATTATTTGTACAGTAGGTAGATACAAATAAAAACAATAATAAAAATGGTTATATTGTACCCAGCGCCTTCACCATATTATTTTTAAATATGCAATCAAATCTATAAACAACATGAACTTATCATTCAAAAATAATATATTTACTTTCTTAACGCTCCATTTATCAAAAACAAATAAAAAGGAAAACCAAATTTAAAATCAAATATCTCAGTTAAAAAACCCAATGTCGAAAATTGCGCAAAAAATCGATTCCTAAATACGACATTAGGTCGAGTGAAACAAATCAAAGCATGACATAGTGCCATCTCGTGGGGCAACGGACAAACATTTTCCCGACCGCCATTGTTGTAATTGCATGACCGTTAAAGATTCGAAATCACTTTGTTGTAACTTTTTGAACGGTCTCCAAGGACGAGTTACCCTCCAGCCAAACAGATTGTTCCGAATATAAATTCTGCGTCGGGTAAAGTTCGCTTTGGTTATGGCAGCGGCATTGCCGTTCTCTCCTGTGAAATGATACCACGTTTCTGATGTATATTTGTGTGTTTGTAAAACTTTTTATTGTGCTGATTTAACGGTTGTTTAGTCCCGGTTCACACAGACGCTTTTTACTCAAAACAGTTGAAACACGCTGTTGGTTTCTCTAATAGTTTTCACATGACAAGTATGAATAAATTAATTTAAACACAGTTTGATATGTATGTATGTTTATTTTTCATATGTAAATTAGTATAACATGTTCAAAATATCAAGATAGTGTCGTTAACTAACAGCATGGATAATTTAATTTTCAGGTTGTAATTTAAAATCACTTTATACGTTGGTATATATGGTCTACATACATTTTTTTATTAGAAGAATTTGAAGTATTTAAGAAAAAAAAACGACGAAGATTTTTAGCATAAATTTTTTTTTTTAAATAATTAAGAACTTGTGTCTAATAAAAGTCAAAATTTGTTATTAAAATGTATCAAATGCACAAAACTAAGGAGGGAACATTTAAGGCGAAGTCTCTGTGAATACCTAATAAAGTTAATTTGGAAGAGCTCATTTTTAATAGCACTACAAAAATATTGAAATTGTTAAATTGGAATGTTGAGATCAGACATTTTTCTATTTTTATAAAATAAAAATCTAGTTTTGTATACACAAAATGTCTTTAAACGCGAAATTAAATTGGAATAAACAAAGTTAAATATTTTTTATTGATTTCACTTATAAAAAATTTACAAATAAATTCAGTGAATTTTTAAATAAACAAAAGCAACATATCGGCTAGAAATTCATAGGTCCACATCACCGTAATTAGTAATGATAGTATATATTTTAAGAAATAAATAAATACATAAGAATATTGCGATAAACATTGATAGCCATATCTTGATTTTCTCACTTAATATTTAAAATAAGGCACCAACGTTTCTTATCTTTCTATATATCTAACCCCAATCTCTTTCTTAAATAACTAGTATCAAGGTTAATAAACTACACAGGTTGTCCCATAAGGTAGTTTCACGTTAATGGTTGACGGTTAGTGGCGTAGTCAGCCATCAAAATCCATGGAAACTACTAATTATTAACTATTAATTAAAAAAACATCTGCCAAGTAAATACACAGTACTTCCTCGTGCTATCGGTTTTTATTTAAATTGTTGAATAATTAACTACCTTTGGTGAATTACCAAAGGTAGTTAATTGTTCAACAATTTAAATAAAAACCGATAGTGTTTATATAAATTGCCTGGAATTGGTTAACATTTAATTTTTATGCAATTTTACTAAAAAATATTAGTTCGAAATTTTTCTTAAAACGCACCTGAATATTTTTTCATATATTTTTATTTTTTTGGAAATTTCAATCTAAATCTAAATTTATGCAAATGTCAAAATGACATTTATTACATTCAAGCAATATCAATTTAGAAAAACAAAACACGAATTTTTAAAATAAATTGAGATAAATCTTTGTAAGGGAAAATTTTACAACAAACGTTGTAGACCCATATTATAAGAAATTTAATGCTTTACAAAAAATATTCTAGAAAATTTTCACGTAACATGTGTCGTTCTTGAGATATCTTGAAAAAAGAAATATTTTGGGGTGTCACCTCTCCCCCTTACATACGATTTTGATGATTTTGAAATAGAACCGTCCTCAAGCCAGATCCAACCATCCGAACAAGTTTCAATAATATCGGTTCAGTGGTTCATGAGTTATGCGTGTGCAAGGATTCAAGAGACAGACTGACAGACAGACACGGAACGAAAAGTGTTCGCGTTGACGTGAAACGGATAAATCAATTTAAAATTTTGAAATCGGAGAACATTTTTTTTGTCTCAATCTGAAACGATCACATAGTTTCTCGTATCTTCGATATTGCGAGGAAGCAATTTTAATTTGATATAAGACAGCCAGTGACGTCACACGCACTCCCCTCCCGCTCATCCCCCTCCCCAAAATGCTTAGTTATGAGACAACCTGTATAGTTTAATAACCTTGACTAGTACACTCTTAAGAAAATAATATTAAAATAATATATTAAATTAATAGATTGTATAAAATTATTTTTTTCTATAGATCGAATATTTGCTCGTGTGAACGGTAACGTTTTGTTTGTTTAGATCCAGTATGTTGCACATAAACGACTTTCTGTGATAAGGTAGTTTTACTACAAGCTATATTAAACTTTTTTTTCGTTAAGTTCAAGAAGTAAAATATAAAAAAAATGCTTTACTTTATGTCTCTTTGGTCTTAATACTGAATGAGTGCGGGGGCGGTTGTCATGTCAATGTATATACTTTATTTTTTGTACAGGTCTGTGATTTTAAAGTATGTAACTTTTTGCCAAAATAAAATATATTTTTTATGTATTTGAGAAAAATAAATCTAATCTTAGTTTATTTATTATTATTTAACAATAAATATGAAACTAAATTCGATTAGAAAAAATATTTAAAAAATTACACACAAAAAAAAGAAGGTTTTTGGGGTCGCGAATTCGGGGTTTGTTTGACTCAGTCAGATCGCATTCCGTTCCTAACCTAAAAAAGTGACGAAAGTTGAAATATTCATTGAAAGGAAAGCGGTTATATGTTTTTAGGATCACTGAGTCCAAATTCGGGGTTAGATTGACGCGAATTTTACATTTATAACCTCAAAAAAGTGATTAAAAAAAACTGAAATAATTTTAAATTTTTAATTTTTTTTGCATTCAGCGTTCGGTACATAGGACGTAAGAGAAACCCCCTTCAAAGGTCCTTCGAGAATAAAATAACGAGATATCACAGGGAAAGTTAAATTAATTTTATAATACATTTTATTATATTTTTATATAGATAAATTTTTATTTTCTGAAAAATAATTTCAAATAAAAAAACATTTCCTTTTTATTTTATACAATAAAAATGTAAAAGATATTAAAACTTAGAAAATTTAAATTGATTATAAATGTAATGAGCAAATGATAAAATGAGTGGTTTTAAAATAGCTAAAAGATAAAAGTATATTGAAGATATGATGAAATTTTCAATGCAATAATGTCTCTTCTGTATTAAATCTCACTTAAATATTAGACGGAGATGTAACTTAACGAACCGATATAAATTCTGTCTTTGATGTTTTCCTGGATAAATTTTTACATCTTTTTGAAATAAGTTATTTTGTGTACATAAGAAAATTAAAAGGAACTGTATTTTTTTATTCTATTTTCTTGTTTATAAATGCACGTTGTTTGAATGTACAATGTACAGGTGATTATAATGAAACTACATAGGTTTATAATATACTTTTTTTTATTAAACTGTTCGTGCGTTGGCATATTTTATAGGATGAATATGTATTATTAATTCAAGCAAACTAGTCTATGTTGATTAATAGGATTATATATTTTATAGTTTTACTGCAAAAAAGTAATATGAAAATGAGAAATTTCTATGATAAATATTGTCCGATACCTATAATAATAGAAGCTTCATTTAAAATGTTAGAGACTTTTGTTTGGTGTTGCACGATAATAATAATAATATTTTTTATTACTTCGATTGTTTTTAAAGTATAAAATATGTCATTAATTCATTAATCTATGGAGAAAACAAATATGTTAGCAGAGCCGGCCTTAGAAAGTCTGGCGCCCTGGGCGAGATTTATTTTTCTGCCCTCTCCCCCCCTAAAAAAATGTTAAAAAATCACTGAAAATGTCAATTAAAATTGATAAATAAACAAATAAGTCGAATAATTCATATCTCAGCTTGGCGTGATCCTACAGACTCCAACACTTTTTTAAAATATAGCTTACATCATTAACTTTAAGACTATCAAATGACCTAAGACCGTCGAGACCTCCTTCCCCTATTATGAACAAATTAAAATTGATAAATTAACAAATAAGTTGATTAGTTAATATCTCAGCTATTACCTTAAATGTTTTCTGGGTTGTTGAATAAGGATTTATTAGTTAGCAGCTTTCAAATAATCGATTTTTATTGTTTGTTTTTTTACAAATTAACATTGTTTATATTTAGCTATATTTTAAGCTTAATCGGGTTTAACAGATCGACAAAAAATTTAAAGATAAAAAAAAATTACTCGAAAATTTCTTATGCTCCATTGTGCGCCGCCCCATCTGGCCTGGCGCCTCGGGCGGCCGCCCTGGTTCGCACCTCCCTCTCTAAAGCCGGTACTGATGTTAAGATTACACATTTTCAAAGAACTACAGTGACATTTGTTATTATTAAATATTCTTTTAAAATATTTTTAAGTTTTACAACATACAAATCTATTATAGATTTTTAAATTTTATTGAATATTTTAATTATATTGTGAACTACATTACTATTGACAATTTTTTACGTGTTTGTATAGATATTATATTTTGTTTGTTTCTATTGTTGTAATTATGGTCATTTTCATTAAATAGATCGGGATTTTTTTATGAATATTGGTTATTGTTAAAAATGTGTATTTTATAAACAGTGGACGGCAATGTTCACTAGGTCCTACTCTGGATATTAAATATTACTTGCAGCGTGACTCTGAGCTTCTATCACAACACATTGTTGGCAAGTATGATGGGCAATAGACTGATTGGTCCACAGTAGTCTACACTATCTTTTGAACACATTGAATTGTGAGAATTCTTCAAGAACTACCATTGCTACTGGAAGATCTACCTTTAAACATTCGACGATGAATGATCCTACACTTCATCGAATTGCCTTTGGCGTCTTCAATATCTTCATGTACCAAAAACAGACAAAACATCGTCATTCGTCAGACAGGATCGAATGACGATCATCTTTTTCAAGCCTTTGTACAGGAATAGGTGTTATACTGTTTCAATGAGTATAAAAAATGTTTGAAAAGTATTGCATCACGTTTTTATTGACTTATTAAGAATAGCATACTAGGATCGACTCACTGAAAAAATGAAAAAATCTACTTATTCTGAGATAAATAAAAGTTTTTTTTAAACAAAAACAGCCAGTTCATGTAGGTAATATGGTAGGTTTTTCGAAAGTGTATAAATTAGAGCATTTTACAACTATTTGAACATCTGAAAGTGTGATAGATTTTATAAAATTATTTTATCAAAGTTTTATAAGTTTTTAAATGTTAAACTGCAACCATATTTTTTTGTTTTTGTTATTCATAAATTTTATTTTGATCTGATGGTAGGTATAGCATAGAGATTTAAGTAATATAAAAATCATGTTTGACTTTTGAACTTTTTTGCCATTGATATGTATAAATCTGATTTTTTTAAAAATTTACTAAAATGGTCGATATAAAAAAACTGTTGAACTAAATAGGTATATAGGTTTAATCACTTCCAAATAACTCATTCTACCTTCCTTTAAAATATCCGTATCGTCAAACCAAACACCGTGTATAAGCATAATATACTTTTAGTAAGACATTTTGTGTGACCATTTTGCGTAAAACTAATATTGAAATTTTGAAACCTTGGCTGTAATGCAGTTCACATGGATTATTATAAACTACTTGTTTAAAGTACCTCAAGTAGGTAATATACATATGTAGCTACGTTACGCTACTTATATTCAAAACAAAAGAAAAAATCAATTCTGCTTAACGGATTGGAGAATGTAAAGTATATTTAAACATTTCTTTAGAAAGCTCAAAACCGAAAAAGAGACACAAATCCATCCCCGAGAGAAATCAAAATAAAATATGTACATAATAATAACAACAACAACAAAAACATCTTGGCATATGAACTTTCACGTACACACAAACGCATACACACTCGTCTTTGCAAACAAAATGTGTACAACAAAGCTAACAACGTATAATAATTATCTTTTAATATTGTTAATACATCCACGGAGTTGTCTGGGTTTGTTTAATCTTCTAATTTCATTCGATCTCGAATGTGGCACAAACAGATAGTCTCGTTGTCTGTTTGAAGTAGTGTTTACGTGTTTTCAACAAAATGTTCACTACAAATTAGGAGTGTGCGGAAGATGACGTACGTGCGAGCGTGTGTGTGCGTGTGTGCGTGCGTGTGTGTGTGTCAAGATTAATTAGAATACCTTTGAAATTGTTAGCACGTATGTAAAAACAGATGAAGGTGCTTTATTTATTTGTAAAGATCAAGAGAATTAACACAACTTAAAAAGTTAATTTTTAATTGGCTATTTGACAGTATAGATAATAAGTTATAAAATGATTTAAAATTTATAATATACTAGCTGTTATCCGCGTTGAAAACAGGTTAGGTAAAACAGATTTGTTGATAGTTGATAAAATGCGGAACTCTGCATTAGTATGACTGATATAAAACAAATAAATTCTCTTAAAAGTTTAATAAAAATTGAGGATTGAATATGTGCTTGCTCTTTAAAAATTGTTTTTTTTACAGAAGAATTACAAATTGTTAAACATACAAATACTTATAAAAAAATATACCTACATTAAAATATTATTAAATAATAACATTGATGGCAATTGTAAAAATAGTAGCTCCAGAACTGTTTCACATATTTTGTATGGTGCTCATTAAAAAGTCAACAAAAGTTAACCCATTAACGCCCAAGAGTGCGTCAACGCAACATTATGAAAACTATTTTTTTTTAGTGATATAAAATTTTTGTTTTCTTTTATTATTATATGAGCTTGTCAGAAGAAGAGACTTTCTTTCATTCTGCCAAAATAGAATAGTTATATTACTTTTGTTATAATTATTATTCATATTTAAAAACACATAAAAAAGAGAATTTACGCACATGTTTACAATTTCAGTAAATTTAAATAACCTGTGATATTTATCAGTATTTGTTTACTCTTACTGTATTGTTAATGGGTCTATCTTACGAATAGACATATTAAAAAAATTAATTGTTTATGTTTAGTTGAAAATAAACAAACGAAATATCTAGTGTGCGCTGACGCACTCTTGGGCATTACAATGAACACAAGTGGCGATACAGATATTATTGTAAAAACCTCAGCAGTTCAGTGCATCATCTGTATCTTTATGGATTATGGCTTCTGGTTGTAAGCCGCGTCAATATGGTCGTGTTATCGACCAACGTTTCATCACACATTGCAGTGGACTTCTTCAGGGCTCTTCTAAAAGTTAAGGTTAGTAGAGCCTTGAAGATGTCTACTGTAATGTGTGACCTAACACGACCAAATTGACGCGGCTTACACCCAGAAGCTAAAATCTATATCCAGATCACTGCGGAAGCCTCAAATCTTTATTGTGAAATTTTAAAAGAATATACATACAAGGCTAGTAATGTTAGTATATGTATATACATATTCTATAAATAATATTTATTAAAAATAATTTACGTAACAATGGTTATTAGTTATTCTCATAATAATACAAACTATGTAAATTTTCATTACTTTTATATTTTTTAACGAAACTTATTTCTATATAGATGTCATATGAAATGAGATAAAATCTAACAGAGCAAAAACTCGAACAACTAATTTGTATTAGTTGCTCTTCTGAAATGAGTGATTATGAAATAGATGCAGTTTATGGTATATTACTCTCTAAGTAGATGAATTGACTAATGAAGAGGGAAGTGACTGCGAATCATAGTATAAATACGTGGGAAAAAAATGGTGGTGGCCACTATTTAGCAATATGATATAGATATTATAACAGTAATTGCGTGGAAAATTCACAATATTGCAAATAATACAAAAATTTCCCAGCTTGATTTTCCTTCCTATGTTGCTGATGCCCTAATAAAGCACGGGGGAGTAGCAAATGAGACACAAGAACCTGTGTCCACAATCCACAAATCCTAATCTCGGCCGTCCTTCAATACATTTTTTATGAAAAGATGTGTAATATGAAAATATAGGCCATATTATCAGAGTACATGATACAAATGCACGAAAGAGATGTAAACATTCTACAAATCTTGAGGCTTCCGTGGTGATCTTGATATGGATTTGACTTCTGGGTATAAGCCGTGTCGATTTGTTCATGTTATCGGCCAACGTTTCGTCACACATGGCAGTGAACATCTTTAGGGCTCTTCTCTACTATTAGAAGAGCCCTGAAGATGTACACTGCAATATGTGACGAAACGTTAACATGATCAATCGCCGCGGTTTACACCCAGAAGCCAAGATCCAGATGTAAATATTGTAAAAATCAAAGAATTTTTGAGTTATATTTTTAGATTCACTTATTTATATATTTTTACTATACATAGTTATATTATACCTTATACGCCCAAGAGTGCGTCAACGCAACATTAAATATTGGGGAACTTGGACCCCCCAAAAATTTTTTTGTTTGTAAAATAAGTTTATTTTTTAAATAAATAAACATATTAACAAAACATTTCTTATAATTTTTGAAAACTTAACCCTTTGGGCATTAATGGGTTAAATCTGTTAATGAAAATATCCTCCAAATTATAAAAATACTGTAATCATAGTTTCATAATTTTATAAATTTTGAAATTTCATGACCTTTATCAAATTGAGCACGAACCATTTGATAGCTTTCATATTTGTTACTTTTTATAAAGATGATTTTATGGGCTTTTATTCTGTAGTCGTAATCCAACTATAATTGACGTACTGACTGATTTTTTGCACACTTATTTTATTCAGACAAGATAATAAAAGTATGTGTATGAATATAACC
Source organism: Sialis fuliginosa (assembly GCA_961205875.1). Taxonomy (NCBI): domain Eukaryota; kingdom Metazoa; phylum Arthropoda; class Insecta; order Megaloptera; family Sialidae; genus Sialis; species Sialis fuliginosa. The sequence goes on along the minus strand of OY540809.1, from coordinate 28,007,214 downwards.
CGAAAAAATATTTTATTTAAATATAATTTTTAAATTGAAGGAATTAAAAGTTCAAAGAATTTGAAATATTGTGGTAGGTATTACGCAGTAATGATTAATATATTTTATGTATGTTCAGCAAACATTCTTTAAATAACATCGCTAGAATAAGATTATAACTCAAATTAATACAAACTGACAGTAAGAATCAAAAATATATAAAATTCTCTCAGATGCGTTCCTTCAACAGAAGAACCCGGAATAATAAAAAGCCAATGCAAATAAAGAAACAAAATACAGCTGTGTATTTTTACATCTTAACACAAACATTTTCGTCGTTGATATAAAATATTCAGCAGATTCGCATCTGTAGAAGGTTTTAAATTAAACTGACACTGTAAATGCCGCTGTGAAAAATGTGGCGGCAAAAAAGGTCCCTGTAAGGAAATGGAAAAGAATACGTCCCTTGAAATGTACGTATATGTATGTATGCGGGTGTGTGTCATATGAAAATGTCATACCGACAGTGACGGGTTAATATTGGGGGCCAGGGAATACACACTTGTAGTTAAAATAACACATTACATGCATATTTTGTTCTGCCATATATTCGAAATTAAATAAAAATACCTGCATACTTACCACAGTTATTGATTAATCAGCTTATTATTGGTTACACAGGCCGACATAATTATACTTTCTCTGTTTCAAAGGTTTTCGGCATGCTGAAACCAAATCCGTTGTCTAAATTACGTCATCACGTCAGGTTTTTGAGATATCCTAATTTATAATTACTATTTTGGTAATGTTTAAGAATTTATTGCCAAGTAGGTATTTTTTTCTATAGTTTTTGTTCATAGTAAACATAGTTCTATCCTTCCTCTTTAATTTTTTTTTACTTTTTACTGTACAATTTTTTTTCGCCGAGATATATTAGTTTGAATATATGATATTTTTATTAATAGAGTAGACACAAGTGATATAATAGACTTTACTATGTACAATGTACCTACATATAAATCGTACAATAAAAAATAAACAAAAATTATAAAGAGGGAAGATATAACAATTTTTTACTAGGAACGAAAACTTTAGAAAAAATTACCTATTTGGTGATAAATTCTTAAAAATTGCCAAAATCATCATTTTTGGGACATTTAAATTAGGGTATTTCAAAAACCTGATGTGATGAAGCAATTTGAATAACGGATTTAGTTTAAGCATGCCAAAAACATCAGAAATTACCTATTCAAATAGACAACAGAGAAAAAGTATTTTTTGACAGCCTGTATTATTTTTTGGACAGTGTTACATCAACCGGTGAATTTTTTATGGTTTATATCTATAAAAACTACATAAGCTTATATGTATTTTAATAATATTATTTTGCAATATATGGCGACTTTGATGTTAAAAACTTCAACAAATAGATGGTTTGAAGATATTTTTCCAATATAACAGTTACTTTATTATTATCCTATTAAAGATATAGTTCTTCCAATCATTTAAAGCGTTTAAACATTTTCATTGGATTATTGGTTTAGATTTTATTGCAATTCTATAACGTAGCCATTGAGTTGAACGGAATGTATTTATCTATGGACTGTATGTTACTCGTACATAGACAGAGGTCATGTTATTTTTATATTCATTTTTCATTTCGTTGCACATCGTCACTGCACATTACATGGTTACGTTGATGCAATTTTTGATGCATTTATTATTTATGTGCATGAAAATAAAATATTAAATTAAATCCATGTATGTACGAGACATGCAGTATATCATACAAGAAGACTATTGTTTGAAATAAGATTTAGATCGGTTTGTAAAAGCTTTCAACTGTGCTTTTGATATGGCATTAAGTACATACATCTCGAATAACGTATAATATAAAAGCGAAGCTCCGTATGTTTGATTGTTTATGTCTCAATCACGCAAAAACTACTGATCGGATTAAATATTCATTTTATATCAGGATAGTAGATACTTAGGATTAATATAAAGAATAGCTTTTCAACAATAACGTAAGTTATCTACTATATACATTATACATACATACATTTAATAACATGTTCTGACTAAATGATTGACTGATTAATCATCACCGAGCCGAAACCCCTAGAATAGAATACTGGACATGGACATGAGAGTTTCAGTCGCGGCGAGGGACGGGAAGGGTGAAATCTCACAAATTATAAGTGAAGAGCGATCTGTGAGATCGCATGTCCATAATAATTAAAGATTAATACTAATAATATAACATGGTACTGGCACCAGTTATAGCCACTATAAGAGCAAGGTTTACTGTTTTTGTGATTGACGGGCTTGTTTTTTGTAATTCACATGAACTCATGTTACTAATAAAACAAGCAACTCTTTATTTAATTAATTAAATTACCAAACTCCGTAAATATATTTTGTTTTTTAAATTATAGCCTTTTATTTTGTTTATGTTTTTTCTTTAGAAATGAATAAAGTGAAACCAGTAATGAGCACGCAGTGATGGACACTTGCTAATGATGTACTACGACACAAAAGATATAAAAGAAAGAATAGTCAAATTTGAAACAATGCAAAGCAGTTCCTATGATAATATAATAATTAATAAATAAATTATACTAATAATTAGTTTAAATGTCCACCATTTTGATACCTACTGGCCGATTGTCATCAAATCACGCTGTAAGACAGATAAGTGTATATAGTTTAATATTCAGAAATGGTAATTATCAAATATCAACAAATATAGCCATTATTGGGGTCATAACCAAGACTGGTGCCAGTACCTTATATAAACCAATATTTATTATCCATGACAGTAATTCAAAATAAATTAAATCATATGACTTACTATTTTTACACAGCTATACATAGAGCTACTGTTCCTATTCATGTGCAAAATTGAACATTTTTTAGCACGGCCACTGCACACAGGGGTGTAATGAGGGGCCATTAGCCACGAAACAGATGGTATTAATAAACGTGTCACCAAAACAAAAGCCATTTGGATTGTGTGAGTGTAAAATATAAATGATTACCCCTGTTTATTACAGTTTTCTTACAGAGAATAACGTTACTGTAAATTTATGAATTTGTACAATTCAGTTTATGTGGACTGTCATTTCTCGTTGGACGAGGTTAATAAATTTAATAGTTAATAATTTTGTTTGGTATCGTAAATAGTAATTATTTTACGCTGGATTTAAATCAACTGTTAATTATTTAACAAAAGCACTACCGAGATGTGAACTTGTATTAATTAACAACTGGATTTGTGTCGATTTCCGAGCCCTATATCTAGACAATGGGAACATATATTAAATGGGGTTAACTATTGACTAACAATGGCTTTAAAATAGCGTTGTGGAGCCGTATTAGTTACAATTGAACTATTTAAAAATATTTTTTTGCTTTCTTAAAAAATCTTTGCCAAAATGTAAAAAGTTTGATATTGCTTTTTGTAGAATTTTGGTAATTTTTAATAAAAAAAAATTCTGTCGTCGGTCAATACATAATATTATTAGGTTAATGATATTCTGACAGTCTGTACTAATTATTAATGTATTATATAGAATATTAAAAATGGGTGCATATGTAAAATCAAGACCTCAATACACATCGATATTTATTTTTGAAAACACACATTTGGGTAATGGTTTTGTTCTAACTTTACTTTTAAATTTTTTTTTTCGAAATTTGTTTTATTTAATTATATATATTTTAAAAGTTCGTTTGTCCAATGAACACGTTTGGAAGACTTAATAGGTATCTTAATATTTTTACAAATTCTTAAGCTTTTAAAACCAACATCAAAGTACCTCAATTTAATAGAATAATTTTGTAGATCAGAAGAAACGTTTAAAAGGGGACTTTTTAGTAATTAGAAATGCTTTTTTAAGTTCCATCCAATATGATTAAAAATATGTTCATTAATATCTTTTTAAATAATTTTTAATATATGAAAAATTTCAATAATAATAATAATAAAATTCACTTTTGTATATATAAATATTAATTTTCTTATTTCTTTCTTATTATTATTATTTTTTGTAGTTGCATATGTTTCCAGGGCAATAAGAATTAGTGATGTATTAATTAGTATTTAAAATTCAAATTTTGAGCGTGGTTTTCACCCCTTCAATAGCTGCGATGAGAATTGTGATTGAAAATTGGGTCACAAATACTAAAAGGTTGAGAAAAACTGGATTAACACTACAATAGGTCTGGAGAACTCACTGAGACAAATATTTTCCCCAATTCAGATTGGTGTATTTTTAGGGTTCCGAAGAAACCCTATTAATCTCACTTTGTCGTCCGTCCGTCCGTCCGTCCGTCCTTTTCACTCAAAGCCAAATAACTCGTAAACTATATAAGCTAGAGACTTTAAATTTTTACTGAACATGTAAAATGACACCCTCTAGTAAAATATGTACAAATTTATTGAATAAATAATTTTTCAAAAGGAACAATAAGGAGCTAAAGCTAGGTAAAAAAAATTTTTTTTTATATCAAGGCATGTGGCACGTTAAAATGTATTACCAAACAAGCGGAATTTGACCTTTTTTTTATTTTTTTTCTAAATCAAAAATGGTGCCAGTAGGGGGCTTTAAAGCAAATCCAAAAAAAAACAAAAAAATTGTATACCAAGACGTGTGGCATGTCAAAATGTACATCTCAATTAGTAGAATTTGACCATATTTTTTTTTTTTTTTCAAACTCAAAAATGGCGCCTGTAGGGGGCTAAAAGCAGTATTTTATTCTGCCCCCTTCTCTAACTCTGTAACTACCGGCTCAAAAAATCTGAAAAAATTTGGTAACGAGGTTTTGGTGGGACTACCAACGACAAATACTAAAGTCAACAATATAATTTTAAATTTTTGAATAATAGGGAGGGGAGTAAGAGAATTTAAAAATTTTATTTTCATATCTAGGCATGTTGTATGTCAAAATGTACATCTCAATTCGTAGAATATGAGCATATTTTTTATTTTGTTTCTTACTCAAAAATGGCGCCTGTGTTAATAGCAGTGTTTTATTTTGCCCCCCCCCCCACTAACTCTGTAACTACTGGCTCAAAAAATCTGAAAAAAAATTGGTAACGAGGATTTGGTGGAACTACTAACGACAAATACTAAAGTCAACAATATATGTTTAGGACGAATCGATTGTGACCACATATACTAAACTTGGACAAAAATTACCTCTTTCAGAAGGCTTAAAAGACGAAAATTTGCATCTTTTCGGGGAAAATAGTTGAAAAATTAATAACATATTAATAGCTTAATCAATGAAAATCGTTAATGTTTAAGGGTATATAAAAATATATATATATCATTTTTTCTCACTTTTCACTTCTTCCATTCCTTGACTGGACTATAACCGTTTTTATAAAACTTTATATTTAACCGAAACTGCACTGTATACAAAAATTATTGGAAGGAAGCAGAATTCACATAATAATTTTTACGACCACATATTACATTTCCTAGTTTAAATTCTAGTACACGCATAAAATATCTTTCCCCCACACGACTATGAATAAATAATTCAAAAAATAATATAAATATTAACATAAAACTGGGACATTATTCTCATAAATATTTCATGGTGCAGTATCATATTATTTCATTATGAGCAAATATCTCTACATGGGATGGGGCAAACAGTGTAGCTTGTCGCGGAAAATTATGCGGGTCTACACTTACATAATTAAATAGTTTCAGGAGCTGAAACCGTGCCCCAACGGGAACTGAACCGTCATTTTTTGTATTTCCATTCCTTGTTTAAAACACTGTAAGAATTTTTATTAACAGTCAAAATTATAAAATGCCCATTCTCTTTTGCTCTTCATATACATAACGCCACTGGAAACACGCATGTCGACGTTTAATAAAGACTCATGTTATATCCGCAGCAGCCAGGGGCGTGGTTACTACTGATACATGGGGAGGGGGTTGGTGAGGGTACAAGAAAACGCCGTTGTACGAATATGAATATCTGATTATTAAGATATTGCATGAATGTTCATTTGGTAGAGAATTTTTTATTAGCTGCTTCTTTGTGAAAAGATGCAACGACTGCGACGCTTAAAATATGGTATTGTTTTTTCAAGTGGGGAGGAAATGGAGATAATGTTATATATATGCATATGCACTTTGTTACAAAATATATCTTCAAAACGAGAATGTAGCTTGTTTTCGGATGTTTGATTATTTTTATTATTTACTGGGTAGGTACTTTATTGTTTTTAATGGTGAAGGATTCGTGCACTTATATGTGGTGTGGATATACAAAAAATTTAGAATCTAGTTGTTTTTTACTTTATGGATCCACCATAGAGATATATAATAATATAACTGGAGCGATAATTCTAATAGGCGAGCGCGTGCTCATAGAGATAGATAACAACTTACCGCATTGCTTAGTATTCTTTAAACTCTAATATACATATATATTATTATATATACATAAACATACTTGGTATGTGTGTATGTGCGTTAATTTAAAAAACAACTGAACTGATTTTGGTGAAATCTATACAATGTGGATCTAGGCTTCTGGGTGTAAGCCGCGTCGAATTGATCGTGTGGCCGATAACACGACCAAATCGACGTGGCTTACACCCAGAAGCCAAGATCCATATCAAGATCACCGCGTAAACCTCAAGACATCTATACAATGTGTTCCTTGAAATCTAAGAAATACTGTAAGGTACATATTATATGATCATGTTATCTCTCAACACAACTGTAGAATGAGTATGTACTTATATGTTTTTATTTTCTGAGTAACACCGGGCCCTATCAGTTATATTTTCGTTATTATTTGATTCAAGGGATCTATTTTACTATAATTATAATGGTGATTAAATAATATATTTAATTTAAAAAATATGATAAGGAAATTAATACAAATTTTATATCTGATAAAATGTTACTTTTTAGTACTAATCATATTCTAGGAAACCTTAACCATTACCAAGAACGTATTTTAAAGTGTTTTGTGTATAAACTCGTAAAAGTTTTTTTTTATACTTTAATATAAATTAAGATAAACGGATAAGGCTTTAAAATAAAATATGTACATATTTTCTATGAATCCATGTTATGAAAATTTCAAGAGCGAGAAATTGTTTGTAAAATTTATTGTGTCATAAAACATGATTCTGTACTCTCGTATATGACATATTATTAAATGAAACCTTTAATAATAAATTTAAGAATGTAATTTAATATAGTGTATGAAAAAAAATGTAAACGAACAATTTTAAATTTGGTAAAGTATTGTTGAAAAAGTTGCTAGCTTGGGTTCAATTATCATTTGTTGTACTGGTAGTGGTAAAGTTTGTGTTAAATACATACAATATAATTACTAGGGCTGCTCGCCAAGATGATACTTTTTTCTGTCTTAAAACGAGATCGAGACCGAGACGATATTACCTTTATTTATAAGTCTCGTCGAGAGTCTTTATTTTAAGATAACAATATTTTTTAATAAAAAAAATCACACGAGACTGATTTTTCTCGGTCTCGGCCACATGTGCAAGATAAGACAGTTTTAAAAATGGAAAGCGCGACGTGTCTTACCTGACTCTTGTCTCATATCGATTGCAGCCCTAATAAGTATACGAACATACAATAAAATAAACCAGTGTCGCCTATGATCGAAATTCGACCAATATTTTACCTACCTTAACGGGAACATACACACATGATTTTTTTTGTGCACATCTATGGCACAGAATCTAACCTAACCTAACCTAACTGTATAGATCTCACAAAACAACAATAGTTAACACAAATACAAATATTTTATGTTTACTTTTAGACAAGAATAAGCAAAATGGCAACTATAATTAAAAAAAAATAATTTAAAAAATGAAAACTTACTTAATTTTCTATTATTAAGGGTAAAAGCTATTATTTACAACAAAAATTTCCAAATAAAAACATTGTAATTGAACGCGAATTGATTTGGAATTCTCTACGTTTAACAAAAACCCAAAAATATTTATTTTTGCCGCTTGATGGCACTAGGAGTTGTTGTTGAACGATGCGAGGGGAAATAAACAATCAGCGAGAGGGTAAAACATGTGTGTATGTTAACTTTATTTGACCTGCCTTAACGGCAACATACACACATGATTTTTTTGTGCACATCTACAGTACCTTTGGAATGATATACGTTTCATTCACCTCCTTTTATAATAAATACTAAAAAAACGTTCAACAATTTTTAATGTTCACGTATTAATATGAAGAGATTGTCAAAACAATTTTAATAATAATAGTGATTATGTAAGTACATTAATTTGAAAACATAATAAATAAATGACATAACTTCACTTAATAATTATATTTTTTCTTACATTGATCCGTCACAAAGGAATAAATAAAAAAAAACCGAAAAAAATATTCCACAAATAATAAATAACACTAACATTACGTTAATCAAACAGTTACAATATTTCAGAATTAAAAATATTCAATTTCAACAACAAAAAACGCAACATGGCGCGCAATGTTGCGTAACGTCATAATTCAGTATTGACATGTCAGTCAATGCTTAAATATAGATTGTTTGGGGTGTGCAATAGAAATTAGACTTCTATACAAAACATTTAAGAACGAAAGAGAAAATATTTGTTAACCAGTAATATATTATTAGCACACCCAAAGCATGCTTTGAAGTGTGGTATTACTCTCGTCCCATTATTTTTTTGTATGAAATTTGATAAAATGAGCATTATATATTAAATTTCTTCAGTAATCCCCTCACATATTTACATTTTCTTAATGAGAACATTACAGTCTCCATATTCACTTAATTTAATATCGATTGGTTTTAATTTTCTGTCATAAAAATATAAACAAAGTTCAATTTGTCGTTTTAGACCTATTTTTACACCACGGCAACCAATTTCAGCTCGCAATACGTAATAAATTAACAATAAACCTTTTGAATTCGCTTCATCTATTTACAGAATAGAACCCTATTAAAACTCAGCGAAATCGGATAACAAGAAGTTAGGAAATTTGCAGTTGATTTAAATATTTTTGTGTATTTTAACGTCAAATTTTTTGGTAAATATATAGTTGTTCAGGAAAGTTTGAAAAATATCCGCTAGGCGCGACCATCGCGTGAACTGACATGTTTTATACATCTATATACTTACATCTGTCATTATAGCTAAAAAATGCACATTTAAATTTTGTATTGTATTAAATTATGTTATTGTCACTTATTGTTTGATACGTTTTTCTATGAAAATATACGAAGGTAATAAACATCTGGATATTGTTCTGTGTTATGAATTTCAACAATTTCATATGTTTCATTGTTGGTATGGTATGTTTGTTTTTTTTAAATTTTGAATTGTGTTTGCTGAAATTTAATGTTAATTCCGAAAAATTATAATTGTAGGATTAACGTATTTTTTATTTATTAAAATGTATTATTTATTATTTGTGGAATATGTTTTTCAGGTTCTGAATTTATTTATTCTATTGTTACAAATTGTTTTAAGAAAATACATTACTTGAAAGTGAGGTTATGTCGTTTATTACTATTAACATCAATTTTTTACAAGAAATGAGAGTAGATAAGAATATTGTCATTTTTTAAACATCCTTCAAAAAACGATAGTTTCAAAAGTATAAGGGGTGTGCATTTTATGGCCAAGTCATGCTATTTGCAGACTATAGAACCTTAACAAAACGGAACCTACTTTTTTGTTTTCGTTTTATTTTTTTTAAATTGATCATATTAAGCAAATGATTCTATTAATCAGAAAATATAACTAGCACCTACTGTATTTACATTGGAAGTTGTTGAATTACAAACCATATTGTGAATAGACTGAAATTAAGTTCTTAAAGACATTTCTTAGCGGGAAAAAGTTTGTCAACATATGTTTGTATAATATTCTGATTGAAAATTCCGCTACCTACGGCTTTTTTTGCATTTTATTGGATATTGCAGTTTTGAAAAAAGTTTACAGTTTGGCTCTTTTATTAAGTTACATAAGAAGTGAATGTATAAATAGCTTATTATATTAAACATTTTCTACAACTTAAGAACAGAACCTAATTCAGAAAGTTAGGATGCGAATGAAAAATTCTTGAAACGAAAATAATTGTATAAACGTCAGAAATTTAGTAAAGAAAAAGTAATAGAAGCTTTCGAATCACAGATTCATCCTCAGGCTTTTATTTTTATTTATATACATATATTAATTATTATATTATTATTTATATATAATAATATGTATGTTTTGTAATTTTTTTTATTGAGATTTTTGATAATGATTAAATTCAGTAGTTAAAAAATTAAATATTTTAAATTTGTAATAGATGAAAATAAACTATAACTATCTTTATTAATCGTTGATAAAAGGTAATAAATGTATGACATGTTAAATTGACAATTTAATGAATAGAAGCCAATCTTTTATAGGTATGTTGTAATATATGCTAAATATCAATACGAATAAAATACTTCTGTTTTAGAATCTACATTTTTTGAAATTCATCAAAAATCTTTCATTACAATACATTATCTGCTGAAAAATATTAAGCTTCATTTTACTCTTTTAAATTTTTTTATACCACCAAAATTACTCCGACTGTCACTTAAACTAAAAATATACATATAAAACAATGTCACTCTACACGTGTTTCGACTTCACAAGAAGTCCTGATCAGGAGCCTAACAGTTTTTTTTGTTTTATTGTGGTTAAGGTGTACATTTTTAGTTTAAATGAGTAAGAAACCACAGTTTCTCCGTGTTTCCAGTAGTACTCCGGCTGTGTTAATTTGAATTATTTTTTTACTGATTTTCACTAAAACTGTGATACTTTTGCAAATTTTTGTCGCAATTTTTGTTTTCCAAAATACTGATTTGAAGGTAACGAAGTTCTCTACAAAAAGATTGTTTTAAAATTTCATTTTCTATATAAATGCACTCTACATTGTTTCAAAATATACAGTTTTTCAAAAATTTTAAACTATATAAAAAAGTTAAAAACTGAAAATATTTTGAGGAACAAATTACAGCATCATAAACTAGAGTAAATTTTCTTCATGACAAGAAAAAAAAGTTTTGTAAAAAGTCAATTTTTGATCATGTTACAAGCATTTGAAAACAAGCAAATTTTTAGGTATCCTCTAAACTAATGTGCAGAATGTAGAACTGTTCATGTACTTGTATAAATGTAAAGTCGTATGCAGAAGTGGTCGACCACTTTTCATTTAAATTCACTTATGACACATTAAGTAAGCTCCACCCATTTGATTATTATAATGTTTCAATCATTTCTCAATGTACCAAACAAAACTCATTTGCTAGATAAAGAAGTACTCTTCGTTTATAATACTCATATATATTTGTGCGATAATATAATAAAATGTAATCTATTGAAAATTGTATAAGTTAATTTTGTAGCAATAATATTTAATATTCCGAATTTTAGTATTTAAATATATTAAACATGATACAAAATTAACTAATGATATGGACGTACATATATTTGTGTTTTTATTTCAAATGATGTAACTATATATGCTCTGCCCTAGAAAAAGATAACCGATAATGTTTGTCTTATTTTTATTATTTTATTATTATTATTGTTATTTTTCAAATGAAAGTAATTGTACTTATACTTAAGTTCTTTACCAAACAAAAGTATTTTGTTCTTTTACCTTAATATATTTATTGAAAGGAATTTCTACTTGAATTTAAATACTTCTTATAACTGTATGTACTTAATTACTTTCATTGTATTCAATTTTATAAATTTATTTTGGTAATTAATACATATATAAGTACATATTTTTGTGAAGTAATTGTATTTAAGTAGATTATTTGGAAAAAAGTATTTGTATTTGTCTTTAAGTACATTTTTTTTGTAGTTGTGTACAGGTATGTTTGAAACACCTTTGTCAAAACCGATATATATATTTATTCAGAAATAGCCTACCTTCTTTCAAATGAAAACTACATAATCGTTCCTGAACTTCTCTTTTCATATTCTTCCGCCATAAACTTTATCTCACTTTCACACGTGGGATGAACTAAAGAACAAGAGAAAAATGATGCCAATATTTCAAGATTACCTACCAGACTTTGATAATAAAGAATATAGATTCATCAATGCGACACCAGTTGGCGCTGACGTTAATAAACAGCTCTAGTTTTTTCTTAAATATCGCGCGCTTGGATCGTTGGCTATTAACTTCCTTCCAGTTATTGATAACGTAATTCTGAAAACTCTTTATTTAAATCAATGAATTTTTAAATGGAATATTTTTCAATATCGTTCACATTTGTCTTTTTCAATGATTTCTTTTGTTTTATTGTTTTTGAATGGTAGGCATTTTTGTTTTACAAAGTGAAACAATAGATTACTTTTTTATGTATTAGTATTCAGAAAATCTTGAAAATTATTATTACATCGAATAAAATTAACAGATTATATTTTATAGATAATAGTATGTTCCAGGGTTTCGAACCGGAACTGAACTGAAAATCGAAAACCGGAAAAATCGTTATTTTTTGCCGTAACGCAAATCGGAATCGAACCGAAAAAAATATCGGTTTTTTTTCGATTCGGTACATGTTAAAATATGCGCGTTAACATGATCTTACTCCCCACTTCAGTTGTTCAGGGTTGTCATAAAAATACCATAAACTGTTCTAAATTATGGTAGAAAATAAATATTTAATACAAATAAAAATATTTTTTAATTAATCATTCAGACCCGTTATTATTTTCGAAACGAAAACCGAAACCAAACCGATATATATATTTTTTTACTCGAACCGGAACGAAAACCGAAACGAAAAAAATAACGGTTCGAAGCTCTGGCATGTTCTACAGCTTTTATTTCAAATATGTTTTTATCACGAACCGTTTCAAAAATAATTTGAAAATGTGTTAGTGAAGCTATTTAAAAAAGGATGTTCACATCAACAATATACATAAGCATAAATTTTAAAATTCTGTCTGTATGTTTACAGAGCGTTTATTGATCGACAGACAGACACAAATACATACGTCGTTGGTTAATGATTGTAATCAATTCATAGATCCTCAAAATATGTAAGTATCAAGTTTGAAAATATTCATAATTCATGTACATCCGTTCCTTCTTTTTTCATTCTTAAATAATACACAGTTTTTATGAATGAAAATCAAAACTCTTTATTGAAAATGGTAGGTGGATCTTTTCCATTTATGTATGAAAAACAATATCGTTCGTGTGACCACCACGGCTTTTTTTACAGACCTGCATCCGAATATCAAAATTCTGATAACTTTTTCTAATATGATAGGGTCTATGGCCGCAATTTTCATCCGAATGTTGCGCTTTAGGTCTTGAATTGTACGGAAGGTATTTACGTACACTTTATTTTTCAAAAAAAACCCAAAGGAAATAATCCAAAGGGGTCAAATCGCACGATCTTGACGGCCAATTCACGTCCGAATTTCTCGAAATTATGCGATATAATAATAATAATAATAATGGCCGAAAAACCCTCACTTCCTCACGTGGTGGTCACATGAACGATATTGTTTTTCAAACATAATTGGCAAAGACCCATCTTCCATTTTCAATAAAGAGTTTTGATTTTCATTCATAAAAACTGTCTTTTATAATAAAATTTAAAAAAAATATTCAGAAATAATATTATCGCAGTGAAAAATTAATGAAATCTACTTTTATATTTCTAATATACTTTACGTAGAGTTGATACATTAAAAAAAGTGAAAAGAAGTGTAAGTTTTACTTGCACAATAAGGGTCGATCCTGACTATCGTACCAGTCCCGGTCCGGTCTCGCTCCAATCAAATATAAATATACAATAAACAATGAAATCATTCACACTATAGGTATCGTACCGGCCTCGGTCCAATCATACTCCGATACAGTATTTATAAGGGTCGATCTAGACTATCGTGTCGGTCTCAGTCCAGTCATGCTCCGATACAATATTAATATACTGAATATTTGATTGGAGCGACAACGGACCGGGACCGGCTCGATAGTATGGATTGGTCCTTACTATACTGAATATTTGACTGGAGCTAGACCGAACTGAGACCGGCATGAAAGTCTAGATCGACCCTTAGTATTACCAGATATCTTTAATAATAACAAAACCATCATTAATGCAGATGACACTAACATTTTAATTACCAATTAAATATTAATGAAATTAAAAAATAATAACACAAATGCAATTGAAAAATTAATAAAATGGTGCCCTAATAACTATCTATCACTAAATATAAATAAAACAAAAATTATGATTTTTAATCAAAATAACTTTAAAGATTCATTGTATTTAAATGTAAAAATCAACAAAGATAAATTGGAAATCATAGAATACTGTAAATTAGTAGGAATCATAATCCAATCGAATTTAAAATAGAATATGCATATTGATAGTATATGTAATAAACTTTCCAAATGTATTTATATATTCAGATGTTTAAAAAACAACAACAATAATATAGACATTTTATATACAATATATTATGCATATCCTTTTTTGAAGCAATACATTCTATGCTGGGGTCATACTGAGACGGCAAATCGAATATTCATAAAGCAGAAGGCCATCATAAGATGTTTCTTTGGCTTAGGAAAAAGGATTCATGCTTACCCTACTTTAAGAATTTTATAATACTCACGCTAACGGGTATTTATGTTCTGCAAGCATCACTTTTTATTAAAAAAAACATAACAACATATTATGTTGGCTCAGATGTTCATCAACATGACACCAGAAATAAAGAAAAACTTTTAACACCAAAAATACATAACAATATTTTTCTAAATAGCCCTCAAGTATCGTCAATTAATATTTACAATAATCTTCCCAATAATTTAAAGGAAATAGATTCTTACAACCAATTTAAAAGAGAGCTTACAAATTATTTAAATAAAAATGTTTTTATAGCGTAAAAGATTTTTTTTACTTAATGAAGCACAAAACATAAATACCCGCTATAAAATAATATAAGTGCATTGTTTATATATTTATATTTGTATTTCATTATTGATATTATATTTATATGTATAAGATAGTATATTTAATCTATTCTATTTCTATTTTCTACTGTTATTGTAATATTTTCACTATGACAAATTATAAAATCCTGTGATTTTCTAGGATGCGAAATAAATTAATAAATAAATATTCCGAGCCATCAACTTCCCACTTAAATTATTGAACATTTTGAAAAACGTGTTAATAAAATGTTGTTCCTAACATCGTGAAAAAGATTTATTGTCGAAAAACTTTTTCTCTAAAACCAATGGTTCAGTAGTTATAAGGAAATAAACAATTAAATTGTTTATAAAAATTTAATCGTGCTCGAATTTTTCAATCCTGATAGTTTTGGCTTAATCTACATCTAATTCTCAATGTTCATGATTAAAAAATTGTATGCCTTTGATTTTTTCCATTTCCTAATTTACCTGCTGAAATTAACCCCCAGAATCAAAATTTAACTTTTTATACTTCACGTCTATAATTGAACCACTTTTCAAATTTTACGTCGAATAGTTTCAGAGAAAATCGCCTGTGACAGCCGGACGGGCAGGCATCGAAGTGATTCCATATGTGTTCTTGCAAGTAACACAAAAAATCTCAACATTTTATTAATTTAAAATTTATAAAACTAATAACCATCATTTATTTATTAACAAAATACTTCCTACTAGACTTGTGCAGTTCACGAACGAACTAGTTCAAAAGAGCTCTCCCACACGAGAACTAGAGGAACCAGTTCGTATGCGCTCCGCTCTTTTAGTTCAATAGTTCCCGATATACTTCAAATACACTGTTCTAAAAATGAGATTGTACGATTGTTATGTTTAATAACTTACGTTTTCAATACTTTATTACCAATTTTGAATCTATTTTATTAAAGATATATTATATTGTTTTTTTTTTTTTTTGTTCAAAAGAATACAATATGTCTGTCAAAAACACGTGAAATTCGGAAAAAAATTCTATGAACTAAATGAACTAGAAGAACGAACTAGTTCATTAAAGACCACTGAACTATTGGGAGCGCTCTCTACCATGAACTAAAATGCCCAAATCTACTTCCTACATTTTTATACACTATACGTCGCTTATTATTCGATTACCTACCCTACATACATACATACACAATCTAAAAAAAAGTATGAACATTTTATTTAAAAATGTGTTTATGTTGGAGCGCGTATAAACAATCCCCATTACATTACCATAAACAGATGTGTAATATTTTACAGCCCACGAGAATATGAGCATGTCCGGATTTTCAATCTCGCGATAAGAATCTGCAGTCGGCAAACTTTATTAAGAGAGAAACGTAAAACGCGTAACCGAAAACTTTATCTGAGAATATATTACAAATTTTCAACATATTGCGTCACTTTATGCTGGCCTCATAATGTCATGAGAATTAATTCACTTTTTCGCTATCAAATTGTATTTTCTATGTCTAGGCATTCGTTACTTCAGGTTTGTTAAACTTAAAATATCTATAAGATCAGTTTATTTAATAAAAATGTTAATTGAAAACTCGCCATATTCTGTTGATAATATTAACCTTTAGCTACTCCACCTCTCCAGAATAACATACCTGTCACACTGGGGTCACCTCGTACCAGCGGCGTGGTAAGAAAATTTTTTGGGAGGGGGTTAAATACATATGAGTTAATTTTTTTTAAAGTATTATATTTTGAACTGATGTTTTCTCAAAACATACGTTTTTTTTAAATACAGAATATTTCGGAGGGGTTTCGTCCCCGAACCCCTCCCCCCCGCTACTACGCCACTGTCTCGTACCCCAGACACTAAAATGCTAACTACTCGTAAGCTATTGAATATTTTAATTCAATAAAATTCCTTCTTGGAATGATACGAAATGTACTCGAAAGGTTATTTAAAAATATATAAAAATAAATATATTTAAAAAATTGAAAACCTTGTAAAATTCGAAAAATGGATTTTTTTACATACACACTTATAACTTTTTTAATTTTTAATTTAAAAATCTAAAATTTTAAGCTGATACTCTTGAGATATAACACTTTAAGGGAAAAAATAGTGTTGAAGTAGCCGTTAGATGAAAAAATATCTTACTTTTAGTTCATCGGACTAGCATTTGGGTTCACCTCCAAAATTATTTTCAAAAATTTAAACAGCTTAAATTGAAGTTAAAACAATGTGGGGCACCTGGTAGCCTACAGTGGCAGCTAAGGCTTAATTAAACATAATATGTTATGTACCGTTCTCAAGAAAAGGCTTGTATATTTTAGATCTTGTTTAATCTACCATATGTGTCCAGATTTTAATTTAGTTTTTTAACTAAAAAAATATTCTATTACATATTATAACATGTATACGTTACAAATAAGCTATCTCATGGCGCCAAGTTTGTCACACTTATATATACAGTCGGGACTCGTTTATTCTAAGTCTTCTGAATCGTTTTGAATCGAGGAAGTCGCGTTTATTCGAAGTCGAGAAAGGCTCCCACCAAGTTATGTATAGATCATTGACCAATCAGCGTTGGCGCGGGAATTGACGTCACCACGAAGATGTATTCAAATGTTATAAATGTATAATAGAATATCAATTACAAGAAATTCTTTATTTATTCTTGTCTTCGTATTTTTTGATATTTTAACAACATATACAATCAAAGAAGTACAAAATCGACATTGCAAAATCATGAAAAAGCTATTACAGACAATTTTGTCTATTCGGGAAGTGTCATTTTTATTATTCTTATGTTGGTAATACGTTCTGTGGTTTTGAAAACTTTATATATGTACCTTGGTATTTTATATTTATCGTTAATAGTTAATCGTGATAGTGAAATAATTTTACTTAACTTTTAATTTCGATTATGGCAAAATATTAGCAAGGGGACGAGTGACGACGGTAAGTGTAAATTATAATATGTATGTATTCTGTCTGACCTAACCTCAAATCTATAGATATCATTTTCGTTGCGTTCGTAGCATGCAATGAATATCAAAAAATTAAAATCTTTTGAAAAATATTGTACAGTCAATGAGATGAATATAAATGCTCTATTTCATTCTACAAAAAAATTCAAAAATATGTTCGTTTACGCCATGACTCGAAAATGGTGAGAGGTGAAGAAGGAGAAATAATTACGAATAATCGAAACTCGGCATTTCAGATAAACGAGACTTAGAATAAACGAGTCCCGACTGTATTAATTAATTTTTTTAAGGGGTCATTCAATTTTTAGGGGTTGGTAAAAGTAGCAAAATTATTTATTAAATGTAGAAAGTGACAAATTCTTTCATTTTATTATTTATTATTGATAAAAATTGTATTAATAAATCAATTTTTTGGGGTAAAAAATCATATCGTTTACTTACCATTCCATCCCCAATATTGTGGACGGTACACGGAAGCAACGCCGTGGATCCAGTTTGTGACGTCACTACCGTGTTGTTTTCTGTTGCAAACTGTAGCGGAGGACCCATCTCTACCACTTCCGGTGGTGGAAATGTGGCTGTTAGCTCATTGAAGTCCTCCTGGATACTCCCCATAGTGCCAAATGCCACACCTTCAAAGTTGAAAGAACCTGGAAAGAATGGATAACTCAATAAATAAATTTTATAGGTATACCTATTAATTATTTGTAAAAACTTTTTTTAAATTAAATATTTTCTTTAAAAATATTTTGATAAATAATTTGCAGAATAAGAGTTAAATAATATTGAATTTCTAATCAATATTTTGTGTCTCACCTTGAAAAACAACTTTTATTTTGTAAGTGCTAGAAAAAAGTTAAAATACGTTCTTGAAATAATCTAAACTTAATTAGAGGTAAAGAGTTGCAACTAATCCGTCAATAATTTAATTAAATATAATGTAATTTTATCTTTTAAATTGAGTTAAAATATGGTAAGGAACTGGCACCAGTTATGGCCGCTATAAAAGCAAGTAACTCTTTATTTTATAAATTTAATTACCAAAGTCACCAAATATAGTTTGTTTTTTTAATTATAGCTTTTTATTTTGTTAATGTATTTTCTCCAGTAATGGATAAAGTAAAACCAGTAATGAGCACACAGTGATGGACACTTGTTATAATTACAAAATGATAAGTACCTACTACGACACAGAATATATAAAAGAAAGAATCGTCAAATTTGAAGTAATGTAAATCAGTTACTATGATAATATAATAATTAATAAATAAATTATACTAATAATCAGTTTAAATGTCCACCATTTTGACATCAAATCACGCTGTAAAACAATTAAATGTATAATATTCAGAAATGATAGTAATCAAATATCAACAAATATTTCTAATTTAGTACATTTACTTAAAAATTTGCCATTACTGGGGTCTTTGCCAAGACTGGTGCCAGTACCTAATAACAATAAATAAATCTTATATTAGAATATTTTGGTAACAGGAAAAAGGAAATACTAAAGAAAATGTTATTTATCGAAGAAAATTATTAATAAATATATAGATTTATATGAAAATGTATTTAATCACGTTTAATTTACGTAGTTATATAAAATATGGCTCATCAAGTTTGACATTTATTGTAATTTAAATTATAAATGCTTCGCTTCTTGTAATCCAAGTAATATATAACGTTGAATTACACCAATAATATTGACTTATTATTTTGTTAAATACAAACGAAACACAAAGAATATTTCTTCTTTACAATGTGATACTCATCTTGCTAACGGGCATATGTTCGTAAATTTCTCAATAGAAGTAGAGAAATCATCAACCCACATTCAACCCTAATGACGTTTTCAATCAAAAAAACATAAATAAAAACTTTCATATTTATGATACTTTAGAAAGAAATCTGAAATCAATATGAGATAATAACGGTATTGTTGAACTCAGTAGCGCGCGCTAAAGTTGTTTTAATGCTCGTACGTTTTTTTTAAATTAATTTTAGCGACCTTCAGTTGATGCAAGACTTATACACAATTTAGAAACTATAGCAATAAAATATAGTAACGTCCCGAAAAATAAGTTAAATGGTAATTTTGTAGGAAATTTAATTCTCTATAATAATAGGTGTAAATGCAATGAGTTAAAAC
The DNA here is from genome assembly GCA_961205875.1 of Sialis fuliginosa. Classification (NCBI taxonomy): domain Eukaryota; kingdom Metazoa; phylum Arthropoda; class Insecta; order Megaloptera; family Sialidae; genus Sialis; species Sialis fuliginosa. Next base: position 27,987,102 of record OY540809.1, on the reverse strand, counting down.
TTATAAGCGTTTTAAATATTGATTTGTTTTACAAAAATCAATATTTTAACGTCAATTTTCTATATATCAATTCAATAACAACTACTACTGAGCTGTCGGAAAAGGAATGACCAAGAACATAATTTTTTTCTCTACAAAATTACGTCCTCAAAAATTCTCGTCATGAATCAGTAATACCAACTTTAGTACTAAAGAATAATATTTCCATGTTATTTAAATGGGAAATAAAAATTGAACTACAGAATAATCCTTGTAGAGGGATTTATTTTGGATCATAAACTATCTTATTTCGTACCGAAAGCGAGGAAAAAATATCGATTTATTTTAATACGTGTCGAGGTCATTCCAATTCACTAGCTCGCTAAAGAAGTTTCACTTCAAAAATATACTTTATCGTAGGTACACCACTGGCTTAGTTCAAAATAACTGGAAACAATTTGTGACTACGAAGAATACCGTATTGAATTTTAAAGTACGATGTGGTAACAAACTGAAAAATATTAGATTTATAAAATAATATTGAAAACGGTGTTTTCCAATTGAGAGAAAACAGAAATATGATAATTTATGTAAATGGGCCTTGTTGAAGTTAAATTGGTGCAATTGTGCTTTTTAGAGAAAAAAATATGTAATTGAACATCTGAATACTTGTATGGTTGATTATTAAATTTAATGATTGTTGTTAAATAAAGAAGAATATATTGAAAGAACTGAAGTAAACAGCTTAATTTATTTATGACGGCAAAATGAAAATACAGTCTTCATTTTATGGTAGAAAGGATAGATTTATTTACAGATAACTGTAAAATAAAAACATATGTTTCATAAACTTTACTTAATTAACTAAAATTACTTATCTATCTATTTAATTTGTTTAAAATTACATATAATTATTGAAATTATAATAATATATGTACTTTAATACTATTTTCAAGTTTTTGTGATTTAAAGTTTCAAAAGTACTATGTCGTTACATACTTTTATCCAACCAGTGATGTAAAATTTCATGAAAATATTGTTTTTTTTTTAAATCATGAAAAGTTTCAAGTCGGTGAAAAGTTCAGATTGTAATGTTATAAGTAAAATCATAACGTAATACCTACACAATTTATTTATTTTTTTACAATTTTATTAACATGGCTTCTTTGTCCGTTTCGATCAAAACTTGTAACCAATTTTTCATTTACTTCTTGATGTTCGATTGTCTTGAAATTTTGAAACTTTTCAATGATAATATAAGAATCAATCATTTTCAAAATTTATTGAAATATGATGTTACCAACCAAAAAAAAAGTATTTACAAAAATTTGAAAATTTTTACAGGCGAGTGAAAACTCAGTAAAATTGAAAAGTTATGAAACTTTTCAATGAAAACTTGTCACCTTTACATTACTACCCATCCATATGTAATGTTGACAATGATTTCCGCTGTAAATGTAATAAATGAATAAATTATTTCTTAGAACTGTCTTCTATAAATTAGAATCACTTTTTCTGAATTTTGAAATTGTTATCTTATATTTCTTTGATGTTAAGATACTTTTCTTTCAGCAAATCACCAAGAATTGATTTTTTTTAATTGGAGTGACTTAAAAGTATTTTTAGTTGACAAAGAAAAGAACGTTACCTTTATAATATTTATAATAAGTATAGAGAAAATTATTTTAAAAATGGATTTGCTTTATTTTTTAGAAAAAAATACTCACATTTAACTCTTTTTATTTCAAAATATCTTTATTAGTGATAATAATTTAAAAAAAATAACTTAAATATAAAGATGTATGTTATGTTATTATGTTTTTTAAACTTTTTATTAGTTAATTAATGTATATTTATAGACAATATGATGACAAATTATTTTATGACGTCTTATTGTTGATAAAATAATAAAACTATAGTTATATTGTAGATATTATTTGTTTTACATACATGTATCAATTCCTTTCTTGTGCTCCGTATTTTCTTTAAATCTAGACCAAGCATGAATATCGAAAGATCATACATGCGTTGGAAATATTGTAGCCTCTTTTAAACGGTGCTTCAATTTAATTAATAATGTATTTTCAATAACCTGGAACCCTTTTATCATTAATTGATAAAACGTTCATGCGATCTAATTGGAAATATTTAATTAGATCGGAAACGAAGTGGATAAAACAGAAATTTGCTGAATTGTAAGATAGAAAATAATGATCATATGTATGCAGATGTGGATTTAGTTAGATTTTAATACGGAAATCATCGATTACATTTAATTGAAATTAAAAATGTGTGGTGTGTTGATTCGGTTATATGGTATCGTGGGGGCAAGCCGAACCAACAGGTTATGTTTTGATGTTTTTCTAAAAATTTAAGTACCGTACGCACCTGCCATTTTAAGTAATTTCATTACGCTCCGATTCGCGACGAGTGTCGGATGTTCGGCGTTTTAACACCTTCAGGAATGGAGGTACGTACGTATTAAAGGCCGGTCAGCCCTCACGATATCAGTTGATTTTTGTTTTTAATTGTTAATTAGAGACATATAAATCTGTTTTTTTTTTTTTTGCTTAATTAGTTCATATTAGATAAGAAAGAAAAAATATTTTTTTAAAAACTTTCCTAAATTTGATATTTTAGAGTTTTTGTAGGTACCTAAAAATATCCAAAAAAAATGTAACTTAATGGTAATTAAAGCTAGTTGATAACATAAAATGAGTGTATTATTTACCATTCCTTTCTCATTATTGAAATTAGCTAATCTTCAGTGGGAACCGCAAATACCCCACGATATCAGTTACGTTTGTAAAATTTACGATACCAGTTAAGGATTAAGTTGACAAACGTTGTGTTTTGCCTTTATATATATATATATTTTATATATATTATTTTATATATTTTATATATATATTTTCAATTATATTATATGTTAATTTTTAGCTGTAAATTTATATGTATAATTACTAAGGATGTATGCACTGAAGATGGAATGATTTTGACAATATTCCGAAAAATAATAATAATAAAGCGCTAATTTTTTATGCTTCTACTTCAATTATAAGAATATTTTATTTGACCTTACAATCCCAATATAAATACTATCAGCAAAATAATATAAAATGGTCATTTATCTAAACAAAAAATATATATATATACTTATATAATATAATTGTAGTGACGTTAAATATAAATAAAAACAAACTTGTTTGTCTAAACGTCAAAATTTATTTTAAAAAAGGTAATCGCAAGCTTTCGATTCACAGATTCATCATGAATGAGATAACAACATCGTTCTCACATTTAAATCTTTATTAATAGCCTGACGATGATTCTGTGAATCGAAAGCTTGCGATTACCTTTTCTTGAATAAATTTTGACGTTTAGACAAACAAGTTTGTTTTTATTTATATATACTTATACCTATATTATCATCTATTTCGAATTGTTTTGTCTTATATCTTATATTTAGCAGTGTTTACTTGTGAATTTTCTTATCGAGAATTAAAATTTGATTCTGCCAAAACATGAAAATTTTTTTATGAAAAATATTTACTGGATACATTTTCTCACAGTATAATAAGATATAGCCCAGGAAAATAAGGCGAAAAAACGCTGGTTGTGCGAATGAAATCCAAGTGAAGTTTTCTCATCGGGATTATCTTTATTTGGGCATAATAAATAACGTGTGAAAAGTCCATTGCGAAATCGTGTGCGCAAAAAAAGTTATTCAAGGTCAAAGGTCGCGAAAATCGTGTTTTTCCAAATATCTTGTAAACTATTGGTCTTACGACAATTTTAGTTATTATGTATAAAATTTGTTTTTAGCTAATTTTACACACAAAAATTCCTATACAAAATTTCCTTAGGAGCAATAGTTCTCGAGATATACGGCTGAGAAAAATTGGAGTAAAGCGCGTACTACACTACATGTAACGTACAGTACCTAGTGTATACTAATATGCATACTTATATACATAATATAAGGCTTTTATGCTTAGGAGAGTTGTTTAATTTACACATTCATATTTTTTTGTCTGTGGTATTTCATATAGAAATATTTTGTATTACTATTATAATGGCAAATAATTATTGTTTCATTTGTAGTGAAACTTTATCGAGTGGCAAAACAAAAATGTAAATACTGTGACAGAACATGTCGAGTGTCGTAAAAATTATAAAGTTTCACTACAAATGAAACAATAATTATTTGCCATTATAATAGTAATACAAAATATTTCTATATGAAATACCACAGACAAAAAAATATCAATGTGTAAATTAAACAACTCTCCTAAGCATAAAAGCCTTATATAATAAATATAGTATACACTACTAGGGGTGTACCGGAACTGAAATTTTGAGTTCCGGCCGGAACCGGAATTACCGGAATTCATGGAAAAAATCCGGCCGGAATTCCGGCCGAAACCGGAATTTTTTCAAAAAAATTCTGTATGAAATATTAACAAATAAAGAATAGAAATAAAAATATTTTATACATAGGTTACGTTTTATATCAATACAATTAATTATTTTAAATAGTGTAGGAATCAGATACATTACATTCTACAAAATTGTTATTTGTAATAAAATGTTTATCATACGTTCTTTTCGATTATAAATTATAAAAGGATAAAATCGAAGGTGGTAAATCAGATATTTAGAAATAATTAAATATATCTAAAATGTTACCCATAAATGGGGAACAACTATTATTTTTCCAAAAAAGATAAATATAAAAGATATAATAATTAAATATCATTTTTATTACATATCTTGTATTACTAAAAATTTATTTTATGATAGTTAATTAATGTAATCATTTTAATTAAATATATCTAAAATATAAAGTAAAACAATTGTTTTTGTGTTATGAAATATTTATTTCCATTAAAAATAAAATATAAAATTATATTAATATTTTTATTTTTTTTACAAAAATACTGTTATTTGAGAATCTCTTATACCCGGTCTCACTAGTCACTACTTAAACTTATTTCTGTTCCTTATCTAAGTGTTCCTTAGTCTTAAGTTGAACCTAAATTTTACGTCTATCTCACAGGTCTATCTTATTATCAAGGTAATTAAACCTTGGTTTATGTCAATATAATTAATTTTGGATATAAATTATGCATTGATCATCCAAAAAATATCCAGTAATACATAGAAATGTCACAAGCGATAAAAGAGAGGAGCAAGTTATACGCAAAAAGAGCAATTATTAATACCTATATTAAATATATGAAATTTCAAAGTATTATAATTTTTGTTCTTTTTTATATTAGTTTAAAAAAATACTACTAACATGTCATATAAATATTCAAGTCTATTTTTCAAACGAGTTATAAAAGCATATACTGGAGGCTATATTAAACAGTTTTAAAAAGGTTAATTTTGATTTGAAAATGGTTATATCTATAATAAACTTGGCTTGAAATGCCATAAACTAATATACCTATGATATCTGCAGCATTGCCATCAATAATTTTATCAAAAATGTTTACAATATTCATTTTTGTGTACAGTTTTCAGGTTAAGTGGAACTAAAGTATCACTTTGACTAGGACATAAATTTAGGTAATACTTAACGACTTAATTGTGTTCCAATAGTAGAATATAGAAAAAAAATTAAAAATTCCGGCGGGGCCGGCCGGAATTTTCTAGTTCCGGCCGGAACCGGAACCGGAATAAAATTGTAAATTCCGGCCGTAAGTAAGTATGCCAATCTTTTTATCGATATTGTGTTGTATATTAAAAATGTTCATTATATGTTAATATATGAAGCTTTTTGCTGTAAGTTATTTAGAACTACCGACAAAAAATTTCATGATTTGGTTGAATTCATATATGTTAAACATTTAGAGAGAAAACGAACAGCCAGTCTATATGATTTAAAAAACGTATAATATATTCCAAACTGGAATAAGGTTATAAGAAACAGTTTTCTAATAACATTTGTTTTTACTGAAATGTTAATTGTTACATCAATATGAAGTAGATATAATAAAGAACATAATGAAAGTTTGTTCCACATTATTTATTATTATACAAAACATTCAAAAACAGACATTAAAATGTTTTCCCGAGCACGAGTGAGTTTTATAAAACTACATAAAGGATGACTGTAAAACTTAGATAAAAATATTATCTGATCTTCCATAAACGACTACCTTCTATATTACAGCTACGCAAACTTTGTAAAACTTCAAACACATACAGAAAAATAAAAAGGAACCGGGCAGCAATAAATCAACGTCATTAACTAAAAGCATCCCGTTACAGAATAAACAAATATCGTCTAATTAATTCAACAAAAATGTGCGTGTGGAGGGGGAAAGGTGGGGGGGAATGGGACGGAGGTTGTGTGCTCGGTTACAATGAACGAGTCGAGTTGGCGAATAAATCATCAGAAGAAAACTGAGACATGTAAACATAAACGAGTGGCAGAATTCGCGAGGCAATAATTGGTTACTGTAGTATTTTTAGTTAGAAATAATCTCTACAGCTAGTAATATAATTAACGATTAATTACTAATGCGTAGCTTATAGAATTTCATGCATCAGTTGCTTGAGGTTTGTGGTTATTGAATACTAGAGCAACTGTGAGATCATGTTCGCATATACAGGGTTATAGTCAAAAGTAAGGAGCAAGCGATTTATTATCAACTAGCTGTTACCCGCGCGACATCGTCCGCGTGGAGTTTGTATTTTTTTTTAACCTATATATTTTTCTGGATGCAATGTAGCATATGTCCTTTCTGCCAAATTTTATCAAGATCAGTTCAATGGTTTAGCCGTGAAAGGTAACAAATAAACAGACAGACAGCAAGAGTTACTTTCGCATTTATAATATTAATACGTCACGAAACACGTTAGACAAATTTATCTGCAATCAATATTAATATAAGGTACTGGCAACAGTCTTAGATATGACCCCAGTAATGGCTATTTTTTAATTAAATGTACTGAATTAGAAATATTTTTTGATATTTGATTACTACCATTTCTGATTATTAATCTATGTATGTACATTTAATTGTCTTACAGCGTGATTTGATGACAATCGCCTAATAGGTGTCAAAATAGTGGACATTTAAACTAATAATTATTATAATTAATTAATTAATTATTATATTATCATAGCAACTGATTTATATTATTTCAAATTTAACGGTTCATTCTTTTATATCTTTTGTGTCGTAGTACTTATCATTTTGTAATCACTGCGTGCTCATTACTGGTTTTACTTTATCCATTACTGGAGAAAAAATATAAACAAAATAAAAGGCTTTAATTAAAAAAAACTATATGTGCGGACTTTGGTAATTAAATTGATTAAATAAATAGTTACTTGTTTTATTAGTATCATGAGTTCATGAGAATTATAAAAAAGAAGCTCGTCAACCACAAAAACAGTAAACCTTGCTCTTATAGCGGCTATAACTGGTGCCAGTACCTTATTTAATACCTATTACCTTTATATCTTTTAAATTTATTTCAAACTACCGAAGCTACTACATTGCATAATGTATATATATATAGATTATATCAAAAAATGTCTTAAGGCAATTCTTGGCACTCATTTATTCGTGACTAGTATAGTTATTATTTATTTCTCTTAATTATTCTGGCATAAAAATAATATACATAGACAACGACCCCGCTAAATATATTTTAAAATGTTGGAATTATATTTTAATAAAATCAAATAATTACCAATAATTGTCCGGTGCGTTGTGTTCCATCTGACGATGCCTGTAACAAAACATTGATCATGTACATACATGTTACATAATATAATGAAACGAAAATTCTAGAAGTTATTAGCACACCATTTATTTATTTTATTATTATTATCAAAATAATAAAGGGATCAAAATATTTCAAGAAAAAAATAACAATATTCAAGCACTGCAATATGATAAAAAGGGTCGTACAGTGGTCGTACATAAATAAAAAAAAACATATAAAAGATTGAAATCTATACTTTCTATAGTGATCGATTATTAATTTTTGAAGCATAAACATTTTTTAGGCAACTTCTGCTGATGTAAGTTTCAGTTTAAATTTTTTCACAGAGTTATTTGATATCTTATCATAAAACAAATTCATTGAACTGGATTATACTCATAAGAAAGTCAAAAAACAAGGAGAAAATTTAAAACTATAGAATATAGTAATACATTATAAAATGGTCGTTTATAGATCGGAAAAAACACATTTTAAACCTTGTGGTTGTTACAGTTTTAAAAAATTAATTTTCATAATGGGGTTTAAAAATATTTAAATAAAGTTATATATATGTGACCGTTAAAAAACAAACAAAAGTAATATATAAGACAAAATAAAATGCTCATATACTCTTCCGATATAATGTTATGAAAAATTGTCAGTATTATTAATGCTCAACTATGTACCGACTTTCATGACTATACTGCAATATGTTCTCTAGATAACGAATTAACACTATTTTTAGAAATAATCTTTGAGGGGTTGTAACTCCTTCATTAAGTATTTCCAGACACATGTTCATATCAACTTATTTTCTTAAAATAACTTTCTCAATCAGCTTAAAGAGCTTGACACGCTAGTTCTGAATCATCCTGTATTACAATGATACTAACTAAGCAATTGTAATTACTTATTAAAAATGTGTAAGATACTATTTATTAACTTTGAACCCTATTGGCGGGTTCACCGGTCTGAAATAATAATGTATATACCCGATATACACCCTGTTGCTCAGGAGCTTATGGTTCAAAAGGTCAAAACATTTCCCTTAAGGATCAGATATAATTAGATCCAGCTATATCTGGTTGGAACTAGATTTTTGGATCATTCTGCATCTGCTGAATTCTGGCGATAACCTTATTAATTGTATTGTAGGTTTTCATGACAATTATGTTTCTATAATAAAGTGTTATATACTCGTGAAATAAAAAATTTAATAATAATCCCGGGTCACAACGCTTGTATAACCCGAATGGCCGGCATACCGGCCTGTTGCTCAAAAGCTCAGGGTCACGTTGCAAGCAAGTCCAGGAGCTCAGGATTCGAAGTGTTAATATTTAGTGTTCTTTTTTTTTAAATTTTGTAAACACACGGTTTTTTATATCGACATTTTTAATGAAAACTGAGCGTATCAATCTTTTTTTCGTCAATAGGATAGCCTCTCGGTCAAAACATTAAAAGAACTCTATCATCATCAAATGATCACAAAACAAACGTGAAATATGCAAACAATTACATCAAGTACGTTGAATTCACGATGCAATAATTGGTCGGTGTAGTACGTTCAGTGACTGTATTGGTCCCCCGGGTAAGTACCGACGTCAGCCACTTGGCGGGGGCCTTAGTGTAAAAGCCGCCCGCGTTCTCTGTTCATATTTCATGAGGTACTGTAATATTCATGCTAACATCTTGCGGTCTTTCATATCCCAGTACTCGGTATGTATACCTCTCTCTGTGCGCCTCACCTGAACTTGCTGCTATGTGTGTGTGTGTGTGTGTGTGTGTGTGTAATAAATGCAATGATTATTTTATTTTTGTCTTGGACCACTTATGGATAGTGGTAGACTTGTATTGTTCTGGGAAATTATCGTCGTCTAGTATATTATATAACGGTATGGAGAACCATACATGACTTCCATGTTCTTTAATATCTTTTTAAATATTTTTTAATGTATGAAAAATTTCAATTAATAACTAATTTGACAAATTGAATTTAGTTGTATTTGTTTCCAAGGGAACATGAATTATTGGTGACGTATTTAAAATTTAAATTTTGAAGGTGGTTTTCACCTCTTCAATAGCTGTTTAGGCACGTACAAATAATAAGAGTACTCATTGAGACAAACATTTTACCCAAAAATAATTCAAATCGGTGCATTTTTACAACCGTTATCGTGAACGAAAGAAAATTCTACATGCAGACACACAGACAGTCGCTATTCGAAAATCAACTTTTCTTTACGTTTTAAAGGTAGTGCAATCAAAATCTGCTCTTATCTCGGGCACGATTCTTCAACGGTATTACATATTTCTATTTCTTTTAGAACATACAAAATAAAAACGGTACTGTAAGAAACAAAAACGGTTAATGTTTGGAAGAATTGATTTTCGGATTCATACTATGTATATGTTTTTATTTTTTTCGTTATTTTCTTAACACCTCGTATCGTGCAATCGTGTAAAAAATCTATGCATACTGCAAAGTATAAAATGAAGTTCCACGCCGCGTTTGTCTGTTTGTCTGTCTGTACACGATTTTTTCAGTAACTACTAAACGGATTTTATTTTTAACTTAGCACTTGTATTTTTGACAGAAAACATAGCAGTTACAATATTTTTTGTTTAAATCGGAGTGATTTTAAAATGCCATTTTTATGTCTATAATCTATATACTATCACTTCAAACACCTGTTTCAGTAAATTATTATTTCAGAGTAGGTGCCTACTAGTGAATAATTTTTAAACTCTCTTAAACACTATTTGGCGAATTTACTCCCTTTTAGTACAAATCCTAGAATATTTCCGAGAAATTCCATTAGATTATCATATAAATTATACATATGTATATAATAATATAATTATGTGCAATATACATTTCAACTAATGAGAAATTGTAAACAGAGGCATCTAAATATAAGGTATTTACAAGGATTGTTGAAAATTAAGTACATTAATTATTATATAGGTTCATGCTATGGGTGAATCCCGTTTTGACGAATAATTTTTTTAAATTTTGTTAATTTATTTTTATTTTCTTATATCAAAATTCAAGTTGGTGAAATATTCAGAAAAAGGGCATTATAAAGAAATCCTTTTGATTTTCATTACTGTTTTTTTTATTTATCTCAAAGAGAGCCTTATAATAACTGAGAACATTCGAATTTCACTAAAATAAGTGGATCTTAACTGAGATAATTAAAACAATAACAAATAAAATGATAACCGCAATATTTCACATTTTTAATTATAATTAATTGTTATAAAACAATTCTGGGGTAGATTCATTTATCTAGTAACAGCAACCAAACCAATTTAATAAAACGTATATGTTGCTAAGTAGTTCTAAATAGTAATCTTTTCAGTGGGATTATTTACTTGATGTAAAATGTAATTATTTTTTAGACAGTTGTCTAATTGCGTCTGCAATTGTTTTAAATGTTGTACAATTGTTAAAGTCTGGCATTATAAATTTAATTTGTTTATAATTTTGTTATTGGAAGTTAAAAATTTTCATTTAATCCAATTATTATTTGATTACTCTTTCCGAAATTAAAATTATCATTTAGATATTTTAATTTGGTTATTTTTGTAATATTCAGTAACCAAACATAGTTGAAGGCTATATTATTTTTTTAAATAAAAATTAATACATGAAATTAAAACAGGTATTTTATATTATGGCTTGTACGTTTTATATTGTTTTTTTTTTAATTAATGCTTTTACTTATCGTAGTAATTTTCTCGAAAATATTGATTCGGTCGTGCGCACCCGCCATTTAAATAATCTCATTACGTCGCGACTCGTTCGACGTTTTAACACCTTCAGGAACGGAGGTACGTGCGTGTTAAGGGCCGGTTAGCCTCCACGATACCAGTTGATTTTTTTAAATTGTTAATTAGAGGCATAGAAACATGCTTTTTTTGCAAGTTCATATTAGATAAGAAAGAAATATATTTTTGTTAAAAATTTTCCTAAAAATTAATTTTTAGGGTTCCGAAGAAACCCTATTAATCTCACTTTGTCGTCCGTCCTTTTCACTCAAAGCTAAATAGCTCGTAAACTATATAAGCTAGAAACTTGAAATTTTTATTGACATGTAAAATGACACTCTCTAGTAAAATATGTACAAATTTATTGAATAAATAATATTTCAGGAGGGGCAATAAGAGACTAAAGCTAAGTAAAAAAATATTTTTTTATACCAAGGCATGTGGCACGTTAAAATGTATAACCAAACAAGCGGAATTTGACCCTTTTTCTATTTTTCTTCTAAATCAAAAATAGTGCCTGTAGGGGCTTTAAAGCAAATCCAAAAAAAAAAAAAAATTGTATACCATGTCAAAATGTACATCTCAATTAGTAGAATTTGACCATATTTTTTATTTTTTTTTAACTCAAAAATGGCGCCTGTAGGGGGCTAAAAGCTGTATTTTATTTTGCCCCCCCTCCCTCTAACGAGGCTTTGGTGGGACTACCAACGACAAATACTAAAGTCAACAATATAATTTTAAATTTTGGAATTATAGGGAGGGGCGTCATAGATTTTTTTATTTTAATATCTAGGCAAGTGAGGTGTCAAAATATAGATCTCAATTAGTAGAACTTGACACTTTTTTATATTTTTTACTAATTTAAAAATGCACCTGTAAGTGGTTCCAAACATTTCACGTAATACGTACTTCGGAACCCTTATGACATACACTCGTGTATGTCTTGCCCGAATTATTTAGAGTTTTTGTAGGTACCTAAAAATAATGGTAAAGCTAGTTGATTACATTAAATGGGTGTATTATTTACCATTTATAAAGTGTATTCCAGTCTCATTATTGAAACTAGCTTGCCATCTTCAATGGGGGCCGCAAATACCCCACGATACGTTACGTTTGTAAAATTTACGATACCAGTTAAGGGTTAAAATAACCCTATACTACAGAAAAACGAACGCTAAAACGATTGTAATATTTTCAATATATTTTAATTATTGGGGTTTCCTAAATATTTTTATACATCTCTGTCTATTATAAAGGTAATCTTTTTAAATGCAATCTCACAAATATGCTTGATTTTAAAAAAATACGAAAATTAATATAAATTAATATAAAGATAAAAGGATATAAATAATTATTTTAATTAATATTACAAGTAGATGCCTTTATGTTTAGGTACATACATACATGAATTTAAACCTGTTTTTCTTTATTTGTTTTTGTCATTGTTTTACGAAAGTTCTATTGGAAGAGCTATTATAAATTTAATGAATATATATATATCATATAAAACGTTATAAAGTAATAAATAACTTATCATTTTCTTTGATTTACTTCAATATGAATCATCTAATTACGTCATGAAGCTAAAATAAAAGACAATACATTTGTTAAATATTTGCTGTACTTTTCACCTTTCTCACACTGTTACCAAGTTGTCCCCAGAGATGATACCAACTCATCAATCGGAAATCCTGCACTGTGTATTCATCTTCCAGAATGGCGACCGGGGACGAGTGTCGTCGGATTAATTCAATACATCTAAGTGTTGAAACATGAACAAAGTTGGATAACAGTTTCGCTCCCCTTCCTCTAAGGAGTTTGTCCGCTAATAGATTTTTTTCTCTTAGAGAAATGGCTGTAATATGTTGTCCATTGATTTCTCTCTGTATTTATGGCAGGCATTTGTAAGTGCCTTTAGTCAGGATTTTGGTTTCATGTTCTTTCACGAAAGAAGGTAGGATGTTATATATATTTAGTGTTGTAGTTTAATTTCAGATTTTTGTAATCTAATACCTATATGGCTTTTATATATATTTATTATTAAAACATGGGTGTGATTATGTCGAGATGCACAGTCGAGGGATTAACGTGAATACGTAACAGTGTGGTTAAACAAAACTAAGTATTATATAATATAGTTATTTTTTATGATTTGTACGAACATAAAAACAATTAATTATATTTACAAACAAAATTGTGGAAATACGAAATTTACTTTTTATTTTTTTATTCATTTAAAATCAAAAAATTAAAGACGTTACTGCATAGAGAATACATATTATAATTATATTTTTTATTGTTTGTTTTTTATAATATTAAATTTATTACTCATTAAAACTGGTTAAATGTTTTGATTTTTACTTGTAACTTGTAGATCTAATTGAGATCTATAATTTGAGACCAAAAGCCGCGTGATAGCGGTATATACTGATTTTAAATTTACGCTTATTATATGTTACATCAAGTTTTTGATGGCCTGAAACTCTAGACGTTATTCACGTCAAAAAACAATTTCAATAAAAAAATTCATTCATCAAATTCATGGTACCATATCATGAAAAGTGAGTTGTAAGATTTGCTTATGGTAAAATGTAACAGGTTAAAAACATTTTTTTAATGAGGGAGAACAACTCTAGGCCATCAGCTAGACAACTCGCTTTTTATATCCGTTATCTGTTATGTTATATTTTTTAACAAAAAAATTTGTGAACTTTCTCAACCAATTCTGAAAATAGGTCATTGTTTGCTATTCGAGTGAAACTCCTTAAGAACTTAAGAACGTATAAATATTTGAATACATTGTGTATCGTATTGTTGTCAATTTTTTTTAGAAATTAAGATTAACTGGAAATATAAATTTTGGTAGTTACTGAATTTATTTTAACTGCTATATGACGAAACTTGATATTCAAGATTTATATAATATATTTATAATACCTGTTTTTTAGGGTTCCGAAGAAACCCTATTTATCTCACTTTGTCGTCCGTCCATCCGTTCTTTTCAGTCAAAGCAAAATATGTATAAACTAGAAACTTGAAATTTTGAGTGAACATGTTAAATGATGCCCTCTAGTAAATAATGTACAAAGTTGAAAAAAAAAATTTTTTGCAGAATAAAATACAAATACAAATAAACAAAAATTTATTTAAAATGAAAACATTACATTTGTTATATACTTATATGTATATTGTAAATGGATCTATAATTGGCTTAAACAATAATTTCTAGTAACTGATAATTATAAATTAATTCTAAACAATGGGTGGATATACATTTCTAAGCATTTGCACTGAAATCCTACCGACCACCGAAGCAACCTTTACTTTAATTTAATTGTTATTGATACACACCTACTACAGAACATTTCATAAATGTTTTAGAAGATATCATGTCTAACAACCCAACTACATGTGATAATATAATGCTATCATCTAGTTTATATCCAACCAGTAAAATGTACAAATTGCTACATTTTAGACACGTAAAAATATATTTCGCAGTTCTGTTTTTGCGGACATAATTTGGTATGAATTGAATGCATAAATTAGAGTTAAAATTTCACATTCTCAGATAAGACATGTTCTCTTTAAAACTGACGACAGTTAATTAGCAAACGTCATTAAATAAGTAGGAAGTTTGGAAACGTGAATTATTAAATGTAAAAATATGACAGCATACCTTACTGTTCTTGATGTATCTTTAAATTAAGATTATTATTAATATCTATCTGTGGGATTTATATAGTCTCTATGTGAGATGAAAGAGGTTGATATTCAACATCATGTTTGTAATTAATTTTGTTTATTTATAAAAAAATATTAATTAATTTAATGCCGCCCTCAGCAAAAATATGATACGTATTTATAATTTGATCTGTATTTTAAAGATGGGTTATTAGAATATATGTTTATGAAAGTTAATTATTAAAAAAAATGTAGGTGGAGTAGGTACAACAAGGGTTCAGAGTCTCATAATTGCTTGGATCACCACAGTACAATGCCATATCTTACTGATAAACCAAGTGTGTATCATTATTATGGCTGTACAGCTATATTTCTATGAAAGTTAACTGGGAGAATAAAAATTACAGGTATGGACTACCCAGCGCCCGTTGGTGGGAGTTTTATAGTTTTATACTATATAGATGGGTTTGACTTGTATTAGCTTTATGGTTCTTATATATCATTTAGGGGGGGGGGGGGGAATTCAGAGAGACCACAAGGAAAACATTTTAAATACCTGTTAAACAATTTAATTTATCAAAATTTTCAATTGCGTCAATTAATACTTGTAATAATATATTTTTATTGAAAAAAAGTTAATTATCATTTTCTCTATGAATTATTAACTAACGATAATATTTTATCTTTTATTAGTAGAGTAATACAATATTTTAGAAATAACGAAATTATCTAAATTGTCCAATAATTAATTATTATAAAGATAACATTTTTACTTTTTGAATATATTTTTTTAATCTAAAATTAAAAATATTTGTTCGACCTTAATATGTGTAATTCAAGTAACAAGATGATCTGGTTTTATACAAAACATAATACTGTGTAAACATAAAATTTATGAGGTGTATATTTTATATGTGGTAGACGGTTACAAAAACATTCGAAATTGTTAAACCCAATTCAGACAGAAACAATAGGAAATCATATTATCACAAATCTCGATGTATAATTAAACTGACTGAGAAGGAGGCCTTTGTACCTCTACACAGGGTCACCACTGAACAATGCCCAGTGTTACACGTGAAACAGTGGTTCCTATCGTATGGAGTTTAATATTATACCGACCAAGTGCTAAAAATAAAAAAATTGAATAAGAAAAAAAGTTTTTTTTTTTTTTTTTGTAAAAAAATACCATTAGTATTTTGAAATATGATTAAAGACAAATTTGAAAATACTTTTTCGTTATATTTTATTATTTTTTTTTTTATTAAGTAAATAGCCTTGTTTTAAATATTTTTCTCTTTCAATTTTGTATTAACTAATAAATAAATAAGTAATAGAATTTATAATGTTATTTCAAATGAAATGTCAATAAAATAATTAATTGCAGAAATTAAAAAAACTTGAACTTTATATGTTTTCAACATAATAAAATAATTTTATTACTTTATTTATTTCTTGGAGACTATTGCCATACATAAATATTATTTTATTTCTTTTGCGTTTAAAAAAATCAAGATATAAAAACTACTGACATTAAATATAAAATTATATATACCTAAAAAATAGAACACACTTTTTTATGCTTGCATTATTTTCTTATTTGCAAATAAACTAAAAAGCTGCATATTGTAAAACATTAAAAAAATGTTAAATTTATAAATACTACTCATATAATTTTACTCCACACTTGTAGGACCATTGGACAAATAGACACTCAACATGAGCTACACAATCCGAGAGACTGGATATGAACCAGAGCCCATTAGCTCCCGACCTTTGCTCTAAACTACAATAACAACTTCGCTCCGTTAAATGTTGACAAATATTTACCCACAACGACTTGGTGCCCGGCTATAAACATCAAAACAATATATTATTCGTATTATTGCGTGTGCTTCGTTAACAGATTTTTATCTACTCTAATAATTTCGTGAAATATTCACTGCGGTTGCCAATTGTTTTTGGCTAATACACATTCTCTGTCATATGTATTTTATTACGGTTGTGGCAGGACTCGTAGAGATTCGGTTTGGTGCATCGGAATTCGTTTGTGACTGATATATTTTATACACATAACATATTATTATTTTCTGTATATCATATATTGTAATATATTTGTCTAGGACAGTGGTTTTAAACTTTTTAACGTCTGCGGTACATATTTCTAATGGTATTCTTGTACTTTTTTTTAATATTTACATATTTATTAACAAAACACGAAATAAATTGTGTATCTCAGTGGTTCCTAAACCTTTTCAAGTCGCGGCGCCCTTTTTGAACTTAGGTGTCCCATGGCGCTCTTCTCAACATAGCTAACTTATGTTAAATAATTGCATTATTGAACAAATTAATATAATTAATTTATTTTTGATTCATTAACATTAAATTAATGGGACAAATGAGACTGCATATCCACGGCGCACACTTTGGGAACCACTGGTATATTGAGTTCAAATTTAAATATACCAAACATTAGTGTGATATCTTGTTGAAGACAAGACAATTAAGCGTTTGTTAATTTTGTTGTGATGTTAATTCTTCTTGCTCGAAAACATTTGTTTATAATATTTCCGATTTCCTGGTTAATATTTTGTTCATTATTCACCTCACGGTTTGAAAACCACTGGTTTAGAAACATGTATATGTTTAGACATGTTGTTTAAGTAAAAAAGTCGTAACACCATTTAAAAATAAATAATTATGGGCTTTTATTTAAATGCAAGTTGATCTATATATATGTAAGTAAATTGTTTGTAGGTATTACAAACTTCTATTTATTGTACAGTAAGTAAATAAATATATGTATTATTGCGTGTTTT
The DNA here is from genome assembly GCA_961205875.1 of Sialis fuliginosa. Lineage (NCBI taxonomy): Eukaryota > Metazoa > Arthropoda > Insecta > Megaloptera > Sialidae > Sialis > Sialis fuliginosa. The sequence goes on along the minus strand of OY540809.1, from coordinate 27,969,121 downwards.
ACGTATGTAATTGCTGTGTGAGCAAAAATTATAAACAATCGATTTTCACAGTGTGTAATGTAAAATAATGAGTTTTAAGACGTATGGTATAGTAAATTTAAAAAAAAAATCTGCCAAGTAAATGCACAGTGCTTCTTCGTACTAAATTCACCAAAGATAGTTAATTATTGAACAATTTAAATAAATACAGTTAAAGTGCTCAGATAAATTGCCTAGCATTGGTTAACCATTTAATTTTGTAACAATTTTACTTAAAAATATATTTGTTCGTATATTTTTAATTTTTTGAAAGTTTTAATCTAAATCTAAATTTGTGCAAACGTCAACATTACATTTAAAATATCAATTTTAAAAAACAAAACACGATTTTTGAAAGCAAATTGATATAAATCTTTGTAAGGGAATATTTAACAACAAACGTTGTAGATTGTAGACTTATATTATAAGAAATTTAATGCTCTAAAAAAAAATGCTGTAAAATTTTTACATAACATGTATCGTTCTTGAGATATTATGAAGAAATAAATATTTTGGGATGTCGCCCCTCCCTCTTACACACGATTTTGATGATTTTGAAATGGGGCAGTCCTCAATCCAGACCCCATCATCCGACCAAGTTTCAACAATATCGGTTCAGTGGTTCATGAGTTATGCGTGTGACAAGGATTCAGGGGACAGACGGACACACACACGGACGGATGGACGGACGGACAGACAGACAGACACGGAACGAAAAAAGACGTGAAACGGAAATATCAATTTTAATTTTAAAATCAAAGAACATTTTTTTTTGTCTCAATCTTAAATGATCACAAAGCTTCTCGTATCTTTGATATTGCGCTGAAACAAAAAACAAGTTTACTGCAGCGCCAGTAAACTGAAATTTAGAAGTCTAAAAACACAAAGTAATAATAAATAAATAAACTTATCATAGAAACGTTGGTGCGTATGTAAATCTGTATTTGTTCTCATCAGGCCTAAATCACTGGACGTGTCGATGCCATATTCACACCATATTTTTGTTTGGTGCTCCGATAAGTTTATAGATTTTTTGAGCCCGATTAGTAGCGCTGAGGTCGACAATGTGTATTTATGGTCCGTTTTGGTTCATATTCAGAATATATGTTAATTACGTGAAAATAAATAAATTTTACAAAAAATGGACTTGGTAGGTGGCGCTGGAGTCGAGATATTTACAAAATTGTGTATTTATGGTCTAATTTAACTCATATTCAGAATATATGTTGGTTACGTGGAAAGAAATATTTTCACAAGAAATGGACCCGATGTGTTTTATGGTATGATTTTTAAACAAATTATTTTTGGGCAGAACAACGTTTGCCGGGTCAGCTAAAAGAACAATTATAACCCTCCATACGTGACAAGTATTAACTCCCGTGCGAAACCGGGACGGGTCTGCTAGTGTTAAATATAAACTTGTTACATGAATAAATAAACTCTGTTAAAAATAAAATTGTTTTAATTTTTAATCTTTAAAACGCCAGTAATTTATATTATTCCCAACAAGTTGACACGGAAAAAATACTCCTATGAGAAATTATATTAAATAATTAGCATTTTAAACAAAAGACAAATGAATATTAAATTTGCAAACCTACTGAAACAAATTCGAAGCAAGCCGTTGCCAAGTTACAAGAGCTAATAAAAACAAAACTCTACGTGAAACGAATATACATTTCAACAATACAAATTACAGCATGCGTAGTGAAGAACAGCTGTGTTTTACCAACAGAAGTAAAAAAAAGTGTGTTGAGGGTAAAGTCAGCAATGTAGAGCAGTGATTTTTAAACTGTGTGTTCTGTATATGTACGTACATATTGTTATTAAATTTTGACGTATTTTAAATGTATGTTACCTATTATTGTTCAACTTTTTATTTATTTAAAATATAATAGGGTAGAAAAATAAATTATATATCTTTAATATATATAAAGCTTAACGTCTCTCTGTCTGTCTGTCTGTCCGTTAGTGCGCTTATCACTCGAGAACCACTTATCCGATTTACGTGGTTTCTTTTTTAATTCATAGGTACATTCTCTGGTCAGGTTAGGTTAGGTTAGGTTAAAAATAATTTTTTTTCGGATTTGTTTTTTTTAGGCACGTTAGGTTTTGATTAGTTATTATTACGAAAATAATTAATCGTATTTGTACTTATTTCAACTATATTTTTCAAAAATCCTAAACAATAATTCCGTAGTCCAAGCGGGCGAAGCCGCGCGGGCACAGCTAGTATTTATATAATTTGTATTATTATAATTATTATTTTAAATTTATTATATTAATTATAATTGTTTTCACCCATATCAATAACACTTTCTGTTTGAATTGTGTTTCAAATTATTGAAAAACAAATCTCGAAACTCGAAATGGATACATAGGTTCTTATATTTGTTCAGTATAGTCATTAACTTCTAACATTTATATTAAGGGTCGATCCACACTACCGTGCCGGTCCCGGTCCGGTCTCGCTCCAGTCAAATATTCAGTATAGTAAATACTGTATTGGAGTGTAACTGGAGCGAGACCGGCACGATGCCTATAGTGTAGATACTTTCATTGTTTATTGTTTATTTATATTTTTATTGGAGCGAGACCCGACCGGGATTGTCACGATAGTCTGGATCGACCCTAAAAGACACTTTTTTTTCAATAGCTTGAAGACTTCCTTTTTTAGGTATTTCTCGGAAAGAAACAAGGTTCGCTAAGTGTTAGAAAAAGAGAAAAAAGTGTAGTATAAAATCAAGATTACCTTGGTATAAAATAAAATAAAATTTGGCAACGTCCAGTATTTCTTTTTGTTGCGCATACGCGACTCGTTTATTCCCGATGACAGCTACATATAATTTAATATTTTGATTTGATAACGTGTACTGTTATCCGGTCATGAATTTGTTATTTGTTATTAATCAACAAATAGTTGTTATTATTTTTATTATTCCTTAATATTAAAATAACAATTAGCCCGATCATTTTAGATCAAATTCGATGTAAGATGCAAAAAAACTGCCTAGTCGAAACTTTTGACGCAGTTGTGTGTCCCAGGCAGAGTAGATGATGAAATCACATTCTTGCCCATAAATTAGTTACCGGAAGTGTCCGCCATCTTGGATTTTGTATTTTTGTCGATTTGAACGCGTATTTAGCATTTCTCGATAAAAAGATTAATAACAATTTTATAGAGAATTTAATTCTCTACAATATTTATAGAATCAATATTGTTGAAAAAACATTATTTATTGCTAATAATAAACAAAAACTGTTAAAAATTAGAAAAGTGGTGCAGTTTTTTCAACTTTTATACCATTTTTATTGAAAATAAGTGGCACATTTAAATGACAAAGTTGTAGAGGACTCAATTCCCAACAGCTTTTGTACAAACAAGTTTTTCGTACGACGTGTAGATGACGGCCGAGAACGCGCTCAACACAGCGGTATGGGGAAAATCGCGCTGTTGAAAACAATACAGTTCAATACACGATAGTTCAATAGTGTGTCTGGCTTTCTTAGCGCACTACCTGTAGGAGATAGAAAAAAAAGTTTAGTACATAATATTATTGGTTCGAAAAGATCAACGTCGTAAAATTATTTTCAACAATACAGGGTGTTCCATTATTGTCCTATAACAAAAACAAACAAAATTTTAAATGGAACACCCTATAATGTTTTAAGTCTTCCAATGTCATTTTTTAACCTCTACATTAACGTCTATTAATTTTTTTATTCAGTGACAGTGTTGCCAAATGATTTATTTTTTTCTGAAAAACAATCCATATTCAGACTCAACCAAACAAAATCGTAGCTGTGTTGAGCGCGTTCTCGACCGTCATCTACACGTCGTACGAAAAACTTGTTTGTACAAAAGCGGTTGGGAATTGAGTCCTCTACAACTTTGTCATTTAAATGTGCCACTTATTTTCAATAAAAATGGTATAAAAGTTGAAAAAACTGCACCACTCTTCTAATTTTCAACAGTTTTTGTTTATTATTAGCAATAAATAATGTTTTTTCAACAATATTGATTCTATAAAGATTGTAGAGAATTAAATTCTCTATAAAATTGTTACTAATCTTTTTATCGAGAAATGCTAAATACGAGTTCAAATCGACAAAAATACAAAATCCAAGATGGCGGACACTTCCGGTAACTAATTTATGGGCAAGAATGTGATTTCATCATCTACTCTGCCTGGAACACACAACTGCGTCAAAAGTTTCGACTAGGCAATTTTTTTCGTGAAAAAATCTAAAATGATTGGGCTAAATATATTCAACGTGTACGATTTTTAAATACTGTGCCAATTACTTTTTTACAATACTTTGCGGCGTTGTCACAGATTGTACCGTGATATTTTTTATCAGAAAATCAATTTTAATTTTACTTATAACTTGTAAACGGAACTGTGAAAATACTTGAGATTTTTTATATTAACTCCAAATAGGTATATTCATTTAGTTTTCTTTAAAATATCATAAATTTCTTGATTGTCCTTCGCATAAAATTATTGACTTTTACGTTAAAAACCCGCTTAAAATGTCGTAATCCCTGTACTCGCTGTTATTATTGTTTTGTTTTAATATATTTTGACGATATCTTCGCTCACAGACGATGAATCATTTTAAGATTTTGAATGAAGATTCTAATAACCCAGTTTTTTTAAATAAGTATTTATTCTTACTCCTCAATCTTTTAATTTTTACGAGAAATACCTTAATTCAGGGGTCACCAAACTTTTCGAGAAACGGCCCGGATCGAATTAGTTTTAAGCATAGAGGGTCGGACGAAAAATATTCTTGTCGAAATCCTATTAGAACATTTATTTACATGTTCAATTAGCTATGTTTATAGAGTATATATCGAAAATAATAGAAAATATCTATTTAAATGTAGATAAATACACATATTTACATCAAATCCTTAAATTATATAAAATTAATAAATAAATTATAAAAATCAGGGGCCGGATCCGGCCCGCGGGCCGTAGTTTGGTGACCCCTGCCTTAATTAATACTATTGGGAAGATGATTTTCATAAATAATTTTTTTTATATATTGTGTATAGTATAGGTAAAAAACATGGTTTCCAATTTTTGCGTAATTTCAAATAACATCGAATAAATTTTTGAAAACGACCCATTTTTAGCTTTTTTGGTAAATAAATAACTAAAGTATAAAAAAAATTGTGAAAGCAACGTTCTATCGAAATATTAACGTAAGTTTTTGAATGTTTAATAGCAATATTTCAAGCCTAATTAGGTATATGTAAAACAATACAAAATTAAAACAACAAAATAGAACTTTGTTTAAAAAACACTGGCATAGAGTAAGTTGGTTAAACAAGTTTTCCACCTATTCAATCTTTCCATGAGTTTAGATATTGTCTTGCATGTAGACTATGAAATAAAATACGTGGGTACGCTTTCTTGAGCATTAATCTGAAAACCGTATCTACTTTGTACATAAAGGAACATATATTTAATATTTATTGTCATTGTTTGTTTAATAATCATAGAATAAAACCATACAAATAAAAATAAATGTTTTAAACGTATACACAAAGTATTTTTTAAAACAAATGTTAATATACAATTTAATTATTTATCTTTTTCATACAAAAACAACAATAAAACAAAGCTTAAAAACTGTAATAGAAAATACTAATAGGCCCTATACATTAATGATTGATACTAATTAAATGTAAACAAATGTATCACAATTGATTCTCAAGATAATAAATAAATTTAATTTTGTTTATGAAATCACCCCAGCTCTTCAATATTCAGTGATCCCTAACTACAACCTTCTTGCCTGATTCAGTCCTCGAATGGTTTATACTAGATCTGTGATTATTTCTAACATTTTATTCTATTCTATTTTTTCTTAGTAGTTCATATTTTCTATTTCGTGATAATTTGTCAAAAAATAAGTTTTGTTATTTATAAATAGATATTGAAGTCTTTTTAAAATACAGAAACATATTTTTAACGTGCTATGGATCTTGGCTTCTGGCTGTAAGCCGTATCGGTTTGGTGGTGTTATCGGCCATCGTTTCGTCACACATTGCAGTGGACATATTTAGGGCTATTCTAAAAGTGCACTTTTAAAAGAGCGCTTCTTAGCGGATATTTTTTGAATTTTCGTCTAACTATCTATTTCACGATTAAAATTTTCAAAAATATGAATGTTTTTAAAATAAACTGCAAATTTTTTTTATTTCTGGTTATCTGATTTGACTGAGTTTTAATAGGGTTCTATTCTGTAAATAGATTAATTGAATTCAAAAGAATTGCTGTTTACGTTTAACGACCTGTAGCATGTTGCCGTGGTATTGAATTTTATTTATATTTTTATGATATCAAATTAAAACCAATCGATATTAAATTAAGTAAATATGGAGCCGGTAATGTTCTCTTTCAGAAAATGTAGTAATTGGATTACCTACTAAATTAAATACTAATTTAAAATATAATGCTCATTTTATCAACGTACCTAAATACGAAAAACATTTTGGGACGAGAGTTATGCACACTTCCAGGCAGTTTGCTTGGGGTGTGCAATATGTAAATTTAAAAAATGGGAATACCTGACAAATTTTTGATAAAAGAGGTCGATATGGGCAAGAACAGCATTATATGAATGTATAAGGTAAAGGTACCAGTTATGGCCGCTATAAGAGCAAGTTTTCGTTGTTGTTTTTTTATTAATGGGCTTGTTTTTTGTAATTCTCATGAACTCATGTTATTAATAAAACAAGTACCTAACTCTTTATTTAATCAATTTAAATTAGCCGATTGTCATCAAATCACGCTGTAAGACAGATAAATGTATATAGATTAATATTCAGAAATGGTAGTAATTAAATATCAACACATATTTCTAATTCAGTAGGTACATTTAATTAAAATTTTTCCATTACTGGGGTCCTTGCCAAGACTGGTGTTACTACCTTATAAAATATAGATGTAGTACTGTATGTCTACTCTTATGCCGTGTTCAGACCAAAAAAACAAAACAGCAACATCGTGTCTTTTTGACAAAAGTGCAATAAAGCCTATGCATTTTTAAATACGACGTGTTTTCAAACAACGTGTTGCTGTTTTGTTTTCTTTGGTGTGAACACCGCATTAGGAGCCACCAATTTATGTTTACTGTGTCTCGTGAGTGTCTCCTGCCTGAATAACCCCAAGGTATTATCCTATCACACCGGTAATCCCAATGTTTCACTAACAAAAAAAAACATCCAAAATTGTGCAAAAAGAAATAAACCTACACATGTAATAATAAGCATTAAAACGACTGATTAAATTAGTAAAAGATGCATATACAACAGATGTGTGTATAAAAAGTCGTCGTAGTTAGTTTTCCACCTATTCAATCTTTCCACGGCTCTGGACACGTCCCCGCTTGTAAAGTACGTTGAAATGTCATCGTTCCTGTAATGTGTGTACAAGCATCATCATTCATTACGTCATTTAGCCGCCCCTTTTATGTGTCTAATCCTAGCTGCTCGGTATCTCCATTTCCATTAATTCTGCACTCTTTGTCCTTCGTCTCGTGCGCTTGTGTCTTTGTGACCAGTGGCGTGTGACGTGCATGTTTTTAGGTTGGTTGAATTTTTAATGCGGTTGTGAGATATTAATATTTACAGGTTATACTACTTGATATATACAGCAGTTTAAAAATGTACAGGAAATTTTATCTGTATAGGAAAGTGGTAAATTTTCAGGGATATGGGAAAATCCAATAATGTATTTATTTATGTAATAATTATACCATTGAGTTTATCTCAAAATACGAATGATTCCGTCTTTCAATTTTATTATATTACTAGTTATACCCGCGTATTCGGTGGCGTGGACTACGAAATTATTGTTTAGGTTTTTTGAAAAATATAATAGAATTATTATAGATTCTTTTATCTACACAATTCTTTACTACATTATATTGTTCAATATTTTAGGTTTAAGCAGCATTTTACAAAAGAACGCGCTGGAGACAAACATTTGTCCGACTTAATTTACTATTATCGTCATTGCTTATTCCTTATGTTACCTAACGTAATAAAATATATACTAAAACCTAGAAAAGAACATATCTATGAATAAAAAAAAAAAAAAAAAAAATAACACACTCAAGACAGACAGAAAGATGTGCTACATATAATTTTAATTTCTCCGATAATTTTATCTGGTTGTTTCTAATCTTTTTAATGTTTTTTTTGCATCATTAGTTCAACATTTATAACGAACAATTTTGGCAGGAATAGCTTGTTCAGATATATTAATGATAGTAAACCGCTAGCAAAATTAGAATTCAGAAGTCTACATTTAATTAAGTAGTTTTACAGTCTATAAGTACATTCTGAATACAAGTATGCATACTTTATGATTATTTATGATATTACTATTTGTTGAGGTAGAAGATATTTAATTAATTACACGTAACATCCTACATATTTTATATTCGTATTTGATGTTTAGATCAGAACATAGTAGCGCAGTCGTTCGGAAAATTATTCCAACCAGTCGGTATCTTGGACGGATATTGTTTAAACCGTGAAAAAGCCCTACAAAAAGAAAAAAAAATTTGAAATCAATCAAAAAAAATGTCCTTACACTCATAACTGTAACTCTACTCCTTTATTTGTTATAAATTTTAAAAAGCTCATAAAACCTTAAATTTAGTAATGTATACTTTAAAACTAATGTTATCATACTAAATATATTTTTTTCATAATCTTCAAATGAATGTTAACAATATAGTATACAATTTCAAAATCGTTACCGGCAACTACTATTATTTTAATTAACAATTAAACGCGTTTCTCTACTCTGCGCGTTCTTATTGCCCTCTCACTCACACCTGCGTTCCATATGGGAAAAAATAGTTCTTTCCAAATTAAAGATAGTTTAATTATCTACCAGAAAGGTTATATACATATTTTGCGTCAGATTCGTATTACAACGAGTAATGACTGTCCGAATTTATTAAAATTATTGATCGAGTATTTCAATGAAAATACAACATTAATAATAATATTAAATTAGACAAATATTTTTATAAAATTCATGTATGGGACCTTTTTGGTAAAGAATTTTATTATCTTTAAATTTGTATATAACTGTTTTTGTCCACATGGGAACGTAGGAGTGTGAGTGAGAGGGGAATATGATTGCGAAAAGTAGAGAAACGCGCTTGGTTGTTAATTAAAATAAAGGTAGTTGCCGGTAAAAATCTTGAAATTGTAGTCGTATGGTTGGATCTGGCTTGAGGACGGTTCCATTTCAAAATTATCAAAATCGTGTGTAAGAGGGAGGGGTGATATCTCAAAATATTTATTTTTTCAAGATATCTCAAGAAGGAGACATGTTACGTGAATATTTTATAGAATATTTTTTGTAGAGCATTATATTTCCTATAATAAGGGTTTACAACGTTTGTTGTAAAATATTCCCATACAAAGATTTATCTCAATTTATTTTTAAAAATCGTGTTTTGATTTTCTAAATTGATATTTGCTTGGACATATTAAATGTCATTTTGACGTTTGCATAACTATAGATTAAGATTGAAATTGTCAAAAAATTTAAAATATACGAAAAAAAATCAGGTGCGTCTTAAGAAAAATTTCGAACTAATATTTTTTAGTAATATTATATAAAAATTAAATAGTTAACCAATTCCAAGCAATTTATCTAAACACTATCAGTTTTTATTTAAATTGTTCAATAATTAACTACCTTTGGTGAATTTAGCACGAGGAAGCACTGTGCATTTACTTGGCAGATGTTTTTTATTTAAAAATTGATCGTTTTATAAAAATAAATAACTTTATAGGAAGAAAAAAACACTACTGATAGAATTTTAGATGGTTCTATAATTTTGATTTAATATGTAAATACTTACATACCTACAACATATACACTATTACTATAACATTTTACTCTATAACTATATCAAATAAACAAAACATTTTATTGCCTCAAATAACATACATAAATGCTAATTTACAATAAAATAATATTACTGCATAACAACGTACTAGAACTAGTTAGTGGGTATAGGAAAAAATTATGCAAAATGTGGGATTCAGGCCGTTGCGTAGAGGCTGGACATAATAGCCAGGGTATGAGGTCATTAAAATGGAAATTGGTTGGACATGTTACGTTTGATGACTGGATGTTCTCAGGACAAAGGAAATATACTGAATAGGTATCAAGAAATAATTCCGAGACCTTACTGTTCGGTTTATACGCGGAATTGAATATAAAAACCAATAACGTGTCAAATGAGGGAGATATGATGCCATACAATGGCGAATATCAACCTTTTTTTCTTCTCGTGAATTCTTTTCACATTTGTATAAGGTATAAAGTATGATTTCTATATCCATAATATCAAATTTATTTATTACATAATTTGAACTTGTGTGTATATTTTAAGGATAACACAATTTTGGACACTGTTTCTTCTTTATTTTTGTTACACACAGAGCTGTCACAAGTACTCAGTGAAAGTACTTGAAGTACAAGTACCAAGTATTAAGTGAAAGTTCTTGAAGTATCATGTAATTTTTGATATTTTTTATTGAACTTAAAGTAAGTACTTCAACTACTTTACTTACAAAAATCAAGTAATTAATTCAAGTATTAGCTAGCTGCTCTAAAGATGTATGCACCAAATCCCCACCACGAACGGTGGCATTTCTCTCGACGTTTCCGTTCTGTTCTTCTTGAGAATAGATATAAGTCTCAAATTTGACACTATGTAACAATGAAAATTCCATTACTAATTCAGAACTTACTTATTGTTTGTATATTTGTTACTACTCAGCATTGTGATCGAGTAATGTGATGATATCTAGCCTTAAATAATTGTAGAGTGTTAGGTTTTGGTTCAATATTTATCGAGCTTTAAAAACTATCACAATGGTTTCTATTGTCCCTAAAATGACGTATAGGCTTAAAAGACCCAAAACATTATACCTATAGATTTATATATGTATGTCCGTATATCAGAATTCACTAACGGCTAAACATTTTATGTTAATAATAATAAAACAATTTGCCTATTTTTCTTGTTGAAGAAATTAAGATGAATAACTTGCTAGTACTATTCAGGATTAAATTGCGGTAGAATATTTAAATACTTTAGAAACTTCTATTTAAAGATAGATAATGAAGCCTTTTTAAAAGTTACTGCTTTTTGTGACACAAAGGAAGTAATCATTTCAAGTAAATTAAAACTATTTTTTTCATATATTTCCTTTTTTAGATAAAAGAAACTATAATATTTCATTTTTACGTATACAGTGTATTCCAAGTCGATTAAGGCATAGGAAATTTAACATGGGAGCAATTAGAAGTATTGTAGTAACCTTTGGTCAAATTTTACGATGTGTCATTGGTGCATTTTGAAATGCCGCCACAAAATTTAATAAAATAGTCATTCGTATTTTGTTTTCAAATTTATATCTGCCAAAAAATATTATTATAATTATATCTAGGATACTTACTTTAATTTCATTAATGTATTTTATTCTTTATTAAAGTTGAAAACAAAATACTGTTGATTAATTTCAAATTTATCAGTTAGTTTCGAGGCGGCATTTCAAAATGCACCAATCACAGATCGTTAAATTGACCAAAGGTTACTACAACACTTCTAATTGTCCCCATGTTAAATTTCCTATGTCTTAATCAACTTGGAATACACTGTATATCAAATCGATCGATATGATAAAATAAACTTTTGACGTTATAATAATGTTTTATTATTTATAATAACAACAAAAACTATCAACGATGCTTTATTGTGTTTATTCGAAGCAGTTTCAAGGCTAATGAAGCATCTAAAAGGCCTCTACGAACCCCGGAGATATTGATCCAATTACTAAAAGAGAAACCGTTTTTTTTCCTTTATCTTCGAGCTGTTGTTAACCATTTTCGACAGTTCTGTAGTAATTGGTATATACTTGATGTTTATATGGTATTTCATGGTAACATAAGATAGATTAGGATTTCTAAAGAAGTTACTGTAATTGTTATTTTTATTGTTATTTATTGCATGAATTTTCAAAGATAATTGGTGAAAACATAAATTATTGTTGAATAATAAGAAATATATATTTTCCGGAGACATACAATGAGTAAGAATTGTAATATCAGAGGTCTGGAACATTTTAGATTGTAATTTGTATTTAACTATCAATATTAATTTATTTTATCGTTTAAATATTATGTAATTCATATCCGCTATTATAAAGAATTTGCTATCGAGCAAAAGCTAAGCTATCTGCGAGGTATTAATTATAAATGACAACCCATTAACAGTTCTAATGAATTAAACGATCTACAAGCAGTAGTGACAATTGAACTTCATAAAATACTTACTTTACTGTAAATTTCAGCGCCGGCTTTAAGAGGTGTGGGGGGACCAGGGCCATCGCCCTGGGCGTCAGACCAGGTGGGGCGGCGCACAATTGGGCGCAAGTGACTTTTTTGGTTCAAATCAGTGTACATTAAGCAAAAAATAAAGCTAAATATAAACAATGTTAATTTAAAAAAATTAAGTAGAAGCTTGTATAAATCCAAGAAAAATCGATTATTTGATAGCTGCTAACTAACAAATCCTTATTCAGCAACCCAGAAAACCTTTAATAGGTATTAGTTGAAATATTAACTAATCAACTTATTTGTTAATTTATCAATTTTAATTTGTTAATAATAGGGGAAGGAGGTTTCGACGGGCTTAGGGCATTTGGTAGTCTTAAAGTTAATGATGTAAGCTATATTTTAAAAAAAGTTGGGGTCTGTAGGATCGCACCAAGCTGAGATTTTAACTATTCTTGTTAATTTATCAATTTTAATTGACATTTTCGGTGATTTTTTAACATTTTTTAGGGGGAGAGAAGACGGAAAAATAAATCTCACGCCAGACTTTCAAAGGCCGGCTCTGGTAAATTTATTACCAATGCTCTAAAATCCCGAACGAATTACTGTAGATTTAACATCTTAGCTTTTGGTTTAGAGTCAATTTTTTTTATTATACCCGACATTAATCCTTTAGTCTTAATCATCACTAGACATATCCTGATCCATTTTGCCTTTATCCTTTTACTGAAAATTTTTTTGGTCAATGATGTTTTATGATGTAGGTTAAACTGCATACTTGATAACATTAAGCAGTGCAAGTGGCTCTAGTATTTTATAATGTAATTACATATTAAGCCTTTGACATTTATATTTAAAAAATATTACATATTCCAGTAAAATTTTAATTAAAACTATGAAAAACTTAAAACATTGATTAATATTGTCTACTAGGATATTTTTTCCTAAAGCCTATTAGCCTATGTTTTAGCTTTGGATCTAAAGATAATTGTCCCAAAATTTCAAATTCGTAGATCAAACTTGTGAACTGAACTATTTGATTAACATCGGAAAAACGACTTTTTTACTTACGAGTGAATAGCTTGTTGAAAATTTTATTTTTTAATATCTCACAACAGCATTTTATATAAACTAAATTTCATACAAAAAAGATTCCAAGTGTTAAATTCATAGATCCAATATTTTTAATGATATATTATATATAATAAAAATTGGATTTTGAAAAATTTTCAAATTTATGATAATTTAAAAGAATATATCTTTAAAAATATTGAATCTATAAATTAAGCACCCAGTATCTTTTTTTTAAGTAAATTTAATACTCTATAATCTATAATATGTTGCTGTGAGAAATTAAAAAAAAAATTCCAACGAGTAGAGTAGGTAAGTAAAAAAGTAATTATTATTCCCATATTAATTAAATGGAAAAAGACTCTGCGCCGTGCACAGGTATGAAATTTTGGGAAATTTTTATTTACATCCAAAGCTAAAATACACGCTAATGGGAAAAACATCATAAGAAAAACATAATATATATGTAAACACATATTATATTAAATTTTATTGAATAATTACATAACACACGTGCCTACATGCTACGTAAATATGTTATCATAAATACAAATGTACATTAATAAACATATATAAATGATATATTAAGAGTTATTTGTATGGTTATTTATAATATGAACGTTAAGGAAGCCTACAATTTGAATAAAAATACTGAATTGTACAATACATTGTTATTTCCTATAAAAGACTGCAAATGTATTGTGTAAAAGGTTATCAACCCTTTTGACAATATATGTAATTGTAAAGATTTCTCTTAATAGATTATTTCTTATTGTAAGATAAAAATAAGAATACCATATTTAAAATTTTCGCTGTAATATGTGGGTGAATTTGTGTTAGTAAAAAATAGAAAAATAAGGTACTGGCTCCAGTTATGGCAGCTATATGAGCAAGATTGACTGTTTTTGTGATTGACGGGCTTCTTTTTTGTAATTATTATGAACTCATGCTACTAATAAAATAAGTAACTCTTTATTTAATCAATTTAACTACCAAAGTCCGCAAATATGGTTTGTTTTTTAAATTATAGCCTTTTATTTTGTTTATGTTTTTTCTCCAGTAATGGATAAAGTAAAACCAGTAATGAGCACGCAGTAATGGACACAAAATATATATAAGAAAGAATCGTCTTTGAAACGATGTAAAACAGTTGCTATGATAATATAATAAATAAATTATACTAATAATTAGTTTAAATGTCCACCATTTGAAGACCTATTGGCCGATTGTCATCAAATCACGCTGTAAGACAGTTAAATGTATATAGATGAATATTCAGAAATGGTAGTAATCAAATATCAACAAATATTATTAATTCAGTACATTTAATTAAAAAATAGCCATTACTGTATAGTCATATCCAAGACTGGTGCCAGTACTTTATATAATTTTAAATTGTAGCAATTTACAAACTTACATATATTCTTGAACGAACTTAAAATTCACTATTTAATATTATAAAATATTAATATTTAGTAAATAAAATATTTCAACAAAAAGTTCCACAAGTATTCTTTAATATAAATTTAAATAGCAGTACTTCCTTAACACACATTTATTTACATTTTCCAATCCATCGTATTGTTCAAATACTAACATCATTACAAACAGCAAACTGATTGTGAGTAAAATAACTTTAAGCAGTAAAATCAACGTCACTGTACAGCTGGAAAACAAATTACCTCAGTTGTATCTCTCTTAGATAGTTTAATTTAGATCCACCTTAAATTATTCTAATGTACTTACACTTGCTTGTTATTTCGTTAGTGTATTAGGATTACATTTATATTACATTTCGTTTTAAACTAGGGTTATTATCATCGTTTGTCTTCAAATACCTTGTATCTATTTTAGAGAGTGTATTTTGAGCTCATTCAAGGAGACGATTAACTACGGATTTGTCATAATTACAAAGCTCAATGAAATATGTAGGAAATCTTTATGTAAATCTTGATATTAACATAAACTCTATTAAGTTTTAGTTGTTTTGTTTGAGATTTAGATTTAAGTAATTTTATTTGAAAACATGGAGTTTAATAGATAACTATAGTAATGAGTTTTTATTAGGTTTGATTTTAATATACTACAGTTCAAAATAACTAATGCAAATAACTAAATACTAAAAAAATGTGTTAAAAATTATGTAGGCTTTCGAGAAAGATAAAATTGTGCGTTTGGTATATGACGGTTATGTGACCACAATTTTTTCAAATAGAACGATTTACAAAAATCATCTATTGGATAAAAATTATTATAATTTTTGTGATATTAATATGTAGTTAATATTTATGTAGATAATATTATACGTACCATAGAGTAGCCACTCTTATATTGGCTTGCACTTATATTGTATCTTAAGCTGTAGTTAATATATTTGTTAAACAAACAGTGTAGTAGTTTTAAAAAAGACCTTTCCTGGGAATCGACACTTAACTTGCACCAGTCTTGGATCATACCCCAGTGTTGGATTATTTTTTAATTAAATGTACTAAATTATAAATATTTGTTGATATTTGATTACTGCCATTACTGAATCATAATCTATATATACTTAACTGTAAAACAGCTTAATATGATGATATCAGACAGTGCGCTTCAAAATGGTGACTATTTAATCTAATTATCAGTGTAATCTATTTATTAATTATTATATTAACGTAGCATCTGATTTACATTGTTTCAAATTTTACGATTCTTTATTTTATAATTTTTGTATCGTAGTACATTTTGTAATCATTAGTTTTACTTTACCCATTACTGGAAAAAAAAACATAAAGAAAATAAAATACTATAATTTAAAAAACAAACTATATTTTGCGGACTTTGATAATGTTTTTGTTTTATTAATAACACGAGTTCATGAGAATTACAAAAATGAAATCCATCAATCGCAAAAAACAGTATACCTTGCTCTTAAAGCTGCCAAAACTGGTACCAGTACCTTATGTATTTACAATATTAAGAATACGAAAACAAACATTTACAAATCTGGTACCACATTTAAACTATGTATATATAGATTCTATTCTATCCAGGATTCCAGAAAAAAATTAAAATATGATATAAACAAATAAACAGTTTCCAAGTTTAAAACATCTTTCAGGTTATACTTTGCACTTAAACTTTACACGATAAACATTTACAAAGAAAGAGAGAAAATGTCGTTTCCCGAGCACAGTCGCGTGCAATCGTGGTTCGCTTGGCCCCTTGGGGATGTGTAGTCATTTATCTTCACATCACTACATCCTGAACAAAGACGGTGTGCGTTCTGAGTCAAATCCCACCTACCCTATGACCCTCCCGCACCATTTCCAACCATGAGGCAAGTCATAGGTACACTATATTTTCAGATACGGTATCATGGTTGTGTTTAACTGAAAAGGATTGTATGTTTGATATTCTTTTTTTGCTTATTGTTAGTTGATACTGTTTACTTATTATGAATTATCTGTTTTTTTTTATCTTATCGATTTTTTGGGATGTCCTTCCTCAGAATGCAAGCTATCTCCCTGCCAAATTTCATAAAGATCGGTTCAAAGGTTGAAAAGTTAACATACAGACAGGCAGACAGAGATGTTCCAACCAGGGTTATAAAGGTGTTAGAAAGAAATTATATTTGCCTAGACCGATTTGAAAATTGATAAAAGTATAAAAAATTAAGTAACTCAGATTTTTTTATTAATGAATACAACAGTACCAAATAATCACTAGTTGATACTGGGAATCGATAACACGTATTAATATTAAATGTATCACAATGGGTTCTTCAGATATTAAATAAAAACTAATTATGACCTTTTTTCTTCAAACATTTTTCTCGATCAACTGTTTGTTTAATCTGATATGACTCATCCTGTATATGTACATCAAATAATACATAACACATAATACATACTGCGAAAACCACACCTGTCAAAACTTTGTATTAAGCTATTATAGCTGTTACTAATTCAAAGGTAGAAGTGTTCGTGCATTTAAATATGGTTTGCTCACACTCTATTTAGTGCCTAAAAGAGATATTATTTAAGTAATGATACATCAGCAGTACTTATTGTCATGTTCAGTATTTTTTAACTTCCCATTAGAAAGTTATTGTAATCGGTTCGAAAATCATAATAAAAAATTTCAACATAATTTTATATCATATTTCAAGGTAACTATTTTTATTATATTTACTTTATATTCAGAAAGATGTGTGTGTATGTGTGTGTGTGTGTGTGTGTGTATGTGTGTACGTGCCTATCATTTTTTACGTGCACGAAATCTCGCAAATAAAAAATGCTATTGACTTTGTTGTGGTGCCAATTATTCATGTCAATATAATTCAACTACTTCGGGGAAAAAAAGGAGTGTAAAAGTTTGTGTGGGTAAAAATATTTTCTGGTCGAATATACTTGGAACTTACAATTAGCTTGAATAAATATTCTACAATACAAATAATGAAACATGTATTTCAGTTTTTTTTATACGTGCCATTAAAGGGATGAAAACCACCCTCAAAATTTGAATTTTAATACTAATAAATACGTTTACTACTTCATGTTGCCTTAAAAACAAACACAATTAAATTTAAATTGTCAGATTAGTTATTTTAACGTATTCAATTATTTATAGTCATACCATGTTGGGAAGTTGGTTATGTGGACCTCAAAGGTCGAACCCACCGTTTGTTTTAATTATTATATAATATCTATTTAATCCAATTTTAACGATTTCCTGGCATTAGTGAAAGAAAGTGAACATAGTCACTTATTTTTGCTTCCTCGCAATATCGAAGATACGAGAAGCTTTGTGATCGTTTTAGATTGAGACAAAAAAAATGTTCTCCGATTTCGCAATTTTTAATTGATCTTTCCGTTTCACCTCAAGACAAATACTTTTTGTTCCGTGTCTGTCTGTTTGACCGGCCGTCCGTGTGCATAACTCATGAACCACTGAACCAATATTATTGAAACTTGGTCGTATGGTTGGGTCTGGCTTGAGGACGGTCCCATTTCAAAATCATCAAAATCGTGTGTAAGGGTGGGGGAGTGACATCCCAAAATATTTATTTTTTCAAGATATCTCAAGAACGACACATGTTACGTGAAAATTTTATACAATATTTTCTGTAGAGCATTAAATTTCCTATAATATGGATTTACAACGTTTGTTTAAGTATACCCTTACAAAGATTTATCTTAATTTATTTTTAAAAAATCGTGTTTTGTTTTTCTAAATTGCTTCAGGTGCGTTTTGAGAAAAATTTCGAACTAATATTTTTTACTAATATTATATAAAAATTAAATAGTTAACCAATTCCAAGCAATTTATCTAAATACTATCTGTTTTTATTTAAATTGTTCAATAATTAACTACCTTTGGTGAATTTAGCACGAGGAAGCACTGTATATTTATTAGGAAGATATTTTTTATACTTTCGATCGATTATGGATGTTTCACTTTCAAAGTTTCTATTATTTTTATTTAATTTTTGATAAACGTTTTGTCGCACGTCCTAACGTGAACTATAAAGTTTTTTAATATTGAAGTAAAACTCTGAAGGCATATATTTTAATTATATAAATATAATTATATTTTGTACATTACATATTTATATTCTTAATAAAATGTACACTAAAAATAATCTAATAATTTTTTACCAGTTTTTAATAATTGTCACACCCCTATTTTTATCAAATTCAGTTATTGATACCAGGCACATACAAACTGGTAACATAGATATAAGAAATCAGACAATATTATTTTATTATATTTTATATGTTTTATATGTTCCATTTCTTACGAACCTCTGGTTTTGAAAGAAGATACGAAAATAATAATTCTAACATACGTTATTCAGTTATTAATTTTGGAATGCTGGCAATTAAAATTAAATGATTATACAATACAGTGTATTTATTAAGGTACTATAAATAACTTAAGTGATGTTTTGTACATGTAAACATAAATACATACATATAATATTTAATAACGTCTAGACATTTGGGTTTCAAATAATAATTCACACAACATTATATTTACAGAATGATTTAATAAGAAAATATATTAAATGTGCCTACCTTTAACCTATTTATATTATATCCTGTGATATATTACAAATTAATATTTAATTGACTTTCTTTTTGTAAATGTAGGTACCTACGTTTGTGTATTAAGTATTAAGTCATTTCAAATGTAATTATAAAATGAAATGTTTAAAAATATTTTTGACGAAATGAAATTCAATGAAGATAAATTCTACAAAGTATGATTTTACTTTCTTATACCATGTATATGAAATATAAATACTCGTATAGTAAGTATAAGTAAAGTGCAGTGATGCGAATTTTTTTCGAAATCCGGATTTCGATGGAATTATTCATTTTGACCTTCTCTGAATCCATTCTGACTATTTTCGCCATGATGTCTGTGTGTCTGTCTGTAAGTGCTGTAACTGAAATACGACAAATCGTATAAGGGTGAAATTTTATATTTAAGATTAATTTTTGTCTGGGATGAAAACGTCCTATTTTTGAAAACGATCTTTCAACCAGATACGGATGTTTACCTACGTCGATTTTTGAATTTTTCGAATAACTTTGAAACAGTCAGAAATAGAGAAAAATGGTCAAGTTAAAAATTGTAGGTAATATTAATATCTATAATTTATATTCGAAAAATCAAATTTTGAAAAAATATTTTTTATTATAATTCAAATGGTTCATAACACAGAAGAAATATCTCCCATGAGTGTGTCATGGGAGTTTCTTATACGTATTACAGAGATTTAACAGTGTGCGTGTTTGCCATAGATACCATGGGACTTCTTGTACGTAATACTGAGAGTGAGTTTGGGTGAGTTAAAGTAATTAAAAAAAATCTTTCTGGCAAAATCATAAATGTTGGAGAAAAATGTATGGGAAATAAATTATAGATAATAACATACTAGAATTTTTTAATCTAAAATATTTTTTTTTACATCAAAAATAATTCTAAAATTCAAAATTGATTTTTTGGTTAAAACGTTCAAAAAGTTCATTTCAAACATAATGTAGAGAGTAATACTATCTATGTATAGTTTATGTCCCATTCATTTTATTTTATCTTTTATTTGTCAGAAATGTGTTTTAATATATTAAGAATCATATATACTGTTCACTGTCAGGATTACGTATAAGATAGTCCCGTGGCTCCATTGGCAGATATTTTATAAATAAAATATAAATGTATTAGAAGAATATAACACGAATAAAGTTTTTTTCTAACAAGTATAATACATATAGTTATGCTTTATTTTTTCTAACTAGGTTATCAGTTTTTTTTTATATTGAAAACTTAGATATTTGTTAAGCAACAAATGCAGGGTTCTGATTGGTCCATTAGGAGATTTACATGAATGGTACCATTAATAAAATTTGATAAAACTGGGAGTTAATATACATTGGTGTACATTCAAATAATACTAAGAACTCTATACTTGGGCGCAAAAGCACCCTAAACCATAATTTACACGGATCCCAGTCTTCGGCTTTGATAATAAATAAACAAAAAAAAACTATAATGACCTTATTTACAGAAAATTTAATTATTTATAATAAAGTTTCTATATAATTTTCACGTAATGTGTCGTTCTTGAGATATCTTGAAAAAATGAATATTTTGGGATATTACCCCTTCCCCTTATTCACAATTTTAAAGATTTTGAAATGGGACAGTCCTAAAGTCAGTTTCAACCAACCAACCAAGTTTCATTATTCAATAATATCGATTCGGTGGTTCATGAGTTACGCGAAAAGAACGAAAAATGTTTGTCTTGATCTAAAACGGAAAGTTCAAGTTAAAATTTTGAAATCGGAGGGCAATTTTTTTTCTCATTTTAAAACGATAACAAAGCTTCTCATATCTTCAATATGGCGAGGAAAAAAAATTGAATATAGTGCAATAATATGAGGTACCTATATTCAATGATATTGATTGGTCAAATCAGAAAATACAGCTGTGCG
Source organism: Sialis fuliginosa (assembly GCA_961205875.1). NCBI lineage: Eukaryota > Metazoa > Arthropoda > Insecta > Megaloptera > Sialidae > Sialis > Sialis fuliginosa. The sequence goes on along the minus strand of OY540809.1, from coordinate 27,947,655 downwards.
TGATACTTGGCTACTAGGGCATACAAAAACCCGATAAAATTTCAAAAACCGGTTTTCGGTTTTTCATAAAGTGAAAAACCGGTTAACCGGTTTTAGTCGGGTTTTTCAATTAAGTTTAAAAAATGTTTTAAACTATTTAAATAAAATAATATTTTAATATTAAAAAAATAAAACTTATTTAACTATACCTTTTCAAGTTCAAATTGAGACTATTCAATTTCAAATTGGGAATAATCAATTTCAAAATTGAGACTATTCAATTTCAAATTGTAAATAATCAATTTCAAATTGAGACTTATCAACTGCAAATTGGGAACTATTCATTTTAAATTGGTAAAGATAGTTTAAAAGCTAGTATTAAAAGTGATGTAGGTGAAGACAGTAAATATGACTCAAACTGAGTTTCGTTTACAGTAGCTAAAAAATATTGTACGAGAAAATATCACGAAAATTATTGTTAATTATATCCGATATGTCACTCATGATACATAATTATATGATGCATTAATTATGATTTGATAATTTGGACAATAGTAAATAATTGAGGGCCTGATTTTAAATAAAATTAAGAAATTAAAAATATTTAATATACAATGTATGTTAACTTAATTAATAAATATTCGTAACAATAATAAGTTAAATAATAATTGCAACCCTATACAAGGCTCTAGCCTGGGAGTCTAGGATTAAGGGAGATCTGGCCCGGCGAGCAAAAATAAAAATCAGCGAATGGTATATTTACGTATTTAAATTATTAATTGAATGACCGAAAAAAAGGCTGGACAAGAAAAAATTTCTTATGGGGTTCGCCAATAATTCAACAGGAGCTCGTGATTGCAGCTATAGCAAATATATTTTGTTTTATAAAACATTATATTATATTGAAATAAATTGTTTATTTATTTTCATCTCAAATGTGGAATTTACAATTCTCAATTTGAAATTTATTATTCTAAATTTGAACTTGAAATGGTATAATCTTCTTTATTAACATATTATTATATACTTCAGGAATGACCCTCAAATTCCATTTACTCCGCTATATTATTTTTATTTACACATTACGCGTTATTTTATAGATGCCCCCCTTTTTTAATTTAAATAAATTCACAACATAAATACTTCATGAATAACAGTAAAAAAATAAAATTATTTGTCACTTAAAGAAACAAAAAAATATATATATAATTGACTTTCGGTTTTTCGGGAAAAACCCGGTTTTACGGTTTTGGTAAATTTTAACAAAAAACCGGTTAACCGGTGTCGGTTAAAACCGGTTTACATGCCCTATTGGCTACTACAATCAACCAGAATTCATTTCGGACTGTAGAAACTCTAACTATGAGTGACTCTACATATTATATAACTTAAACGATCTCTTAACCGACTCTCCAAGTTCATTTACACTCACTTCACGTGATCTATTTTAATTTAAAACACAATTTCCTGTTAGATTTTGCAAAATCTTCACGAGTATAATAAACCGGGATTACAAAGTAATACTTAATAGATATGTCTTTTACCACTTCGCAAATGGTGTTTTTAACTATTCCTCTACCTTTGTCCTGACAACACATGTCTAATATTCATGTAATAAAGACATTATGTAACGACTGTTTCACATCCATGAAATTACGCCTTTACAATTACCGGCGGCAAAATTAAACTGCTCCAATTTGAAATAAACGCATAGATACTGGTGGTGCAACATCTAAAGCGGGTCAGAAGTCAGTAGCGTGTATAGAGGTACTTTGAGGCCTTAATCCTCTAATGTATTAATTTTTTTGAAACCCAATAGTTTATGTGTATATTGATTTTACTATTTTTTAACAAAATGTGGCCGAGTTGCTGAAGTTACAGTAACGAAACATACATCTCGTGTAGCTAAAATAATTCTCCTCAAGGTAGTGTTGTACAATTAGAGCAAAAAATAAATTGTGTGTCTGAAAAAACCGTCCGCCTTAAGGCGGGTATGTGTATTAGAGGGTTAATGTTGTTGTTTTTTTGTATACAAACTGTATAATAAATATAAAGTATAGTCATTACAAAAATATATGTTTCGAATACAATATTGTTTCCTCGATTGCGTCTATCTGTCTTTCCGTCTTTAAACGCTCTATAACCAGAACGGCAACTAAGGCATCTGTCACATAACCGCTTTTTAACAATTTAAAATGATACTTTAAAGGCTGGATTAAACAAAAAATGTTAAACTATTTTTTTACAACTTCTAAATAAAAAAATGTCAATTTTGAAGGATTATATAAATAATTAAATATACAGTGGAATCTTGTTAGAACGTTTTTTAAGGTCCCGGCATTCTTCCATAAGACCCCATGTTAAAATACTTCGTTAGTACATTTTTCTCGTTAGTACGTGTTTTCCCCCCAGTCCCTTCAAAAACGTACTAACGAGGTTCCACTATATGTGGAAAAAGCGGATGTAGTTGACAAAATGTAATATTTTTAATATTAATTGTATTAAAGATAAATATAAAAATAATATTTTAAATGAAAATTTGAGTGACACTGGTTTCGTTTTTTTTTTCGGACACGCCACTGATTTAGTAACTAAAATGAGTTCAAAACCCTTCACATCTTGGCCCTGTTTACTTTAAAAGGTCTCGCTGGAGCTAATTTTACTGATAATAGAGAAACCGTATTCGGTTGTCAATTAAAATGTTTTGTTTTAGTTTTAATTGAGATTTTAACGAACTTTGTGTATACAGAGTGTAGCTGATAAAACAGGACATTGAATTATTTTGTTGCTGTTTTGTGGATCGGAGATAAAATATTTAATTAAAATTTTCTGCTTTAAATTGAATTGTATTTTAGAATAACTCGACTCTTAATTTATTGTAAAAATTAAACGTCTGTTAAGTTATTTCGTAAAATTACTTGCGTTTTTTTCTACAAATTATTATAATTTACTATAAGGGTTCATAGAATACAGTTTGATTTTACTATTTCATATCATCAAAAGCAAATGCAATTAGTAAAAAGTTTTAATTTATAGTTATTTGTTGGAAAAAAACTTAAATCGCTTTATCAAGGATCGTTTTCTCGATTTTTTTAAATGAAAAGTATCAAAATTTTTTGAAAAAAAACAGCCTTTTATAGATTATTGTTGATGTATTAATAAATTATGGTATTAAAATTTTTATTTTATTTATTATTTAAAAACAAAATGACGTCGCTACAGCAACCGCAATAAATTAAAAAAAAATTATTACCTCTTCGGCCGTACTCCTATAGGTCGAAATTTTTTATTTGGAACAAAAAACAAAGATTATTAAAATATATGTTAAAACAAACTGAAGGACGTATGATTTTCTCGAAATATTGATTTAAAAAAAATGGCGTTGTTTTGTATGACTTTTTTTTAAATCTGCCAAAAATCGGGTATAAAATCGGTTACACTTAATCAATCGAAAAAATTCTACGCCCTTCATTAGAAAATGTTATTGTAAAGATATAGTTGAAATTTCAAGTCAATCCATTAAAAAATGATGGCGCTAGGAGTACGGCCAGCTAAAACAACATGGTTTCTAGAAAAACGCTATTTATGTTTGAAAGCCGCATTCGAGTGCACTCGAATTACCCACAAAACGGCACTGACTTCATTCGGAAAATTAACTTTTTGAATCCTTTAAAAAAATTCTTCTAAACCAATAATAAAAGTCGTCACTTATAATATAGTGACAACATTTTATCTACTGTTGGCATAAATAATTAACCAAAAATAGATTTAATACTGAGCTGCTTTCATTCATATTTGATTTCAATTTTAAGAACATTAATTATGAACAATTTATAATTACCGTATTACATGTTGCGTGTATATTAATAAAGTTTGTGTTAATTTGAATTTTAATAAACTCAATTATTTATTTGGATGAATAGCTTTAACTTATTACATGAATGTATTATTTTTGGGAATAAACGTTAGATTAATTATATTTAAAAATATGTAATATAATATATTTCATATAGTATAGTAAAATTAGGTTTTAATAAAGAAAAAATGGAAATATTAGAAATTCCTTCTGAAATGGCTTCAAAAATACATACTTTATCTTTAAGAAACCGAAGAGTCCCTAGTCGACTAGTCGGGACTGGGGAGCTCTAGCCGGTATTTTGATTTAAAGCTAGTCTTGATTTTAATCACTTACTGGCTTATCGTGTTCTTAAAGCAAATTTTATGAAAATCAGTTAATATATGTCTCATAGAATGTAACCATGCTATTTTTTTAATTATGAAGGAGGGAAACCCCTCCATAAAAAGCTTCGAACGGTAGCGTATTGCCGATGCTTTAAAAATTGTTAGCTCTTTCTAGTGGGTTATATTTATTTTTAATGATGTGGGGACATGTTAACTGTTGCACTCATAAAAAATTACTAGCAATTTTAGAAAGAATTTCTAATCTTTCCATTTTTTCCTTATTAAGGGAATTTTTATCGCTAATTTTACTGTACTAATATACATATAAGTAATGAATATATGGTAATAAATTTTTTTTAATATTGTATTTTTGAATATTTAAAAATTAAATTAAACAAACTTTGTCATTTCTATTTAATAAAGATTCAAATTAAATAATGTGAAAATATGCGCATAAAAAATATGTAAATATAATCTAATAAAAATAATCTAAAATCTCAACAAAAACTAACGAAAATTTGAAATGGTTTTTTTGGAGAGTGCATTATCGTATTGACAGTTACCGACCTTGTTGAACTTTTTTTTTCAAATGACAGATATAATAAAACGTGATCGGAAATTTAAAACTGTCGCCCTGCGGGGATTCGATCTTGAATCATCTCCGGCATTTTAATTTCAACCCACGTCTGCTGTGTCGCCGCATTAAAAAATGAAAAATAGATAACTACGTTGATACTTTTCATGCAAAGTACACAGGGCTTGCCAGAACATTTCTAATTAATCTAATAAAATTAGCTTACGTTCTTTTAAAATTTTCAACAGTGAAATTCCCATTAAAATCGATAAAGTAGTTTTGACTTTACTCAAAATATATTTCCCGTAAAATGACGCATAAGGATTAAATGATGTAGAGTTAATTCAACAAATATTGGTCAAATATACTCCATGAATAAAATTACATTTATGAAATGATTTAACTAAAAATAAAATTATTTACCTATCTAGATATTATTATACACTACACAGTACACTTTTACTTTGTTTTCTTCAATATACATAACATCAAATTTTCATCTACAATATGTACTAAAATATAATAGGTAGTATACGGGAACTATCCAATTTTACAAACTGCTCACAACACGAATTGAACAGCAGTGGTAAAAAACAATAGAAGTCAGTAAGACAGATTGATTACAATAAGTACCTAACACTTTTTATTGTTGGCATTAATCGATACATTTGTTGCACGGCAGTTGGAGTTAATAAATTGGATCCGGCCACGTTCCCTAGGTTCGATTTAAATGTAGGCACTTAATTCTGTGGCCGCAAACCTTCCATTACCTCTGATGCTGTAGTAGGGGCCGTTATAGGTGCCCGCCCAATGATCGGGTTAATCAATACGTTCGCTTCATTGGCTGAGATCAGTGTTATGGCTTAGGTAAATTACGTGGAAACGCCATCAATAGAATTCTAATTAAATTACCTGATGTATCCTATTGCGGTATTGTTGGTCTACATCCAAATTATTTGCAGGAGATAGATATGAATGCTCAAGAATTTGACATTCAGATTAAATTCAAATTATATTCTTAACTAGCTGAGCCCGCGGCTTCGCTCGCTTCATTATAAATGTTAGATACATGGTCCCACGGAATTTATTTTAGATCTTTTTTATTTTACACAATTCTTTACTACATTATATTGTTCAATATTTAACTGTTTAGACCGCGTATTGCAAAATAGCGCGCTGGCGACAAACTTTTTTACGACTTGATTTACTATTATCGTCACTGCTTATTCCTTATGTTACCTTCCGTAACAAAATATATACTACAACCTAAGCAAATAACATATCTATAAATAAAAAATAAAAAAAACACGTAAATCGGATATGTAGTTCTCGAGTGATAAGCGCACAAACGAACAGACAGACAAATAGACGTTGCGTTTTATAATATCTAAGGATGATAAATTTATGTTTCGTTATATATGTTGCAGTGACTAGGTATATTAAAACAATTTTTCTTCCTCGCAATATCGAAGATACGAGAAGCTATGTGATCGTTTCAGATTGAGACAAAAAAAAAGTTCTCCAATTTCAAAATTTTAAATTGATTTATCCGTTTCACGTCAAGACAAACACTTTTCGTTCCGTGTGTCCGTGTGTCCGTGTGTCCGTCCGTCCGTCTGTCCCCTGAATCCTTGTCACACGCATAACTCATGAACCACTGAACCGATATTATTGAAACTTGGTCGGATGGTTGGGTTTGGTTTGAGGACGGTCCCATTTCAAAATTTTATGTAGAATCTTTAATTCCTGTAGTATTTTTTCCTCCGAACAGCGGTTCGGATGAAAAATGGGAAAAACTGGAATAAATTTTATTCCGGGGGTAGTTTTTTACGTGAAAGGGGATGTTCCATTTGCTTGGAATACAATATCGAAGATACGAGAAGCTTTGTGATCGTTTTAGATTGACACAAAAAAAATGTTCTCCGATTTCACAATTTTTAATTGATCTTTCCGTTTCACGTCAAGACAAATACTTTTTGTTCCGTATCTGTCTGTTTGACCGTCCGTCCGTGTGTCTGTCCCCTGAATCCTTGTAACTCATGAACCACTGAACCATTATTATTGAAACTTGGTCGTATGGTTGGATCTGGCTTGAGGACGGTCCCATTTCAAAATTATCAAAATCGTGTGTAAGGGGGAGGGGTGACACCCCAAAATATTTATTTTTTCAAAATATCTCAAGAACGACAAATGTTACGAGAAAATTTTATAGAATATTTTTTGTAGAGCATTAAATTTCCTATAATATGGGTCTACTACGTTTGTTGTAAAATATTCCCTTACAAAGATTTTTTAGTAAAATTTGTATAAAAATTAAATGGTTAACCAAAATTTTATAGAATATTTTTTGTAGAGCATTAAATTTCCTATAATATGGGTCTACTACGTTTGTTGTAAAATATTCCCTTACAAAGATTTTTTAGTAAAATTTGTATAAAAATTAAATCGTTAACCAATGCCAGGCAATTTATCTAAACACTATCGGTTTTAGTGATAGTACAGCGGTCCGATAGTGAAAAAACGTCTAGAAAAGAAAGCGTGACTAATGAAATATATACAGGCTAAGACATGGTGGAATCGATAGCTAGTACCTAGACCTACATTTTCGTGTAATTTTTTTAAAATTTGGTTGCGTAGAACTTTTTTAAATCGCAAAAAATTCTTATTTTTCATCTTAAACTCGTTGTATTTTTTCCCCCTTTTGAGTTGGGCTAAAAATTTTTTGAACACGGTCTTACTTAGTTCTTATCGAAAGTAGTGGTGTAGTTTTTAAACATCTGATAAGGCTCAATTCGTTATAAATAAATGATTTATTAAAAAAAGTTGAAAATACGGTTAGTTTTTTTCAAATGCTTGGAGAGTCGAGGGAATTTTCAAGTTTATTCTTAAAAACTATATAACACTATGAAGTATTAGTTGATAAAGTTTTCTCTGAAAAATTAGATTTTTTTGAGCAGTACAAAAGAAATGGCAAGCGTTTTAAAATATGGAACGCCGTGCGATGCGGCGCGGTACGTTTAGTACGGGCGTAATCTCGGCGCTTGCTGGACAAAACACATCTAATTTGAAGAAATTTAAAAAAAATAATAAAACTGAAAAGAGTGGAGCTAATGCCCCAAAAAAATTTTACGTACCAATAAAACTTTCGGAGATATTTTAAAAAAACTCGTTTTTTTACCATTAGACCCATTTTTGGGGTAGAAGATCCCGTATTTTCAGTGTAATTTTATTTTTATTTTAATGTTCATATATAAACTTACTAAATTCCCAAAAAAAATATTGGATTGTTTTTTTTGTTTTTGTTTTATTCGAGTGTTTTCTTGTATTTTATTAATTATCTTGTTATATTGTTATATTATATATTTATAGGTCATTTTTATATTGACATATGCACTTTATGCAAAAACAAGATCATTTTAATTCAAAAACGCCCTACAAGCCGGCGTTGCGAGATATTGAAGGTCTAACGTGACGAAAAACGGTTATTCGCGAATATCTTGCTTCCTATGACTCGGAGGTCATTAAGGATTATTATATAAACGGTGTATTATTAAGTTCTTAAGAAAAAAGGCTCTTTCCATTTTTTTTTTAAAAACAACCGTTCTCGTGGTAGAGCGCGGAGAAAGTATGGCTATATATTTGCATACGGTATGACGCACTCTATGGCAATTGACTATTTGCATATGACTATTCTAAGTGAAAAAATTACAGGACAAAAATTAAAGAGTAGCAAATAATCTATAAGGTGTGTCATTCGGATATATTAAAAAAATAATTTAATCAATTTTAATCACATTTAGTAGAACTGCAAACATAGCGATTTATGAAAAATTACCATTTTTGTTCAATTTTGTGTTCAAAATCTACACCTAAGCTTTTGTAAAGTTATTTAATGGTTCTACTAAAATAAGCTTTGGACATATTGAGTAGAAAAGAGAGAAAAAATGTGTTAAATTGACCTGCATTTAACAATAGGTACGTCAAAAATTAAAAAATCGAAAAAAAAATTATTTTATTATAAAATGCACCCTTTTTAAAGTTGTATGTGTACTTATGTTATAAATATGACTAAATAGTAAAATTATAAATATTTTTAGGCTAAAAACATGTTTTTTATTATTTTTTTGCTTGAAAAACTTCTATTCATATTACCGCAGGGTCTCTTGATAGCTCCTATTTCATATGCAAACCATCAAATTAAAAAAAAATTAAAAAAATAGATTTGCCATTAAATTTTGAATAATAAACAATAAATTATTTTTTACTAAATTTTATATTTTCCGTGTAATGGGAAGCCAAAATCAACGAATATTGGACGATAACAAGAAAATTGGTGTCCGTGCGATTCTTTTTTGTTTTATAAAACTGGGACCGAATAAGAATTGAGAGTGGCGACACATCTGTTTTTGAAGAGGAGAGTTTGATGTACAATAATACCGAATTTCATGTTCCTATCTCGATGCAATCCTTATTTTATAAAACAAAAAAAGAATCGTGCGGACACCAATTTTCTTGTTTTCGTCCAGTATTCGTTGATTTTGGCTTCCCATTACACGGAAAATATAAAATTTACTAAAAAATAATTTATTGTTTATTATTCAAAATTTAATGGCAAATCTATTTTTTTAATTTTTTTTTAATTTGATGGTTTGCATATGAAATAGGAGCTATCAAGAGACCCTGCGGTAATATGAATAGAAGTTTTTCTAGCAAAAAAATAATAAAAAACATGTTTTTAGCCTAAAAATATTTATAATTTTACTATTTAGTCATATTTATAACATAAGTACACATACAACTTTAAAAAGGGTGCATTTTATAATAAAATAATTTTTTTTTCGATTTTTTAATTTTTGACGTACCTATTGTTAAATGCAGGTCAATTTAACACATTTTTTCTCTCTTTTCTACTCAATATGTCCAAAGCTTATTTTAGTAGAACCATTAAATAACTTTACAAAAGCTTAGGTGTAGATTTTGAACACAAAATTGAACAAAAATGGTAATTTTTCATAAATCGCTATGTTTGCAGTTCTACTAAATGTGATTAAAATTGATTAAATTATTTTTTTAATATATCCGAATGACACACCTTATAGATTATTTGCTACTCTTTAATTTTTGTCCTGTAATTTTTTCACTTAGAATAGTCATATGCAAATAGTCAATTGCCATAGAGTGCGTCATACCGTATGCAAATATATAGCCATACTTTCTCCGCGCTCTACCACGAGAACGGTTGTTTTTAAAAAAAAAATGGAAAGAGCCTTTTTTCTTAAGAACTTAATAATACACCGTTTATATAATAATCCTTAATGACCTCCGAGTCATAGGAAGCAAGATATTCGCGAATAACCGTTTTTCGTCACGTTAGACCTTCAATATCTCGCAACGCCGGCTTGATATCGTTGGGGACTTTTTACACGTTATTTATAACACTGTAACGAAGGTGTATACAAAAATTCAGCTATCTGCTATTTTTTTCCCAGATTAGGTACATTTATATCTAAAATTACTGGACTAATAGTGTTATATAGTTTTTAAGAATAAACTTGAAAATTCCCTCGACTCTCCAAGCATTTGAAAAAAACTAACCGTATTTTCAACTTTTTTTAATAAATCATTTATTTATAACGAATTGAGCCTTATCAGATGTTTAAAAACTACACCACTACTTTCGATAAGAACTAAGTAAGACCGTGTTCAAAAAATTTTTAGCCCAACTCAAAAGGGGGAAAAATACAACGAGTTTAAGATGAAAAATAAGAATTTTTTGCGATTTAAAAAAGTTCTGCGCAACCAAATTTAAAAAAAATTACACGAAAATGTAGGTCTAGGTACTAGCTATCGATTCCACCATGTCTTAGCCTGTATATATTTCATTAGTCACGCTTTCTTTTCTAGACGTCTTTTCACTATCGGACCGCTGTACTATATCCTAATAGGGATTTTTTAAAGTTATGTTGAGTGACATTATTTTATTGTGGTTAATTAAGGTTATTCTATTATAAGTTTTAAGTGACAGAGATGTCACATTAGTAATTTTTTGATAACTTTAAATATTATCTATCTATTTGTAGCTTGTATTGAATGTATGAGATCTGAAATTCTTCCGATTTATTTTTTTTACTTGATTATAAATTCAATTAAAATGTACTTCGAATATATTGGACAAAAATGTAATCATTTTTTTCATTTAGAACGGAGGAAATTGAAAATTACGTCGATAAAATGAAAATTCTGTTAAATTAAACTTTACAGGTCTAATTTTAATTACAAACATGAACCTATATAAGTACAAACGAGTAAAATAAATAATTTGTCATTTTTTTAACATAGGTGTTCGGAAAACCTACTTTATTATATAACAGGCATTCGGTTTTATCGGGTACCCCCCTCGTCGAAATTAGTTCTTTATATCTAAATATCAAATTGCTTGTAAGAATTCTGATATTATTTCTAACAAATAATATTTTTTTCTACAACCGTTTAAAAAAGTTGGTTTTTTCATTGACATTTCATTGTGTAAAGTAGTACTTTTGCGCTAGCTGTGCGTTAAAGTTTCTTTTACGCATACATACATACATTTTTACATTTTTTTACGATTAATAAAATTTATAAATACTATTGTATTATAGTATTCAACAAATTACTAAAATTTAAGCACTATATTAATTATTGTAATGAAAAAAATTATTAATAAAATTAAATAAATTATAAACAATATCTTAAGGTTTTTTTCTTGGCACAATTCATGGTATTATGTGTAATTTTCATACATCAATTTAGATTTTGCAGATAGTAAATTTAAAATTACAGAATTTGCAGCTTCTGATATCTCTAGTAGCGCACATTTATGTTCTTTTTCAGTATCACCACTTATCCATCTTATATTATACACTAACTAATTATAAAACACATTTCAATGAAAAAGGAACTGTCAAAAATTTTGTCCAAAGCTTACTTGAGTTGAATTTTAATATTAATATAGCAAAGTACAAAGTATATAAATTAATTATTATATTATATTATTGTTAATATTATATAATAAATAGGGTTGTAGAAAAAATATTGTGTGCACCTCGGATGTAAAATGCGTTTTTCACACTAGTGTAATAGTTAGTCTCGGCTGGCGCCTCGACTAACAAACATTTCCACTCGTGCGAAAAACAGCTTCTTTATACCCTAGTTACACAAATAACTATTTAAGTATCAAAAATAATTTAACACAGTATGAAAAATAAAATCCATACTGCTGATGCAAAAATGTTATAAAGAAATAGTAAAAAATTTACTTTCCAATAAATCATATAAATGTAACAGTCTGATGCACTTTTAAGATGCACTAGAAGCTTAATTCAACGGAGTTCTATAATGTTTTGAAACATTATATTATAGCAAGCATATTATAATTCAATTTTTTCTTCTTTTATGTTTTGGTATAAAAGTAGTTTACGCAAAATCTAATTAAACAAGAAGTGTACTTACTTTATATCTGCAGTAACATAGAAAAGAAATATTTATAGAATATAAATAAGATAGCGAAATCAATGGTGGTTATAAATAAAGCCATTCAGTGAACGTTTGATATTTATAACGGTAACGAGAAATTGCTAGCTGTAAAAACAACAGAAACTGCAACAGTAACTGTTTATTGTTTACAGACACTATAAATTCACTCTCAGATGTAGTCTGGAGAAAATCAAACGTGTATTTCTACGAGTTGTGTAGTTCCGACTCATATATTTATGTTTTCATAATCGTAAATTAATAAACTGATGCAGCATGCACAGACAAAGGAGTTGTTCTATTTCTACCTACAATTTGTTGTTTTGTTAACGTTTTAAGTTTGAAATTGATATGTTTTAGACCATACGCCACAGTGTGGTGAAAAAATTAACTATTCCTACCGGACTACCGGGTCAGCTGTCAGTTGTTAGTTTGAAAAACGTGTTTAGTTAAATAATTCGCTATTTCCATATCACAAGTTCTTTTAAGGGTTCCGAAGAAATCCTATTAAGCTCACTTTGTCGTCCGTCCGTCCTTTTCAATCAAAGCAAAATATCTCGTAAACTATACAAGCTAGAAACTTGAGATTTTTACTGAAGATGTAAAGTAAAGTAAAATATTTATAAACTTGAAAAGAATAAAAATATTTTTTTATACCAAGGCATGTTGCACGTCAAAATGTATATAACCTGTGGAATTTGACCCTTTTTCTTATTTTTTTCTAAATCAATAATGGCACCTGCAGGGGGCTTTGAAGCAAAAAAAAGTATACCGAGACGTGGGGTGTCGAAATGTAGATCGCAAAGCAGTAAATTATTTTGTCCACCCCCTTTCCAGCTTGGTAACTACTAGCTCAGAATATCTGAAAAAAAATTTGTAACAAGGCTTTGATAGGACTACCAACAAGAAATACTAAAGTCAACAATATCATTTTAAATTTTTGAATAATAGGGAGGGGCGTCATAAAATTTATTATTTTCATATCTAGGTATGTGGGATGTCGAAATTTAGATCTCAATTAGTAGAATATTACACTATTTTTATATTATTTTCCAACTCAAAAATGCACCTGTGGCTCCAAACAGTTCACGTAGTACGTACTTCGGAACCCTTATGGCATACACCCGTGTATGACATGACCTTTTTTTTTATTAAACTAAAAGTCTTTAGAGATTTTCTTCAGCTGTAGTTTTTATTTCTTCTATTGTTGTAAGCACTTAAACACTTAAGGTAGTTCTCGTGCAAACGTCATTTCGATAGAATTTTAAAAAAAATTGAGGACATAAAAAGAATAATGACATCTATCCAAACGTGAAATTTTAAAAAACTCGCCCGTTTTATACTCGAGATAATTATCATCAAAGTATGCAACTTTTGTACGTATCCACTATATCAAGTTCGTATTATGTCCATTCTCATCACTAAAAACTTCGACAGATTTTGATAAAAAAACTATCAAACAGTAAAGGCTTATAATTCTGATATGTGATAGAAAATTCCAAATGACTGACCGTTTTGTTTTTGAAATAAACCTTGTATTTCGAAAACAAAATGATTAACCGTTTCGTATTTGAAATACAATTGTATTTCAAAAACAAAACGGTCAATCTTTTTGAATTTTTTATCACATATCAGAATAATAACCCTTTGCTGTTTGATAGTTTTTTATCAAAATCTGTCGAAGTGTTTAGTCATAAAATAAAGAAAACTGTCCTTATACGTACTCATACAACATTAGACGGCTTTGGTTATAGACTTTATCAAAAATTCTCTGTAGCAACGCAATTATTTTCGATATTGTACCATGGTATTATGAGCGTAACTTTTTGGTAGTACTGTAGCACGAGAACTACCTTAAATCAATATTATTGTCAATTCACTTATTTATTGAAAATAGTATCTTTTTATGTACTATATGCAATAATATGCATATATATGTTTATTAATTATAGAAGTTATCAAGAACTAAGCGTTATACTAATTAGGCTTTTAATTTCATGAAAAATTTTTTTTGAAGAAAACCTTGCACCAGCCATTTCCGAGATATTTATCATAATGTTCATTAGTTATATTTATTTTATTTATAAAGAAATTAAATAATCTAATTGTTAAACGTATATAATCACTGATTTAATTGTTTGCTAAACACCGGTTAAATTAGGTTAGATGACAACTGACCCTATTGCAAAAGTTTCGATGTTTAACACTGAACACGTCGCTACCATCGCGACACATATCAATATTGGTGATTTTTATTTACAAGTTGTGTTTAACCGTTATTATTCAAGGTGGTATAAGTTTGAGTTATATACTAAAATCTTCAAATATTGTTTTTCTATTTTCACTATTTTTAGCTGCTAGTCTCTTCTTTTGGTAACTCTGAAGTCGGTCGTCGCCTATGGATCAACCATAACAGGTACATATGAACGTACAAGATGAAGTTGAGGTGTTGAAGACTATTTGGTTACACATATTGAAGTTTAAACAGTTAGATTTCTTTACGAATAAGTTGAAGATTAAATTTAAAACTTTCAAAAATCTTTACTGATATAACTATCATCAACAATTAAGAAAATTAAGAACTTCAAACTATAAAATACTAAACAAAACAAGTAGAATCTTATCATGAAATATATTCTTTAAGAATATAGCTCGTCTGTGTCGTAAAATAATTTCCAGAAGATTTTCTCCTCATATTGTAGAGTTGTGTTTATCAGCAGTTTGCTCTTGCTTTTTATTTATTTCTATTAACTACACCACTTGCGATGAGAACTACATACAAGATGTTGAACATAATATCTTGTTCCAATGTCCACTGTATGAGAAGGGAAGGAAGATTATGTGTGCTTGAAAATCTCGTTATGGAAGTAATTTATCCTTCATTAAGTATTACTTCCATTTTGGCCTCGTTATACATGTATGTCTGCAAAATTATATACAATTTTATATCGGAAACAAAATTATAATTGTAAGAGCCAGCTTCAGAATTAGTTATGCTTGCCGAGATAGGTACGAAGGTTCCAGAACTCGGTTTTTTAATCGACCGACGGAATAAACGGTACCTAACTCAGGAGTTTTAGAATTGAAGGGTTTGCAGCAACAAGGAGTTAACTCCAGTTTTTATAATTTGTGGGAAAATAGAAAAAACTGTTAAAAAAATGGAGAATGTATTTAAATCGCCTTTGTCTTCGTCCAATTATTATTTGTCACCAACCACTTCATGTTTTGGCCAAATTCCATTGAGAAATTCGTCAAATTCGCAATTCTAGAGTCAATTTTATTCTGGAGTTAACTCCTTTTTGCCCCAAATAGTTGAAAATTATTTTCTTTTTAAAGTAAGGAAGCATTGAATAAGAACAATTTTCAAGAAAATTGGTTTATTTCAAGAAAGAACACAGTAACGAGTGTACTAACTAAATTCTATGCCCAAAAAAAGAGTCAGCTTCTGGCGTTAATTCCATTTTGACCCAAGCGAATGAAGCAGCTAACTCATTCTAGCGGATACCTTGAGAACTATCAACGGTAGGTAACTCTTTGTTGAACCAAACGAAAGAATGATTTTTTTCCCCCAAGAAACGGTTGTTAACTTTGTTTGGCCTAAAAGTGGAGTTAACTCGTTGTTGCTGCAAACCCCTCAATTAGAATCCTATTGTATAAACTGGGAATTATACATGTATGGGTCTCATGAATGTCATCGCTTGCCCTGATTACTCCAGAGCAAATTCCCATTCGATCATGTAATTCTTAACAGGTGATGAATGTACCATCTCTTGGTTTTAATTAGCTGTACGCAATACATGGTCGCAATACATCACCATCTAAAATTTTGAATAATCCTCATTAGTCCAGTAATTTTAGATATTAATGCACCCAATCTGGGAAAAAAATAGCAGTTAGCTGAATTTTTGTATACACCTTCATTACGGTGTTATAAATAACGTGTAAAAAGTCCCCAACGATATCGTGCCGGCGTTACGAGATATTGAAGGTCTAACGTCACGAAAAACGGTTATTCGCAAATATCTCGCGAATGGCTTGGAGGTCAATAGGGGTTATTATATTAATTGTGTATTATTAAATTATTATGAAAAAAGGTCATTTCCATTTTATTTTAAAAACAACCGTTTTCGTGGTAGAGCGCGAAGAAATTATGGATATACATTCGCATACGGTATAACGCATACTTATGTTATAAATATGATTAAACACTAAAATTATAACTATTTATAGGCTACAAAAACTTCTATTCATGCTACCGCAGGATCTATTGATAGCTCCTATTTGATATGCAAACCTTCAAATAAAAAAAAAATGGAAAAAATAAATTCGCCATAAAATTTTGAATAATAAGTAATAAATTATTCTTTACTAAATTTTATATTTTTCGTGTAATTGGGAGTCAAAATCAACGAATATTGGACGATAACAAGAAAAATGATGTCTGCGCGATTCTTTTTTGTTTTATTTTTATGGGACCGAATAAGAATTGAGAGTGGCGCCACATCTGTTTTTGAAGAGGAGAGTTTGATGTACAATAATACCGAATTTTATGTTCCTTAATTTTTCATAAATCGCTATGTGTGTAGTTTTACTAAATGTGATTAAAATTGATTAAAGATGATTTTTTAATATATCCGAATGACACATCTTATATAATATAAATAGTCATATGAAAATACTCAATTGCCATAGTATGCGTTATACCGTATGCGAATGTATACCCATACTTTCTCCGCACTCTACCACGAAAACGGTTGTTTTAAAATAAAATGGAAATGATATTTTTTCTTAAGAATTTAATAATACACAATTTATATAATAACTCCTATTGTCCTCCGAGCCATAGGAAGCGAGATATTCGCAAATAACCGTTTTTTGTGACATTAGACCTTCAAAATCTCGGAACGCGGGCACTATATACATTATTTATAACACCGTAACGAAGGTGTATACAAAAATTCAGCTTACTGCTATTTTTTTGCAGTTGAAATCTAAAAATACTGGACTACATACTTTATCATATATTTATTTTGTTCACTTAGTAACAAACAAGTTAAAACAACATTGGGGAATATACACACTCATATAAACATAAAATACAATGCATTATGTTTGTCAACGTTTTATTTGAAAAAGCTAGCGAATAAAAGTCATTTCACTGGAATAATCTTGTTAATTGCGTTTGAGAGTAAACTTGCAAAAAATAGAAATAAACATACATTTAACATTAAACAAAACGATTATTTCAGTATAATACCACACACATATATACTATCTTTTAGCACAAACCTCGAGACAAATGTGTATAATTTTTCGGCAAAGTGGTAAACATTATGATCTGATATCAAAGGAGGAGGAAGATTCCGGATAATCGTAAACGAGCGTTGTGTGTTAGTATGAGATAGAGTAAATGAAGTGGAAAGAGAGATGGGCAGAAAGAGAGCGAGAAAAGGCTGTTAACATGGCTTTTTATTGTTCATATAATTCTACACCCACTAACTGACAACCTTAATGCAATTATTCCGTCAACATTGCTGTAACGCGACCCCGACATTTTGTAACAAGCAACATTAAACACACCACTGTTTTTTGATGCCAAAACTCATAATCTATTCAAGTTATGAAATGATATTTTGTTTAACGCAGTGAATACGGTAAGTTCTCAAAAAAACTTTCCCTGAATGCGAGTATGGAAGATTGTAATGTTTTTATGATCATATGTTGTATCTTCCGTTTGTAACTAGTTCGTTTAGTTGGATTTGATGTACATTGAATCCGTATTGAGAGTGTTAATAAGATGCCATGGGATTTTCAAATGTAAATGTTTTTGGGTGAAAATTTTAACTCTAATGCCTGGATTTGTTGTGAGCATTCCCTGAGAGGGTTGAGATACGAAGAGAAGTGACTGTATGCCCAGAAGAATTCAAAATTCGATTCGGAAATTTTGTCAATTCTAACAACAGCTGCTGCTATGTTTATGTTTTTTTGTTACTGTTGTTGAGATCGTACATTGCATGGAATGAAATAAACGTGCATGTGTACGTTTTATTCTAACGTGTGGGTGAATATGTGTTGGTGACGTAAGCATACTTTTCTCAGAAGACGTGAGAAAAAATCTTTTGTGTTTTCTTTTAGGAAAATTATTTTTTTTATTAAAGTACCATTAGTAACTTATGTCCTCATAACTTTATTTCTTTGTTTGGACGTTAGTTAGTAAGGATGGAAAATTATATTTTATCTATTCTCATTAGCCACACAAAAAAGTCTGCAGAGCCAAAAAACCGACCTATATGGCATTATAGTATTGGTCAAGTATAGCCGAAATAAACTTTAGTTTTTTTTTTATTTGAACTTTAATTATGGACTTAGGTTGAATTTTCCCAAACATCTAAAATCGTTTTTTTGAGCTGTAAAGTGGATTTTGTTATGTATTTGATTTATTTTTAGTTTTTTTTTCACAAAAGTTATAAACAATAAAATTATAACGATCAACATTTTTCTCGTGAACGGCTCAACGGATTTAAAAATTCTGACGTCAATTTTTTTATTTATAAATGTACATTCTAGGAATATGCTTTTGGATATACAAACATCGAATATTAATTGCTCAACCAATACTGCAATGCTATATAGGTCGCTTTTTTGGCTCCGTACACTTTTTTGTGTGGCTGTGTTATTTATATGTCATGATATAATACAATGTTTTTATTCTAAAAATATGTAAACTAAATAAATAACTTGAATTTGTCCGGAAATAAAACTTAAATATAATATTAGACACATATTATTATTTAAATACTTTTTCAATAGAATTTAATAACAAATATTTAAATTACAAATTAAAACTGCTTGTCAATTTTTAAAATTAAATTAACCCATTACTTCCAGTGTCCTATTTATAGGACATCATATTTTCAATATTTTTCCATGACACAATAACGTTGTTCATTTGATTTACATTACTTATATGTTAGTTAACTCTCACTACTTACAATAAATTTCATGAACACCTCTAGAGTTCATTCAATGACAAATTACAACCCTTTTTAGAGTAATCGTGTTCTATACCAGCTAGCCGACTTTTTCTAGTTAATTTTTTTTTCACTTAGTAAAGTGTTTTTAAATTGACGAAACTATACATAATATTACTTATGAGAGTGTAAATAAAGCAAAATAATATCAATATATTTCAAAAATAAATCCAGGTACAGACTGTCGTCGTTAAAATGTGCTCTTCTATTATAGAAGAGCACATTTTAATTTTATTTATAATAAATATGACACTAGAAACTTGTGGCAATAATCTAGTACTGTGACTGATTATTATTATATCTTGTATTGAATATTTTTGGTCATATTTTCAACAAGAATTGAGAACATGACCAAAAAATTCGAAGAAATAAAAAGTCGGGAAGTAATGGGTTAAATAAAGTGACAAGCACTAAGAATCATTCTTTATACCTACAAATACGTACACGTAAACAATATATACATAGTAGTTCAGAAAATCGGATCACATTAAACTTAATTCTGTTTACATTTTCTACGAATTTGATTTGGGAGATTATCATGAATGTATTTATTAGATTTGAGTTAGGATTAAACATTTCATACCACTACCGTATATAACTAATAAATGATTTAGGATATATAAATGAAGGAGCGTTTGAAGTGAACAAACTTCTCTAATGAGACGGTTGACTAAATCGTTTCAGAAATTGCATATAATTAGATTAGGATCATTATGAAGTACTTGTGTATATTTCAATGTATTTAATTAGCTAAAGGGATTATGTAAAAGGAAATAGGGTTATACATCGTTTTTGTAAAGGTATTTAATATTGAATTTAATCCTTTAAGTAAAAATAATATATTAATACCTACCATTGACATTTAAATTTAATTGTGTATTGTTTATTTATAATGATAAATAGAATTTAACTTTGGAATAAATGTTAATTTAAGTTCTTAATTAAAAATAATGATTCTGTATCATTTATATTCAATAAATAGTAATTTCCTTAATTAATCATTTGAAGCTTAATAAACTGAAAAATTGACAGTTCCATTTTAATTGAATTTAATATTTTTAAGAAAGCACTAACAGAATATGTTTGTGTCAATTAAACAGTGGAAACAATAACATAATTAGCATAATTACTTTCTCTGCTGCTAAATAGTAAATACAATATTTTGTGAATAGTAATAAATGAAAAAATACTGAAAATACTTGAAAACAAGTTTTATAAAAATTAGAAAATCGGTAATAGTTGGACTCAATATAATCAACAAAAAATAACACTTTAAGCCCTTAGTATTTCAAAATTACGAAAATTAAAATCGACTTCTGTAAGACTGAAATTATCTATAAATTAGGTAATATTTTCCAATTACAATACATGATAATTTATATTTATATCTTTTCTATTTTATATGTTTATCAAACGAGAAAACAAATATTGATCAGGCGTCTATAAGAATGGGAAAAATCATTTTTGTTATTACGTTATCTTCTCCGAAATCCACAAAAATGTCATTGTTTTCTGGTAAAACGAAATTGTGTGCTTTTGACATAGAATATATATTTCTATAGAATTATACGAAGTTTATTTCTGTAGAATTGAATTTGGCATACTTATTTATATGGTGTTTTCTAAATAATATACAATAAGAGACCAAAAAATATGTATCTTCCTTTTCATGCCATTCTTGAAATAATTATTATCTGTTAAAGTATCTACATACATATTAAAAAAAACATTTTCTTTTAATAAGTACCTGTGTATAGAAGTCATGACTTTTTCCGTTTCAATAAATTTGTTAAAAAAATTTTGTCTCGTAAAATATGTTCGTTAAAAATAAAATTCACATTATTTTTATTGGCTGCACACAAAACAAATAAACAGAGATTATTTGGAAAAAAGTTCCAATAAAAACATCAGAATCAAGCTACCTATGTATAAACGAATGAAAATAAACAAGATCCATGTTTCCATTTTTGTGATATCAAAGCATTTACTTTGACAAGAGTATTTGTCGTTTCGATGTCCATCAAAAAAATAAAAATACAAATATATTTCCATTGAAAACGGATATGTCGAAGGTAATTTAAACCATTTCAGTAAATTCCGGTGGTAACAAAGGAAGCAAAGAGCTTTATATCAAAACAGGTAGATATGTGTTTATCTTCTACGTGGTTCACTTGATTGTATGCCAAAATACCTAATAAATTTCAAAAACTTGATCTATACATTTTTTAACTTTATATTACGGTAATAATTTTATATTAATTAACCAACCAATCGCTGAAAATATAATTATAAATATAATTTTATAATATATTATCGATATTTATGTACATTTATGTGGTGTTTAAACCAAAGAGACAAACATAGCAATAAACCTAATACATTTTTAAATAAGAAGTATTTTTAAAACACTGTGTTGCTGTTTTGTCTTTTTGGTCTAAATACGGCATTAGAAGGGTGAAACTGAAAACACTCGAAAAACAATTATAAAGTAGAACTGAAATTAGCATTTTGTTTGTAATTTATTATTAGAAAATTAAAGACTCCTGCATGTTTTGATGGCAATTTAAATTAAATCTTGTGGTATCGATATGAATTATTTAAAAGCCAAATTGATTTACATTTGTCCAATATTTTGTAAACATTCAACAATTGTTTTTCAATTATTTGACCAAAAATGGAACAATTTTCTTTGGTTTTCTGGAAAGTAGATACTATATAAATCAAATGCTCTGGTATCAATGTTAACAAATTGAGAAAAAGTTGACTTAATCCCATTGGTATCTGAGTGACTCAGGTAACATAAAGATTTAACCGATTTGAAAAATTCAATACGAAGTGTAAATGATGATATACAGGATGATTTATAACTAGTGTAAACAAAATTAACCATAAATCGGAGATGTTATTTTAAGCAAAAAACTTCATATGCGTGAGGGAGCTAGTCTTCTAAAAAATTTGCCCAATTTTAGAGTTTAGGTATTTAATATATTGAGAACCCATTATGATACAGTTATCAAATTTTCTTAAAAAAAGTTAATATAAATATACCTCCTAATACTTGTCATCATAGAGTTGTATTACTGTTACATTAACTTTACTAACATGACTAAAAACGGAAACTATAAATGGCTATTTGTTGATAAAAATACATTATCTGATTTTTAATCATAGAACAAGAATATATAAGCTTATTTTGTGTAAGCAATTAGACTTGAAACAAAATTTTAGAATTAAGTTATTAAGTACTTAGTAATAATACAAAAACATGATCATAGTTCTCAAAATATATCTAATTAATATTTTGTTTAAGTTTCATCACACCCACTGTCTTTTTATGATTGATTTTTATTTTTATTTTTTTGATTGAAAATTGAAAATTGAAACATTTCACTTTGAAATTGATTATGATTGTTGTTAACCTATTTTTTTTTCATACAAATCCTAAGACGGGAGCTGGTGTTTCCTAAGAGTTTGAAAATATAATTTTATACGATTTTTTCAATAACTACTGATTGGATTTTATTCCGGTTTTCACTAATGGATAGGTTAAGTTTAGGTGTATAATTTGTGGATATTTTGTATAAATTTTCTGATGTCGGAAAAATACAATTCGCAGTGAACCGTGTATTGTGAGCATGTTGGATGGGTATGTTGGGTGGGTATGTTGAATATTAAAAGTCATTGTGTTTTTGTGGATATTAACCCGGGTAACATCGGGTCCAATGTGCTAGTTTAAAATAAAACTAGTACAAACACCTGTCTCTATTACTGAGATATAAAGATAAAACATCAGTCACCCTTTTTCGTCCACTGTGTACATTACACACACACTTCCAACATATGACGACGATATTGGTTTACAGTGTCAACAGATCAAACATCGAATAGAATTCATGATTGATGCACTCGAATCAAAGGACAAGGTTTGTGGAAATATGTGAACACCGTGTTTAATTATAAAAGAAGTCAAATATTTGATCTGTGGTCAATTTTGAGTGGATTGATTCAATGAATTGACAGGTATTTTAAATATGGAGATTTTTTGAAGATCGTGTTTACTTTCATTTTATATTTTATATTTTCATTATTTAGTTTAATTAAATATACTTTAATATTATATCAGAAAATAATCATGTATGTATATGTTTTATTAATTTGAAAGATCTGAAATTCATTTTCTAAATTATATTAACATAACAAATAGATTAATTTGAACTTTTAAAAAAATAATTAATGATCACATTTAAATCTATGCAGAAAACAAAAAACAAGTCTAAAAATCTTACATGCTGAGATACAATTGAACATATTTTCTTATAAAACTTTGTATTTATCTTCCAAATATTAATACAAATATCCGAGAACTTATATTTCAAATACGATACAATTGATATAAAATAACTTGCTATGAAAACAGGTATTTGTTTGCATTCGCTTCGCTTTATTTTGTGTGTTCTACACACACATATTCCCTATGATCTCGATATAGGTTTACTCTGTCAACAGCCAAATACAATAGGATCTCTGATTGATGTACTCTTGGTTAGGAATACAATGGTATCGGTTGGCTAAATGTTTAATTGTTGCAGCAATTAATTAGATATAAGTGTTTTGTTTGTTAATACAGTAGGAATGTTATTAATTTTATGGCGTTTAGCAAGATTCTTCTTCTTATTCGTCTATTATTGTCCACTAGTAATGTAATTATGTTATATCAAAACTGAATTAAAAAACATCTGCCAAGTAAATGCACAGTACTTCCTCGTACTAAAATCGTCAAATGTAATTAATTATAATTATTGAACAATTTTAATAAACACTGATAAAGTATTCAGATAAATTGCCTACATTGGTTAACTATTTAATTTCTATACAATATTACTAAAAAATATTTATTCGAAATTGTTCTTAATACGTGCTTAGAGCTGGGCGCGTGAGTAATTTTTGCTCACGATCACGCACGCTCACGAGAGAATTTTTTTTGTCACGCCCGCGCTCACTCACGGTTGCAAAAAAAGTATTCACGATCACGTACGCTTGCGAATTCTATTTTTCTACTCACGCCCGATCACGCACGGCGGGTCACACTCGTGACCCGATTTAATCTAATTGTTGTAAATTAAATTTTGAAATGATAAAAATTAATGTTTTTACGTGCATGATTATTTTTTCATATATTTTTAACTTTTTGTCAATTTCAATCTAAATCTAAATTTTTCTGTTATGCAAACGTCAAAATAACGATTTTATTAACCTTTTAAGGACGTGAGTGGTCGAAATATCGATAGGACACAAAATATTTTATATTTTCCTACGTAATTTGATGCGCTGAATACGAAAAAAATAGACCCAACCAACCAACCTAGTTTCATTAATATCGGTTCAGTAGTTCTTGAGTTATACGTGTGGCAAGGATTCGAGGGAAAGACAAACAGAAACAACACGGAACAAAAAGTGTTTGTCTTGTCCTGAAACATAAAATTTTGAATTTTTTCTTATTTAAAAACGATCACAAAGCTTCTCGTATATTTGATGTGGCGAGGAAGCACATCTTTACGATAATAAAACCAATGTTAATAAAAATCAATATTATTTTTAATACATAATATACATTCATATATTTTAAAGATATACGAAATCGACTGTTTTAAGTAGATATAAAATTAAAATTATGTTCTTGTATAAGCATCCAATCCCTCATCTTTTGTGAATCTGAAAGTATTAAAAAGTTTTTGTCGAGTAGAATAATCGTTCTTTACGTATTCATCTTACTTTAATAAAATTGATGGTATCAATAAAGGAAAAATGTATTTATATCTAACTTGAGTCAATAATGGCGAACGACTTTCATTACAAAAGATTTTTCTTACTCGAGTAATCTTTTTATTGTTATATTGTGTATAAAAAAATCAAATTTTTTAATAAAAAAATTAAATCTATATTAATGTATATCGTATAGAGTCTGGTTAAAATTAGATATTTCTGAAGGAAAATTCCCACCCAGCTGAATTTTTATGTAGCATATTTGACATTGTAAACAAAATATTCAAAAGTCCTTTACAATATCACTGGAGCTTAAAATTTTACTCGAGTTCATATTTTCGATATTACTTATATGAAAAAAAACAACTAAAGGGTCTTTATTATTGAAAATTTTGTAAACTACAATTTTGATAATAAATATTGTCATAGAACTTTTTATTTCTAAAATATTTCCAAAAAATTGTTTTTGTTGACCTTTGAAATCTTGTAAAATGTTAAGCTCCAGTAAGGTAGTGGTACCAGTCTTGGCAAGGACCCCAGTAATGGCAAATTTTTAATTAAATGTACTGAATTAGAAATATGTGTTGATATTTGATTACTACCATTTCTGAATATTAATCTATATACATTTAACTGTCTTACAGCGTGATTTGATGACAATCGGCCAATAAGTGTCAAAATGTGGACATTTAAACTAATTATTAGTATAATTTATTTATTAATTATTATATTATCATAGCAACTGCTTTAAAAAAATTTAAATTTGACGATTATTTCTTTTATATTTTTTGTGTTGTAGTACTTATCATTTTGTAATCATTAGCAAGTATCCATCACTGCGTGCTTATTACTGGTTTTACTTTATCCATTACTGAAGAAAAAACATAAACAAAATAAAAGGCTATCATTTAAAAAACAAACTATATTTGGTGACTTTGTTAATTAAATTGATTAAATAAAGAGTTGCTTGTTTTATTAGTAACATGAGTTCATGAGAATTACAAAAAAGATGCTCGTCAATCACAAAAACAGTAAACTTTGCTCTTATAGCGGCCATGACTAGTTAGTTACTTTTATAATATTGAAAACATGTTTATAACAAAAACTCTAATATGTATATCATCGATAATAATCTAATTGACGAATGTTGCTCTTTAATGTTTACAAATTAAAGAAACATGTCAACAAATATGAAGTTATAAGTTAAAAGAAACTGTTCTTTTTTTCTAGTTGTAGAAGTTTCGCATTGTTGCGAGAACAAATTGTATTGATTAGAGCAGCGTTTCCCAAACTGTGAATCGCGAAGTGAAATAGGATTCGAATTACGACCATTTTAATCGAAATTACATAAATTTTATCCTTGACTTTTGAAAATAATTTTGATAATCTTATGAGGTAATTATCTATATGTATATTATGTATATATAAAAATGAATGTTCGTTTGTATGTGACATAGACTCGGGAATT
Organism: Sialis fuliginosa; assembly: GCA_961205875.1. Lineage (NCBI taxonomy): Eukaryota > Metazoa > Arthropoda > Insecta > Megaloptera > Sialidae > Sialis > Sialis fuliginosa. The sequence continues at coordinate 27,921,149 of OY540809.1, read as the reverse complement.
ACTGAACCGATTTCAATGCGGTTTTCACCAATAGTTTGATAATTTTTCTGAGCAGTTTCGTGGCTAATAATATTTTTTGAAAACAGAAGATTTAACATCAAAGACTAAAAATAATCTTTTGCACGTCGTCTTTTGTTTCCATGATGTCAGAGCATACAACTGTCATTTATACAGTAACCATGGAATAAATAATTCTATAATTTACGGTTTCAGTATTTTATTAATTTAGGTCACTATGGTTACGTCTCTTTCAAATATTTTGTCGAATAAATAGATGATTTTTGACACATGCTATTAATAATTATATATTTTGAAATATATGAATTGAAAATTGAAACATAATGAAATATTTCACTTCCAAGAAAGGTAAAATATCGAAATTGTGTGTTTCCTGGGAGTTTGAAAATATAATTTTACGCGATTTTTTCAATAACTACTGATTGGATTTTATTCCGGTTTTCACTAATGGATAGGTTAAGTTTAGGTATATAATTTGTGGATATTTTGTGTAAATTTCATAAAGCCGGAAAAAACAATTCGCGGTGAACCGAGTGTTGTGAGCATGTTGGGTGGGCACCTGGTCTCGGTCACGTGTATAAGACGATACCGGATTGATTATTTACGAGACGAGATCAAGACAAGATGGTTTCAATTTTAACGAACCGAGATCAGAACGAGACTATTACAGATGAGACTTCAGTTCAAAATCTAAACAAAACTTACTTGACTCTCGTTTGATGTGCAGTCCAATTTAATTTATAAAAAAATATAAAATAATATTTTTGGTAATACAAAAATACTGTCATTCATTAAATATACGTGTATAATTTTATTACTTTTTAAGGTAGTTTTACCTAATAAGGTACACACTTTTATGTATAAAAAACACATTTTTTTATACATACGGTGTATGAACATAACACGTAGGGATTGGATCTGATGAAAGCATATTTTGGTTAAAATAAAGGATCAGTTCAGGATTAACGGCTGAATCCTACAAAACACTGAATAATTCCGTTACGTAGGGGATCAAAATGTTTTTACCCTCCTGGATTTGTTAATCTTTCCTTTTATCTTCTCACAATAAAAACGAAATGTTAATTTATATTGTTTGTATTTTATACTCTACTGCAGCGACGAAATATAGTACTACCCATATTTACATATTGGGTTAGATGTTTATCATTTTATTTTATTTTATATAATATAAAAATTATAATGTAGGTATACTTATTTAATATTATAAGTAAAATAAGTCACAGAACAACATGCCACTATACAGTAGCGTAACCAGGATTTTTTACGCCACTGGCACTACGGTAGTGGCACTAGTCTTGGCAAGGACCCCAGTAATGGCATATTTTTAATTGAATGTACTGAATTAGAAATACATATGTGTTGATATTTGATTACTACCATTTCTGAATATTAATCAATATACATTTAACTGTCTTATAGCATGATTTAATGATAATCGGTCAATTGATGTCAAAATGGTGGACATTTAAACTAATTATTAGTATAATTTATTCATTAATTATTATATTACCATAGCAACTGATTTAAATTGTTTCAAATTTGACGACTATTTCATTTATAGCTTTTGTGTCGTAGTACTTATTATTTTGTAATCATTAGCAAGTGTCCATCACAGCGTGCTGATTACTGGTTTGACCTTTGCCATTACTGGAGAAAAAAACATGAACACAATAAAAGACTATAATTTAAAAAAACTATATTTGGTGACTTTGGTAATTAAATTGATTAAATAAAGAGTCACTTGTTTTATTAGTAACATGAGTTCATGAGAATTACAAAAAACTAGCCCATTAATCCAAAAAAACCGAAAACTTGATCTTATAGCGGCCATAACTGATGCCTTTACCTTATATAAAAAAATTAATTAAGGAACTGAAGTATTGGTTTTTAATATGTAACATATGTAAATACAGATCGGATAAATAAATAAATATCAGTGTTCTTCGACATAACTCTTTGAGATACATTTATATGAAATAGATATAATTATGTAGGTATTGTTAAGTTGATTTTTTTCGAATTCTGAATTTTATGGTTTTATTGGGGTAATATAAAAAACCAATAGTAAATGATTAAATAATTTGATTTCAAAGTGACATCCGCGTCTAAACACTTTTTTATATTTCCTTCCCAATTGAAAACAAGTAATATATTCTGAATGAAAATGTACAAAATAAGATAAATTTACACTTCACTGAATTATCAATGAGTTTGTTACAAAAAGGTTTATTTTATAATAAAATTTCAATTTACTAAAAAATACACTAGAAAAATGTCTGTAAAGTAATAATAATCAAAGCCAATGCATTAAACAATATTTCTACGGTAATAATACATCACCTTCCCTCCTCTCCTCAGTACTACATTATCTACCGCAGTGACGTAGCACTGACGAGCAGCAAGATGGTTGTAGATTATACTAACGTTAACAACAATAATTCTGTGACCGCATTAAAAATGCATGTGCAGAAGATACACACAAACGATGTCACGTAGCTCTCCCCGCTAGCGAGGATACAAACGCCGCACATACGCGAAACAGTCGTATCTAGGGATAGGAAATATTGCCCAAAAATGTAGTTTTACTATACCTTGATAAGGAAGGAAGAGTAAAAGTTAAAATTTGTTTTTATCATGTTGTTGTTGAAAGAAACTATTCATTCATTAATTGTAAGATAGTTAACTATGGTCTACTAAACTAAAGTTGCAGTTACACTAGGCTTGTTAACAGTCGCTGGGTGATACTGGCTATATTAGTACCCACAACAAGCAGTGGTTCATGTGGGCTCACTTTACATTTTAATTAGTCCAGCTACTGCTGGTATTACAGTGCCTGCCGGCAGTTTTGTGAGTTTAATTTGGTGGTGTGGGATACAAATAAACATGTCTTCTGCGCCTTCACCATTTGTTAACATTTTATTTTTACAATTTCATAAAATATGAATTCTAAAGTTTTCTTAACCCTCTAGTTCTCAAGATGAATCATACATAAATCCATGGAAAACCAAAATACGTACAAGTTTAATTGCAATGTTTATGTTATATGACTGACCTCTAATTATTAACTTCGTATATTATTTTTGTTAGGGTATCAACAATTTCAATCGAAACCTAACTTTTGCTGCTATGCATATAGGTACGTTGTACTTGTTTTTATTTACCATGCGAATTAAATAAATAAAGCTAAACGTATTAAATTAATAACCAAACATATTATTTTGACAATTGTACCGTATACAAAACACAGGTTGACGCAGACTTTAACTGACTTCTACGCATTAGTTCATATTTTATCATACAAGTATATTGTATGATATATCATACATATATATTATCATAGAAGTACAAAATTATATGCTCTACAAAAATTAGTAAGAAATATAATTTTTTATCCTTTGAGCTGCAGATTAGAGAAAAAATATGACTACGTAACAGTAGACAAAAGGTAGATACTTGTTATTTGAATTACTTTTAGTTTAAATAAATAATCTTCAGTAAGCTATGATAAAAGTGGCGATATTGAAAAAGAACATAAATGTGCGCCACTAGAGATATCAGAAGCTGCAAATTCTGTAATTTTAAATTTACTATCTGCAAAATCTAAATTGATATATAAAAATTACACATAATACCATGAATTGTGTCAAGAAAAAAACTTAAGATATTGTTTATAATTTATTTAATTTTATTAATAATTTTTTCCATTACAATAATTAATTAATATAGTGCTTAAATATTCAACAGTTGTAGAAAAAAGTATTATTGGTTAGAAATAATATCAGTATTCTTACAAGCAACGGTTGTAGAAAAAAAAACATTTCATTGTCAATTGTAAAAATGCAGTACATTTGTAATCCCTAGTCGTACCATGCACGAGTTGGGAGATGGAAAAAGATCTGTGAGGATTCTGGAGATATAAATTGGCTGGAAACAGCTGCACAATGTAAAATGTGGGATTTGCACGTACGAAATGGAGTAAATAATTTTGGATTTTGTTAAACACTAACGTACTCTTAGTTACAAGGATTTCTGAGTTATTGAACTACAAAAATAAAAAATGTATGCTATTTACTCATATAATTTTAAGCAAATAAACACATATTTTTCCATTGAAGTAAAACAGTCAAAATATGTATATTTTTGTATGAGTATTGCAAATATTTCGAGTGGATAGAAAAAAACCTTTCTTGTTTGTAATATATAAAATATAGAATTGAGAAAATACATATTTATACATTGGTTTATAAAACCGAGAAAACTCTATTGAAAATGTTGATAACAAATTTTCTTAAGGTAGAAAAATATTTGTATAAGAAATACGAATAGAAAAATATCCAAGACATATTTTACGGTACTCAATTCTACCAATTTCTGTACTGCTGGTTTTGGAAGCCCTAAACAGTATTAAAATATTGGATATTTATATAAAAGAGTTACTTTTTATTTTTATATTCCTTATTAAAAATAAATTCCATTTCTTGTTTGTAACCATTCTTGTTACTGACGAATCCCCACACATTGCATCACAAAAACACAAACAAAACCTTAACTGGTTACAAAAAAGGCTCAATAAATGGCACATAAGGGTAAACAAGACGAAGTCAGCACACATAACTTTCACTACGCGAAGAGATACTTGCCCACCAGTGATACTAAATGGACAAAGTCTACCACAACAATCACGTCAAATATCTTGGTTTGCACCTAGACCGCAGAATAAAATAGAGAAAACATATATGAACCAAGCGGAAGCAGCTAGGTATCAAACTTAAAACGATGTACTGGTTGATTAGTAAAAAATCACAACTGTCCATGAAATGTAATTATGGTCTTTAAGTCCATCCTAAAACCAGTACGGACGTATGCCTTAGAAGCTCTGGTGAACGGCAAATAACTAAAACATAGACATTGTACAACGGTTTCAATCCAAGATACTTCACCTGATAACAGAGGCACCGTGGTATATCAAAAACGAAAATATACACAAAGATCTAGATATTCCAACGGTTCTCGACGAGATTACTACAAAACACAGCCAGAACTACCAGAAAAGACTCAATGACCACCCTAATTAATTAGCCATCAACCTAATCGACAACAGTGACACAACCACGAGACTTAAAAGACACCATGTGCTAGACCTACCTGATAGATTCGTGTAACTAGTGTAACACACCTGTGCAATGATGTGTCCATTATATGCAGAGACGTGCAAAATGGTTGTCACAATGCTTTTGAAATAAAAATGCAAAATATTTAACCATTTTATTTCAAATGCAAAATACAAAATGACTTTTAAAAATACCTTTCAAAATGCAAAATAGGTATTTTCAAAATGGTTTTTAAAATAAAATGCTTTTCATTTATTTATTGTTTATTTCAAATTTTGTAATTTTCAATACAACTGTCAAACATAATAATAACAATTTTTTTGTTTAATTGAAATGAGCCCTCGATTTATTGACATCAACAGATTAGTAAATTCTTTATAGTTTTGTTTTTCAAGAGTTTTACCATGTATACATGGGTTTTAAAAAATTATCTACGCTACAGATAATTGTTAGTTTATAAAATTTTAATACTATTTAAAAGTTAATATCAAGGTTATTTGCCTAGCACCACTTTAGTTATGAACTATCTGTTTTTTTTTTTCAATAAAAAAATAGATTTGATTTCGAAAAATTTTGTTTTTAATTTATATGCAGAACACATGTACATTAAACGGATATTTTTACTTTCTTAATATTAAAAGTAAATAATGGCGATTGTTGTATATAGAATATATACTGTGGCCTCGTCGATTTTAGTTGTTGGATTTGCACACGTTGTTTGTCTGTAAGTCGCACTCTATTACTGTTACGTATGATATTTTTAACGCGTCTTTACAAACAGCTGTCATGATTTTGAAACTACACGTGAATGTATGTGTTTTATAATTACTAACTTATATATGGTACCAACGTTATTTTCATGAAAATAGTTTGACATTACTTGATCAATTAACAATAGATACTAAACATTTTGTTTATAAAAATGCATTTTGCATTTTCAAAATGAAAAATGGATATAACAAATATTTGAAATGTAAATGTAAAAATGGTTTTTAGAGACAGGTATTTAAAATAGAAAATGGAAATAGGTATTTTGCATTTGCATTTTAAATGAATCCATTTCAAATAAGTCACATCTCTGATTATATGTTAGTGATTTGTACTAATTAAATTAACAAAAATACGGTGTGCCATTACTGAATGGCGATAGCCACCATTCCTTTTCACTATATCATAATTGCTTATTGTTCTCCGCGATAGAACAGATTGTAATTGACAATTCAGTTAATAAAAAATAAAACTCTTGTTTGTCTTGTGAATTTATTCGTTTGTAGAAGTAGTGTTATATTAATTACACAACTTCCATTTTAAGTTTAGATACGTTCGTAATCCCGAATACACCATTGTACACACAAAGTCACCTCATCCCGTCACAGTCGCGTGTAGACACGTGAAAACAAAGCATCATCTATCCCCACGCACGCCGTATGACAGTGTCTGTACCATCCATCAACTTTACTCACAGGAGTGTATTTCGGTACCCGGCCGTGCGTGAGCTTCTCTGCCTTCATGTTTTTAAATTTTTATACCGCATTATATTCTCGTTGTGTAACCATTTTTAAGATCATCTTTTACTTTTAACTCTTCAAGGCTGAGTGATTTCTTGTTTATGCATGTGAAATAAGTTTTGCATATTTTAGCACTGCTTTTTTTAAGTTGTTTTTTTTTTTACATTTTTATATAATAGATTCTACATATTTTGTATATGTGTGACTGCTGTATAATGAAGTATCACAATTATAAATTATGCTTGTGTATTTATTACAGTGATGCCCGGTATTATAAAGAATTTGTACGCTTTACTTCCAGCTAACGCTATCTGCCAATTGTTGTGAAATTACTCGATATTTTAAAGTAGTGGTAAAAAATACCTAGTGATAGCATTAGCTGAGAGCAAATTTGCATTTGCACTCAAGCATATTCTTTCTAATACCGGGCATGAGACTTGAATTTTTTAAATTAAAGTAGCTGTTTTTAAGGGCATAATAAAACTGATAATAGATTGATCCGACACACAGTTTTCAGATAACATATCTTTTTAAGCAAAGTAGGTGTGTAGTCATTTTATTTTTTATTTTTACCACCCCCTGTATTTTCACATTGTCTAAGAGTGTTATTTAATGACGGAAATACTATCCGAATTTCCGTTCCAGATCTAATTATTTATACCTGCATATATCTACAGTGAAAAAATAATGTACAATCCTCGCTATGCTCGGCTTCAAACCATGTTTGATAGAGTTAATCTTACTTACTTTCCTTGTAATGTAATATACAACTTTAACTAATGAATAGGCATGATGCCTAATTTTTAAAAACTATTTTATACTGATCTTACGTGTCTCTTATTTCCAAAAAAATGCTTATTTCTGCAGAAAATAAAGGTTTAATCACAAAAATTGACCCTTTTAAAATTAATTTTGAATTTGACGCCAAAACGCTCGCAAGTGTCATGGTGAATTTTTGACGCCACGCCTATGTAAATACTCCTTGTCAACTATAATAAATCCTTGTTCCATCGCTAATGTTTCTCGGTTTTACTTTTGGTAATACACAACTGAGCAAATTGATAATTTAAAACCACAAAATAATTTATAAACAGTGCAGATATTAATGAAACAAAAATGACGTTTACGTAGCTGTGACGTCATCCACTCTAACTGGTGTTTTATCAAACATGGCGGATTGCTGTATTTTGCATTTTTATTTTAACAAAAATCATATTAATCTCGCTATTAATATAAAAATAAATAGATTTTTTAGAATCTTTTAACTTATTTCATTATTTAAAATCATAATTTCAGTGATACTTTGTTACTGGCATCATTCCTATTGTGTAAAATATTTTTTAAATGCATTAAATATTTTACTGGACTACTTTTTATATGAAAAATAAAACTTCAATTAAAAATATAATACAATTCGACAAAATCAAAAGTACTTAAAAATAAATCAGGTACTTACATAGTCTTCCGTCAATGACTCTTGTATAATATAATGGGAGTATACAATTTCTCAAATAATTATAAATAATGACTATTAATTTGAAAAATTCTCTTTTATAACCTTGGATGAATAAAACTCCCAACCTTTTCAAGACATTTTCTTCCACTCAACAATAACAACAATATAGAGAAAACCCACGTAAAACAAGTATACATAATAATCCAATACAAAGATGGTATTTAGCGTGAAGTATGGGACTCGTTAGCCATTGTCCATCTACAATTACTGCCCTGGCGGAACGGATATGACGTTGTCGTGACACGCGCGCGTCCTCTCTCTCTCTCTGCTTCGTTTCCGGTATACGCATAACATATTGTACCAGTGGGAGGGGTAATTCTGTGATATGAATGATAGACGGATGAATGTTACCATATTTGGGATGTTTTTAACTCGTTTAAACCAACGGAATTTGAATTTTTCGAAATCTATTTTGTTAAAAATTCGTGAGTTATTTAATTTATTATATTTGGAGTTAAAATATTAATGAGATGTTATTCATATGCTATTTAAAGTAAATCCATACTTATATTATAAATGAGAAAGTTTCTGTCTGTCCGTTTTTTTTAACATTTTCACGATTAACCGACTGAACTGATCTTAATGAAATTTGGCAGGGAGGTACCTTGCATCCCGAGGAAGGACATATGCTACTTTGTATCCCGAAAAAATAGTTTAGATAAAAATGGGTGTGTGTATTTTTGTACGTGTGATAGATTATACTTTTTTGGCGTAGACATCTAGCGTGTAAATGCAAAACTAAAAACCTGTTTTATCGACCACGCGGACAAAGACGCAGGTAACAGCCAATAAAATATAATTGAGACAGATATGTGCTTGAACTTAAGTACTCTTTAGTACTTTTACTTTTTTGGGAAATTATTTTGTACTTTTATGGGAATTACATAAATTAATATCGCGTATGGTCGAAATTCGACCAATATTTTACCTACCTTAATGGCAACATACACATATGTTTTTCTTGTGCACATCTGCGGCACAGTATCTTCAAATGATATAAGTTTCATTCACCTCCTTTTATAACAAATACTAAAAAAACATACGACAATATTCGATGTTTACGTATTAATATATGTATAGATATAAGTAAAACCAATTTAAAATTACAGAAAGTACTTTTTATGATATAACAGGTATGATATAATTATGATTTTAAATAATGAAATAGGTTAAAAAGATTCTAAAAAATGTATTTATTTTTATATTTAAAGCGAGATTAATATAATTTTTGTTAAAATAAAAACATAAAATACAGCAATCCGCCATGTTTGATGAAACCCCAATCAGAGTGAGTGCACTGTTTATAAATTATTTTGTGATTTTAAATCATCAATTTGCTCAGTTTTGTGTTACCAAAACTAAAACCGAGAAACATTAGCGATGGAACAAGGATTTATTATTGTTGACAAGAAGTGTTTACATAGGCGTGACGTCAAAAATGCGCCATGACACCTGCGAGCGTTTTGGCGTCAAATTCAAAATTAGTTTTAAAAGGGTCAATTTTTTTGTGATTAAACCTTTATTTTTTGCAGAAATAAGAATTTTTTTGGAAATAAGAGACATGTAAGATCATCATAGAATAGTTTTTTTTTTTAAATAGACATCATGCTTATTCTATATGAAACTAATTTGAAAATAATTGTGATTTCCGGTTGTTGAAAATAAAACGTAATGATTAATAAAAATTAAGCTGGATTACTTTTCGACCAAAACCAATACATTTCCTATCATAAAGTTGATGAAAAGTAAAAATAACTATACCTCTAACTCATATTTGGTGCGCCCCCTACCATGTTTATTGTAATAACGCAATAACTAACGTTTCCTATTCCAGTTGATTGCTTGTTTTGAATTCGTACGAGAGTTTGGTAAAGTACACAAACTATATGATTGAAAACGTTTTGGGTCATACATCTTAGTCAAATGAACATTGATATCAAGTGCATCTAGTTGTAACAGCTTGCAGTACTGTACCGTCCTCTAGGTTTAACCTACTTCACCCTTTAGTCAGCAAAATGGTAAGTATGGACAGGGCCGGGTTTAATTTCAACTTTTGTATAATAATTGATATGATGTAAAATTGCTTTTAAGGATTTTATATTTGTAGAGAATAAAAACATATTTTACTAATTCTGAAAGCATATTTTACAAAAAAAATGTTTTTGGTGTATTTATCAATTTTAATATGGAAACCTGAGAAAAACATCTTCCAAGTAAATGCACAGTGCTTCCTCGTGTTAAATAAAAACCGATAGTGTTTAGATAAATTGCCTGGAATTGGTTAACAATTTAATTTTTATACAATTTTACTAAAAAATATTAGTTCGAAATTTTTTTTTAAAACGCATTTGATTTTTTCGTATATTTTTAATTTTTTGACAATTTCAATATAAATTTTAAATGCAAACATCAAAATGACATTTAAAACGTCAAAAAGACATTTAATATGTTCGAACAAATATCAATTTAGAAAAACAAAAAACGATTTAAAAAAATAAATTTAGATAAATATTTGTAAAAGAATATTTTATAACAAACGTTGTAGATCCATATTATAAGAAATTTAATGCTCTACAAAAAATATTTTATAAAGTTTTCACGTAACGTGTCGTTCTTGAGATATCTTCTCCTTACACACGATTTTGATGATTTTGAAATGGGACCGTCCTCAAGCCAGACACAACCATCCGACCAAATTTCAACAATATCGGTTCAGTGGTTCATGAGTTATACGTGTGACAAAGATTCAGGGGACAGACGGACGGATACACGGACGGACAGACAGACAGACACGGAACGAAAAGTGTTTGTCTTGATGTGAAACGGATAGATCAATTTAAAATTTTGAAATCGGAGAACATTTTTTTGTCTCAATCTAAAATGATCACAAAGTTTATCGTTTTGCTTTCTCGTAATATCGAAGATACGAGAGCTATGTGATCGTTTCAGATAGAGACAAAAAAAAAGTTCTCCAATTTCAAAATTTTAAATTTATTTATCCGTTTCACGTCAAGACAAACACTTTTCGTTCCGTGTCTGTCTGTCTGTCCGTGTGTCCGTGTGTCCGTCCGTCTGTCCCCTGAATCTTTGTCACACGCATAACTCATGAACCACTGAACCGATATTATTGAAACTTGGTTGGATGGTTGGGATTGGTTTGAGGACGGTCCCATTTCAAAATCATCAAAATCGTGTGTAAGGGGGAGGGGTGACACCCCAAAATATTTATTTTTTCAAGATATCTCAAGAACGACACATGTTACGAGAAAATTTTATAGAATATTTTTTGTAGAGAATTAAATTTCCTATAATATGGGTCTACTACGTTTGTTGTAAAATATTCCCTTACAAAGATTTATCTAAATTAATTTTAAAAATTCGTGTTTTGTTTTTCTAAATTGATATTTGATTGGATATATTAAGTATCATTTTGACGTTTTAAATGTCACTTTGGCGTTTTAAATGACACTTTGACGTTTTAAATGTCATTTTTACATTTGCATAAATTTAGATTTAGATTGAAATTGTCAAAAAATTAAAAATATATGAAAAAATATTCAGGTGCGTTTTAAGAAAAAATTCGAACTAAGATTTTTTAGTAAAATTTATATAAAAATTAAATGGTTAACCAATGCCAGGCAATTTATCTGAACACTATCGGTTTTAGTGAATTTAGCACGAGGAAGCACTGTGCATTTACTTGGCAGATGTTTTTTTTTCTACAAGTAAACAAAATTTAATTTTTACAAGGTATTTCTATCTAACATATTATTCACGACTTCTGTCTCATTTATGTGAGCTTACGATAATTCATTTGTTTATTTTTACAGATTTTGTTAAAAAAGTGGTATCCCACATTAATAGAGGCATTGGGAAAAGATACGTTTTTTTTTACAAATTCCACTTTATTTGTGAATTTTGATTATGACTAACAAAAACTCGGAATTTACTGGCATAGCTGTCGTATCTGGACATTTTTTGATACTATTTTAAAACAAACTTTTGAAGAGCATCTTTCTGATTGTTGCAAGCTGCATTTGCTAACTTCGAGTTTCAAGACGCAACCATATCTCTGTCTCAAGCAGGTCTAAAATTTATATCAGACCCGTTTGAAATTGTACTGATTCTCTATCGCTCTGTCTTTTTCTTTTCCATTACGTGCTTGTTTACGACGTCGAACGCGATTTCGAGGCCGTTCGAACGAGAATCTCCGCACTTAGTTCGGGAGAAAATGCAGAAAACGCTGAAGTTGAAGTCTCACTACAAGCTGGCATGCTACAAATTTACCGAGGAGAGGTTGCATTAGACGCATGAATGGTCGAAGGTACAGAACTTAGGTTTTCATTGTTGTCATTCAATCCTGTAAGTCTACGTGAGGTTGGATTATTATTTGGGGTATTTGTATGTGTTTCAGATTGTCTGGTCCGACGAGAAAAAAGTTCAACCTTTTCTCGTCGGAAAGATCCACGTTTTTTTTCCACGCGAAATTTTGATGGCGGGTTCGTTATGATATGGGCGACATTCATATAGCGGTTTCGGGAAGTTGGCCTTGATATTGTGTCATATTGCAACCAGAATTACCAAGCAGTGCTCGAAAAGCACCTCAAATCCTACTTTTGCCGCTATCGCTCTGTTAAACTAACATTTCAACAGGACAACGCATCGATACACGCTAACAGGTCGACTAAGGAGTGGTTGGCTAAGGCAAAAATTCCGGTACTTCAGTGGCCTGCCGTTTCCCCAGACCTGAATCCGATAGAAAATGTTTGGGGCATAATGGTCCGTAACATTTATATCAACGCTCGTCAGTATTCGACCGTTGTGGAGCTCGAAGAGGGGATCACGAAAGCTTGGGAAAACATCAACACAGACAGCCACCCTGACGAATCTCAACAATTCAATAGTGAAGCAAATGAAAATGGTTTTCAAAACACGATGGTGACACTATTGATTTAATTTTTGAGTTATAATCAAAATCTACCAATAAAGTAGGTTTTTGTAATAAAAAAACTTGTCTTTTTCAATGCCCCTATTAATGTGGGACACCACTTTTTCACAAAATCTGTAAAAATAAACAAATTAATTGACGTAAGCTCACATAAATAAAACAAAAGTCGTGAATAATAGATATAAATACCTTGTAAAAATTAAGTTTTGTTTACTTGTAAGAAAAAGGTGCCCCTATAAATTTGGGACACACTGTATTTAATGTGGCACATTGGTTGTGGTGTTGGTGGTGGGCATGTTGAGTGGGCACATTGGGTGTGAATTTTATTAATACATTTTTGAATACTTATTGATAAAAATTTTCAAATAAATTATCTTCTTTTCAAGCCAACTTTTGAGTCAAATCTTCATTCGACACAATTAAAATTCTTAAGTGAATCAAAAACTTGGCAACTTTTAATAAAACTTAATTATACATTTTCTTTAAAAACAATAGTACAATTTCTTATTTAGAATATAACTTTCTTTACCACCTCGACAAAGGTACAAACACACATTTGAACTCGCATTGAGCAATATTTAAAATTATGTAGAGCGCACAGAACGGCCTTCCGTTGTGCATATTATTATTCCTCATACAAAATATCCAGTTCCGGTTAAGTTGTGTCATCTACACTCTATTACCCTGAGCAAACAAAGGAGAGCGGCAATCGGGTAAGTTTATAGCTCCCCAACTTTGGGCCAAGAAATATCAACTGAAATAGCGTCCCTAATCACGGAGTAAGAATTTTGGTATAAAACATGTTATATGTAGTATGCTACAATGTTTGACTGCTTTAAGTAGGAATTGTTTTGTCAAAATATGTATCTCATTTTATATTAGTTACTGAACGCATTGTTTAAAACAAAGTTTGTGCATACTTCTTGAGTTTTGTTTACTGAATATGATTTTAAAAATGGTGGAAGATACAGTTCTAGATTTCATGTTTCATTGCATAAGGTATAGTCGCCAAATACCGCCCTCTTTTTAAAAATCCTTTCCTATTATATTTCCCATATTTTTAGAGATACATATATCGAAAATAAAAAGGCGGTATTATCAAGGATTTATACCTTTAAGTAAAATTGTTATCAAAAATATCAAGCAGTTTGGTTATACTTTGTAAGCTTAGCTTAAACAAAAAGAAGTCATATTTCTAAAATATATAAAATAATAATATTTGGGTTTCAAATATCGTCTCAACTGGAACGATATAAGGGTTATGTTCATTTTCACATAATCATCTTATCATTATCATTACAAAACAATAGAAACTATTATGAAAAATAGACTACAGATCAGGTTTAAAAGATTTATATTGAAAATCAGTTCTCAAGGCAGGCAGAGTATATAAATTTAAGACCAAGTTTTTCTACGTTGTTGATGGTTCTACGATGGGCACTGGTCTCAAATGTATTTGAAAAAAAAATAAAAAAATAACAGTTAGTGTTACAAACGATTAAACGGTATCCGTAACAATGGTAACTTAATATCGTCCCCGGGATGATATTATGAATTTTTCTCTCGAGTTTGATTTTTTTTATGAAACGGATGGATAACCTTCAACTTTTGTTTCGTCATTAATCATTAGAAATAACGAATGATATATTGAGATTTTATGTAAACTACAATGTATATATCTCTAGTGTTTAGCACTATTTATTAAAATATTTACAAAACGTTACACCATATAACAATTTAAAATCACATAAAAATATCAACTGTCACAATCTAAATTAAAATCACTAACTGTTTTTCAAATAAAATTTTCACTTCACAGCTAACTATTAAAATTTATATCACAATATACGCGATCGCTACATAACCCCCCTGCTGAGATGATGACTTAGGGGTCTATGAGTCCGCGAAACGTACGCGTCGGCCGGACTTCTTCGCCTTCTGGGGCGATGATGTAGTAGTGATGCGTGTCGTCGAAGATACTGTGCAAAGCTCTACGGGCTTCAACGCAGTGATTGTGTGAAGTGTGTTGGCAGCTTCATCGTCTTGTAGAATGTACGCTGTTTTCACTCGGTCGATTGTTACGCAGTCTTCTCGGCCTCGGATCTTAATTACCACATTCTTTTCATTTCGACGAACTACCGGATATGGACCGGTGTATGGAGGCTGTAAAGCGCCTCGGATAGTGTCGTCGCGGAGAAATACGTGTTGTGCCGTGGTAAGGTCTTTAAATATGAACGTATTTTGCTTAGTATGTCGAGATGCTGGCTGCGGTCGGATCTTGGCGATGACGTGACGGAGTCGGGTCACAAAATCAGAACTGTCTGATGACGTATCTGAAGAAGATACGATGAATTCTCCGGGTAAACGGAGAGATTCGCCGTACACTAGGTCCGCTGAAGTGGCCTGGAGATCTTCCTTCCACGCCGCGCGAATACCTAGCAAAACGAAAGGTAGAGCGTCGGTCCAACGATTATCGTTATGACACATGATCGCGGCTTTCAACTGTCGGTGAAATCGCTCTACCAACCCGTTAGCGCTGGGGTGGTAAGCTGTCGTGCGCGACTGCTGGAAGCCGATGAGTTTAGCAAGTGCCTTAAATAAATGAGCTTCGAATTGGCGACCTCGGTCAGTCGTGATACATTGCGGCGAGCCAAATCGAGAAACCCACATCGAAATGAAGGCGGTAGCGACGCTTTCAGCGGTGATGTCCTCCAGGGGGATTGCTTCAGGCCATCGCGTGAATCTGTCAACAGCGGTGAGGCAATAACGATAACCAGCTGACGATGGTAGCGGTCCAATGAGGTCTATGTGCACGTGGGCAAAACGCGCTTTAGGAAGTGCGAAATTACCGAGTGGTGAATGCACATGACGGGTAATTTTTGATTTTTGGCAAGGAATACAAGCGCGCGTCCATGCGCGGCAATCTTTACGCACCTGGGGCCAAACAAATCGTTCAGTTACCATCTTCGTAGTGGCGTTAGCACCTGGGTGACTGAGTTCGTGTATACTGTTGAATACTTGGCGACGTAAGGGGGCCGAGACGAAGGGTCGAGCGCGATCCGCCGAAGTATCGCAGTAAATTTTTTCGTTTGTTCCGGGAATAGGAATTTCTTGTAATTCGAGAGCGGTACCGTCGTGTAGTAATTTTTTCAGATCCTCGTCGTGTTGCTGGGACTCTGTCAAGACTAACATGTCAACTGGAGCGGTCACAGCTTCGGTTCTCGAGAGGGCGTCTGCAACTACGTTATCTTTACCACTAATATGTCGCACATCTGTTGAAAACTGAGCTATTAAATCTAACCACTTGAGTCGTCGTGGAGAAGCTGAGTCGGCAGATTGTTGAAAAGCATATATAAGTGGTTTGTGGTCGGTATAGATCGTAAATGGACGGCCCTCTAGAAGAAAACGGAAATATTTTACTCCTTGATAAACTGCATAAAGTTCTCGATCGTATGGCGCCCAGAGTTTCTTTTTATCGTCGAGTTTTCGCGAAAAGAACGCAAGAGGTTGCCAAGTGTTATTGACGTGTTGTTGGACGACTCCACCGATCTGGTGATCTGAAGCGTCAGTGAACAGAGCTTGGGGAGCTGACGGTTCTGGGTGCGCTAACAGAGCTACGTTGGAAAGGGCGGCTTTACATTCCTCGAAAGCTTTGCACCGTTCCGGGGTCATGTTGATTGGCTGTGAACCTTTTAGCTTGGGACCGGATATGGCAGCATCCAGCGGGGTCTGGAGGTACGCTGCATTGGGTATGAAAGGTCTGTAAAAATTGAACATACCCAAGAATCGGCGAAGCTGTTTAGCTGTTTGCGGTACGGGGAAGTTTTGAATAGCGGCGACTTTCTCAGCTAGCGGCTTCGTACCTTCAGCGCAAACTGTGTGCCCAAGAAAAGTAAGTTCAGTTTGCCCTAAGACGCATTTGGCTGTGTTAATTAATATGCCGTATTCACTGAAACGCTGCCACAGTTGACGCAAATGTTCTTCGTGTTCTTGCGTAGTGCGAGAGTATACGAGAACATCATCGATGTGACAAATACAGAAGTTTAGTCCGCGCAACACTTCATCCATAAAACGCTGGAAGGTCTGTGCTGCATTCCGTAGACCGTATGGCATATATAAATATTCAAAGAGGCCAAATGGTGTTGTAATTGCCGTTTTTGGTATATCACTTTCAAACATCGGAATTTGTGTATATGCCTGTACGAGGTAGATCACAGAAAATATTTTGCAACCAGCCAAGTCGCAAGAAAAATCCCTTAAATTTTTGACAGGATAACGATCTGGAATGGTTCTGTTGTTTAAGGCGCGGTAGTCTCCACATGGTCTCCACCCAGTCTTTTTCGGTACTAAGTGTAGAGGAGAACTCCAACAACTTTCTGAACGTCGTACAGTACCTGCACGTACTAAATCTTCAAATTCAGATTTTGCGATGCGTAGTCGGTCTGGAGCAAGTCGACGTGTGCGGCAAGCCACTGGCGGTCCCGGAGTAGTGCGAATATGGTGCACGGTTGAATGTTTCAAAACTCGTGGTAAGCCAATTGGGCGAGTGATATCTGGAAACTCGGTAAGTAAATTATTGTACGTCGAGTTACCGCTTATCGTCTTTATGCTCACGTACGACGCCTGCTTAACTACGCCAAAGACTGATAATGACGTAGTACCATCCAGTAATTTTTTATGTCGTAAATCTGGCAGAAGGTTAAAATACTGTAGCAGATCGGCCCCAATTATGGGCGTGGGTACGTCTGCTACGATAAATCGCCACGTAAAATCTCTTCGTAAACTGAAATCCAAGTGAAGTAATATCCATCCGTACGTTGAAATAATTGACTCGTTCGTGGCGTGTAAATTATAATCTGTTTTCACTCTGCGGTCCTGGAGATATTTCCGGGGATATACGCAGAGATCGGAGCCAGTGTCAATTAAATATTGTACTTTAGTACGGCGATCAGTTACAAATAGGCGGTGGGAAAATAAATTTTCTTGACAGACGCTCGTTTCCGCTAGCGAGGCCTGTCGGAGTCGTTTCCCTGGTTGCAAGGTTTCCGGCACTTGTGCGCCTTGTCACCCCAATGGCGATGGTACCAGCAGAGTCCATCGTTCTCTTCACTCTGCGAACGGCTGTGTGACTTGTTGGAGCGACTTTTTGAACGTTCGCGTGAATGTTTGTTCAATGCGAGAGCGGCTACTTGACGTGACAGATCGTCGATCCGCTTCACAAGTGTTTCTATTTCCGGAGAGTTTGTAACGGTATTAACAGCGGGTTGTGGCGTCACTTCATGAATTTTATCAGCCAATTGTGATACCGCGTCCAGTGAAATGTCAGGCTGTGATGCAATGATAGCCTGCACGTGAGTCGGTAAACGGTTTGCCCACAAAGTACGTAAAAATATATCAGATAGTTCATTTGTACCTGCGAGGTTTCTTAAGTGCCGTAAAAATTGTGAAGGTTTTCGGTCGCCGATTTCTTCTTGAACTAAGAGTTGACGAAGTCGTTTTTCTTTAGAATCAGATACACGGCGTATTAATTCTGTTTTCAAACGATCATAACGTCCTTGTACAGGTGGATTTGTTATGATATCTTCTACTTCCGCCGCGTATTTGTGATCGAGCTGTGACACTGCGTGGTTAAATCGTGTAGCATCTTGTGTTATACCACTTAAATCAAATTGTGTTTCAATTTGGGCGAACCATAATGCTGGTTTTTCAGGCCAAAATTGTGGTAACCGGAGAGCTACTCTATATACCGCAGGTTGTTGTTGTTGTTCGATTTGGTGCTGTAACGCTTGAATTCGTACCTGTTGTTCGTTTAACAGGGTCTGCTGTTGTTCTAGAAGGTCTTGTTCTGCCATATGTATTTATAAAATATCTTCAGAATATAAAAACTTCGTTTCGTCAGACGTCGGGGTCACCACTTTAGTGTTTAGCACTATTTATTAAAATATTTACAAAACGTTACACCATATAACAATTTAAAATCACATAAAAATATCAACTGTCACAATCTAAATTAAAATCACTAACTGTTTTTCAAATAAAATTTTCACTTCACAGCTAACTATTAAAATTTATATCACAATATACGCGATCGCTACATATCTAATATAATAATATAATAGTAGTGACGTTAAATATAAATAAAAACAAACTTGTTTGTTTAAACGTCAAAATTTATTAAAGAAGAGGAAACCGCAAGCTTTCGATTCACAAAATCATCGTCAGGCTATTAATAAAGATTTAAATTTGAGAACGATGTCGTTATCTCAATAAAATTCATTTGAGATAACGACATCGTTCTCAAATTTAAATCTTTATTAATAGCCTGACGATGATTCTATGAATCGAAAGCTTGCGGTTTCCTCTTCTTTAATAAATTTTGACGTTTAAACAAACAAGTTTGTTTTTATTTATATCTAATATAACTGTAATCAAAAGGTATTTGACGAAAAAACTTTTCTTTTTTTCTTTTAAAAAAACGCAAAATAGATCTGAGTCGTTATCTTCAAAATTTCCAGAATGGCCATGAAACCTTAAATATATTTAGTTCCAGGAATTGATTTAAGATGGTAGATACTGGTTATTTTCGGAGATAGACAAGGGGACGAAATTAGGATCGGGCACGAAATTTGGCAACTATACCTTACTAAAAAAATGTTCTAAATTAAATAAGAAATCTTTTAATTTTCAACTGATCTTGCACCCTTCATTTTTTATTTATTGTGCTTTCTATATAATGACAAAATTGTTAAAACTATATTGCAGTAATATACATATATACAGATTGGTCCGGTTTGGGATACAGATATTTTGAGAGCTGATTTCTTGACTTGTTGTGAGTAAAAAATAGTACGGAAAGGTAGGGTCTAACTTCAACACCCTCTGCGCTACAGGATGGTAGTTTTAAAATTATGTAAATTCCCATTAACAATAAAATTATGTAATTATAAATAAAAAAAATTATGACAGTTTTCTTTTAATAGGGTAGGTAGCAAAATAGTCACTTTGGGGATTATTTAGATAAATTTATAACTGTAAAACTGTAAGACCCAGGTCCAAACTTTGTTTGGTTAATTTGTAGGTAACATTATGACACACCAAAATAATGATAAAAAATACCACATATTATAGGTACTTTTGGAGAAAAATGTCATTTTTCATAAAAATTTCCAAAAAATAAACATGTTATTTGACATTGATGTGCAATAATTCTGAACTGGAAACACGGCTAGTAATAACACTAATACTGAAAAATACGTTAGTTAATTATCTATGAAGCTGACTCATTGTGGTGGCTCTAGTTACGTTACTTTGGAAGTTATGGGATAATCTTTGTTTGTAAGTTCTACACTGAAGGAATTTTTTGAACACCCTGTAGCTCAGAAGGTTTTGAAGTTAAACCCTATCTTCCCGTACATTTTTTTACTCACAATAAGCCAAGGAATTAGCTCTTAAAATATCTGTATCCCAAACCGGACCACCTGTATACATATGTGGGAAAAAACATACATGAAATAAAGGTAGATATCAATAATAAGAAATTGTGTTCTTATTACAACATAATATTTTTCAAATCTAAAAACGACTTACCAATTTTGGATTCATATGTCACACTTCACTCACCTGTAATAAAAAAAACAACGTTTAAATAATCAATTTATTATAGACATGATAAGAAAGATTGAGATATAAAATTAATTTTTAATTTTTATTGGCTATGTTTATTCCCGCGCTAAAATTAAATGTAAGTAGAATTTCAAGCTCTTGAAAAACTTTAATCATTTTTTTATACAGGGTGATTCAACACTATCGTACCAAACTTTAACAGTAAATTATGAAAAATATTTTAAGCAAAAAACATTATATGAACATGTGTCCGAAAATTTTTCGTGAGGGGGCTACAGCCTTTCAAAGATTTAATTCAAAATTAGTTTGTATTTAATATCTAGTGAACCCATTGTGCTAAAGTTATTAAATTTAATACAGAGTTTAGAATTAATAAGTGTTATTGATATCCAGTATCAACCAATACTAATTTTGACCAGGGTTGTATGGGCCCAGGGGGCCGTCGATTTTTATCCAGTATTTTTTTTGTTCTTCAATTTTTCCAAAATTAAAAATTTGAATAAGACTGTATGACACAAAATACACAAACATATACTTTGCTCATTTATCATAGGAAAAACCGTTCACAAGAAATATATATGCAAAAGAAAATATGCAGAATTTTACTTAATACGGATGCTACAAATTACAAAAAATAAATTTATATTCTTGTTCTATGATGAAAAATAAGACAAAAAAATAATATAAATATACCTACCTCAAAAAATTCATCCATATCATGGATGTGTTTTTAAGTATCGCTTTTTAGTTATGTTAGTAAAGTACTTGCAATAGTTATAGAACTGTCTATAGGTCTAAGAAGAGACGTATTAGGTTGTATATTTATATGAACTTTTTTTCTTACCTTTAATCATAGAACAGGAATATTTTATTTTGTGTAATTTGAAGCATCCGTATTAAGTAAAATTCTGCATGCTTTCTTTTGCATAGATATTTCTCGTGCAAAGTATATTTTTGTGTATTTTTTGTCATGCAGTCTTATTTAAATTTTTAATTCAGGAAAAATTGTTGAACAAAAAAATACTGGATAAAAATCGACGGGCCCCCTGGGCCCATACAACCCTGGTCAAAATTAGTATTGGTTGATACTGGATATCAATAACACTTATTAATTCTAAACTCTGTATTAAATTTAATAACTTTAGCACAATGGGTTCTCCAGATATTAAATTAAAACTAATTTTGAATTAAATCTTTGAAAGGCTGTAGCCCCCTCACGAAAAATTTTCGGACACATGTTCATATAATGTTTTTTGCTTAAAATATTTTTCTTAATTTACTGTTAAAGTTTGGCACGACAGTGCTGAATCATCCTGTATATAGATGCAATGAATGCGTAAATAAAAAGAAAAATAAGAAATTTCTAATCCTCGCATCAGATGATTGTTGAAATATTATTAAAAAAATACATAAAAAATTATGTACCGGCATCTAACTCTTTTAGTTTGTGTGTTTTATTTATACAGAAATAAAAAAGTTTATTAACCATAAAAAAATTCTTCTTCGAGATATTTAGTAAAAAAAATGACAGCGAGTTATATTTTACTAGAAATTTTTAAGAGATGTTTTTAACATTTTACAGCTTTTTATATAAAAAAGTAACTCATAAAAATGTGGGTGTTTTACTTTGAGTTAAACTTTTCTACAAAAATATGCCATAAACAATAAAATTATTCCAAAATTTCGTTAATTTAATTGTAAAATTTTATCTAATTAATTTTAATGTGGAAGCTTCTATTATTTTTACAGAATTATATCGAAGATTTAAAAAATGTTACATTTTATTTATATCTTATTGTGTATTTCTATGATAAATCTGTAAAATGTTTATTAAATTATAATATATTTTAAAAATATATATCTATTATAACTAGTTTATCTTAAAACATATATTATTTATATCTTATTGTGTATTTCTATGATAAATCTGTAAAATGTTTATTAAATTATAATATGCTTTAAAAATATATATCTATTATAACTAGTTTATCTTAAAACATATAAAAAAACGTTCGTGTGTATGCATGTGATCTCACCAACCCTAAACCAGAAAGCCATATTCACACCATATGTTCATTTAGTGCTCCGATAAGTTTATCTTTTTTGGAACTGGTAAGTGCAGCGCGGGCGCTGGGGTCGAGATAATTACGAAAATGTTTATTTATGGTCCGATTTGGCTCACATTCAGAATATATGTTAGTTACATGGAAAGAAATATTTTTTCAAAAAATGGACCCGATAGGTGTTTATTTTAGTATCTAGCTTATATAGTTAACGAGATATTTTACTTTGACTGAAAAAGACGGACGGACGACAAAGTGAAATTAATAGGGTTTCTTCGGAACTCTAAAAAGTTTTCAATTTTTTTAATTTAAATTAAGTTTAGATAAAGTAAGTTTATTTAGTAAAAAAAGAAAAAAATACATATATACGTAGTTTTTGTTTTGTCTCATCTACAAAGATTTTTAAAACCCCTAAGATCTCAGTTAAAGTAGAATAACATCGAATTTTGTAACTTTTAATAAATAAAAAATTACCAAACTGTGTTTTTCATTTATATTCCTTTAAAATATGTAATGAGTTAAAAAAATGCAAAAACAAATCAAATATAATAATTACATAATAACTGATGTTTGTCGAATGAATTAATGAGAAGCCTCTGGGTAGATAAAATATGATAAGCCTTCTAGAGTAACAAAAGTAATAGGTATTTGTATATATCAAAATAGGTTAGGTTAAGTGACATTCCGACATTCAACCGGACAATATCGAGCATTCTAGGTAGTATTAGATGTAGTAAACAATATAAATGTGTTTTTATTTTGTAAACAGCCTGTATGTATAGGTGTTGTGCTTAAATTGTTAGCAATTACCAAATAAATTAACCTGACAGCAATCAAAACCCGTGATAACGATCTCTAACAATAAAAACAATAACACCATTTTATTTTACATATGCGGTGGGTAATAAAAAATATGATAATTCCTACAAAAATATCCAAGAGGCGTCGGAAAAGGAATATGACAGAATACGCATAAAAACAATAACATTTTAGAATGTATAAACTGTGTATGAATTTGATATAGCACAAGCGTTGAGCGTGCAGTAAAAAATATATTTTACTGGATGTGTCTTTTTTTAAACCTGCTTTTGTACAATTTGTACAAAAAGTAATTTATTTTTCATTTTAATATCTTTGTACGAAAAAAATAAATGAAACAAGTATTCCGTTGTGATCTAAGAATACATTAATTAAATAATCAGAAAGCTGTGATTGTAAAATTCAAATAAATACAAGTTGCTCAAAATAAAATTTCATATTACTGCGTAGCTCCTTGGTGGGATCGAGTCGTAATTCTACGCCTTTAAGTTTTATAACGGTGAAACTCTTGAATCAATAGTTTTAGAATTTCAAGAACAGACACAAATTCTAAAAAGTATGGAAATAGATTGCATTGCCTGTTAAAAAATGTTCAGACTCAAAAAGTCATAATATTTAGATTGGAAAAACAGAAACTGCAAATTGTAATTTTTATATTATAATAAATAATAATATGATATTTCCATTTTTTTAAATTTTATTTACTATATAAGTAGAGTAAAAACATCTTAATCTCGGAACCAATCGAGACAGTTGAACGATCATTATATTACTACAGCTTACAATCAGTGATTATTAATAAGCTTGTGTAGCAAAGGGAAAGGTATATCTGTAAATATTAATCGCATTATTATTGCTTAAAATTTAAATAATTTCTATTTTCTTGATAAATTCGAGAATTAAAATCAAATAATTTAAAAGATACGTATAAAAACACTTACTGTAAAATGTTAAAAATATTTAACAAAAAAAAAAATTTTTTTTTTTGATTATAGGTACTCAACTATAATTAATAATATGAAAATAAGAACAGCCTCTTTGTGTTGACTTTATATAGATTAAACGTTTTAGCAATGTATTGATGTTATATAGTGTAAACTAAAATTTGAATTTCGCGCCGTGCGACAGAGGGCAGACAAGTACGTATCGGCTATACGCGGGAGTTACAGCTTGTCTACGATATATGTATGCCAGTTGATAGGTCACTGATCTGGTATTATTTAACTGGATAGTGGATGCCTATGGAATTACTATTAAACCGGATGGCTAAATTTCATACTTTTTCTAACAGTCTCTTTTTCTTTGCGCATGCGCGAGACGCAACAATGAACTAAATTTTGATATAATATAGATGTATGTGACGTGCTTCTATAGTTTCTTTATTCAATTGTTATTCAGTGGATTTGACCATTGACAGTTAATATGCATCAATGTTTGTTTATTTAGTTATTATTTGATAATTAAAATAAATTACAGGTATTCGCATGTTAAATAAGTGTATTGTAGTTGATATACTATCGAACTTGTATGTATTTATTTATATATTTAACAAATCAATTTGATAAATTTAAATTTCGAACATCCGTTGACGCATGCGTATAATCAGTTTCGGTTGTTAGGAAATATTCAATTTCAGCCATCATGTCTGACTTATCATCAGTCCAGTCATATCAATGTGATTAATATTGTTAATTAATAATTTTTAGAATTAATTATTGCTTTACATATGTATATAGCGTATAAATAATCAAATTAAGTTGTATACATTCTCACTGGATTAAAATATATACAAAACGAAATTATTCCATTGTTTTCGCTAATTTTGGTATAAATAAATCAACACAATTGCAGCTAACACACGTGTAAATAATAAAATAAAACTCAAACTAAATCCTCCGACAGTAAAAGGGTTAAACATACAAAATAAGACCATCCAACATTTTGTTTTGTACGCGCTATTACACAGAATACGGCTCCATACGCGTCACGCGCAAGGGGATGAAGGGTGTGCGGGGAGGGGGTCGAGACGGAGCTGTTATGACGACGAGGTTTATTTTTTTGTGAAATATTTATATACTGTGTTTAAGATTTTCAGAAATGTGTTGTGTGCCACGATGGGCTTTATGGGATACTTATGTATATGGTTATTGGTTCGGTGAGACTTAATAAAATCAGCATAAAACACGCTTTAAGTTAAATGTTTCATTTTATGAGGTGTAAAAATATGTATAGTGTGTATAAATGTTTTTTTGGTTTTCGCGATTTTTATGATTTTGTGTATTTTTTATTCATGAATTTGTTGCGAATATGTGGCATTGATATAATATATTACAATCTAACATAAGAAATAATACACAAATATTCTTACTACATATGGAGAACCTGCGGCATTTTGTGAGATAGTTTGAAAATACATACCTTAAATTATATATACCGGATGTTTTTTATAGACTTTCCAGAGGATTATTTCCAAAATAAAGAATGTTCAGAGAAAATATTTCAGACAAAAATTTCATGGTTTAGAGAGGACAAAATATTGAGAATACGGGTTGACCTTGAAAAGGTCACCTTAATGGATTTTCAGGTTAAACTTTTCTTTTTTAAATCTATACCGATATTTTTTGTTACAGATTCGTAATTTTGAGGAAAAATAAGTAACTTTTACCCGAAACATTCTTTCATAAAATGTCTATTTTTTTATGATATGGAAAATAAACAGAAATTTTTGGTTTTTCAATAATTTTTTATTCGAAAACTATTAATTAAAAAAATTACTTAGATTTAGGCAATGGTTCAGAGATTTGTTTTTATTTGTAATTAATTTTTTGTTTAGAATTTCAAAAAAATGAGTATAAAAAGTTGCATGAAAAGTTAATAATAAATTTTTTTAAATGTGATTTTTCTTAAAAATTTATAATTTTTGAGTAAAAAATTATTGAATATCCAGAATTTTTTTTTGGAAAAAGGACAGAACATAATTCCAAAAGTGCTTTTAGAAGAGCCCTGTTATGTGTGACGAAACGTTGGCCGATAACACGACCAAAACGACGCGGCTTACACCCAGAAGCTAAGATCCATAGTATAACACTACTTAATCATCTATAATTTGATTTGTTGTAACAATGTCGGTTCCAGTTTCTTGATAACTTATTTTAATAGAATTATTATTGTTAGAATAGGTTAATATCAAAACGAAGAGTTCCATTAGTACTCAATTATTTTAATATTCTGTTGGTAATCATTTAATGTAATTTGAAAAATCAATAAGATGTATGTTAACAAAATTTTAATGAAAATTTTAAAAGCTTCTGAAATTCATTAAATATATGGAAAGCGTAGACATGTAATTAAAAAGTTTTAAAATCTTAAAAACAAATAAGAAATAATGGAATTATGTTTAGAGGCATGCATAAAAACTTTTTTGTTGTATAATTTAATTATAATATATTAAAAGATTTTTTGTAGATATGAGCTTAATTTATAAGATTTCTATTTCAAATTTTTATCCGTAGAGTAGTACAGATAGAAGTGGGCCACAAGTGGTTTTCATGCTATAAAATGTTCAAAAATTAATATTTTTCCACACTTATTGCGTCTATTTGCAGAGTAAGGATTAACCTAACTGTCTGCAAACACAGATTTTGAAAATTTTCATTTTAACATATCGTTTTACATCGTTAAGTAAAAAAATAGAAATTTGCAATTTCACGATTTTGCAGACAGAAGTGGGTCACCCAAGTTTTTCATCTAAAACAAGCAAAAGGATCAGGCACTGTGTTTTTTTATGTTAAATTAATAATTTTTTTAAGAAATTAAATTGTAAAAACCAATTTTCATGTGTGATATTGTTTATTATATTGCTTCAAAAATATACAAAATAAAGTGATGTTGCTTTATAGCACCAATCAATTTATCGTAGTCGATGGGTTTATAGCCAGTCGGTTTATCTTTTTTGGTGGCATGATCGCTAAAACATTCAAATTAATTCATAAAACCACTTGATTGGTTCATAAAAAATAAAAAAACAATAAATGTCATAACAGAACGTCAATGCAGTGGCCCACTTCTGTCTGCAAAAAATGGCCCACTTCTGTCCTCAAGCATAATTTTACGCGAAAGCACGTGGCGAGAACACCACGCGACAATATGCTAAAATCTCTTCGAATTTTTTAAGGTTACGTCGGAAACTAAATTAAAGGCTATTTACCTCATTAAATTCGATGAAAAACTTATGCAAATCACGATAACTTTGAAAACGAGAAAAAAGGAAAAAATATATTTTTTGGTACTAATCGCTGGAGAACACTAATGAACGTCTTCACACTTCAAAAACCTACTTCAAACTGAGCTTCTCTGTCAAAAAAAAAAAATCTGTTGACAGATATGTCACTTATGAAAACAAATATAGCGGGTGGCCCACTTCTGTCGGTGCTACTCCACTAATATTATACATTAATGTAGAAGTAATTCTGTCTGTCTGTATGTTTTCACGGCTAAATCGCTAAACCGATTTTGATGAAATTCGGCAGGGAGATAGCTTGCATCCTGAGGAAGGACATAGTCTACTTTGTATATGGAAAAATTGATTAGATAAAATAACCCACGTGAACGAAGTTGCAGTAAATATGCAGACACGCAGATAACATTTTTATGCTAATAGTGATCGATTATTTAATTTATCTACTGCGTAGCAAACTAATAATAAGTAAGGGTAGGTAATAATATTTAATTTCAAACATTACTTTTATTTAACAACATGTTTTACCACCAGGTTTATTTCATTTGGAAGCACCGTAACAAATTAGATGCAATACATATTTTTCATTACTTGTGCCAGAACTATGCGAGTAGAATTTGTCTGGTGTCGAACGAGTTAACCAAGTTACTACCACATCCGTACAAGAAGTTCCTTTATATAATTATTCTGGCTGGAGCTAACCACGCGGTGATGGCAACGTTATGAATTTTAACGCTAGCTATTCTGTCTGGCTTTATGTATGTGTACGCCTGTGTGTGTGTGTGCGTTGGGTGGGTGTGGGGTAGGTTCAGTGATACATGCAGCAGCTGGTACACGACATGAATCCAATTGACATGTCCCGTGTTAAACTTTGTTGTATTTATATTATATGGCTCTGGTTGAGCTTTAATTATAATTATGTGACGTCAATGTTTTGCGTTGAGTGATTTTGTTTGTTAAGTTACTGAGTTTTTGTTTTCTATGTGTAGTAAGTTGGTTTTAAGTATGTTGTTGTTGATAGTTTGTTAAATCATTCTTGCATGTGGTGCTTTAGAAACATATTTTAGATGCCACCTAGTCATTAATATAAGCAGCTAGGTTATGTTTATATTTTCAAACATTAGTAGAAAACTTCTTAATATTTGTTTATAGTGAAAAACTTTTCTAGTAATTTCGAAATGGAAAAGTCTTGAAAACGACTATGAAGAGGTTTAATGTAAGATTTTTAATTAGATATTTAAATTAACAAATAGGGTCAACTGGGGTAAAAGTGAAACAAAATACAAATCTTTCATGTTTTTTGACAGTTAACGATACAAATCCATACTTTAATTATTTTTACTAGATGCGCTTATGAATAACCATTTTAAATACTTACGTCATTTGAACTGTACGATACAACACGGACTTTAAAAATGAAAAAAGTGTGTTTCATTTTTAACCTCTAATTTGGGAAAAAGTGAAACAGGCCTCTGATGGAAAATATTTCTCGAAAAATTAAAAGAAAAACTACAAAAGCAACTTTGATTTATCTTCTTTGTGGCACATCAATGTGAAATTGTAACTTTAATTAATATCTGAGTTATACAGAAAGTTATGTGCAAAGAATTAAAATTTTATTACACGTTTTGACATCAACTAACAGGGAAATCTGTAGGGGTGACACATCACTTATTAGGCGATTCATATTTACAGGTCGCTTTAGCAAACCTTTAATGATAATGTCAGTTTTTATAATTCTCCTATAAACAAATTAGTTTTTTAGTTGCAAGCTTGTTTCACTTTTACCCCATTTTTTGGTGTTTCATATTTACCCCGCTCGACCCTAGTTTAAATTAATTATTATGTATATAGAAAAAATATATATATAGTTATTTAACTCATGGTACCTATCATAAAAAAATGGTCTTGACTAAAACTTAACTGTAAACATTCTACAAGATACCGAACTGTGTTATGTTGATAACATGATTTAATCGCACTTTGTTTAGGATTTAGGTCCAGAACAAATTATTTCATATACTGGGCATTAATGTTCTAATAGAGGAAAAATATTTTGCATATATTAACAGTATAAAATGTGTAATATATTATTTTCTAATATGAAAATTTGCTATAAAATACTAATTAATATTTTACAATGTACAAACGAGTTATATTTAATTATAATATAATATGTATATTTTTTTCAACTTCAAACATTTGGAATATATCATATGTATTTGTACTCATTGTACAGTGTACATAATATGTGTATTGATGAATATGTAAATTAGACATAACCTCTAATATACAATATATATATGTAGCATGAATTCAACACAGTACATTTGAAATTGACTCCTTTGTTTAACGTAATTCTGGTTAGTTTCAAAGGGTAATTATAATTAATTATACAGTGCTGTTGACAACAGTCCAGTTATATAATTTAGGAATAACAATTTTGTTTTAGACTTATAATTTCTATAATTATTGTAAAATAATTATAATTTTAAAACAAATACTACAATTTCTTATGCATTGATTTTATTATCTATACCTATTTAGTTAAATGAGGTATATATAATATAATTTGGAATTTTAATTATGATTGTAATCGGACAATATGCATCGAAATGGTACTATGAAACTATAAATCATAAAATTTTTGGATTGATTAATATTAAATTATTGTTAAAAAACTCAATAAAATCATAAAAAACACGGGTATCTTTCTTGAAAGCTTAAATAAATATGTAGATATTATTTAAATAAAAATTAAATGCCTTTCTTACAATAATGGAAAATAATGTGTATTGTTATACAGCGTGAGCCGTCTTATTATAGATATGAGCCCTCGTAGACCTATAGCTAGTTGTATTACTTCAATACGTACTTTACTCATTTGACTAAAAACAAAACTACAAATAAAACTAAAAATTGCTTCTTGTTGATAAAGATGCATTTTTTAGAGGTATATTTACGTAAACTTTTTTTCTTATTTTTAATCCAGGGACCAGAATATAAATTTATTTTGTGTAATTTGAAGCATCCGTATTAAGTTAAATTCTGCAATAGTATCTTTACTATAGTATTTCACGTAAACGGTTGATCTTATGACAAATTAACAAAGTATATTTCTGTGTATTTTGTGGCATATAACCATATAAAAGTGCCAAACATATACTAGTTAAAAAGCAAAGAGCCTACTGGCCCCATACACCCTGGTCTAATCATTGGTTGATACTGGAAATCGATAACTCGCATAATACTAAATTGGATATCAAATTTCATTACTGTATCACAATATTCATGAATTTTTTTGCTTGAAATATTTTTCTCGGTCAACTGTTCAAGTTTGTTCCACTTGATATGACTCAACTTGTATATATTTATATAATATTTAAATTGACTCTGAAACATCAATAATAATTTTATTTGGAAAGCTTTAATTAATCAGATTACAAGTAATTATTCGTTCATATGTTGCCGCGAACTAAAGTATATAGAAAATATTTAAGGGCTATTCCAAATTTGCGTAATTGTTATGATCAAAGAGCAAACATTTTTTTAATCCAGCCGGAATATTTAAAAATTTTATATACCTATTCATGGAACGTTAATTAACGATTAGTATAAATTTTTTTTACAAAAACTCTTCTTTAAGTATTAAAACATCGTTCTACAAAGAGCCCAGTATTTTTAATGACATTGCTGCCAATAAAGAGGCAATATGTGCGCAGTAAGCCCACTAGACAGGGTCTCGTCTTCACAGCGCGAACACAAGTGCGTACAATGTAGCACAGTAATCCAACATTGTCTTTTGATCGATATTCTGCTGGTAGGATTAACTTCAAACATTCGCCCCCACTCTTCTTCGAGATAAAGGTTTGCAGAGAAGCCTATAGGACCAACTCTATTATCTCTGATTTAATCCTGGTACAGTCAGATTTTGATAATTAATATCTATATTTGAAATATGCTGCTATAACTAAAGCAATTTACATAAACTGATATATATTGAGCATCTTAGATGTGTGTACGTGTGTGTATGTTCGTGTCAGAAATTCTAAGTGTTGTTTCCTTTGAATGTAACGTATTATAAGACGATATTGTTTAACCTCTTTAACGTACAAATTAATTTAATAAATATCGTTTTACAAATGCACGTGTATTTTATGTGGGAGTAAAATTATATAATGTACTTGCACCAGTCTTGACAAAGACACCAGCAATGGATAATTTTTAATTAAATGTAAGGAATTAGAAATATGTGTCGATATTTGACTACTACCATTTCAGAATATTAATCTATATACATTTAACTGTCTTACAACATGATTTGATGACAATCGGTCAATAGGTGTTAAAATGGTGGACATTTAAACTATTTATTAGTATAATTTATTTATTAATTATTATATTATCATAGCAACTGCTTTACATTGTTTCAAATTTGGCGATTATTTCTTTTATATCTTTTGTGTCGTAGTACTTATCATTTTGTAATCATTAGCAAGTGCCCATCACTGCGTGCTCATTACTGGTTTTACTTTATCCATTACTGGAGAAAAAACATAAACAAAATAAAAGGCTATAATTTAAAAAAAAAACTATATTTGCGGACTTAAGTAATTAAATTTATTAAATAAAGAGTTACTTGTTTTATAAGTAACATGAGTTCATGATAATTACAAAAAGAAACCCATTAATCCAAAAAACGAAAACTTGCTCTTATAGCGACCATAACTGGTACCAGTACCTTACTACCAAATTTTTACAGAATTTTAATATAATTGTCAAAACATTAAAAATATACGAAAAAATAATCGGGCGCGTCTTAAAAAAAATTTCGAACTAATATTTTTTAGTAAAATTGTAGAAAAAATAAATAGGTAGTTAAAGAATACCAGGCAATTTATCGGAACACTTTATCGGTTTTTACTTAAATTGTTCAATAATTAACTACCTTTGGCGAATTTAGCACGAGGAAGCACTTTACATTTACTTGACAGATGATTTTTTTTCCTTTTGCAGGAATTATAAATCCAGCTGAACATGTCCTTAATGCTCTTGATACCTTGTTCCATACTTTGCTTCTAGTTATATATATAACCAAGGTAATGTAAGTGTGTAATGGAACCAGATATATCTCATCAGCTTATCTTGCTTTGTTCTCCAAATATTTAGACACTAAAAGATGTAAAAACAGATGTATATTTCGAAATTTTCAGAACAACCTTAAAAAACATAATAATATATTTTGACTTCTTTGAGAATATAATGAGCGTTGTGATATTTTGTAACAAAACTACAAAAAGAAAATAATCTAGTAATTGATCCTTTGTTTGTCAATATTTTCAAACTATGTCATTTAAAGATAATCGGTTGGATACTTCTTGGAAATAACGAATCTTCAAACATGATTTATATTTATTTCTCAGAATTGTTTACAATTTTAAATATATATTTGATTTTAAATGTCGATATCAGAGCGCCCTCCATCTCTACTTTTTAAACTATCCATGCAAAAAATCTGAAAAAATTCCAGAATGTAGCTTTAGTTAAGAAATTTTAATGAAAATTATAACGAAAACTGTAGCAAATACTTTATAAAAAATTGTGAAATAAGTCTTTTTTATAAATCATAATGAAAATGACTACGGAACCCTATCACATGGCCGTTTTATTTTTTTCTAGAAACAGTTCTTCTTTAAAATTAAAATTCTGTTAATGTTTTATAATACGTAGGACCTGTACATAATGAATAGTAAAATACTTCAAAAAACTTTTTTACAAATTAAAATGGATCAAGGAGCTTTGAACGCACCAAATGACCTCGAGGCAACTACCTTTTTGCATAATATTACTCTACCACTCCTTTAATACTTAATTACCTGCTATGTAAAAAGGAGTATCCGAAACTGTATGATATATTATCACACTCCAAATAAAAAATTGTACTTCCACGAAACTCACGAAACAATATCAATAATGTTTCATATATCAACTTCATTCTTTCGCAGGCGGCGATGAAAAGGAAAATTCCGGGGTTAACGGTGAGCTTTTAACCTTTTATGTACTGAATAATAAATGAAAATGAAGTAAATAAAATTACGCCCATATTTTACATGAAATTCTTAAAATGTTTATAGTGAAGTTTTGAAGTAACGTTATTTTTTATGGTCATTATTATACAATTTTCATTAAAATGTTTAAATATGTTAAGGCATGAATGGTAAATTAAATAGATATGCGTTTCTTAAATATTATTTAATTAAAAATCACAAATTATAACTATTATTATTACAAAAAATGCATATACAAATATAAATCATTGATTGCCAAAGATGTAAGATAACTTAAATCTATAAAAGAGTTTCAATTTATAGCAGAATTCTTACATCTTTTGAATAATTTATTAAATAAATTATTCAAAAACTTTCCCCGATTTCTTCATTGGTATTCCGCCACTGCATATACGCGATTTTATAACAAAATGAAATCAGTGTCTGTATTAAATCAACATCACAATTCAGTTCTTAATTTCATCATTTAAAAAGTCTAAAATGACAAAGAAGGAAACGGTGCGATTCATACAACTTGTATAATTAATAACGTCTGTAGATCTGACTGACGTATTTTTTATCTTTATCTTTTTTTGCATCTATCTCTTCTCTGTAGAGTGTATAAAAGTGTTCTGAATTATAGAAGAGTACATGATTTTGCACATTATTTTGTATGCATAATAAATTAAGCTTTGTCGATGGTATGTTGCGTTGAGATGCTTATGTATTTTCTGGTTTATAAAAGATGTACATACATTGAATAAAACATATTTTTGTAGATTTTATTGTAGCGAATGAAAAGGAAAATTAGGTTATGTTGTATTATAGAATATTTTCAACAATATAAGTAACTTCCAGTTTTTATTAAATATATTTTTTTTATTTATTACCTCTTATAAGGGGTCACCTATAAATTACGTCACACTTTGAAAAATTTTATATAAATAAAAATAATCTTAACAACCAAGGACAATGAAAGAATGTTTCTTTTTTTTCGTTGATTTTTATTACCTACTTATTGTTTCGAAACTTGTGTGACGTCACAACAGGGGGGGGGGGGAGGTCACATGAATGTGACAACTTGTGACAATGCCGGGGAGGGGTAAAATAACTATGAAATTTGTGTGACATAATTAATGGATGGTCCTTAACAATTAGATATAAACTTTTGAAAAAAATTATATTCATGTCAAACAAATGATAGATGAGGTATAATCAATGACCGAATTGTAGACGTCCTGCTTATCTATTATTAATAATTATTAAAATGTATAGTGCTATTTTATTTGCCTGTATTTTATGTATGAAGTCATATTTATTTAGGTAAATTAATATTTTGCATGTGCTGGATAGATGTCACTATTAGTCTCAGTAGTTGTTTTTCAATCATGTCAAAGAAATATAACATAACAGACACACTTTTTAAATTATTTTTGTTACGTCATATAAAAGAATACAATTGGTTGGTTGTAAAATGAGAAAATAATCACGGTTAGTAAATCATCTTTTTACTAACCTTGGTTATATGTATTTTTGATTGAAGAATTAAGTTAATATTGTTACTATCCGATAAAATAAATTGTTAAATTTAATATACATATTATACAATAATTATTACACTTCCAAAGTAAAATAAAGTATATTAGAACTTTATATTTTACAAATGGTAGGTAGGTACTTAAATATTTTAAATTTTAATAATGAGTTTTAGAATAATCATTTCTCATATCAAAAGATTAAATAGTGAACATAATTTATGAGGATACGTAGCGAACAAAATATTTAAAAAGCATTAAAATCGTAAAAAGCTCAGTTACGACAAAAAGATATTTTCGGCTTAATGATCTGATTTTTCAAAGAAGAACTATTCAGAATAAAAAAGGGCGAACGATATTTCAATTCTGTAAAATTACATTCACGTTTAAGCGTTCATCAATCCACTTTGATATTAGGAATACCATTCGTAAGAACACATCCCTCTGTTTCAAGCCATTATTCTTTTAGAAACTTGTTATTTCTTCAAAGGTTAATTATGTTTCAAGATGACGCTGTAAAAGCTGTATGTTTGTCATTCGAAGAAGAAAACTTCTTACGTATGAAATTTTAATACTTTACTTTATAATGACTAGAATATTAATTATATTGCTCATCATCAATTCCTGGTTATGTCATTTTTTTATACTTTAATTGTTTTTCACATCTAAAAAAAGGGAGCTTTACTTACAGGATATAAATAGTAGTAGATATAGATAATCTACAAAACTGAATTAGTAGTTATTTCACTAATTGAATAAGTCCTCGGTTTGACGGTCTTAAGCATAAATTCCTTTGTTATTCATTTAACCCAGCCTGGCCAACCCAAATTGTAGCGCGGGCCGCATTGATGACCTAATTTTTTTTTTTTTTTTTTTGAAATAGAACTACGTCTGCCCCAGCAATATTAGGCAATAACCTCGGAAACACGAATGTAACGAAAATATGTCACACTTTGAAAGCTTATATCCCCGGAACTAATAATTATTATATAGAGCAATAAATAAAAAAATAGTAGATAACTTATATAATCAATCACTACCTCGCATAGAAACCGAGATATTTACAATTTTGTATAATAAATAGCGAAAAAACCTCAATATTTCGCCCCGTCACAGATAAAGGGTTGCAATTTGTCTCATACGATCAAAGTGGAAAAAACAATGTTCAATCATAGTAAAAACAAAAATGTATATTTAATCAACAACAAAATATATCTGTATGGTATCAAGTATTTAAAATACTAATAAATAATGGTTTTATTTATTCACAAAAATATTTCAAATTCCAATTTTGTATTAGGTATATTATAAATCAAAATTATCAATTAAAATGATTTAGTTAAATCACATAAATAGAACAATATTTTAAAGAAATCAATGGGAAATTAAAACCAACCTCAGTCAGTCATTCTAAACTACCTGATACTTAAAATAAACATTATAAAAACATAATTTGTTCATATGTGGCCGCGGGCCGCACATAAGAGCGTCACGGGCCGCGGGTTGGCCAGCCCTGATTTAACCGCTTAAAAAAGAAACCAAGTTTTAAAGTACGAGTATAACATGTAAAAAAATAACTAATATGTTATAATGATGATGTGTGTCCATTGCTGAATAGAGATGGGTAGAATAGACTCATCTCAACAAAAATGTTTTTTTATATATTTTTATGCGGTTTTACAATTTGTACGTTGAAACAGAATTTAAGAAAACAGATTTTAAGGTAAACATGGAATAAGAGGACAAATCTCTTATGTTTACGTTGAAAATTAGTTTCTTTTAACATACAAACTCCATTATTCCGAAAACAATTTTTAAAGTACAAAACTTCATTTATCACGTAAACGTTAAAACCTGGTTTTATATTTCGACTCGCGTCAGTTTAAATTTCACTAAATAGTGATTTCTAATCGAATTCGCGTTTAAATTAGTGATTCCCGTATTTTAATCATGACGCTAGTAGCGCAACTACGGCATTTATTTCTACTTCGATTTATCAACGTTTACGAATCACCTGCTTTCATTGATTTATTAACAATAAATCATGTAAACTTGAAAAATCTATTCAAAATTAATTTTTAGTGTGTTTGCAATAAACGTTTTTTTATTAATATTGATTTTTTTATTAATTAGCCTATGGTAATTAACATACTCACAACTGACAATGAAGTTTTAAATAATGAGTGGGTTTTTTAAGATTGCTCCAGTTTTTTACATCAAAAATATAATAAAATTTTTTTAAAAATTACTAAATTTTTTCAATATTTTTAAGTATTTTTGAATAGCTGCATCTCCGATGAAAATTGGTCATATAACAGTTTAAAAAAATAGTTTGAAAGCTTGAACATTATAGTTTTCGAATCATTTATGAAAATTTTAATATCCTTAAGGATAACCTCTTTTTTGTAATGAAACGCCGAAATTTTTTTTTTTCAAAAATGTATATTAATTTAAGAGGCTTTACACTTTTACAGTACTTGAGAATTTTTTTGGTCAAATCGAACAAAAAGTGTTTGAAGATCAGACTTTTTTCTTTAATTTTCTTTTTTTTTTCAATTGCTGTACGACTATTTTTGACCAAGTTATCTGCAATCAAAGCAAAAATCACATATTTCAATTTGAGCGCCAATTACTAGGAAATAAACAATCGTAAAAACAATCAAGTCAAAGATAAAGAGTTTAGTGTAAATAAAATAATAACCTTAGATTTTGCCATAGCTTTAGAAGTGATTGTTCACTAATTCAAGTAGTGAATAACTAAAAAAATGAAGAAATTTCACTAATTCTATAAGCGAATAATTACTTATTTGTAGTAATATACTTTTAACATTTGCAATTAGTGAATATTCACTATGAATTTGTGATACCTCACTGATTCAGTTTTACACAATAGGTAGTAAAACGTCATGCTGAAATCAAATGTATTTTTAAATGAGTGGTGTCAAATAATGTTAATACAATACTTAATAAATGTAAACAACTGTATTATTTGTCGGTATATTGTCCGCAAAACCAATTTTACAAATTAGTTGACATGCGCGCACAAAAGTAAATAAATATTTGATATTCAGGTTAATCCCTGATTGTGTTTTTGTGTTTTGTGGTTATGCCCATTGAATTCTGATACACGGTCATTTAAATATTTAAATGTATTTTCATTTTGTGTCCCCCTGGCAATCAGTTACGGCGATTTTCATAAAACCATATTACTTTCACTATAGTTTTAATATACATATACGTTCGTGTACTGGAAAATGTTTAAAACAACAAAATCAGTTCAAAATTTGCAAAGAAGGTTAAAATTAATGCGTTTTGAAATCATTCGCGATATAAACATTATTACATTAATAAATGTAGTACTAAAAGAAGTTAAATTTAAAAATATTAGGGAGATTTAAGTATGGTTTTAATTAACTCGGTATATAAATACTTTTCTAACAAATATATTAAAAATACCTATATGAATTTTTATTCATTTATAAATATAGAAGAAAACGTTACTTCCAATCGGTTTAAATGCCCATTTAAACTTTTTTTATATATTTAACCGTCCGAAACGTAATACTATAAGCTATTTATAATTTATCAAACTCAGCCATAAAAACTTTTTTCTTTGTGTAGTTTTCGAATGCACAAAAGATGATGTATTTTTATAAACCTATATCTATATTATTTATACATATATATATATTTGATATCATTTTAAGATTTATTATCCAAATCACTTTTAAATTTATCAAAGAAACTGCAGTTAAGTGGAAAAGTTTTATAGGATTGAAAATCTGGAAAAGTACAATAACTCATATTATCGACATTACGTAACAGTAATATCAAAAATATTGTACACGCATAAGGTATAAATAATAAAAACATTTAAAAACATCCCTTACATGCACATAATTCAAATAAACTGCAAACTCCCTGCAAGAAATTCTAAAGCAACTCCTTTTGTGAAAAGTTGTTCAAAGTATGATATATTGCCGATTTTATACACACCTAAATAGCATAAAAAGAAACCAATATATCAAACCCTCTTAACTATTTCAAATCACTCATCAATAAACCAATAGAATTCAGTCAAAATGGGAAAGTTGTGTAACAATGAAACTCCAAGTAAATCCTCTAATTCCTTTTAACCACGGCGGAATCATTTCCTGGAAGATACGGCGTTTATGGCGTCCGAAGTTGACGTCACTGCACATTAAGTTTAAGCACCCCATATACTCCATATAAATTATTTATTGCTTAGCAGTTGGTAAGCGTGCCGGACGCTATGCCACGTCTATGTGGAGTACACAGACTGGATACTACGCCTGTATCTTTGTCTTTATTATTGTACAGGATTGGACTCAACGGGTTTTGTTCTTTAAGGAAATATGTCGGAATTTTTTAATGGATATAGTATTTTATTTCATTTATGTATTATACATACATAATTATGTTCGTGTGTCCAAAATCCAAATAAGAGTAATATGGCCGAATTTTCGACAGGCCCCTAAAAAATCGAAAAAAAAAAAATCTTGTTGATTCGTCACACGCACCCTCCTCACCCCCAGTCCCCCAGGCTAGAGCCCTGCAACCCCTTCCTCCTTAATGAAGGCCATAAAGAATAATAATTAAGTTAAAATATAGTATAATCAACCGACGCGAAATAAGCAGATTATTGTCGAAAATTCTAATTGTGATATTCTACAGAAAATTTGAATTGCATTACAATATTTAGTACTTTTAAATAGTCGAAATACCTATTGGATAAAATTTGACTACTATTTGGTGACAAAGTACTCTGGAACCTTAAATCATAGAGCAATAAATACTTTCTAAATATACAGTAATGATTCAGGACTAGCGTACCAAACTTTAACAGTGTATTGAGAAAAATATTTTAAGTATAAAACTTGATATGAACATGTTTTTTGTGAGGGAGCTACAGCTATTCAAATATTTTACCCAAAATTAATTTTTATTATCTTGACGCATTGTGGTACAGTTATGAAATTTGAGAACCGGTTTATTATTGATAAGTATTATCGATTTCCAGTATCAACCAATAACGTTCAGAGTAGGGTTGGTAATTATATTGTTTTAATTATTATATACATTTTCATAAAAAAATACATAATTTTTTATGAAAAAACTTAAGTGTCATTTCCAATAAATATTATCAAACTAGATTACTGAGATTTTTATACATCCTTCTTTTTCGTAAACAGTTGATCTAAAACATCAAATAATAGTTATTAATACTACTGATATACTTTTAAATATGCTATAAATAGCATAATATGCCTATCTACGTCGATATGATCGTTTCTGTGCTAGTGGTAATTTATTTTATGGTTAATGTGGAAATAAACTGCAGACCCTAAACGAATAGGGATCAAACAATACAATTCAATGACATTTTCAATTTGTGTTTCTTTCATCAATTATTTTACATTTTCATTGAAACATTGTTTACAATTAAAAATATGGCAGATAATGATCTGAAAATTTATTCAATCAGACCTAACAATACGACCATATATATATAAAGTATATAAAGATTAAATTGAAAATGGCGAATTTCAGATTATATGTGAAAAAGGTAAATACACATTTTTGCAAAATAATCGAAAAATATCGAATTAAATTATTTATGTAGATACATATATACCTATAGTCTATACATATAATATAGATTATTATGTTGTTGACTTAATATATTTAAAGGTCGTACAAGGTCAAAGGTGTTTGGCTTTTACCATAAAATATATCTCATGAAGTAAAACTAATTATGTAGATTATTGAACTGAACTCATATTACTTTCATATATCATTGGATTTTTTTTAAAGTTTCTTGTTTCATTAATTTATATAAATGCCATCAAAAAGGTCAATACCTTTCAACATAAACTGGTATAATTTTTTCTTCAAATTTCAACTTCATTTTGTTGGTAATAAAGTAAAATTAAAATTGAAACTTGTAGGGTTTCTTTACATTTAAAAGTGAATTCGTGTGTGCATTTTTATCCACTCGTTATGGATTGTTGATAAACTTGAAAACTGTTAGAAGCAGGGACTTGAACCGGTATTTATTTATAATTCGGGTTCGGTTCAGGTTCAAATATAAATTTTGGTTGGGGTTCGGGTTTGGGTTTAGCATGGTGCAAACTATTTGGGTTCAAAAACTGTTATTTTTTCATGGTTCAGGTTCGGGTTCGGGTCCAAGTTTGTATTTGAAAGAAAATTATTTTAAAATAAAACATTATTAGCATTTAAAATATATTGCTAGAAAAAATGGCGAAAAATAAAACTACATTTAAAAGATTGAAATCTCTATTTTGAGTAGGGGTGTACCGGAATTCCGGTCCGGCCGTTTCGGTTCGGGTTCAGGTTAATGAAAAATACGGGTTTTTTCGGGTTTCG
Source organism: Sialis fuliginosa (assembly GCA_961205875.1). Classification (NCBI taxonomy): domain Eukaryota; kingdom Metazoa; phylum Arthropoda; class Insecta; order Megaloptera; family Sialidae; genus Sialis; species Sialis fuliginosa. The sequence goes on along the minus strand of OY540809.1, from coordinate 27,879,295 downwards.
GGTTCAGGTTCAAGTCCCTAGTTACAACTAATACTTATACCCTATTTACACATTAAAAACACTTCCTTGTATATTCTTAGTTAGTTAGTTGAAATGTTTTAGTGCGATATCGTGAGTTATAGCGAATCAAATACAGTGTTTAAAAGAGTGGCTGACGAATCTAATCTGCACATCTAACGGAAAGATAATAAGTTTAACTATCCTGAAAACCGTTCTATCAGTTAGAATTAAAATAATTTTACTTCATTACTGTAAAAATATATGTAAATATTTTATAATTAAAATTTTTTTTATATATTTTTAATTCTTAAACTTTTTCCGAGGTCCGTGAAACATGTTTGGAATAAATTAGAGTTCTTTTACATTTCTATTTACTACAGATTAATTACTATCTAACGACGTTCTTAGTTTTTCTGTCAGGGTGGCAGGGGTTATTTTAGTATGTAGTTATAGCTTATTTCTGCAGTTGTAAAAGCTAATTTGTGTAGTGCAAAAAATTTAAAAAATGTATAATAAATAAATAACATAATAAAATGTGTAGAAAAAAAGGTTATTGCAGTTGTAAAAGCAAAAAATGTAAGAAATGTAGTGCAAAAAAAGTCATTGCAGTTGAAAAGCTAAAATTGTAAACATGGAGCAAAAAAATTAGATTGTACAATTTTCTTAAAATAACCCCTGTAGGTAGGGGATCCCTAAAAAATAATTGTTCAAAACGGGAACTCTAGAATACATAAGTTTGAGAACCGCTGTGATAGTGGATTTATTTATTCATTTAATTTTCAATAGCAAAGGCAGGTGACAGGTGCTTAAAATTTATTAATTAAAAAATAGTATTTTTTTAGATTTAATACAAAATTATTTATAATTTTCCATGAAAAATAAAAGAACGTAGTTTCTACTTTTTATTTAAATAAAAAAGATGAAACATTCATGCTTCAGTACTTTTTAGGATTACCTTTTTATTAAATATTTCAAAGATAAACTTTTACCGTGAAAATAATCATAATTAAAGTAAGTAAAATTTAAAACCGACATATTTTAATTAAATTAATTAAAGAGGAATCAATAAAACACCCATAAAATGTCAGAATTTTAATAAAAATATCTCTCCAAATATTTTTTACATAATACATATACATTTATAAATATAAATAATAATTATATAAATGTATAGACGAATATTAACGACTTGAATGCCAAATAAAAATACGGTCTCTTTAATTAGTTAATTGAATGAAACATAAAAAAAAAACTTATTACTAAATATTTTGGCAAATATTTAATTTTGATATGCCTTCATTTTATATTTTATTTTAAGATATGTTGGATATAATACAAAAAAGAAAAAGCTTCTCTATATACACATATACTTTCACTTTAATTTTAATCACGACCCCCCCCCCCCCCAAATATTCAGTGTTCTAAAAAAAACGTATGTTTTGAGAAAACATCAGTTCAAAACTCCTTCAAAAAATTTAACTCATATGTATTATCCCCCCAGAATTTTTTTCTTACTATGCCACTGAGTGAATGCCCAGTACTTCCTCGTCGTAAATTCATTAAAGTGAGTAAATAATTTTAATATTTGATAGATTCAGTCTAAATCTAATTTTTTCTGTTATGCAAACGTCAAAATGACATTTAATATGTCAAAGTAAATAGCAATTAAAAAAAAATCAGGATTTTTTAAAACAAATTAAGACAAATCTTTACAAGGGAATATTTTACAACAAACTTTGTAGAGACTTACGAGTATATTATAGGAAATTGAATGCTTTACAAAAAGATTCTATGACATTTTCACGTAACATGTGACTTTGTTGAGATATCTTCAAAAAATAAATATTTTGGGTTGTCACCCCACCCATACACACGATTTTAAAAATTTTGAATTGGGACTGTCCTCAAGCCAGACCCAACCAACCAACCAAGTGGTTCATGAGTTATGCACAGACAGACGCGGAACAAAAAGTGTTTGTCTTGACCTGGAACGGAAAGATCAATTTACAATTTTGAAATCGGAGAACATTTTTTTTCTCATTTTAAAACGATCCCAAAGCTTCTCGTATCTTTGATATGGCGAGGAAGCAATATGAATGATAAATAAACACACAATATACGTTCTATTTTGTAAATGCTGCAGATAGATAGAATAACAATTTCTTTCAATAGAGTAAATATTTTTACAATCCATTGCTCAATACAATAATTCACTCGTTATTCTGAATAAATATTATAGTACAATATTATGTTGAAATTTGCACAGTATAGTTATGTTAATAAAAAATATAAAGGTATAATAAAATATTTTGTTTCATTTGTTATTATTAACGAATGCGGGAGAATTTTCGAATCTTTTATATATTTTGTATTGTATGTAGGTACCTATAATCTACATAATATCTTTGTGTATTTATTTCTAGACTATCGTTCAGTTTTTTAATGAAAATAAACAAAACATACAAAAAATACGGTTTTTATACAGAACTTATGGCTTTTCAAATACGACTTGTTTTGGTGTAAATTCGTTATAAGAAAAAAATTTACATGTTCCATAAACTTCATTTGAAATGACATTTTTTGTCTACACGAAAATAACAATATTATTAACTTATAAAACGTCTATTTTCTTTATTTTTCAAAAAATAAAGAAAGTATGTAAGTATTTTATTCAGAGAAATATACAGGCTGCGCGCGATATATTGGCAAATTTTTACTAAAAATGACCTCTTCTAAGAACATACGATCTGTATCTGATATTTTCAACAATAATCTTGCGAACCGTTGCATCTGACATTGCAGTTCTCTTGTTATGGAACGCATTGGTTTTGTTGGATCTACATTGATAATTCCTAGATTATGTGTACTTTTTTCTGTGTATTCTGGATTTGTGCGATCCTTGCACACCTTATGCATTTTCCTTGTTAGTAAGGCGACAGAATCAGCATCATACACTTTCTTCACGTTGTAAACTGTACATAAAGGGATGTTATTAAAGTCCGCAACTTCATTAGCAATTCGCCCTGCGCGCAGTCCAGAAATAATGGTTGCTCTTACATCATATTCCTTCAACATAATTGTTTCTTCCAGAATTTAATACTTGAGAAGCAACAGAAGAAAACCGAATAAATTTATTTTTGCAAATTTTTTACAGGAGAGGTCAAAATGTAACTATCCTATTTTCATGTACTTTTTCAAACTTTTGAGTGTGGTTATAGGTACAATAAAGATTTTTTAATACCCAAATTTTGAACTAGCGTCTTTGCACAAGTTGGAAGATGGATAACTTTAAAAAATTAGATATCCGGTTTTGTTCCACTACAAGTTGGATTTATACACACTTGAACCTCAGAGACATCATAACCTATAATTGCAAAAAAATTAACGAAATAATCACACACAAACTTTTCTTTTAAAAGGGGTTTTAACAATATTCGATTCGTGATCTGTGGTAAGTCGATCTGGTGATGGTTGAAAATGCCGAATCGAAAAAAAAGTCACCTCCGTTCAAAATGGATTTATCAAGTTTTGTTCTGCTGCTCCTCACTTTATATCTGAAGCAACAATGTTTATAATCATAACCTTATATACATAATTACATAAAACTAATAAGAAGCACGTGAAATATAGAGATGTAAAGTTATTGTTAATTTATTGCGCGCACCCTGTACATATGAATTTGTATATATTGTATCTATACTATTGATCGTCTATATTACTCGCTATATTACACAAGTCCACAAAAAAATGGTCGTACTCTTAACCGCACTATGCAATTCATATGTATTTTAATCAATTTTGAGCGTCTCTACGGGTTATGATAATTTTTTTGAATAAATCTAATGAATAACTTTTGTAGATCAGATATTTTTCTTCAATTTGTCTATTTTGTATCGCCATTTTTTATCTAGTTATTTGCGATCAAAGTAAAAACCATGCATATAACTTTCAATAACTATTCTAAAAAATTTCAAGGCCAGATTTGGAAAGTATTCTTTTTCATTACTTGATTAAAAATGGATGTACAGGAATACAAAAAAGTATATTGAAATGAAAAGTCTAATCTAAAAAAGTCGCTCATTATATTATGTATATTGTAATAAAAAATTATCTCGACTAATAGAGACTCTCAAAATAATTGATATACATTTTCCAATTTTTATGCTATTCTTTGACGATAGTTAAAACATTTGGGATTCATCGACTTTTATTATCAAATTCGTTTTAAACGCCCAAAAATACAAAAGAACATGTTAAAACATTTTTGGGTCTGTAAGTAAAAATAAATCGTTCGATCTCACAAACGGAAGCGCGACAAAAGGCAGACATGGACAAAAGGCAGACATGGACAAAAGGCCGACAAGGACAAATGGCCGACTCCCAAAAGGCAGACACGGACGAAAGGCAGACTCTCGAAAGGCCGACATGGACAAAAGGCCGACATAAAATTTACTTTTTAGTGTTCCGAATCTCACTTTGTCTAACCATTTCAGTCTAAGTAAAATATCTCGTAAACTATAATATAAGCTAGAAACTTAAAAATTTTATTGAACATGAAAATGATGCTCTCTAGTAAAATATGTAAAAAAATTTGATTAAAAAATTTCTTCAGGGGGGCGCAAAGGGGCTTTTATCCATGTCGGCTTTTGTCTATGTCTACCTTTTTTACATGTCGGTTTTCTGTCTATGTCTGCCTTTTGTCCATGTCTGCCTTTTGGGTGTTTTGTCCATGTCTGCCTTTTGGGTGTTTTCCTTTTGTCCATGTCGGCCTTTCGTCTATCGGCCTTTTGGGAGTCTACCTTTTGTCCATGTCTGCCTTATGTCCTTGTCGCCTTTTGTCTATGTCTGCCCTTTGTCCATGTCTGCTTTTTGTCCATGTCGGCCTTTCGGGATTCTGCCTTTTGTAGTAGACCCCTCACAAACAACTATTTGGTCTTTGATCTCTCAAGTATATTAATTATTAATAGTTATTATCCATACTAATTCCAACTAGAAAATTACCCTTAATCAAAGTTTCATTTGTAAACTGTACCAAAATACAGAATAATAAATTTTGTTTTCAGCTTTGTATGATTTTGTTTCTCAAACCACGTGTTTTATATCTGACAGTTTAACAATTGTTAATAATTTTATCTTGAAACTTTTATAATAAACAAATATTTCATATCCAACGAACGTGTGTGTATAAATACATATTAGCGCTAAAATTTCGTAACATAAATATCGCTTGAATGCGAAAAGTTTTATTAGATTGTAAAATTGAGTGCCCATTTCCAAACTACTTTCCGAGTATAATATTTTTCCTAGATAATTATATTTGTATGCTTATAGACCGTTTTCTTGTTAACATTTATGGATAAATATATTGCTTTGTTTAATTGTGATAAATATATACAGGTTGAGTTTTTTTATCTTGAGACTGATTAATATTATTTATATTATGTCTGGAAAAAAAAAATTACGGAAAATGTATGGTACAAAAGTTTCAGAATTTGGAGGGGCAAAACCAATGGAGGTAACAATTTTGACCTGAGTAGAGATTTCAAGATCATTTTGGGGTCACCAAATTTTTTAAAAATTATATAATTATATATAAATATCGTGATTTTTAGGAAATATAATTGCACTTTGTTTTAGTTTTATAACTAAATATTGATATTGAAAACATCTACGAAGTACATTTCTAGAAGGTTATAAATAAATTATTAATTAATTAAATGAGAAAAACGAAAATAATTTTCAATTCATTGGAAAAAATAATAGCCAAAAAACAACGATTTTTTAGATTTTAGAACAGAACTTCACCAATTAATTATAATTGATAAAAAGCGAAATTAGTCAGATTGACTACTGAATAATTCATGGAATTGACAATTCTTTTACATTCAATAATAGTTATATATATATACCTACATATTATGTGTATAATAGTGCTCTTTTTAAATTAAAGTCGTCTTCTGCAAAATTACAGTCACTATATTTAAACGAAGACATGCTTTCAGATGTTATCCAAAGGTGTATTTAAGATAACAAATGTCGCTTCATCCTGGTACCATCAAATTCCGTGCCTGCTGTATGCAGGTAGAATTAAATTGGACCCCATTTTCATCTTAAAGCAATCTTTTTTTTAAAGATCGTACAGTTGCTTGGTATACTCCAAGTCAAAGTTTTTTAAATGTAGATGTGGGGTAAATTTTCTAACTCGTTTGAAACTATATTATTCTTCATAAATTTTATAATATATTGTGCAAAATTTCAATGTTAATTTTGTTATTGTAAAGTAATTAGATATGATGTGATTTATGCAACTTTTTGGGGATTATTGAATTTATGAAATTATCCATTTATGAAGAGAATATGACTTACTTATTAAATTTATTTATTTTCCAATTATCATTTGTATTTGTCGCAAACAAATACAAAATACGGGAAGGTGTAGAAACTAATCAGGTGTTATTTTCAAACGGTTGCTGTTATTGAAAAAATAAAAATAGCGTTGAAAAGAAAAAGTCTGAAGTTTTTAATGGGTATAAATAAAAATAAAATGTTTCTGCATCAATTTATTTTATTGATGAAAAATATGCTTAAGTTATTGATAATTATGTTAAAAATAACAAAAAAATATTTTAATGCGTTTTTATTGCCCAAAAATGAAGTGATGTAACGCATACATTTAAATAAATAATGTGTTATAATATTTTCAGTGTAGTTTCGTTCTTAACATTATATTTTCTATATTTAATAAATTACATGAACTCGAAGCACTTTTCGAAAATAAAAGTTATATTATTAATTTTGACGTGCTAGGTACCATAGCCCGAATAAAATTGCAGTCTCTCCTCTTTGTAACGCAATTTTTGTTTTTTCAATAACTACATCCATTTGAAAATGACAGCTAATTAGTTTCAATACCTTCCCGTTGGGCATCCTGTACTATACGAGTATATGGTATAGTAGTAGCAAATTTCATTGATTTAAAAAATGTAATTGACTCAATATTGGAAAAAGCAAAAAAACCTACTGAAATTGGTTAAAATAAACTTACATTAGTAACGTATAACATAACTCCTCCCCTTTTACTACAGATTACTTATAAAAATCTTATATTAACTATTTATTTAACAATAAATTCGTAAAATATCATTTTACTTCCATGTTCTGAAAGAAATGGAAATATCGTAATACCATCGAAAAATCGTGTCAGAGATAATGACATTTTTGATTTTTTCACAAAAAAAACTGCCTAGTCGAAACTTTTGACGCAGTGTGTGTCCCCAGTGGAGTAGATGATGAAAGCACATTCTTTTTTATGTTTTTGTCTATTTGAAGGCGTATTTTATATTGCTCGATAAAAAAGGTAAGTAACTAATTTTTAGAGAATTAAATTCTCTACAATCTTCATACAGTCAATATTGTTGAAAAAACATTATTTATTGCTAATAATAAGCAAAAAGTTTTAAAAGTTAGAAGAGTGGCGCAGTTTTTTCAACTTTTGTGCCATTTTTATTGAAAATAAGTGACACATTTAAATGACAAAGTTGTAGAGGACTCAATTCCCAACAGCTTTTGTACAAAAAAGTTTTTCGTACGACGCGGACCGCGACGTGTAGATGACGGCCGAGAACGTGCTCAACACAGCTACGATTTTTTATGGTTAAATGGATTATTTTTCAGAAAAAAAAAATAATTTGGCAACACTGTCACTGAATCAAAAAATGAACAGACGTTATAGTCGGAGAGGTGAGCGACAAAATATTGCAACTATTTTAGAAAGGCTAATTTTTTGATATTACGTCACATTTGTGGTGTAGAGATACAGCCTGCCGTCAGTCAGCTAGTATCGTTAGCATTTGGCGCGGGGGCGGTTTTATTTTTGTACAAAATCGATACACGTTGCAACTACTTTATAAAATCTGAAAATTTATTTGTAAGCAGTATACTAAGTAAGAACCCCTTTTATTATAGTCAACCTACAAAATATTGTAACCGGGCGCGTCAGCAGCGCGTTAAACTCGTCAAAAATCTAAACGCGCTGCCGACGCGCCCGGTTGCAAGATTTAGAAGGCTGACTATGATAAAAGGGGTTCTTACTTAGTATACTGCTTATAAATAAATTTTCAGATTTTATAAAGTAGTTGCAACGTGTATCGTTTTTCAACAATATTGACTGTATGAAGATTGTAGAGAATTTAATTCTCTACGAATTAGCTACTCCTTTTTTATCGAGAAATGCAAAATACGCGTTCAAATCGACAAAAATACAAAATCCAAGATGACGGACACTTCCGGTAATTAATTTATGGGCAAGAATGTGATTTCATCATCTACTCTGCCGGGGGCACACAACTGCGTCAAAAGTTTCGACTAGGCAGTTTTTTTGCATCTTACATCGAATTTGATCTAAAATGATCGGGCTAAGATTCTGATTGTACTAACTTCAAAACTTAAACAAAGTTAATTTCCGCATGGCGGCTGTGCGTGTGTCTGTGTGTCTGTGCGGATGTAGAATTTTCTTTCGTTCACGATAACTACTGTAAAAATGCATCGATCTGAGTTATTTGTGGAGAAAATGTTTATCTCAGTAAGTACTACAGACCCATTGATTTTGGTGCTAATCGGATTAGGGGTTTTGGAAAGATTCGAAATTTTGTAACATTTTTCGTCTAAAAAGTGAACATTGCGAGTATTATCTCACTAATTTTGATTATATTTAATACATTTGCAGTTCAATTGAATCTAAGGGACATTTATTATTTGTAAATATACCTTTAAAATTTTAATTTTAAATACTAATTAATACGTCATTAATTCATGTTGCCTTGGAAACAAATGCAACTAAATTCAAATTGTCAAATTAGTTGTTCTACCAATGTGTATTATGTTTTTGACATTAAGACATTAGAAAACTAATATTTATATACAAATGGCAATAACAGTATGTTTTTTTTATGTATTACGATATTTATATCCATAGTAGGTAGTAGGTTATATAAATAAAATATTTAAAAAAAATTATATTTAAAAATTATTTAAAAAGATAGAAAAAACATGGAAGTCATGTATGGTTCTCCATGCGGATATTTAGCATTACCTATAGCGAAAATTTCATTTGAAAACTATAATAAACTAGTAATATTCCTGTACGAAAAATAACTGTTTTCAATTTTTCCCACTTATGTAATATCTTATTTAACTAGGCTACCATACTTTCAGAAAATAATTACATTATATTATTTATAAACCTGCGTGTGTTTGGAATGTTTTGTCAATATCTCCGGTAACTCCTATTAAAAACCTCCCGTTATCCGACGCTTTACCCCTTGTATACTATAACAATGTGAAACGTATATTTTAGATAGACTTTGACACACACATATATTTACAAAAACTAGCATATAGCGAAAACTATAAATATATGTATATGTACAGGGTTCTTAAAAATACATATATTAATACTATGTTCATCGGTACAAACACGCTTCGATACAGTATTACTATACTGAATATTTGACTGGAGCGAGACCGGACCGAGACCGGCTCGATAGTCTGAATCGACCCGTATCGGGCTCTAGCCAGGGGTGTGCTGCCAAACATTTAACCGGCTCGCTATAAAAAAAACATGCCATACGCATAATTTTTAATGCTCTGTTGCAGTTTCCGAAAATGGCAACCGAATATGCACTAATGACTAACTAATAGTAGGTACACACTTTACTCGCATTGCCTACTGCTGATCAAATTATATAAAACATGAGACTTGCACATCAGCAATGGCCGGGGATAAAATGCACAAGTAACGAAAAAATATTTAAAAATAGAACAGATGCACTTTGAAAGCTATTTTTTTATTCTTAAATTTTTAGGAACAAAAATTTTAAAACGATTGGCAGAATTGAGGAAAAGAGTAAAACACGGTATGTAGCATATGTATTACAAAGACTGTATCAGTAGAGCGTGGGGCCGAACCGAAACTAACAGATACTGCGTGAAAACGAAAACATAAAAATGGTTTGAACTTTTATTCGTGGAATAATTTAACAACCGGCTCGCCGATTTTCAAAAAATTTAACAACCGGCTCGCGTGAGTCGGTATGAGCTGGCTAATGCACACCCCTGGCTATAGCCTTTTAGGTTTATATAGTTGAGAATTTATTTCTACAGCGATTTAAATTAATATTGCATGTTTCTTCATATATTTAACACATAATGTAATATTATGTTTGTAACATTAATAACTTTTCCTTTTACTGATTAATAATTAATCTATTTGTCATTTTATTAAGAATCCTATTACATTTAAAACAAAACTTTTTTATGAATAACCCTGTATATGAACAGAAATATATACATATGTGCACATTACACATATGCATTCCGAATAGAAAATAGGTGGATTTAATGGGATTCCGTTTCAAATAAATCCAGTGTCTATACTCTATAACGATATATCCTTTTGTAGGTCGTTTCTATTATCTTTGTATGTTGTATTTTTATTCCAACAGCGGTTGTGAAAAACCGAGTTTCGTTAATGTCAAATATCCTTGAATTTGATTTATTTATTTTTATATATTCAAAAAGGTAGTTATATAATACTATATATGTAGCTGTTATCCGCGTGGAAATTGTATTTTTTTAACTAATTAATTTTTCGGGATACAAAATAGCTTATGTCCTTCATCAGGATGCAAGGTACCATTCTGCCAAATTTCATCAGTGGTTTAGCCGTGAAAAGGTAACAAACAGTTATCATAAATATATGAAAATATTTTATTAACGTAATATGATACTAGGCACTACAAACTTATTTATACCTAATTATACAGGTTGAGTTAAAATATGGAATATTGCTTATATTTTCTAAAATATTCATTATTTAAAAAATATGTTATGGTAAAAGCTTTTAAAGAAATTAACTTTTTTTTAGATTCTATACTGGTAGAAGTTTCGATTATTTTTTAAGGCTTACTTAGTTAAGGTGTAGTTAATGTTAAAATTATAAAAATTAATTTTTATCAAAATTTTTCGTATGCAATCTCTTTAAAATTATACTGGGTTGTATCATATTTGTTATCCAAAAAATAAGATCTATTCATAAAATCAATAAAAAAGATATGTTGTCATTTAAAAAAATTGAGTTGGATGCCATAGCAATGTTACTGATGGCATAATTTTTTTTAAGATTAGCATAACATGCTATTAGTTAATAAATCTTTAGAATGTTCGATTGTATTAACCATCTTAATTATTAGCAAACTATATACTACATATTATACTACCCACTACCCACTAAAATATGACATGTGTATTTACGTACAACAATTTAACATGAAATGATAATGTAAATCACAATATTATACAATTTTCTTCATCCCTTACAAGGAAAAGAGTTAAATAAAAAATAAATGGTATTTACATGCTTAAGTAATACAGTTATCTTCTATCGAATTACTATCACAATGAATTTTTATAAAGCGACGTAAAACCTGGTACATACATATGTCGCCCTCGATATGATTATCCAATGACGGTAAACGTTTATACACAAAACGACGGCAGCCATTAATGGTACTTTATGGCAATACCGTGGGGGATTTGGGGGTTGCTCAGGTCTTTAACTAACGGCCCTGTGGTCCGTACAGGGCTGTAAGTGACCCGGGTCACATGGTCTGTACAACATCGCAAATTTATTCAGGGATTATTGGAAAGTACCACGTGTTCTACAAACCTCGAGTCAATCTGTAGACATTTCCATCAAGCGTTACTTTAGACCTATGTCGCATATTTAATCGAATCTTGACACTTTAATGTAAAATTTATGTATTTACATAATGTTATATTATATAATATATTCATAATCTATAATATTTTGTTTAATGTTAAACAAAATCATATTAAGGAATTAAAATTTTATTAACATAAAATAATTTAGAGCAGGGGTATCCAACGTTTTCTAACCTTGGCTAGGATCGTAACTAGTGGCTCTGGGGCCCCGGAGCAGCAAGTGATCGAGGGGCACTCACTATATGCAAAATATAAATATAAAAATTGAATACTTTTTTTCATTGCTACCTCAATCTACAATTTTTGCATTTTACTAATTTTAATGACTTTTTTTTGTTCCTCAATCTTACTGACCCCAATTTTTACGCTGCTGCGGAGATCCTCTATGCTTGGGGGCCCGGAGTACTGCCCCGGCTGCCCCGGTGGTATTTTCGGCCCTGACCATTTAGAAGAGAGAAAAAATGACAATAATAATATGTGCTTAATACCAAATGACTGTGGAAAAATAATGTCTAAAAAAGCATTTTTTTTATTATTTGTTTTGTTTATTCAATCGTTAGTTCATTAAGACAGCTGTTTTATGTTCTGTTTCAGTAAAAAAAAAAGAATTTTGAAATTAAAACTATACGTTTTCAAATGGCATTGGCAAATTTACACCTTAACAAAATTAACTTTTTTTTGCTTTACATTCATATAACCTCAAGGGAAAATGAATTTTCAATCTGTGGAAAGTATTGAAAATCCTTAGCATGCCCTTTTTCATAATTACAGAGCTTTGAATAATGTATTATTGTACAATTTGTATCTTCTAATTTATTTGTTCAGCACAGTACTTGCTTATACTTGAACGTTTTAAATTTTCTTAGAATATGTAAATTACATATATTGAAGATAAAAATGTTTAGGTCCAATTAATTTTAATTTAATATTTTTTTAGGAAAGATCATGATTTAAAATGTTAGTCGTACTATTATAAAATGTCAATAATTTCTTATTATTTTACTAATTTTAATACGTCGTAATTTGCTTTACGACGAATGAAAGTAGTCGCGAACGAATTACTATGAAATTCGATGTACATTTCTTTAAAAATGTTCACGCTGAACTACTTTTCCATAAAGCCATTAAAACTCATACCAATAATCCCAGAAATATCGTATAAATTGTAGACAATAACCACCTATCTCTCACCCTTACTTTATAAGTTTAAAGTATGTTTACAAAATTTCGTCACCACAATGCGGCCCGCACGTGCTATTGTATTTGAAGTGAGTCAGAGCTGGCGCCCTTTGTGCGAATCCCTCCCACATACATTTATCTTCACGAGTATTGTCGTTAGGCAGACTGAATTAAGATATATTCTGATGCGTTCCTAATGTAATTGTTGCTGACAGTAAGTTTGATTACGTTCTCCTGACAACATTGGTTACTGTTTTCATCATTTACATATTTGTTGTATGAAAATTAACTAACATCGTTTGATGTAGATAAGACTCTATGATAGAACATAACACTGATATATTGTTATGTGTTTTATGGTTTTAGTTCGTAGAATGTGTCTGTACTGATATGAATGTACATACATACATATAGATGAATGTATGGAGCATAAATTTCTATTTGTTTTATCAAAGAGGACATCAAATTAAAAACGAGAAGTTTACCATGTTCAGTATCTATAGTAATTTCAGTATACATTGTGATAATTTTTAACCTTTAACAACTCGCGCAATTTTCTATCTCTGATTTATTAACTATTTCTACACTGACACCAAGTTTCACGAACATCAGATACATAGTTATAGTTGTCTTCAAGCTGTTCAGTAACCTAACCTTGGATTTGATTAATCAAAGTCAGAGAGAGAGAGAGAGAGCAGTTGTTATAGTTAGGATGATATACCTATAACATTTTATTACTAATAAGAGAGATTATTGCTAAAAGTCTGATTTTATTTTTATTTCCATGTTCTGGAAGAAATGGAAGTATTGTAATACCTTTGAAAAATCATGTCCGAGATAAGAGCAGATTCTGATTGTACCAGTAGCGGTGGACGAGCTATATTCGTGTGAGTCCAGTGACAGTTTATGTTTAGATCAGACACATTCGACATGGTCAGTACGGGAATTGCCCTTTCGGAAGACACGAAAAAATCCGAATGTGTTCGATCTATGATAGCAACTCGCATGGCCTCACCTGGATACAGCTCGCACACTCCTACTGGATTGTACTATCTTCAAAACGTAAAGAAAAGTTGATTTCCGCATGATGGCTGTGTGTATGTGTGAATATATGATGGAATTTCTTTCGTTCCCGGTAACTATTGTAAAAATGCAATAATTTAAATTATTTTTTTAAATTAGGTAGTCAACAAACACTAATAGAAATAAACCAAAATAAAAGGAAAAAACATAAAATATACAATACAGTTCAAGTATGGCTGAGGGGCTACGCCCGATGGCCAATAACTTAAATAAAAAAATATTTTTGAAGAAAATGTTTGTCACAGTGAGTACTCCAGACCTGTTGATTTTGGTGCTAATCGGATTAAAATTTCGTTAAATTTCGTACCTTAATAATTCCGTACCTTATAATCTAAAAAGATAATGTTGCGAATATTATTTCACCAATTTTGTTTGTAGTTTAATTAAACTTTATGTAAACTTAATTTTTATACGTGTCTAAACAGCCATTAAAGGGGTGAAAACCACACTCAATTTTTTTTCTGACAAATCCCATTGAAATCTTTCAAAAATATTAAAAAATATATTATAGAACATGGAAGTCATGTATGGTTCTGCATACCGTTGATTATATTATAACTACTAGTTTTTCAGAGTGGAATTTTCAGTATTTATGGAAATAAAACTACCATTTTAAAATACTTTAAATTCTAGATTAAAATTTGTGTGGAATGTTTGCTGTGCGAACATTTAAAATTAATAAATACAGTATAAAGAGTATATTATGGCAAAATTTTAAATTGGATAGTTTCATATATTGTTAGCTGAAAGTCGCTGAATATTTTGTAGTTGGCAATGTTAAGAAATCAGAATGTGTCGTGCATATTTTATAATGTAAGTATGTTTAATATTAAAAATAAAATTATACATGACTCATATTGAATAAATAATGTTTTTTTTTTCAAATTAAAACCAACCACAAAAATACAAACAAATATAATTACATGGTGCCATATTTCAAAAGTTATATCTTACGGAGGTATTTCTTTCCCAATGAAACCAATATTTTTGAAATAAAAATACATTTGAAATATTACCGTGCTTTCTTAGAAGTATTAATTTGTATCAAATAATAAATGTCAAGAGCGACGTGTTACTGATAACCTTACAACAAAAATAATATTGATGGTATTTTTTGAAATAAACCATGAACAATGTTCTTGGTAAAAGATGACGATGATTAATGGACCAATGATAAAATATAATTAAAATAAATGAGAGCTATGCTCACTCAGGTAAAATTCATCAATGATATTATATTCACAATTTATTTACAAACATAACATAATATATCGTTGCAGAATTTCAAAGAAGAATGCATTTTTGTGTACTACGTTATAATATACATAGATATTAGATGAAACATTTAACTTGTTTTTGTTACATAGGTATTATTAAGTATGTTTGTTGAACTGTGCTTATTTCATATAAGAAGACTTAAGGGGGAAAGCCACTGTGACGGGTCAAAAATTGCCAATGTTTGGGAATTTTTTCATAGGTATAACTAATTATTTTAGGATCAGGTAAAGGACATTTTATTAAGTATATATTCAACTTATTAAATACTTATTTTTATTGAAAACATTACAAAGTTATGAGCCTCGATGTGACGACTAAAAAAATATTTTTCTCCATGGTTCTATCAAAATTTCAAGATGAGTTATCGGAATTTTCTTTTATCAATATGTAGCTATGGTTGTTTGCAGCCGTTTTTTTTTATTTACTGTTTTCACAAAATGGCGACGGTTTAATTTTTTTTACAACTTTTTTTAATTCAAGCGGTTTTAAAAAATAGTAAATATCAAAAAAAGTCGTTTCGAAAAAAAACGCGTTCAAAGTTTTCTGACAGTCATAAGCAGCCACGCTATCTGCTCTCACTATAAATTGACTGTACCTCAGGCAATTTTCGGAATTTTAATTTATTTATTTTTAAATATTTTTGAATTAGGTACTTTAAACAAATGCATAAAAAATTGATTCTTTCAGTCATAGTGACTTTCCCCCTAATCCTGTTTTCGTTTATCATTGTTACCAATTTGTTTGTGTTGACAGTTTGGTACATCTATTAAAAAGCAATTGCTGGATTCTGATAGGTACATTTGGACATTTACATTACTGGTATCAATAAAAATTTTTGATAAAACGGAGGGTTATTAACACGCTTTTATTAGCTTGACCTGTAACTTCTTAACACTAAATAAGCAAATCTTACAACTCACTTTTCACCCACATCTAATTGTCGTATTAATTTGAAACTTTGCAAATTTATTCTGGTGACAATACAATAATATGGTACCATCGAGCTTGTATGATGATGAAGATGGGAGGTGGTCATAGAGACTCCTCAATGGCAAACACTAATTGATAATAAAACCTGTTTTGAGGTTTATAAACTAGAAAATTCTGATTATTATTCCTAATAGATACATTCGGGTGTACGCTAAGACATCTTCTATTTGGCGATATAGTAATATCGATTAATAACTTACGTGTTAAAGTTAAAATTATATCGTTGAATCCTTTTGTAATTACAACCTTTTAAGTAAATGACCCACATCAAAAACACATGTTTGTTTTCATTTTGTAATTATATTTTGACAGTAATTATTAGAGTTATAATAAATAAATTAATAATAATTAATTAAACACTTGACATTTATTTTATTTTATGACAGAAATCTTTTTAACATCAAATATTGATTAAAATTTTTTACTACACACAATTTTTAATTTATTCCGAATTAGCGGACTCGCCCCGGCTTTAAATGGGAATTGATATTTCACCCCCTGTCTGTTACGTATGAAGGGTTGTATTCAGTTTTATTAGATCCGGCGGGAAAAATACCAATGGGGTGAGGGATTTAGGAGGAAAAAAAACCTATTTCGCATAGGAGCCAAGATATTTACGATTTTTTCCAATTTGAGTTACTATCATCCTCACTGCTTATTCCCTATGTTATCTAACGTTACAAAATATATAGGTACCTACTTAAACCTGATGATAACCGCCTAAACGAAGAAACAAACAGAGACTTTGTGTTTTATAATATACATATACATTTTGTAGACTTATTTTTAGCTCATTTGTTCTTAAAATATCAGTATTTTCGATATACATACTTTATTCAGAAAGATGTAATATGATTCAAACGTAGGTATCACATTGCTTCTAGTATTATCTAACTTAAATATGTTTCAGTTATTTCCATGTTTGCCATCATATCATGTGAATCCAATGTTTTTAGTACAGTTAGTTATGTCAGTTCACGCTGTCAGCCAATCAGAACTCGTTAGACAAGGAAGTGCGGTACATGATATTAGGTACCTTGCTTGACACATTTATAACATTGAGTTATCACTCCAGTTATATTACATTACTATGATTTTACTTAATTAATCAGCTGTTGCTACTATTTGATTAAACAAAATCATTTTAAATTTTAGTATACAACAAAAATTTAAGATCATTCTAAGGGTCGATCCAGACTATCGAGTCGGTCTCGGTCCAATCTCGCTCCAGTCAAATATAAATAAACAATAAACAATGAAATCATTCACACTAAAGTATTGATCAGATCTCGGTCTAATCATGCTCCGATACAGTATAGTATATAAGAATATTTTACTGGAGCGTGATCGAACCTGGTATGAATTGTACCCATAGTATGTATAGGAACTTCAGTTCGTCTTCGATCATTCTAGTACTGATCATAAAGCGTGATTTAAACTTACGCGATAATGTGAATATCATAAGATTTGATTTGAGCGAGACCGGACCGAGACCGGCTTGATAGTCTGGATCGATCTTTAAACTTGACATGGATACGATATTTTACATTTAATTTATTTCATCTATATATAAAGCTCAACTTGTCTCTGTCTGTCTGTCCGATTTACGTTTTTTTAGGTACGTTATCTGGCCAGATTAAAGGCAATATTTTGTTACGTTAGGTAACATAACAACTAAGCAGTGACGATAATAGTAAATCAAGTCGGAAAAAAGTTTGCCGCCAGCGCACTCTTTTGCAGTACGCTGCTTAAACTGTTCAATATTGAACAAAATAATGTGGTAAAGAACTTTGTAGAATCAAAAGATCTAAAAATAATGTCCGTGACACCATTTGTCTAACTTTTATATTGAAGCCACAATGACTGCTTTTATGTTACAAAGAAAATTAAAAATATTTGGGTTCTGTTTACGTGAACTTATGACCTGCAAAACATTAATCCTTATCGAAATAAATGATTTCATCGTCATAAGTAATTAATGTAGATATAATTTGCCTGTTACAGCATCCAATTTGGTCGTATAGTTTAGAAAATATCTTGAAATATATATACGGGAACATAATATTCGCGCGATGTGTCGCGGCGTGCGGTAAGGTGCAAGCATGCCGAGTAGACGCGAGGTAGAGGGAATCATCACAGGCCGGTATTCTTTTGATTGTAAATTGTTTATTTTGTTTTCAATAATTAACTTTTAAATTCAAATAGAACAAAAATTATTTTTACTTTTTATTCTGATTCGTTTTTGTTAGGTAAGTAATTTAAGTGTTGTTTGTTTTTTTTTACAATAATAACTAATCGTCTTTGTACACGCGAGCGAAGCCGCGCGGGCCCAGCTAGTTAGAAATAAACATTTAGAAATAGAAACCACAAGTGAAAACAAATACGTTACATCCTTGTACACTTTGTCCACCACTGGTACAATACCTCGAAAACAAAACCTCTCCCAAATCGATGCCGTCATATTCAAATATTTCCAACGGCTTACTGGAGTGTTGTTCGGTTCCCACAACACGACACTGTTAACAATTTCAATTGGACACACACAGAGAGTGTACACTTTAGTTGTTATTTGCAATTCGAGTGGATCCTTTTTCCACATCTTACTTATTAATGCTCGTTGAAGCTATTGTAAACAAAGCTTTGAGCCCACACAGCGGCCACTTCTCTGTACGGGCTTGCATCCAATTTGCATGTTAAAATCCGTTATGCTTGCGGAATACGATATACGGCCTTTAGGATTTACTCGCGAACGCGAGCGGACGCACGGAATAGTTGTCACTGGTGCTATTCGCTGCGATTGTTGTTGCTTGGTAAATGTTATGATTTTCATCTTTTATGGAGAAAGTCTTAAAGTCTTATTTCTATCGTATTACCTAGAATTAGACATTTATATTAATTAAAAATTGGGAACCACGGTACTTTCTTATACGTAATCCTAACAGTGAATAGTATACGTGATTCTTATTTTATTAAAATATTTCTGACAAACTAACAAGATAGAATAAAATGAATAATATAGGTAATATTATTTTCTACGTTATATAATTAATGATTTTTTTTAACGTAACAACTGAAAACGGATGTGTACTCTTGTAAATTTTTGAATTATTTTGAAATAAGAAAAAAATGTTGTAGATAAAAAATGTCGAGTATGTTATTATCTATAATTTATTCCCCATACATTTTTTCCCAACATTTATGATTTAGCCAGAAAGAATTTTTTAATGTAATTATTTAGATTTACCTACACTGTTCACTTTCAGTATTACGTATAAAAAAGTCTCATGGTACCTATGGCAAACACACACACTGTTCAATCTCTGTAATACGTATAAGAAAGTCTCATGACACTCATGGCAGATGTTTCTCCTCTGTTATGAACCATTTGAATTATAATAAAAAAAAAAATTTCAAAAATTTGTTTTTACGAAAAAATGAATAGAACATAAATAATAGATCATGATATTATCTACAATTTTTAACTTGACAATTTTTCTCTATTTTGCACTGATTCAGAGTAATTCTAAAAATTCAAAAATCGACGTAGGTAAACATCCGTATCCGGTTGAAAGATCGTTTTCAAAAATAGGACGTTTTCTTCCCAGTCAAAAATTAATCTTAAATATAAAATATCACCCATCTACGATTTGTCGTATTTGAGTTACGGCGCTTACAGACAGACAGACACACAGACATCATGGCGAAAATAGTCAGAATGAATTCAAGGAAGGTCAATATGGATAATTCCATCAAAATCCGGATTTAAAAAAAAATCGACTTCACTATACTTACTTATAGGTAATATGTACTATTATGTATATTTCATATATATATACATCGTATAAGAAAGTAAAAATAAATTATTAATAAAAATAAATCATTTTAGGTAATACGATAACTATTAGTGTGTAGAACAAAGTGTTAAAATTATAGCCCGATCGGTAGGTTAGAATTTTGTTTCTGCTTCCCACCAACCGTAAAAAAGAGGTTTCGAGGAAAACTCATTTAAAGATTTAGTAACAGATGTTACACTAACACGGCTCGTTCTCTTCTATATGCTATAACTTCGTAAATACTTTGAATTTCGGTGTACAATTTTCACAGTATGCTCTCAATATGTTTTACTTTCCAAATATTATGTAAAAAAAATCGAATATTTTAAGTCGGCACACCGGAATACTGCTTTTCATTTACTCCTAAGATGACTTTAGTCATTTAATTTAACAAAACTTTTATTTACAGAAACAAAAAATATACTTAAGATACCGTTGTAATTAAAAATACGATAGTTCACGATGATATCACAATATTCGTTACGAATTTTATCAGTATTTTGTATACTGTATGTTATATGTTTTATTTCATTCAAAGTACGTACTATCTAGATTATGTGACAGAAAAACGAAGCTGACGTATTCTGATTCAAATCGAATGTCGCACCAGACGTTATTTATACATGTAACTTGTAACTGGAATCTTTGGCATTCTATTTATCGACTTCAATTTCTTAATCCGGTTGAATCTGTTTGTTAGGTTATATGATTGAAGTACAAGAATTTAATTTACTTGTATTTATTGTGAAGTAATCACTTTTCACTTTAATTGAATACAATGTTCCACCTTGGAAATGTTGAGAAAATTAAATTTTTTTAAAGTCTAGATTAATCAATATGAAATATCTATATGTTTTTTTCTTTAATAATTTAATTAAAATCGACAAAATCACTTCTCAAAAATGGCTATAAAAATTGTCAATGTATGCATTTATGTACATCTTGACTTAATACTGAGGGATTTATGCGATAATAAAACGGCCAAGTGCGTGTTGTGGTTATAGTCATTACGATTTATAAAAAAGAGTTATTTCAAAATTTTTCATAAACTATTCTTGCTAGAGTTTTTTGCAATGATAGTTTATAAATTAGAAGGGGGGGGGGGAGAGGTCTGAAAAGGTAATATATCGTGACTGAAGGGTAAAAATCAAAAGTTCATAACACATTTTTTGTTGCAAATTTATCTAAGGACACCTCACTTAATGGGGTAAGTTTAAAAAAATGTGAGTACAATTTTCAGTTGATATGAGGGGTCTAAAAATTGTTGATAGTGTTCGATAATTTTCATTGAAAGTAATAATAAAAAGCTACATTCTCGATTTTTTTCAGATTTTTTATATCGATAGTTTAGAAAATAGATAGGGCGATCGCTCTGATAACGACTTAGAACGCAAATATATCGTAACTGAAAGATTAAAATCAAATTGTCATATAACATTTTTTGTTACATTTTAGTATATCTATCTTAAGACATTTAATGGATTAAGTAACTTATTTATAATATAGGTACATATACTATAATTTTTTTTTCAAAAATCTTATCACTTCTGTTTTTGGTTTATCAGTCTTCGTCCATATATCAAATTTCATCTTAATCGGTATAAAATGTATATAGACAAACGGCCGGACAGAGCAAAACTATAAAGGTTTCTAGTTTTCTACGGAACCCTAAAAATGGCATGTTTGTTTTATAGCTTAGGTAATATAAATTTTTCCCCCAAAAGATGTTCTTTATAGATAATTATATTCTAACTTCTTACTTACATCAAAAAAGTATATCATTTTAAATGGTAGGTACTGACATCAAATTTAAAATAGCTTCATGAATATTTAAATAAGAAACAACGAAATTAACTTAAATTAATGTGGTGGAGTTGCTGTAGAATATTTTTTTCTTTCTTTAAGGATATACATTTATTACCCATTACACCAATGAAATTTGTATATGAAATTACCTATATTGTATTATCAGACCATTTATAAGATATTTTTACATAAAATAGTTCTTTTATGGTTGTATAAAAGTAATTTAAAAATGTATTTTACTGTTCGAAAAATTAGACCCTCAGGAATAATATAGGCAATTTATAATTACACTATCATACAATGGCATATTATGATAGTCGGGGGCGTCAGACAAAATAATCTCCCGCCTTTATTTTAATTGAAATGTAATGAAAAAATTCAGATTATCAAAATAGCAAGAAAGATATAATCATTATTCGAAGAGATAATGAAAAAAATGTATTGTTTTTGACCGACCGGGACCTTCCCTTCACCTAGATGCCCTAAGCCGGTCGAGGCTAGTGCCTAAAGTGCATACTGTATAAGGGGCTGTTGCTATCACACAAAGTAAATCTAATCAAATATTAAATTTCTAAAAGATTGATTCAGTTTTCCATTTTTAAAGTCAGACGTGGAGACAAATTATGTATATTCTATAAACTTTTCTGATAAATATCTAGAATATTTTATGGTAACAAATTAAACGCGCACTATTTTAAAAGAGGAATAGGGAAGAGTATTAAATAAACTATTCTAACATTTAATAAACTATTATAGCATTTGTAAACAACACTGAACAGTACTTTTTGTGTTTTAGCAATAGTTAATATAAACTAGCGTTAAAGGGTCGATTACATTGAGCGAGTTTACAAGCAGCTCAATGTAATCGACGCTTAACAAAATACTTTTTGTTCATTAATGAAATAAAATGACACATAAAAAAATGTCCCCTTAAAATAGCTAAATGAGTATTAGGTTGGTTAGATTTGTACTAATTGAGCAGTATCATGTATTTATATAATATTTTATAAATCGTACAGAGTTGATGTTCTAATAAAATGCAAGTTAATTGTCCTTGGTTAGGGAAATCTATTGGGACGAAATCGAGTTGATTAGTTTTGGGTTGGTTAGTTTTTGTTAGATTAGGTTAGGTTATGTCTATTCTAACACATCAAAACGTGATATTTGATAGTTGTGTACGTTGGTAACAGCACATTCTTCAGGTTTACCTTTTTTATTTGGTGGGGGGGGGGAATGGAACAACCTCCCCCTCCAAAAGAAATAAAATTTATAAAATTAAATTATACAATAATAATGAACGCAAATATTATTGCGCAACACAAAATTAAATGCTCAAAACGGAAAATGTAATTGCTCAAAAAAAATATTTTTAATGCGACACTTTATGTTATTGCTCAAATACAATATATTTAATGCTCAAAGTATATAAAATATTGCACGCTTAAATACTATCCATATTTTAATACGAACTGTATGTGTGATGGAGTAGTGGTGGGTGGGTATTAAAGCGTGTGTGTATAAGAAACGAGCGAATTTATATCTAGTTTTACTTTAACGAATAAAATATTCAAAGTAAACTGAAACGCGCTAGTAGAAAAAAGAACGAAATTTAAAATACAGTCATCTTTATTTTTATTTTTGTCGTATATTAGCGAAGTGCAATTTGCATGGGGACGCCTTTCCATTAAATTTATCCAACTGGAAAAAATACATATATGAATGTGAACGCACACATACATATATCTATGTGACGTATGTAATGTACGCTTAATACAATTGCAATTTATAAAATTGGTTATTTGAAAATTTTTCTTTTCGTGTTCAATTCTATGTATGATCTGTGTTAAAAAAGGTTTATCTGAAAACATAATGGTATTTACTTTAAAAGTACGTTCTAAAATAAATATTTTTTTAAAAATTATTTCCCACATTATTTACTGTTATTAATTCAAACGTTCTTAATTGCGATTTTTTTAAGTTTAAATAAAATTTTTTTAAATAATAATAAAATAAAACCGACTTAAAAAAACCGTACAAGACTGAAAAATATATTATAATTAAATTTAACAGTTTTTGAAGTTGGTATTTTCATTTTTCGTAAAAAGTTTTTTATTGACTTGGTACGGACATCAAAAAATGTTAAATTTAATTATTATATAATTTTCAGTGTTTTTAAAGTTTTTTTGACGTCCATGGTCAGATAAAACGAACAACAAATAAACCAAATAGGTGCATATTTGTCGGAGTTATGCCCGAACATACATAAAAATATATATAAAGCCAAATTGAAAACCCCCTACTTTTTGAAGTCAGTTAGAAAAGAAAATAAGTGTTTTATTTTTAAGAAAGTGACAGTTACCAAAGCAATATTGTTTTTATATTAATGCCCGATATTATCAACCAATTCAATATTCCATCAGCGCTAAATGCTCCTTTAAATTTAAGTACATAATATACGTTTTAAAAACACGTTTCTGTTGATAATACGACAGTTAGTTAAAGGAACATTTAGTTAAAATGGGGCATATGTATTAAAAATTTAAAGGAAAAGTATAAATAATTCAGTACTTCAAAGCATAAAACACACAAAGGGCAACACAGAATGATAAGAATTTCAATACCTAAATTCTAAATTCTATTTAGTTTTCATATTGTATGTAAATCGTGTCGTACGCCACTGCACAACATTAAGTATATTTATTGTAACTTTTATTAAAGCACGAGCTTTATACGTAATATCAAAGATCCGTAAATTATAGAAAAACAAAAGTCGTCTAATAAATCCATACATTAAAACAAAACACACCGAACGATATTTTCAGACAATGTGGAAGCTGAAACATCACATTTGCAATTCAAATGATCTTATCTCAAATTGGAATTCAATAGAACGACAACGGTTGGGGTTTTGCACTTTGCCTTAAATATTTTCTACGTTCGTTAGTTACCAAGTTCCACATATTTTATATAATATATATTTTTAAAAAGGTTAAAATGTCACTATATAAGAAAAATTTAACTTCATTTTCTTGGTTTCAAAATTACAAAATATTGATATATTTTGGTTCTCAGTTGTTTACTTGGGTCATTTTTAAAGTCACTCCATGGTTAACCTAACTTTTATTTTTTTAATTGTCGAATATTAATATAAATAATGTAAACGTGGTACGGTATACAGAGCAAGAGCTGACTGCAAAAAATCTAGCCTATCGAGTAACAGGGTAAAATATTTTTTAAATGTTAGTACCCATAGCGAGCATGAGAAAAATCATTTTGTGCCTGGACGGAATTTGTTAATTTTTCAGGGAGGGGGGCGCTAAGGACTTAAAGCTAGATAAAAAAAATTATTAATAATATTTTTTTTATACCAAGGCATGTAGCATGTTAAAATGTATAACCAAAGCAGTGGAAATTGACCCTCTTTCTTATTTTTCTCTAAATCAAAAATGGCGCCAGCAGGAGTTTTCAAACAGTATTTTATTTTGCCCCCTCCCCTCAAACTCTAACTACTGGCTCAAAAAATCTGAAAAAATTTGGTAACGAGGCTTTTGTGGGACTACCAACTACAAACACTAAAGTCAACAATATATTTTTAAATTTTGGAACAATAGAGAGGGGCGTCGAAATTTAAAATTTTTTTATTTAATATTGTTAAAAAAATAAGAAAGAGGGTAAATTTACGCTGCTTTGGTTATTAATTTTAACATGCCACATACCTTGGTATAAAAAATATTTTTTTACCTACCTTTAGCTCCTTAGTAACCACCTCCCCACCCCCTGAAAAATGAACAAGTTCCGTCCATGCACAAAATGATTTTTCTCATGGTCGCTATGGGTACTAACATTAAAAAAAACATTTTACCCTGTTACTCGATAGACTAGTTTTTTTGCAGTCAGCTCTTGGTCTAATATACGTTAGAACAATAAATAATAATAATAATTTTTGAACGTAGACTTTCGCAGTTATTCAATTATATAAACATTTGATTATTGGGTTGTTTACCGCGTTGCACTATATTGTCACTTGACGTTTCGACCAACATCTCGTGGTCTTCTTCAGAAGTGAAGTGTTGAGTACAGAATGTGTAACTGCTTAATTAAATAAGCGTTGAAGTTTGCTAGAAAAAAAAAGACCACGAGATGTTGCTAGAAACGTCAAGTGACAATATAGTGCAACGCGGTATACAACCCAATAATCATATGTTTATACAATAATAATAATGTTGTTAACTTGCCGAGTAAGTTTCAGCATGTATCATATATCGGCTAACACAATAATTGCAATGTTATATTGTTGGTATAATTTATTAAACCCTTGAAGACACCACATTAATGAAAATCTATATTTGAAAAAGCAGGGAGGGGAGAGGTGCTGCAGTTGAAACACGGCGTCAATTGAAACGTTTTAAAAATAATATCTACTAGTGGTCATAAATGAAAGCTTTATATCATCTGAGTTAGCTAATATGTTACTGCTTTAGCGACCGAGTCGGCACTACTATTCTGTCAAATGAGTTTTGAAAATTTAAGAATTAGGTGAGAATTAGTGTTTTTTCAGTTGAAGTTTTATTTTTAAATACGAATATATTTTTGGGTTACACAGTCAAAAATCATTTCTCGTTAATAATATTTGGTTAGTAGATTGATATAGAAGCAAGGCATGTATAGAGCTATGTGTTTTTAATCAATTTACAATTATTTAAATTTGGTGTACATTGTGTTACATTTTTCGAACTAGCCTGCAATTGAAACTATTTAGAATGCATCGGTTGAAATATGTTTCATCCGACTAGAGGCTCGGGGGCCCCGTGGCAACAAGTTACCGAGGGGCCCCCAGTATATACAAAAGACCTTTTTTTTCGTTGAATTTTATATGATGAGTGAATAATATTATCTCAAAAGAATTACCCCACTTGTTTTTAAGATTTTAAGGGGAATTTAATTTTTTTGTATTGATTTTATATCAAATAATAATTATAATTTATCATTAATAAAAATGATTTCATTTAATTTGTTCCTTATTTTCCTTTTTTATTGAAAAAAATATATGTTTCAATTGACGCTTTCTCGGCGTCATTTGAAACACTCTCCTTGACTCTACTTTAGATCAATTTCTACATACACTGGTTAATACTTTGAGAAATTTTGTTTGGTGATTAGAAGTTTAATAGAAAGACTATATTGTGTCCAAATTTGAAATAATTACTAATTAAAATAACAAAGTTATCATCGAAAACCCAAAAACTGTTTCAATTGCAGCACCTCTCCCCTATTGTATGAAATAAATTTTGTCCGAATTCAGGATTTCGTTATAGTTAACAAATCAATTAGATATTTTTTTGACTTTCAAGAATTGATTAGGTACTCGGAAACTTTCAAATTGTCAAACAGTACAAAGAACACAAAAATGTTTATTTTAAAATATAGGTTTTTAAAGCTGACCTTGTATTAAATAAAAGAGAATTTATACATTCCTCCTTAACAATTTATCCTTTAATATCGTAGTTTTTAAGATATTATTAGAGATTGGAAAAATAGTTGTTATTTTCAATGAATAATTTTTACAATTTAATAATAATTAGTGCAAAAGAAGCAGTGAAAAATGTCGCAAATAGTTTTAAAATACTTGAAATAATAGTTGCAAATAGTTGATTTCAAATTGTATTCAATCAAACCAGTTTTTTGAAAACGGTGGAGATATGTAATAAAAATTACAATAAATGCATTTTTACGCAATAGTTGAAAAACTAGATATTATATAAATATGTATGTATGTACCTATGAACATATTATGTAAACATGAAGAAATTGACATTAAAATATACTACAGACTAATTATTTGAGAACGGATATAAATGACTAGGTATTAACTCTCTACATTCGATAAATGATTTGTTGAATTGTGACTTATATGGGAGCTATAATTAATTTTTAGTTCCATTAATCAAACACTACTTGTAACGAGTACGCAATTAAAAACAGATTATAGTTTGTCCGGCTTTGTAATTGTACGTACAAACATGCTATGTCGGTCTTTAATAATTACTGTACCTACATTCGTTACCAGAGGTGTATTAAGTAAAGGTACTTATTATTATTTTTTTGATATTTGATTAAAAATTTGATTGTTAGTGTTCCGTGCCAAACGGAATACTTTGGTGTTCGTCCGACCATCTGTCTGTCACAGGCGATTTTCTTTAAAACTATTCGACGTGAAAAATTGAAATTTAGCATAAACGTGGAGTATAAAAAGTTGAATTTTGATTCTG
This sequence comes from Sialis fuliginosa, assembly GCA_961205875.1. Taxonomy (NCBI): domain Eukaryota; kingdom Metazoa; phylum Arthropoda; class Insecta; order Megaloptera; family Sialidae; genus Sialis; species Sialis fuliginosa. The sequence continues at coordinate 27,851,076 of OY540809.1, read as the reverse complement.
GGGGTTTATTTCAGGGGGTAAATTAGAAAATGGAATAAAAATTTCAAGGGCATCGTGAAGGATGTTAAATGAAAGTTTAATGGAGCACGAATTCATAAATGAAATTTTTTATGCATTTAAAAAAAAAATCAGGAAAAACACTTAATAATTGCTGTCCTATACACTAATCACCAAAAAGATCGCTCAGAAAAATCAGAAAAAAATCATGAATATTGAGAATTAAATGAAGATTGAACAAAAACTATCAGGATTGAAAAATTCTAGCGCGATAAATTGTTTATTTCCTTATAACTGCTGAACTATTGGTTTTGGAGTAAAAGTTTTTCAACGAAAAATATTTCTCACGATGTAAGGAATAACTTTTGTTTTTGTACGTTTTTCAAAATTTTCAAAAATTAAAGTGGTGGGGTTGACGGTACGGAACACTATCTGCGCAAGTATAGCTTGCACTTGTCTTATTTTTATTTATTATTACATATATCGTTTAAACTGGCATATATAAGACGATAGCCAATTTATACGCAACCATTTCGTAAGTACCACAAATGGAGTTAAGCCACTTTCAAAATTAACGATTAGATTTCATATAAAATTTGAAAGAACTCGTCTATTTGTTGTAATTTAAAATGATTAAAATGGAAAAAAAAACACTCACTTTTTTAGGGTTCCGAAGAAACCCTATTAATATCGCTTTGTCGTCCGTCCGTATGTCCGTCCGTCCGTCCTTTTCACTCAAAGCAAATCAAAAAAAAAACAAAAAAATTATATACCAAGACGTGTGTCACGTCAAAATTTACGTCTCAATTAGTAGAATATGCCCCTATTTTTTATTTTTTTTCTAACTCAAAAATGGCGCCTGTAGGGGGCTAAAAGCAGTATTTTATTCTGTCCCCCCCCCTCTAACTCTGTAACTACCGGCTCAAAAAATCTGAAAAAAATTTGGTAACGAGGTTTTGGTGGGACTACTAACGACAAATACTAAAGTCAATAATATAATTTTAAATTTTGGAATAATAGGGAGGGGTGTAAGAGAATTTAAAATTTTTATTTTCATATCTAGGCATGTGATATGTCAAAATGTACATCTCATTTCTTAGAACATGACCATGTTTTTTATTTTTTTTCTAACTCAAAAATGGCACCTGTAGGGGGCTAAAAGCAGTGTTTTATTTTGTCCCCCCCCCTCTATCTCTGTAACTACTGGCTCAAAAAATCTGAAAAAAATTTGGTAACGAGGCTTTGGTGGGACTACCAACGACAAATACTAAAGTCAACAATATAATTTTAAATTTTGGAATTATAGGGAGGGGCGTCATAAATTTTTTTTTTTTTATATCTAGGCATGTGGTATGTCAAAATATAGATCTCAATTAGTAGAACTTGACACTTTTTTATATTTTAACTTTAACTTAAAAATGCACCTGTAAGTGGTTCCAAACATTTTACGTAGTACGTACTTCGGAAGTCGGAACCCTTATGGCATACACTCGTGTATGTCTTGCCCGAATTGTTTTTTATATTATTTTTTTATAACTCTTAAAAAAATTATACAATTCAGAAAATCTAACTATGTATACAGTATGAGTTTTTATTTTGAGACTGCTTAGTATCTGGAAAACTATGGATTTTTAGGGAAAACATTTAGGTAATACAGAAGTTTCAGGATTTGGAGGAGCAAAATCAATATAGGTACAATTTTGATTTTGAATGGAGGTTTCAAGATAATTTTGAGATCAATATTTTTTTTTAAATGGAAACTTTTTTTAATCTTTATTTTTCTCAAACATCTGGGATAATAATTCAAAAAAAAAATTTTATGTAAAAAAAATTACGTTAAAACTGAAACTTTTTAGACAAAAGTTATTTCTATTTTTCAAGGTCGAAATTGTTATCTTCATTGGGTTTGCCCAGCCAAGTCCTGAAACTTTTGTACCAAATATTTTCCGTAAAAAGCTTTAGTTTCCAGCTATTGCGATAAATTAACAACATTATCAATAATGATGTGGACTTAGGCCATTTTCAAAATAATGTTTTTAATTTTGAACTAACATAAGTGTGAAAATTAATCTGTTCAAAATATTTTAAATTGTTTTTTTTTTTATGATAGATTACTTCAAATTATACACGTAACTACAGTCAACAACAAAAAATGGATTTAGGCCACTTAGCTCATATATTAAAATATAATTAATAATGTTTTTTGAAAACTTAAAAACAATTGAACTCTTAAAATTTTAAACAAGATGTAAGTTTATTTAAGAACGTTAGAAAGAATATGAAGGTGCCTATCACTAGAGTGATCGTTAACAAGTAAAAGTCTTATATTTAAATTCAAAGCACAGCTCCACTAATTTAGAGACGTGACAGGTTATAAATGCAGATGAATAACAGAGATGCAAAGTCAAACACGGTACGGTGCGATGTTCTTAGACTAATTAACATTTTATTATTTAATTTAAAATGTTGACTTGGAATTACAAGAAAAAAATCATCATTTTGTTTCGCTACCATGTATAATTTTACTTTCATTAGCATGTTTTTGTGAGTTGCAGTTTGAAGGGAGTTTTTTTTATGAAGTAGGGTATATTTATCTGACAAAATATGTATTTGGGTCAATTACTTTATGTGAAATGTGGATGTCAAAAATAAATTGAATCTGTTTTATATTTGATTTAAGTAATTCAAAGTTAAATATGATAAAATCAAATTGTATTTATATGAACATATTATTATATTGATTTCTTTTTCTCTGATAATTTTGTGTTATCAGTAGATAATGGTAGATCAATTTTAATATAAAATAGTTCTTCTTTTAGTTAAATATTACAGTACAGGATCATTTATATAGTTTTTGCAAACAATTACATAAATTAATTAAACATTTCAAATAGTAGTATATCTGCATTCTGGATCAGACATCAATACCTCCAATCCCCCATCCACCCCAAAAAACAGGTAAAAATTAGTTTCTTATTTTTAAAAACAATGTTGAGAAATTTATTGGATAATGTTTTTTTTTAATTCACGATTTTATTCCGAATCCGGATTTTTCGGAATTTTTAAATTTTATTACTGCTTTCTACTAAGAAGTTCATAAATATACATTATTTTTGTTTAAAAAATCATACATAATATAAATATAAGAATGATGATAAAACAACATTTTATTAGCAAAAATTTTTGTAGTAACAAACAATTTGATATGTTACTTTCTAATATTATATTACTAATTACTTATTAAATCCGACGACCTAATTTTGCAATTAGGTATCCTATATACAATTTAATAATTGACCGAAAACTAAATATACAGTGAATAGTTCATATACAATATACATATATACATACACATAATGTATATAAAAGGTTTCCAAAATTGGCTATCTATATTTGGCATTGATCTATCATAACCCAGGAGTGGGTGTGCTTTATTTAAAATTAGCATTTACCCACAGCTTTGACTGTGTTTTCTTCGAGAGAGAGAAGTAATGATTGAGGTATTTTGATCTAAGAAGATAATAACATTTATAATAGTTATTTATAATGGTTTTTATCTCTGTATATAAAAATGTATGTTCGTTTGTATGAGGTTTATAGACTCGGCAATTATCATACTTAATTGATTTCAATGCGGTTTTCACCAATAGTTAGATAATTTTTCTGAGCAGTATCGTGTTTTTTCCATGATGTCACAGAATACAACTGCCATTTAGATATATAAAAAACAGAGTACCTAGCGATGGAATACAGAATTTAATAGTTTACGGTTTCAGTATTTTACTAATTTAGGTCACTATGACTTATTGATTGAAAATTGAAATGTAAAGAAACATTTCACTTTCAAGAAAGGTAAAATTTCTATATTAATTATTATGATTGTTACTAACCTATTCATTTATTTATTTTCATACAAATTCTAAAACAAGATCTGATGTTTCCTGGGATATATTATTATATAAAATATAATTTTATCTGATTTTCTCAATAACTATTGAACGGATTATATTCCGGTTTTCACTAATGAGTAGGTAATGTTTAGGTGTATAATTTTTGAATATTTTGTGTAAATTTCATGAAGTCAGAAAAAAACAATTCGCGGTGAATCGTGTGTTGTTGGTATGTTGGGTGGACATGACTGGTGGGGATGATTATTTTCAGTTAAAATGAATTAATATCCCCGGGTAACACCGGGTCCAATGTGCTAGTACAAAATAAAAATAAGTATTTGAAAAAAGGATTATACTTACGTTAATAAAAATAAATAATAATAAAATATTCATAATGAATTAATTTTTTTATAGCATTCAAAAAACGAATAATTTTTGACTTGAATTTTTCATTCATGCGACTACTCCAAGGTTAATATTGCAGTATTCATGTTCTTTCATCGAGCCCGGAGCAGAATCGCGACACAAATAGATATTAAGGACAAAGTAAACGAGAAGCATCATCAAGTAATGCTTTGATATTTAATGCATTAAATGTTATGGTTTTGAAGGAGTATTAATTATGTATATAGTTACGTACAAAATCATTATCAAAATTAGTTCAAAGATTGGCGGTACAGTTAATATTATTTTGTAAGTTTAGTTTCATAATTAAGTAAACTTTTTTCCCAATTTTTTATGAGTGAGGATCAATCAATACCCTAAATAATTTAATAAAATCTATTTAAATAATAGTGGATATTTAAGTCAAATTCTCCCCCAAGAACATTTTAAAATACCTATCTTTATTTTTGTTTGAAGAATTTATAGTTTTTTGTCTTTAAACTATTTTTAACCAACTTCAAAAGTAGAGGAGATTCTCAATACGACAATATATATTTTTTATTTATTTTTGGCATAACTCCGACAACTATGCAACAATTTGGACGTTTTTTTTTTTGTTTGAAAGAGTATACTCCCGATTGTTTAGAATTATTATCAGAATCTGACCGTGGACTTACGCCACTCAAACGGGAAAAATAAAAAACTTTTTTTTAAATGACTTAAAAAAACTAGAAACACTGAAAATTATATAATAATTAAATTTGAAAGTTTTTGAAGCTGGTGTCATGCCAATAAAAAACTTTTTAAGACATAACAAAACATTTGCCAAGTAAATTCACAGTGCTTCCTTGTGCTAAATTCACCAAAGGTAGTTAATTATTAAACAATTAAAATAAAAACCAATAATTAGTCCAGATAAATTACCTGGCATTTAATTTTTATACAATTTTACTAAGAAATATTAGTTCGAAACTTTTCTTAAGATGCACCTGATTATTTTTTCGTATATTTTTAATTTTTTGACAGTTTCAATCTAAATCTGAATTTATGCAAACTTCAAATTACATTTAATATGTCAAAGTAAATATCAATTTAAAAAAAAACACGATTTTTTAAAGCAAATTGAGATAAATCTTTGTAAGAGAATATATTATGGGAAATTGAATGCTCTAAAAAAAAGATTCTATAAAATTTTCACATAACATGTGTTGAGATATCTTGAAAAAATAAATATTTAAGAATGTCACCCCACCCCCTTACACACGATTTTGAAATGGGACCGTCCTCAAGCCAGACCCAACCATCCAACAAAGTTTCATTAATATCTGTTCAGTCGTTCATGAGTTACGCGTGTGACAATGATTCAGGGGACATACACACAGATACACAGGCAGGCAGACCTGAAACGGAAAGATCAATTTAAAAATTTTAAATCGGAGAACAATTTGTTTTCTTGTTCAATCACAAAGCTTCTCGTATCTTCGATATTGCGAGGAAGTAAAATATTGAGAACACACTACGTAGCAACTTTTACGTAATGTAAAATATAAGAATGTGCTGAATTCAATTTTCATTCTGATATGGTAAATTGATCTTCATATTGGCACAAGGGCATGTTTACATTGTGTGTACAAAGCAGTCCTGTCGAATGTCACTGACTGAGAACTTTATGATCAAATCGATAGCTTTGATATATATTTTTTCTGTATTTGTAACGAACTTTTATTCAATATGACATTTTACTTAATCTTTATTAAATTTTATTCCAAGAACTAATTATTTGATTTGTAAATAAAATATGCTATGATTTAATAATTAAATTATTATTTAACATATATTTTAAAAAATCGGTTTGAACTTTTAATAATGTAATTAATTCTTAAAATATTTTTTTTAAATATTGGATGAAAAAATTTCATTTACGAAATTAAAATATTTTTGAAGGCTTTAACATTTCTATAAAACCTGGATAAAATTACAGTTTATAAATGAAAATATTAATTTTTTATTATTAATGTACTCGTAATTATGAATTGGTAGAGTTAGAAATTAATATAATCTAATATATTTGTGTTATAATTACAATAAAGTCTATTAAATATTTTATATCAAATACTTCAAAAAGGCTCCGAAACATCATGACTCATTTACATTGAATATCAAAACAACGAAATACTTTATTGGTTTTAAAATCAATAACAAATACAACTCCCAATAAACAAGCAAGAATTTATTCATTAGGTCATCAAAAACGCTTATTCTAGCAAAATACATTACATAGTATAATGACGAACCCTAAAAACGGGTGCTAAACTGCGATTGTGAATTTATGTAATTTTTATTACTTACAGATTTAACGACGCAAACTTAGACAGGGTAATGTTTTTACAGGTAATAAAACTACAGTTCAGAATTATTTCATTTAAATGTTTAGTGCTGGAGTTGCAATCATTAAGATAATTTTACATTTATGTCGTTACATGTGAACGTGAATGAATATTAGTGCTAATTACCCTACATGAGTGTTTCTCAATTTTATCTTCTCGACAGCAATTTAATGAAAAAATTCAATACTAAAATAATAATATGCTGTTCGTATTTTATTATACCAACCAATCAACACCAAAATTACTGAAAATAGTTCTTACTTTTTTATACATAAGACTGTGTCAAAGTTTAATATTTCATTTATTATAACAAATGGAAGAAAACTTTAAATACAAAAGTTGTCAGGTTAGACAAACCGCATATTTTAAAAATAGTTACATTTATATAATAAGGTGTATATACAAATGTGTAATATATGTACAATGTATATTTTTTTGATTGATAATCTTAAAGAATTTTTTTTTGTTGATATTTTGATATAAGCATGTGTGGGATTATACTGAGCGGTTTAGAAATTATGACCATTTTTATAAGAAAATTGACATATTTTCAACACCTTGTTATTTTCTAATTACAACATGAACTGTATAATAATCATGAAAAAATCCGAACTCGAGATTTTTACGGAATTACACGTTTTGAGGGTCCTTGAATCACGTACGACCAATATCTCAATGACGTCTCTCTGTCTGTCTGTGAACGCTCTACAGCCAAAACGGCGAAACGTACAAACATGAAATTATAAAATTAAGGTTCTTAGATGTGCACCTTTTGTTTTATAAGAGCACTACTAAACCGGAGACCGATGTTTACTATTGTTTATTTATAGAAAATGTGAGAATTTTCAAACTATCATCGCTTTTCAGTTATAGGATTTGAAAAAAATGATATTGTTATTAAAATGGATAAGGCATGATCTCGACCAACGTTTCGTCAAAAGTTTAAAATTTATACATATATAACTTTAAGAGGCATAATATGTACTATGGGTTTCAGAAGTCGTCTGCCACCCTAAAGGTCAGAATCGCTTTAACAGATTCGAAAATATTAAAACAAACATCATTGGTTACCTTTTTCTAGGGCGGATATAATTACATTATTTTAAATAAAAACGCAAATATACGTCCATTTTATTAATTCATTTTATATCAAGTTTAATATATTTAAATAATAAATTTCGGAATATCAAATATTTATTGCCACAAAATTTACTTATACAATTTTCAATAGATTACATAATAATTTAATCGCACAAATATATATATATATATATATATGTACATATGAGTACTATAAACGGAGAGTACTTCTTTATCTATCAAATGAGTTCCAAAACATCTGTCTTTGTTTGGTACATGGAGAAATGATTTAAGTATTATAATAATCAAATGAGAAAAGTCTACTAACAATAAGTTTGTGATAAGCGAATTTGAATGAAAATTGATCAACCACTTTTGCATGCAACTCTACATCTAAATCAAAGAAATGATCATACTCAATTACAAATCATAATCTTTAAACAACGTTATTTTAAAATATAATAATAATAATATAGGTAATAATATATTTTTTTAAATACCTAATTTTTTGTATTTCTTCTAAAAGACGTAAGACCAGAATGTCTCCCATTTGTTATTATTGTCATACTAAAATTTTAGCATGTGACAAATCCAAAATTTCTATGCAAATAGCATTTATAAAATTAGTTTGCGCATTTGGTTACTCCAGCAAGAGAATCATATTTAAAATTAATATAATAAAAAAATAATATAAAAAATATAAAAAATATTATATTTATCATTTTATGTAGTTTTAATTGATTACACAATTATTTTATTTACTATAATCATAAACAAAAACATTAAGAAACGACTTTCTTAATGATGAATAGTCATACTCGTATCATAATAACATTTTTCAAAGCTGTAGAAAATCTTAACAGAGATTTTAAATATTTTATTAACTTTAATTACCCTCGCAGGTAAAACGTTTTAATAATAGCAAGAAATTAAAATATAATTTCTTGAAAACACATTTGTACCTTGTTATCAAACTGTTCTGAACAAATGTGACACGTGTACGTGAACATTATTGATATTAATACAGTTTGTATACATGGACAAACACTAATTGAAGCATTATCGCAAAATGGAGGCACGAATATAATGCGAGTAGAATGCTAGATAATTTGCTCGTCGATTTAGTCCCTATCTATGAGTTTTGAAAAGCGTTTTCACAAAAGCGGCGTAATGGTGGAAACACTTTAAAGGTCCGTTCGTAATGCCTCCCCACATACACTAGTTGATGGGAACATTAATGAAGGAACGAATATGCTTTTATACGGACTTTGTTGTCGGAAAAATGAGTTAGTTTGATTTAATTACTGTTTTTTGTGTTCGTATGGATTTTTATTGAATATTAATTTTTCTGTAGGGCTTTTTTGTTTGATTTTTATTTAGTTATAAAATTTTTATTAATATTTTCTACACCTATACCAAATACGTGTATCAATAAAAAAACTAAACTTATTAAAAATGCACTAAAAATTGAAAAATTAATTTTCAGCTATCACAATATTTTCAGGTTCGTATGTCTAAAAACAATAAAAGCGTTTCTCTTTCTGAAAGCTATAATTAATTTCTTCTTTTACAAAACTATACATTTGCTTTCAAAAAGCGCCCCACACTTTTATTGATTTTAGTCATATAAACTTGAAAATTTTGTGATAGCTGAAAATTTATTTTTCAATTTTTAATGCATTTTTAATAAAAGCTTGTTTAAAAAACATTTTTTATTAATTTTTAGTAATTGACTAGCTAACTAACTAACTAACATACTAACAGGTAAATCTTGCCAAACCCTTTCATTTGATATCTATATCAAAGAGATTGTGACGAAAAAGGTAATCCGCGATCTTGGGGCGTCCGCCATATTAGGTTTAGAATGAGGTCACATGAGTAATTGTATTCTACTTGTTAAATTATTTCATTAATCGGCCATCTTGGGGCGTCCACCATATTGGATTTAGAACTCATACATGTGTACACAATTTCAAATTGATACGATAATTAGAAGTGGATGAAAATATAGTTGTAAGATTTTTTTACATTGTAAAATATATGTAAGGTGCAAACATTTTTTTTCTTCATTAAGAAAAAGATTTTTAATGCAAATACTTATTACATAATAATTTATCGTATAGAGAAAAATTATTCACAGTTAATTGTCCGTTTACTAACTATGATTGAGTATAGAATATAATATACTAAAAATTCTTATTCCGGCTCTGAAAATACTGTAAAGAATAAATACATAAACGTTTACTATAGCAACCTACAACACAACTACAGTAGGTATATTTACACTATGATTTTATATCGCACATAAACGCAAAAAGTGATTTAAACCAGTATTTATAAAGTTCCAGCGAAAGTAGTAAAACATCTTTACGACAGCGATTTCAATTTACGTCTCCAACATGATCTTTATACAGTCTAGCTATTCAATTAATGCAATGACAGGTTTAAACTTTTATTACAGTCCCTGTTTTTTTCTTGTTGCCCACCAGTGGCGTACCTTCTATAGTTTAAGGATGACCGCCCATGTAGTAAATTAGAAAGAGACCACGGTTGGCCCAGACTTGCGCCAATGCTAGCCAACACTGGGCCAAAATACAAATGATAACTTTGTTCAAGACTTGGCCATGGTTTGTTGACCAATATAGTACCAAGGCTGACTCAGAGTCTCCCCTATACAAAATAACAAAAGGTAAAGAATAGGTGGTCGCATTTCCAACATGGGCACTCACCTATTACATATATTGAATATTTAAGATAAGAAGTTGCTTATATAAAAAATCTAGATAAATTAATGATTAAAAAAATATTTTTTTTAATTGTTACTGACAAAATACGATTTTGATGATTTTCGTATAAGCCCATTTTCGTTAATATCGGTTCATGAGTTATGCGATGTCCACATGTTTTCAGATTGAATTATTTATTCGTTCTTTTTCATATTTATTCACGTTTATTTTAAAAAAAGTCCTGATCGGATAAGAATTGCAGTTGATAGCGATTTTAGATGATTTTTAATATGTCTCCTAGTAACATACATGTTAACTGTCTTTGATATAAGGTGATCCAAGGAAGTTAGTTTAGTTTAAAAACGAGGAATCAATCACAGCCTTGGTTAGGTTAATTAATTGCGGCGAAAAGAGGTTATTTTAGTTTGAAACAAATCTTTGTTTTCGGTGTAATATTAAATATATGGTTTTAACTATTTCTTGCAAAAACATGGAAATATCCCTTTTTGCTCCTGAGCTTCTCTTTAATATTTTTTATGTTAAATATTTTTTTTAATGTGAATTGTAAAACAAATAAATACTTTTCACAAAATATCCTCAAATATATATAATGCACATTTGAGACAAGTCTAATCTAATAAATCACAAAACAAATTAAATTAATAAGACCCGAGTTGTACATGTGACAGATTCAGGAGATAGACACAATTACCTAAAGTTTCGTCTTGACTTGAAATGGAAAGATCAAGTTTTTTTGGAAATCGGAGAACTTTATTTTTGTTAGATTTTTGTAGAACAAAATTAATTAAAGAATAAAATATAGTTACCCAGTTTTCAAACCAGAATACGTCATTGCTAGCTCATTCTTATAACTGTTTCTTATGGATAGGTTTTGTATATAATAAAAACGCACATTATGGGGTATTAAGTTAATTTTATTGCTATTCATGGCTTACATGTATTATTCAACCAATTCTGTTTGTTTTGTTTTATATGTAGTAAAGATTTTGTCTTCTATTTATCTCTAAATATGTATATTGATTTGAATTAGATTTATTTTTTTAACTAAACTTTATTATATGTAAGCTAGCTGCCCACCCGCATTGTAAGTTTTTTAGGAACATTTATATGATTTAGAAAATCTTAACTATCTCTTGGTACTGTAAGTCAATTTTTTACCCCTATAATAGCTATTTTTTTTAAATATCGTGACAAGTATTATCATAGAATGTGTAAAGAGTATTTTGCATGAAATTCACATTTATAATATAAGCTGCTATGTAGTAGATTTTAGTTTAACATTCCTTCCCCTATTAGAGGTTGAATTAAAAAAAATTCCAATGGGTTAGACGTTGATGAGTCAGTCACTTTTAATTCCTCCTTTATATTATAAAGAATAAATTTTGGTTTGAATGTGGAACTGTACAAATAATAAAATATTGTCAACGAAAAGAAAAACATTTTTTTAATATTTTCAGTTAGTATAATTGAGCAGATCATAATTATATTTTCAAATGCTATTTAAGCAGGTTGGGACGTTACAATACATGATGTAAAAGTTTTCAAAAATATTGAATTTTGTAGATTTCGAATTAAAAAAAATTGCTCAAAGAAATCGAAATGATTGAAAGGTTTGTTTTTGTAAAAAATTAATAAATTAATTAAATGGTAATTTGAAGTAGTAGTGAAATAATAATAATAAATCCGATACAGCTTCTATTAATTATTTTCAATAGTTTTCAAAACAGTTTGTTAGTTAGTAGTAAGAAGTAAAAAAAAAGAAAAACGTTTTGGACCAGACTTTTAAGCTTCTTGGAACTGTATAAAAAACAGTCAGAGAACTACATACTTCATAATTTTTTAAATTTCATTTTTAATAATCGGCCTTAATTTTTTTTATTACATAGAAATTAGAATGAAAAATCAGTGTAGTTAATATTTTAAATAATGATTTAAGTTTAAAACTAACTACACTGCTTAGAAGCAAAATAGGTATCAATATCAATTACCTTAATCACATCTGTGTAACATTCTCGTCCAACTATAACCCTTGTATGTTAAAGGATAATCGAATACAAATATCGCTGTAAATTTTACAACTAAAACCAAATAAAATAAAAATGATATGTACATAATTTTGAAATTTTTTGTCAAGTACTTTATGATACCAAAATGTACAAAAACTGGATTTTATTTAATACCAATTTACAAACCATACAAAAAAATGCTTAAAAACATAAAATACGCTTTAAAATAAAAAATTGCTTAACATACAAAAAGTTTAAAATGTAAATTGATTGAAGAGGTTGAATTGATTATGTAAATATCCGACACCCCCATCCGACACACACATACGTAACTGGAACACATACTTACAATCTAATGAATAACGTTCATAAATCATACCTGCAGTTGCAAAGTGCATAATGTTGTAGCAATTCATGTTGAAATTTTCTATTTCCCGACACGTGAAAAGTATACGTATGTATACACCTACATACATGTATAGGTGTTTGCATACATAATATGTGTGCTTGTATGTGTGATTACAGTGTCATGGATAGGAGAGGATAAAAAGGTGTTATGTATCAACAAAAATGTGTAACCAAATTTAATTAATTTACAATTTTCATTTATTAATGTCGTTTTATAAAAAAACTAGCTGGGCCCGCGCGGCTTCGCTCGCGTGGACTACGGAATTATTGTTTAGGATTTAAAAAATATATAGTTGAATTAAGTACAAACACGGTTAGTTATTATTGTAATAAAAAATTCGGCCAAGACTAATTGAGATCTATATTTTGACACCCCACTTGCCTAGATATCAAAATAAAAAATTTTATGACGCCCCACCATATGCAAAAAATAAAATATTGCTTTTTGCCCCCTACAATCGCCATTTTTGATAAAAAATATGCTCATGTTCTACTAATTGAGATGCACATTTGACATCCCACATGCCTAGATTAGAAAATTAAAATTAAAAATTCTATTACACCCCTCCCTATTATTCCAAAATTTAAAATTATATTATATTTGTTGTTGTTTCAAATTTTTTGAGCTGGTAGGAAAAAATAAAATACTGCTTTTAGCCCCCTACAGACGCCATTTTTAAGTTAGAAAAAAAAAAATATATAGTCAAATTCGTGTCTATATTGTTATGTTACCTAACGTAGCAAAATATAGTCTATAACCTGGCCAGAGAATGTACCTATGAATTAAAAAAGAAACCACGTAAATCTGATAAGTGGTTCTCGAGTGATAAGCGCACTAACGGACAGACAGACGTTGAGCTTTATATATGTTATATTAAGGATGTGTAGTTTTTAAAAACATTTGTTTCGAAGTGAATAACGTCTAATGTTTCACGCCAGTCAGATACTGTGAAGGTAACGTTTTTAAAGTGATTTAAAACCATCGAATAACATCGAGTCCGATTTGGATGATTTTGGTATCATTCTAACCGGCATATTGGTCCGTACCCATTAAACACTGAGTCGCCCCAGCGGAAATGCGGTACGGACGGAGGGGGGCTAAACGCGCAGCGATCATTTTGCGCGTTAGTGTTAATTTACAATTAGTATAGTTCGACACATTTAGAACAGCTATCACGAAGGTTGTTGCCTGAAGTTATAGATCTCGATTAGATTTACGAGGTATAAGTACAAATCAAAACATTTAACCAGTTTTAATGAGTGAAAAACTACATAAAATAATAAATATAAAAAATAATTCATAATGTGAAATATAAAAGACGTAAAGCATTGAAAAGAGCGTATGAACAGCTATCGGAATATTTACCATTACCGTAGCTGAAAGGGTCAGGAGGACAGAGCATGCCAAAATGCGAAAGTCAGCGGCTTGATCAACGACGGCGAAAGCAAATCATAAGTCAGAGTTTTATTTAATCCCACTGCCACAAATGACGTGATCTTGTATTCACGTCAATCCCTCATTGTGCATCTCGACACAGTCACACCCATTTTTTTATCATTTGAGTATTAAATTAAACTTTGATGTTTCTTGGTTTTGGTAAGAGTTTACATCCAGAAGCTAAAATTCACTGAATATTAAGTTTATGTACAAAGTGTTTGGAGACCAAGTAATTAAACTTAAATCCAAACATATATGAACTTTAAATTAGTTTCATGGATTAATATAAAATTTGGGAAATTATGAATTTTAGATAAACATAAAACTTTTTGACTTCAAATCCATTATAATAAACAAATAGACATTAATGTTCATTAGTTTCATCAAATATAAATTATAAATAATTTCTATCAATTGATATAAATGTCTCTTTAATGATACATAATCGAGGTAACTATTAAGATTTTTGTTAATTGACATCATTGTTGAAAACATTAATATAGTGTAATAAGAAATATATATAGTATATTCAAAGTATACAACATTTGAAGGCCTCTTTAAAAATATTTTATGATGTATGCTGTATAGTAGCTATATGGTCATTTCGGGTGAAACGCATAACATATTTTGTATTGCTTATAAAATATTAAATAAATACAAATGAATGTAATGAATAAATCTTATTTATTTATTTATTTATTTAAATGTCTTTAACAAAATGTTACATTGAGTCTAAAAAAATTAATGCCGTAATATGCTTTTAAAAAAATGGTGAAAAGGTGCATCTCTCCCTAAGGTTTGGGTTTAGATGCACCACTCGAAATGACTTATTCATTTATACATTCTTCTTCTCCTTCCATGTTGCTTTGGCAGAAGCAAGATGTAGGGGCTCTACTTCAGGGCCCCTACACGCTATCATAAGCTCCCATACTGAAATTATTGGCGGACCCCTAACATATGTTTTTCTTGGTAAGTTTAAATGACCTTTTTTGATGTTTCTATAGGAAAAAATATCATAGGAATGTTTAAATAACCATTTTTTAGGTCAACTCTTTGATACATTTCTTTCCACGCCCAAGAATGTACATTACGACGCTGTGTGTGTCTGTGTGTGTAAAGCAGTATTTTGCAGGTGTAGAAAATGCACTTGGAGCACATTTTACTATGAGTATAAAATCCATTTACGTTGTTAAAAGATTGAGAAGCTTACGTTTGGAATAGCTAAAGAATACAAATGTAAAACTTAGAATTAAAATAAATTTAATAGATGTACTATTTATGTTTGAATGAGAGAAAATGCATATAATAAATATTGGGTTATGTAGAGGAAGGGTAGGTTAAAATAATTGACTAGGTCTAACCATGTGAATGAAAGAGCACTTGAATTAATATAGAAATATAAAAATGATTACTATTGAACAGCTAGAAAGAGGAGAGGGACTGGGAACCTTTTGAAAGATACCTATATGTCAGGGTATATAACTGTCTTAATATTCAGTTTATTATTTTAATAATGAAGAGAGAGTAAAATGGGAAATTTTCCGGAACAGCAATGTTAAGGTTCATTCTTAACACTCACCCTTAACTATTGGCTAATATTAAGCTATTTATATTTGATTATATTATGGTTGATTTCAGTTCTTTGGAGCTTTAGGAACAATTAAATCAAATTATGAGTCTGTGCGATGACGTGTTCCAGAGTTATTCAATTTTTACTTATTAGGATCGAAAATTAGCAATTTTACGGTTTTTTCAGGGTTGTTTTTTGGTAAAATTTTATTTAATTAGTATCAATAGATTCGTTTAAGTATCAGCTTTAAATATTAATCATAATATAACCCTATCGTCGATTTAGTTTTTGAAATACATAAAAAAATCGGAGGGGAACGCGTTCACCATTTTACCCTATTTTTAGAGGTTAAGCCCAACTCCTATCGCGAGCGCGTTATTTTTTTCATGTTCAGCGGCTCAAAATTTATAAGAATCAACCTAATCATTGATGTTTCAGATTAATTATTAAATTGCTTCATTCACTGGACTAACTATGAATTATCAAAACTTAAAAAAATCCCTCAAAGAAAAAAATAACAAATGAAAATTATTATTTTCTCATATCATGGAATTAGTTCAGACATTTTCTTTCAGTTTTAAATGTTTTTGAGTACATCACTGTACTCTAACAATGGCTACATTGTAAAACCTGCGCTAACATAATTTTTCCCTTGTCCATTGTTGACTAAACAAATCAAGCATAATTCCATTAATCCTCACTTTGAAAATAAAAAAAACAACGAAACGAAAAATTGAACTGCATTTATATTGTCTGGTAGATGCACAAAGATATCCATCCTCTTCTGGTAATTTAAAAATCCATTTGCTTTTATCATCATTCACACTCTTTTGGGCGAAGCACTCAGCGCCATTTAAAAAAATACTCTTTCGGAAAATCGCTTGCAGTTATTTTTATGATTTGATTTACCGTTATTAATAAAATTGCTGTTTGAAATTCAACGACACAAAATAATGACGTTATAAATTAGATTTTTATTTATTTTAGAAGAAAGTGTGCCTTGAAATAATTGATATAGATATTTATTTTTATGGGAAGTAAATTTTCTAGATAAGAGAATATATAGAATGTGTTCGAAAACGATTTTTAATCCATTAAGGGAATATAAAATTCTATTGATACGTCCTTTAAAGATACTATAAATTCTAATTTACAATAATGTTTTCATTCCTTTTTGATGCATTCTTTGTTAGTATAAATATATCTATATTATTTATATCATAATATTATACATATATACATCGTATTTTAAAATAGAAAAGGTTTAGATGTTTTTGTTCTCTTATAATAGTAGGCATGATGCCAGTAACAAAGTATCACTGAAATTATGATTTTAAATAATGAAATAGGTTAAAAAAATTCTAAAAAATGTATTTATTTTAATATTAAAAGCGAGATTAATATGATTTTTGTTAAAATAAAAACACAAAATACAACAATCCGCCATGTAAGATAAAACACCAGTCAGAGTGGATGATGTCACGACTAAGTAAACATAATTTTTATTTCATTAATATCTGCACTGTTTATAAATTATTTTGTGGTTTTAAATTATCAATTTGCTAAGTTTTGTGTTACCAAAACTAAAACCGTGAAACGTTAGCGATGGAACAAGGATTTATTATTGTTGACAAGGAGTGTTTACATAGGCGTGACGTCAAAAATGCGCCATGACACCTGCGAGCGTTTTGACGTCAAATTCTAAATTAGTTTTAAAATAGTCAATTTTTGTGATTAAATCTTTATTTTCTGCAGAAATAAGTATTTTTTGGAAATAGGAGACGCATAAGATCATCATAAAATAGTTTTTAAAAATTAGGCATCATGCCTATTGTAAAAAAACTAACATAATTTAATTTCGGACTAGTTTAATGCCTGCCGACATTTAGCGTCAAAGAAAAAAAAATATATATTATATGACCATTAACAACAAAACGTAGAGATAAGAAATTATTTATTTATATTTTCTGTTTATTGAAATGTTTTATCTTAATTTTTTTTATGCAGCCACTGTTTTAATATCGTTTGTGTTTATTTACCACGCGTGCGCGAAACTTGTCAAACACTTCATGATACTTCAAGGTAACTATCATATAGCTAACAAATTTTATTAGCTCCTTTATAATACCTACCGGACAAAAAATAATACATTTGATAAGTAAAAATTAATAAGTAAAAAAAAAACATAAATTAACTATTTGGTTTGATTGAGTTCAAACTTAATATAAAATATACTAAAAATTTTAATTTCTAGTCAAAGTGACCGATTCGCACATTTTGTTAAGTTAATGAAACATCCAAAAATGCAGTTATGTATAATATTTCCATTATCTTTTATCGCAACTTAAAGCTGACAACTTAATATATCTAAATTACAAAAAGTTGCAATAATGTTATATCTTTTAAAATATGAAAGTAAGTATTTTAGTGTAAATTGGAGTTCTTTTTAACACAAAGACATTTTTCATTTTAATACTATTCCAACGCTATTTTACTGAGAATTATTATTTTCTTTGTTTATATTAAGAAAAGTTTCAGTATTGCGTATTTCATTTTCTTGTTAACCAGGTACAGTTCCATTACAGCTTTTGTAAGTTTAAACATTTATCTGAAAACTAATTTACTTCGTTTACTTGAATAGAAAATTCTATACAACATATTTGTGTTATATTAAAAATTTCAAAGATTCTAGGGGAGAAGTAAACAATTAGTTTAAAGTTAAAATTGATTTGTAAGCAATATATTATAATGTTATTATGAAAATAATTTAAAGAGTGATTGATAAAATAAGAATTAATAAAGTGGTGTATTTATTTACATAGGTCTCTTATTTAAAAACTGTATATTTACTAGATGTATTAATTATGATTAGGGTTTGCAATCCCGGGATCCGCGCGGAATTTTTTGAACATTGAATTTGTAGGTCGCGTGCGTTTTGAATACTTGTAAAGCGTAAATATGAATAAAAAAAGGTAACAATTTTGAAAAAAAAATTAAGGTTGAGATGACTGAATATGAAACTATAGTGAAGTAAATTATATCTCTTGTTCACGATTAGTTAAGTGGTTACACTGAGCGCGACTCAGGCGACGAAAGAAGCTCGAACAGCCCTCAGATTACAAAAAAAACATAAAAAATAAAAAATACAAAAATTTACAAGAAGAATAGCAGATTAAATGAAAGTTAACAACAAAAATTTAATACACAAAATTCGATCTACACGATATTTTTTTAACAGTATTGTCCCTAAAATACAACTGTAAATAATGATATTTAGTGGTTTAGTTTTACGTGACATACCGTATATACTAGGGTGTTTTTTTTTCGGTCCCGCTAGCCTATGTTTTAGTTTTGGATCAAAAGTTAATTGTCTTAAAATAGATCAAACCTGTGGAAGGCGCGAACCGAGTCATTTTCCCATTTGATTAACATGGGAAAATTACTTTTTTACTTATGCGTGAATATCTCGTTGAAAAATTTATTTATTTTAATTTTTTACAGCAGCATATCATAGAGAATTAAATTTCTTACAAAAAAGATCCCAAGTGCTCAAATCATAGATCGAATATTTTTAAAGATATGTTCGTTTAATTAAACATTATCATAAAAAGTAAAATCCAATTTTTATGATAATTTTTAAACAAACATTTCTTAAAATTTATTGGATTTATGAATTGAGCACTTAATTCTCTACAAAATATTCCCCTGAGAAATAAAAAAAAAATTGTTTTCAACGAGATATTCACGCGTAAGTAAAAAAGTAATTTTTCCCATGTTAATCAAATGGGAAAAAGACTCGGTTTGCACCATTCACAGGTTTGATCTATTAGTTTGAAATTTTGGGACAATTAACTTTTGATCCAAATCTAAAACATAGGCCTGCGGGATCGAAGAAATAAAAAAAATAATTAAAAAAACACCCCGACGCGGCGTAAAAGGTGACCTACGTATAAAACAAGGGTTAATTTATACGCAACGAAGGAGTTAAAAAAAATTGAAATGGATAATCGAACAAAAAGACAAAAGTAGTTAGAAGCATCTTGTCCTTGTACCTAACATATTAGACAACCTCCTATTTACAGGTGTATTTTATGGATTTTACATCGGTCTATACGGTACGAGTTACGTTTACGTATCATATGTTGCCACTATGAAAATATTTTTCAATAGTTAATTGTCATGTTAACTAAATAATAGTAACTTTAAATATGAATACCAAAATTTTTGGAAAAATTGCGGGATCCCGCGGGATCCCGCGGGATTTGAGAATTTCCCGCAAAATTCCCGCGGGAAAAAAAAGTCTGCGGGATTGCAAACCCTAATTATGATGTAGAGTTGTAATATTTTACTTAATTTAGTTTAATACAATAACGGTAAGAAATTCCACTAATATAAACTATATCTTTTCAATTTCAGTTTGAGACTAATACATTTCAAATTAGGGATTGTACATTGGTTCCAATTTAAAATTGATTAGTCTCAATTTGAACTGTATGTATGCATTATACCCAATGCAGATAATGTTATTACTTGTTTTGAGTTTTCTCAGAAATAAAGAATAAACTTAATTTATATTTTGCAGTACAAAGTAAAATTTTTATTTAATATCATAAACTACAAGGAAATTGAGATGTACAGCTTTTATGAGTATATAATAATATGTTTCCTACATAATTTTTATAACTTTAATATGTTAAGTGATTCTGCGAGCACAAAAGATTATTACAAACATTATGTTCTATTATTATAGTGAATACAATAGATAATCGCATTTTTTATAAGTATGTATATTGTATATTTCTAACAAAAATATAAAAAATAAAAAATAAAACGTTACAATATTTATTTCAAAAATAAAGCTACATTCTCATGTAGAAAATGCCAGCCTTGACGATGGACCCAAGCTTGGCTCAATATTGGGTTGCCAAATGTTACTTTATGATATTGGTCCTAGTCTAGGTCAACCTTCAGATGCCGAGCTTCGGTCACTTATTCTTTGCCCAAGATTAGGCCAACCTTCAGTTATCGAGCTTCGGGTTATCTATTATTTACTCAAGATTGGACCAACTCTAGGACAAGCCTTGGCCAAGTCTTGAACAAAGTTATCATTTGTATCTTGGCCCAGTGTTGGCTAGCATTAGCGCAAGCCTAGGTCAACCGTGGCCCCTTTGTAATTTTCTACATGGGTTGGTATCTCCTGATAACGAACTCTCATATAACGAAGCCCCTCTACAATGAGCGAAACGCGTTCCCCTCAACCCCACTCCTGTGCCGAGTAAATGGAAGCTACTCATAAATAATAAGAGAAAGCAAATATTCTAGTGCTTGTGTTTCTGTCTTAAGGACGCATTGTGCTTATGTTTGTGTGCGTGAACAGGTCGGGTAATGTACTTTGAATACGTGTTTAACAAATATGGAACAGAAGCAAGGTTAGTAAATACACAGGTTGCCTCAGTAACTTTTGAACAATCAATTTGGGCACCCCAGATGACGTATTTTCCCCTTCTCACACCGAGTTACAAGGCTATATTTGTTATGATTGGGCGTATCATTCCCCCTCTCCACATTTGGGCACCACATATGACGTATTTCCCTTTCCCACGCCGCGTTACTGAGACTACCTTGTACTTTACTTACCTTGGAATGGAAGCACTTTCCTTTCTTTCTCTTTCTACAGGCAGTTAGCGTTTTCGGCAGCCTCACTTACTCTATGTTATATTATCTCTATGTTCCTGCAGTGATCTATAGACATTCGCACAGAATTTTCTGTTTCTTAAGATTTCTCATGCAATTAAAAAACGGATATTAACGTAAAAAAGGTTTGTATAGCGGATGTAGGTGCATTTATATGCGAATCCACTTGTCAAAATTCCGATGACCGCAATTCACGCATGTCGAAGAGTAGGATACCCCTCTAGCGTTCGTAGTACTGGGGTTTTCGGCTCCCGAACCGTTTGTTATCGGAAGGTTCTAGTATACTTATTACATTTCAGACTAAAGTTACTCAGTCTGGAAGGGGTAATATCGTAATATTTTTTATTTGTATCTTTAATTTTTTATATTATAACCTATAATTTTCTTTTAATAATTTAGTTTTACATGATAAATAAAGAAAAGTTTCTTTTTTTATTATACATACTTTTATTATACATATTTTCTTTATTAATACGTAACACACTTTCAATACAATTTTAATGTATTTAAAAAACAAAATTATTTGTTTATTATGTGGTATAAGGAATTCTATAATTTAATATTAACAACACGTAGATACTAAAGATTAATTTTTAATAAAATGGGTATTCATAAATAATCTGAAGAACCAAAAAGTTCATAACACAAACCATATTATTAAAAGAAGTTTGGTTGGTTACACATAAATATTTTCTCATGAATCATTTTATTTTTATTTTCTCATCATTAATGTAACCTTTTTCACCAACACAAAAAAAACTTTAAAATTTGTTTTCGAATCGTTTTTTTTAAGTTTTAAGATACTTTCTGTAACTAAACGAGTTTCGATAAAAAATATATATAGCAAAAACTCGTAACTCATTGTAATACAAATTAAAACTTGTTGTAATTAAAAAGTAAGCCACTTTAGTAAACCGTTTATATAGTTTAACAAGTCCTGTTTGTTGGAACGATAATGAATTACTTTCAAAGTTTGTGTCTCCTCGTAGCAAAAAGTTCCCAGTGGAGGGAAATTGGGGATTAGCAAAAATCGAAATTTCAGGAAATGACTAACATCTAAGAGAGAGAATTCCGTCTGGCAAAAACGATTCAAACTTGTGATTAAATTATAATGTGGTTATGCAGTTATAGTAGTTAGAATGTGTGTATATTGTTTATAATACAATAAAGCAGTGATCTTCAAACCATATTCCGCGAAACCTCTCTGGGGGTTCCGTGAGTCAAAATAAAAATACGAAAAAAAATGTATATTAGCACTCACAGTAGTTGATTAACGTTTATTTACTAAGAAATATAAAGAAACATTCAGTAATATATCACTAGTGTGAACAAAATAGCTATGTGTGAGTTTTTCTGCATTTTTAGCTAATCCCAATAGCATAAATATTTTCACAGTAACCAATTTTCGAATATTATTTTAAGATACATTTTTCTAAGGGTGGAAAAGCCTTCCCCGAAAAAACCTTATAGTTCTAAGAGTTCCGCGAGTCGATAAGGTTTAAAGACCACTGCAATAGAGTATCAGACTTTTATTTGCAACGTCCTCAAAAATACATCAAATAAACAAATAAAGTTAAAATCACTTTGTTATTAAAAATGTAAAAAGTAAACGGAACTCTATTTTTATTTCCAACTACGCCTATGTATATATTATATGTACCTACTACTGAGATGGAACTTAATTATTTTATCATTTAAGAGTTTCAGAGATGAGGAGCTCTTTGATTTAGTTTACTTACATAAAAATTATAAAAAATAATTTATTTAAAATATTTTTCTAGTTTTCACTAATTGCTCTCATTTTAAGACTATATTTAGAGTTATATGTGTTATATTTGTTTGATTTAAAACTTATGTTTTAGATTAATAATTATATCAATAAACTTTACTTCATTTTTTTTCACAGGTAGATTATAGTATGGTATAGAGCAGGACTTCTTAAAGTGGGGGGCCGTGGCCTTCCCACAAGGGGGCCGCAACGAGCCACACATATAACAAATAAATATATTATTGTTAAATATTATATGTATATATTATGAATATGTACTTGCTTAAATTATGATTACGAAATTTTGTTAAAATATTGAAATGCTAACGCGTTATTTTTTTTAAATCAAAAATTTTAAACTGTTGGCGCGAATCCTAAATACTTATTTTATGGCTTAATAGCAGTACAGTTGTACAGGAATGAACATTAAACAAATAATTTTTTTAACCAACCTGGGTTCCAAAAAAAAATTAGGGGCGCGTGGGTTATCAATTTGACTTTCAGGGAAGCCGCGACATCAAAAAGTTTAAGAAGTACTGGTGTAGAGTACTATATAATAGTGAGCTCCTTATAAATTAATCTTCCAAACGAATATTGATACGTAAAATTAAACTTAATACTAAACATTTCAAGACCATTCCGAAGTTTCTATATGTTTCATAGTTCCAAAGTACTTATTTAATCTCTTCGATACATGTAAACTTATAATATACTAATCTTTTGTCCCCTATTCCTAGTATTTAAAACGACTGCTATTACGGTTTAAAAAGAACCACGTACAATAGCTTTAATTACTCTCCTAAATCCGCTATATCACAGCCAACTACATATTTAATAACATATAAATGAAATGACAAATAGACATTTAATATGTAATATGCTTGTATAAATATATAATACTTGTTCGTACAATGAGGTTTGTATTAAATCCATAATCTTGCATTCCTGCAGCTATAAATGTAACTAATACATAGTAACATGCGCATATGTGTGTGTATAAGAACTTAACGGCGTGGAATAGCTCTTAAGCTATGAACGTCACCACATATTAGAAATTATTGTCGGATGCCGGTCGTATACGTACGGACGTAAATGAAAAATTTACTGCATTAAAATTAATCCTTTGCTTGTTGCAAAATGCAAGAATTTAACTCTAAAATATTTAAAGTAATGCTTGAATAGTATATGGAGTATAAGCGAATGTAACTAAATACAAATATGTATAAGTGCATATGAGTTGTACATTGGAGTCTTTAGTATAATTATCGGGGGTAAAATATAGTTCGTTTTATTCTATATCCAATTTTCAACATCATTATTGACTATATTATTATTTTACATGGATGTAAAAAAGTGCTAAATAATGGTTTCATATAAAAGGTATGGTGATATTAAAGAAATTCGGTCAACTGTGTATGCCATGATGGTTCCGAAGTACGTATTATGTGGACTGTTTCGAGTCACTTACATTTTTGAATTAGGAAAAAATAAATAATATGTTCATATTCTACTAACTGAGATCTACATTTTGATACCTCAAATGCATAGATATGAAAATAAAAATAAACAATTATATGACGCCTCTTTCTAATTCTCCAAAAATTTAAATGATATTGTTAACTTTAGTATTTGTTGCTGGTAATCCCATGAAAGCCTCGTTACAATTTTTTTTACCGAGTTAGAGGGGGGTGGGTGACGATATAAAATATTGCTTGGAGCTCCCTGCTGGCGCCATTTTTTATTTAAAAAAAGGGTCAAATTCCACTGGTTTGGTTATACATTTTGACGTGCCACATGCCTGGGTATAATAAAAAATATTTTTTCACCTAGTTTAGCTCCTTAGCGCCTCCTCTGAAAAATTGTTTTTCAACAAATGTGTACATAATTTACAAGAAGCCATTATTATTTACATGTTCAGTAGAAATTTCAAGTTTCTAGCTGATATAGTTTACGAGATATTTTGCTTTGACTGAAATGGACAGACGTACAAAGTAATCTCACTTTTTAGGGTTTCTTCAGACCCTAAAAATAATTTCATGATACCATATCTCTGAAGTATAACGTTCCATAAAAAATAATTAGTGTTCCTGTTCATGTTGTAGAATCAATGTTTCTTACATTTTTACTTTCTTATACTATTGTATATGAAATATACAATAATATAAGTAAGTATAATGAAGGCGATTTTTTTCGAAATCCGGA
The DNA here is from genome assembly GCA_961205875.1 of Sialis fuliginosa. Lineage (NCBI taxonomy): Eukaryota > Metazoa > Arthropoda > Insecta > Megaloptera > Sialidae > Sialis > Sialis fuliginosa. The sequence continues at coordinate 27,825,505 of OY540809.1, read as the reverse complement.
TTTTGATGGAATTATCCATTTTGACCTTCCCTGAATCCATTCTGACTATTTTCGCCATGATGTATGTGTGTCTGTCGATCTGTCGGTCTGTCTGTAAGCGCTGTAACTTAAATGCGACAAATCGTTGAAGAGTGAAATTTTATATTTAAGATTAATTTTTGTCTGGGAAGAAAACGTCCTATTTTTGAAAACGATCTTTCAACCGGATACGGATGTTTGCCAACGTCGATTTGTGAATTTTTAGAATTATTTCGAAACAGTGCGAAATAGAGAAAAATAGTCAAGTTAAAAATTGTTGGTAATATTAATATATATAATTAATGTTTTATTCATTTTTTTGAAAAAACGAATTTTTGAAGAAAAAAAATTTATTATAATTCAAATGGTTCATAACAGAGAACAAATATCTACCATGAGTATCATGGGACTTTCTTATACGTATTACAGAGATTGAACAGTGTGCGTATTTTCCATAGGAACCAAGGGACTTTCTTATACGTAATACTGAGAGTGAACACTGAACAGTGTGGATGAGTCTAAATAGTTATTCAAAAAAATTATTTCTGGTTGGGAAAAAATGTATAGAGAATAAATTATAGATAATCACATACTCGAGATTTTTTATTTAAAATATTTCTTTCTTATTTCAAAATAAATTTTAAAATTCCAATATTGACACGAGTAAACATCCGTTTTTTGTAAAAACATTCAAAATATTCATGTGATACATAATGTAGAGAATAATATTATCTATAGTTTATGTCCCATTCATTTTATTTTATCTTTTATAGGTTTGTCAGAAATGTGTTTTAATAACTTAAGAATCACGTACACTGTTCACCGTCAAGATTACATATAAGAAAGTCCCGTGGGTCCTAAGGCAGATATTTTTACTTCGTATAATATTCAATACATTGAGAAATGTAGGTACATTTTTGAATTTGAATTAAATAAGTATTGTATATAATATTTGGTAGTTAACATAAATTTAGGTATGGTTTATGATTAAAATTTTATTTAGAAATAAAAGAAAATAAAAAATACATAATTTGATTTAGAAATCCTTAGATTTTTTTATCAATCTATAGTAAAAGCTACAGAGAAAAACGAACATTAATAAAAGAATATACATATTTAATCTAAAAAAATCACACGAACCGATAGATTAATTTTTAAATATTCTACTTATTATTTCTTTGTCATTTCAAAATGTCAATTTAAAAGACTACGTTTGAATTTATATAGGTATATACATATTTAAATATTTTTTGTTAAAACTCTGCTTCTCTTGATTATTTTTTTGTAGTAGTCTGGCTCGTTTTTAGTTTACAAAGTCAATCTGAACTTGGGATTAAATCGGATATTTTTCAGTTGGTTTCATTTACATTTAGTGTTAAGATCCAACAGCAATAAATTATAGAAAAGACATATATATTTTAAATTTTTAAATTTAAGATTGGAAGTGATTTTATCTCTATATATTTTTAAATTAAAATAGTAGAACATGAACGTGAGAAACCTTATACCTAGTTTCGCCATGCCCGTCCTCAAAAATTTTAAGCCGATTAAGATGAAATTTGGTATACGGACAAAGACTGATAACACAAAAACAGAAATGATAAATTTTTGAAAAAAAAATTTTTTTGGACCCCCTTTCCATAGACTGAAAAGTGAACTCACATTTTTCTTTTCACATGTCATTAGATAGGTCTCCTAAAATTCAACAAAAAATGTTAAATGACCTTTCGATTTTAACCCTTCAGTCACGATATATTTGCATTTAAATGTCGTTATCAGAGCGTCCCCCTCCTCTATTTTCTATACTATCAAAATAAAAATCTGAAAAAATTCAAGAATATAGCTTTTAATTAGTACTTTCACTGAAAATTATAATGAACACTGTCAAAATTATTTTTAGACTGAAAATTGTACTCAATTTTTGTTCACTTACCCCATTGTGTGGGGTATCTTTAGATAGGTCCCCTAAAATGCAACAAAAAATGTTTTATGACTTTTTGATTTAACGCTTCAGTCACGATATATATTTGCATTTAAATGTCGTTATCAGAGCGTCCCCTTCTACTTTCTAAACTATTGATGCAAAAAATATTTAAAAAATCCAGAATGTAGCTTTTAGTTAGTACTTTCAATGAAAATTATAACGAACACTGTAACTAGAATAGTTTATAAAAAAAATTGAAATAACTCTTGTTTACAAATCGTAATGACTACGGAAACCTATCATGTGCGTGCCCAACACGCACATACCGTTTTATTTATATTTAACATATAACTCTTTTTAAATAGATATTTATAATATAGATTATACTTAACGCCGAGACGAGAGCGGCTTAAATTTAAACGAGACGAGACTATGAAACTTACCTAAACCTATACTATAATTTTTATAACTTGATACAGTATGAGGGTCTGGGAAACTATAAGATAAGAGATTCGGTTAAATAAAACAAAAGTTACCTTTAAGAGAAGACAGTTTAAAGTTGTATTCTTATCCCACAAAATTTTCATAGCCTACTAGATATAGCCAAAAATAGTTTAAGATCGAAATTTTCCATCGTAAATATTTCTTAAGCGACCCAAAATTTTCAATTCACAATACTTACCTACATTAATTAATTGAACTTTTTTTAATATCGAGTGACTAAAACAGTTTTTGGTTTATATCTAATAGACTAAGAAAAATTAACGGCAACTTTTATTTTATTTAACCGAACCTCTATCTCTTACAGATTCCGAAATTTCCATACTTCACTCTGGTATATAGACACCCTGTATTATATCAAAAGCAATTTTGCACATTATATTATATTAATTCCATCTGTAAGCTATAAAGTTACACGTTATTAAGAAATTAAGTAAAACGCTATACACATACCTATATTCAAAAACTGGTATTTCGCCTCATTTACACTAGATATGGTCTTCAACAGTTTTTTGTGCAACAATAACGAGTTCTATGTGTCTCGATGGGACAGTAATACAAACGACATAGCGCAAACTGCGTCGTTACAGTGGACTCGGCGCGCGGGGACTTCCTCTGAAATGAGCTGAAACCACACTCGTTTGATAAGACAAAAATAAAGCAAGGGAAAACAAAACTTTGGATATGGTAATACCTAAACGAAGGAAAACAAAACGAGCTATTAGGTAGTAATTTTATTTACTTATTTTCATAATCCCTAATTAATAACATTATAATCCGAAAAAATAGATAATAGAAAATCTAACGAATAAAATAACAATTTATAGATTTACTGACACCACCCAATTTGGAGGACCGATTTTTTCGGGAAGTAGAGTGAGGGTACTGCAGATTGGGTCATCTATAAACAAATCGGGCCGATTATTCCGCGAATAGTCGGCCCGATTCGGGTGGTGTATAGAGGCCTTAATATCACATTACCTAGCGTTGTTGCCATATCGCTCCACAAAAAATCGCTCCACGAGTCATTGGCGTATCATTAGGATTTTAAAATAAATATTAATCGTTTTGAACTATAAAATGAATTAATAATAAATGTTTTATATTGTCTTTAAAAGTATTTCAGTGATAATTAATTAACAGAGAAATGTCTATTTGGAACTATCATCTCTCATACATACCAAATTCAATTGTAATTTAAAGCTGACGTCTCTGGGATAATATACATGGAAATAACAAAAGTGACGTTTAAGAAAAAATGACCGCCGTCAAATTTTGGTAACAGTTTAATATACGGACAAGCATTGATTGTTATGTATCCAATACCATTTCCTAATCTAAGCTGTATATAGTCGTATCTATGAAGAAACAACGATGGATTTCTATTTCCTATCTATCAATATATACAATATATTACAAATAACCTTGTTGCTTCAATATATACAGTTTGTTCCTACAACAATGCAAATCCATAACAATGTCGGGTATAATAAAGAATTTGTTCTAGAGCAAAAGCTTAACTAACGCTATCTGCAATATGTCAAAACATTATGAATTTGCTCGGATTTCTAGAGCAGTGGTAATAAATCTATAAAAATGTAAATGAGGTAAACATGTCACCACTGATTTTAAATTGCTGATTTCTACTTAACGCGTCATTCATATAAACCATACCATTCATTACAACTGTCAATGGGTTGTCATTTATATTTAATACCTCGCAGATAGCGTTAGCTAAATTTTCATTGTTCCTTCAGTGTTACCAATATTAAAATTCAATAATAACTCATAAGGTAATGGCACCAGTCTTGGATATGACCCCAGTAATGTCTAATTTTTTTTAAATTAAATGTACTGAGTTAGAAATATTTGTTGATATTTGATTACTACCATTTCTGAATATTAATTTATACACATTTAACTATTTTACAGCGCGATTTGATGACAATCGGCCAATAGGTGTCAAAACAGTGTAACATTTAAAATAGTTATTAGTATAATTTATTTATCAATTATTATAATAATATTAACATATGTAGCAACAGTTTTACCTTGTTTCTTTGACGATTCTTTCGTTTATATCTTTTGTGTCGAAGTTCGTAGTACTTTACATTTTGTAATCATTAGCAAGTGACCATCATTGCGTGCTTATTACTGGTTTCACTTTATCGATTACTAGAGAAAAAAACATAAACAAAATAAAAGGCTATAATTTAGAAAATAAACTATATTTGCAAACTATGGTAATTAAATTGATTAAATAAAGAGTTCTTTTATTAGTGACATGAGTTCATGATAATAATAAAAAATAAGCCAACAAAAAACAAAAACAGTAAGTCTTGCTCTTATAGCGGTCATAACTGGTGCCAGTACCTTATAATGACTTGTTTTGATTTTTTTGTTGCTTTTTATATGTGTGCATTTGTCTTAAACATGGACGCGATATCGCTCGGGACTTTCCCAATATAAACGCGGATATTGTTTCATAGTACTCGTGAAAATTGTTTTTAAACTTACTCAAGAGTATTTTTTAAAAGCCAAACGTACGACGATCTGAATTCAAATGTGTTGACACATAAAGAGTACATTACGGAAAATTCAATATCCATATTTTGGTGCTCTGTTGTAACTTTCAGAACTTGCTTTCACTTTTCAGATACTCGAATAAACTAGTTGTATATTATATTATGTATAAAGTTATATATATGTAGGTTGACCTATTTTAATCAATTTACTTTGAATTAATGTTGGATAGAAGTTTCTGAAAAAAGTTGAAGGACTTAAGATCGGCATCGTATATTTTTCCTTAGTTTGGGAAAAATATTGGTTTATTTAATAAATGAATCACATATTTATTTATTTTTAAGATTGCAGTTTGTACATGTTTTTTTCAAAAATATTCGCAATAATATTTTACGAACTTTTTGTGATAGAAACAATGAAAACCACTGCATTGTATTTATAAGGGAAGTGGATTTCAAACTTTATGTTACTACGCCTGCCTTAAAATATCTAATCTTACCCCCCCCCCCCTTCTTTATTTTATAAAATTATAAAGACACGTTTTAAAAAGGTATAAAATGTATAAATATAAAAAATTAAAAAAACGTAATAAGATGAATGTGGTTGTTTATTAATACAAACTTCAGTAAATATAGGTGTCATTGAAGAGAGTGCTACTCGTATCTCTTTGTTTACTACTAAACGGTCTCAATATTTCAATTTCATTGCAACTAATGCAGAAAATCCCGCTTCGCATAAATATGATGTTACGAATTGAAGCAGTACTTGCTTTGTTTTGCTTGAAGAATTATATTTTTCACTTCAATTCAACCAAAATTGAATTAGGGTTTTACTCTGAAATTTTAGTTTGAAGTATCGTATGATAATTCTATCAGTTTATCCTTTTCAATAGTTGTCAGTCTAAAACTACACAGTAACGTGTCTTTCAGGAACAGATAAAATGTATAAAATAATATTATGTTATAAAAATTATAAAAATAAATAATATAATATAAGAAATATAATAAAAGTTTATTTATATATGTAAGTATATAAATATTTTTTTTATTTATAATTATACCTAAATGTTATGTTATGAAAATTACACTTCTGTTAAACTTTTCACGCCTCCATTTGCACTAGTCCGCGTCTCCCAGTTTGGAAATCGCTGTATTAGGGTGTTTTTTTCTAGGTCCCATTAGCTTATGTTTTTGCTTTGGATCTAAAGATAATTGTTCCAAAATTTCAAACTCGTAAATTAAACTTGTGAATGGCGCAAACCCAGTCTTTTTCCGATGTGATTAACATGGAAAAAATGACTTTTTTACTTACACGTGAATAGCTCGTTGATTTTTTTTTTAATTTCTCACAGCAATACTATATAGAGAATTAAATTTCCTTCAAAAAAGATTCATAGATAAATTATTTTTAAAAATATGTCCGTTTAAACATCATAAAAATTAGATTTTGGTAAACTTTCCAATTTTATGATAATGTTTAAACGAGCATTTCTTTAAGAATACTGGATTTTAACATTTTCTCTCAACTACTCAACATTGATTTTGTAAGATATGTGTGTTTTTGATAGTTTTAGAAGCTTATATGGGATTCAAATCAAGGAAAATAAATTTTTATTCACTAAGAATATTGTAATTGGTTTTGTTTTGTAACAAGAAGTGGATCATAATTTAAAATTTATGTATACGAATCAGCAAACAATTCTTAAGTAGTAAGGAAAATGAGTATTTCTATATTACCCTAATTTAATACAAAACATGTATCAATAACAAAACCATCTTACATTGGCACATTTATTTAAGATAACTGATTACAATATTTCAAGTAACAAGAAAACCGACATAAATACAAAGCTTACATACATAACAAAAGTTATATGAGATACAATAACTAAAAGAACCGACTGGCCGAAATATTTGAAATATCAACATTGGAATATCATCGAATTCGCACAAAATGAATTTTTCGTTTCAAAGAATTCATCCAATAAACAAAAGTTTTTGGGTGGAGAGGTGGTCGCGTTGGGTGAGCTATCCAATATAGATCGGTTGTTCTTATTGAAGTTAGAATGCGAGCGCGGGCCTTTTGTGGAGGATAAATCTAGAGACTTGTTTGTTCTGAATAGACTGATGTGAGGATCAAGATAAATGAGAAAGGATAATGGTTTATTCTAAAATAAAAAAGACAGACTTAGTAAACACTGGCAATGGCTGTTTTATTTTGTTTTATTTTTTCTCTGTGGACAAATTCGATGACATTCTAATGTAAATATGTATTAGGAATGTCTTTATTATATCGAAATTCCTTTCGTTTAATTCTGTGAAAGGTAAAGACGAGTTTTGTTCCGGAGAAAATGTAAATACGTACTTATATTGACAGTGCCTGTTCATTCTTCTGTAAAACAAAATATTCGAATCCTAATACAAATATTGATATTGTATATTCTTACAGTACCTATGTACCTACGAGTATTTATAATATAATGATTAATATTTATTTACATATCGTTCAGAAGCTAATACGACTAAATACACTTGACAAGTTTAAAAAAGTCGACTTTTTATAAACATGTTTAATAATGATGTAATTAATCTTCTCGACACTTTTTACTTTTTTATACATACATGAAATGTATTGTATAATAAAGTATAGTAATCATGAAAAAATTCGAACTCGAGATTTCAACGGAATTATACGTTATGAGGGTCCCTTAAACACGTACGACTATTATCATAATGACGTCTGTGTATGTGTGTGTGTGTGTGGAATTTTATATTTAGGGTCGATCCACACAATCGTGCCGGTCCCGGTCCGGTCTCGCTCCAGTCAAATATTCAGTATAGTATATACGTCATTGGACCGAGACCGGCACGATATCTATAGTATAAATGATTTCATTGTTTATTGTTTATTTATATTTGATTGGAGCGAGACCGGAACGAGACCGGACCGGGACTGGCACGACAGTCTGGATCGACCCTTAAGGTTCTTGTATACTGTAGATGTGCACCTCCTATTTTTGAAAATGATCACTATGTAAGCCGGAAAAGAATGTTTACTTTCCTCAAATAATGAAATATTTTTGAAACGGTGCGAAGTAGAAAAATATTTTAGATTAAAATTGTAGAGAATATTGTTATTTTTAATTTATGTTATATTAATTTTTTTTAAATGTTCAAGAAATTAATCAATTTAAAAAAAATATATTTCAAATGGTGCATTTCAGAAAAAAATGTTTTTAAGTGTTGTATAGAACGTTATTTTTTATAATTATTTATATACTGTTTATTAATAATTTACTTTGTACTCTCAAACAGAAACAGCTGATTGCAAATTATTTTATAAACTAATTCATATCTATGTAGATACATTTGAATAATATAATCGATTATTTCTGAAATCTCAAATTATGTACCTAATATTATATCCTGTTCTTTGCAGATATTTATTTATAATTATTATTTACTATATGAATATATTTTACTTTATTCTAATTAACGTATTGATGTTTATGAATTATTTTATTTAAATGAAAAATTATCAATTTAATGTAATTTATAATATAATATAATATAATATATATAATTATGTATAAAAAAAGTATTGTGCTGTCCAAAGCAGTTTATTGAAATAGTGAAACAATATCTTTCATATCAAATAATACAAATTTATTTTCTGACACTATTTTATGTTAGTCAAACTAGAAAAACTAATTCAATTTTATAAAGTATATATGAAAACCGACTCCATGTTCTTCAGTCATTCAAATATAACAATATAACACAAAAATACGTATACGGTATACAAAAAATGAATTATATAAGCAGACAGGAGAGTTATATTTTAGTGTTTTATATATTGTGTATACGGGAAAAACCGACGGTGCCATTCCAAATAAACTACGAAACATAAAATTTACAATTTCAGCGCGTGTTGACACGTGACACGTAAACGATCTGTGATTCTTGTGACATCATGGAGACGATGATATTTTCTCGTTTTTGTATTATTTCTCTTCGCGTCACCAACATAAGGTGTATTTGTATGTATTTGTGTGTCCAGGGCTGGCAGATTCGCGACAGAATTTAATCGATATAATGCAAGAATATACCGGCTGGATTTAAAACAAAAACAAAACACACCTCCTGGAACAATAAATCACACAAACAGAACGATCATAAATTATATACTCTAGTTTTTCGTATTAAAATTTCAAATTATTTTGATCAACCGTATAGTACCTATGTAGGAAATTACAAAGGGGCCACGATTGGCCCTGGCTTGCACCAATGCTAGCCAATACTGGGCCAAGATACAAATGATAACTTCGTTCAAGACTCGTCCAAGGCTTGTCGTAACAAGGCTGGCCCAGAGTTGACCCAATCTTGGGTAAAGAATAGGTGACCTGAAGCACGGTATCTGAAAATTGGCCCAATCTTGGGTAATAATAGGTGACCGAAGCTCGGTACCTGAAGGTTAGCCTAGACTTGGAGCAATATCGAAAAAGCAACACTGGCAACTCAATATTGGACCAAGCTTGGGCTCATCGTCAAGGCTGACATTTCCTACATACTTTTTAACTAAACTAAATCAAATAAATAATTTCAATTTTTTGAATACTTAATACTAACTGTTACCCGCGACCTCGTTCGAGGTTAATGAAAATAACACCATGAAGTTAGGTCGATAAAACAGGTTTCGCATTTGCACGCTAAATGTCTATGCCAAAAAAGTATAACCTTAGCGTTACAAATATCTCACAGCCGTTTTTTATCTAATACATTTTTGGAATACAAAGTAACCTACATATGTTCTTTCTTAGGATGCAAGCTATCTCTCTGTCAAATTTCATCAAGATCGGCTCAGCGGTTTACCTGTGAAAAGGTAACAAACAGACAGAGAGACAGACACACTTTCGCGTTTATAATATTAGTATGGATTATTCTATTCCATAAAAATTTTATCTTAATGTGATTAATAGATCCTGTTATCATTAAATTACATTCATTTACTTCAGTTTAAAAAATATAAAACTGGTATTGATAACAAAGTTTTTAATTTGTTGTAACACACAGTGATTATGTAGATTTATATTTAGAGGATTTAAAAGCCACTATTTTATACTCTACTCTATGGAATAAATTGTTACGGTGGGTATCCACAAAAAATCAATTTCAATCAACGTTTGCAAACGTTGGCAATTGCATGGTAAACATTTTGTCTTCACTAGACAAACATTCGCAAGCAACAGTAGGCAAGCAATGCAGTAAGTGCGCACGAACAATGAATTATTTTGATGAACCGACATTGTTAGAAACAACAGAAAATGTTTGCAAACATTTTGGATTGCATACCTATATCAAGTTTTCAAACTGACTTTTTAATCAATACTATCCATACTAATATTATAAATGCATGTGTATCTACCTGTCTGGTTGTCTGTTTGTTACATTTTAACCGCTAAACCGATCTTGATGAAATTTGGCAAGGAGATTTGGCTTCCTGAAGAAGGACATATACTACTGTGTACCCTGAAAAATTTATTACATAAAAAATGGGTGTGTGATATTTGTAAGCACGATCTGTTTATCTACTATCAAAACAAAAACTTGTATTACCTAACCTTCTTCTTCTGTATGGGTGAAAGCTCCTACATAACCTAAATTCCACGCGAACCATAAATATCTAGAACAAAGTTCAGCTATAGTAGGCTAGTAGGCTAGTAGTTGATAGTTTTTTATAAGATGATTTTAGAAGAATATCTTAAATATACTGTTGGAGGAAAGCCTTTACGGGCTAACTAGTTTCTAGCATTAGTTCATAAAGCAAAAATTTGTACAGTGCCGCGCACTGATGCTTAAGCTGAGGTCACATTTGTAAGAATTTACATCATGTATAGAATTTGATGCAAATATTTCCGTATCAAATTTAACGTTATTGCTACATAAAAAATATGTTGTGAAGAGAACATCTGTAGTGAACACGTGTTTCTCGTGTTTTGATTGAGAAGTTATATCCAAAACGAGCTTCTTTTTTTAAATTAGATGATATAATAATGGAAATAGATTTTTTTTCATGAAATGTATTGTTTCAAAAGTTTACGAAAGTGATTTTAAAAATGTGGTTAATCTACTTAATGATAGGTACGTCTTAGTGTGGCCGCACACGTCCGGTTCCATATCAGGTTCCCCGATGCGGTTCCCCGGATCAGGGAACCTGAAGGTCGAAATAACATTGCGGGATTTGTCAGGTTCCTTGATCCGGTAACAGTGTCAAAGAACTTGCTGATACGAAAACCGGACGTGTGCGGCGACCCTTACTGTTTATGAAATAAGAAAATACTTAATTAAGTATCACTTAATGTTCATATCAAAACAAAAACTAGAATCAGATGTCTCCATATGTTTCACGTCTTTTAGTATCTATCGTCATTCTTGACGTATATTTTAATGAATAATTTAAAAAGATGTAGATATCCTACATACTATAAGGGGTAGCACTTACCCCGACCCTGTTTCTTAATGTGTATATGTGTGAGTGTATATAAGAACTTATTCAGCACACATTACGTAGCGCGTCTTTTCAGAAATACATGAAAAAAATTTATAATTTTTCCCTTCCGACATGTTGACAATATTCCCTTTGATGTGTATATGTAATATTATATATGTAGGTATGTAAGTATAGAATTGACGCTCACTAACAATAAGTTTATTTAGATTACGGTCGACTTCTTTACTGTGCCAGAATGTTTTTATAAAAGATATACATATTATATAGAATAATATGTTACATTCTAATGTTCATAACACTTTTTTAACATAGGTAAAAATATGTATAAAAATTTTGTATTGAATAATATGTTTAATTGGTCATAAAATTTTTATTACAGCACTTACAATTTGTTTTACAGTTACCAATGTATTTTAATTGATATATCCATTTGACCTTATCACATTACTTGCTACCCAAAAAATTGAGATCTATGATATATATCTATTAATGAACTATTTAGAATCCATAAAAGTAAAGTTGTAGAAATTTCTATTGTGTGAACCCTTATTTTGTGTATGCCCACGTCCAGACCGTACTGTTCGTCTGCTAAACCTGCACCGACAGGTCCGGAAGCAACCTCCCTATCAGTCGTTCCAAAAATCCAATGTCGATAGAGACAGAAGAAAAAAATAAATAAAACAAAGTAGAAAAAAAAAAAACAAAAAAAAAACGACAAACAGAAATTGAAAGGTTGAAAAGAAAACAGATGAAATTTAAATGTTCTGGCTAAGGGGCTATGACCAATGGTCAATTAAAAGAGACCGCATGTAGCGCTGTAACGCGCAATCGTCTTAGTTTTTAAAACAAGTTGAAACAACAATTCCAAGGTATATAAAGACAAGGCAAGGTTATTATATGTATAGGTTATAAAGTATTATAATGCCGTGTTCAGACCGAAAAAACAAAACAGCAACATCGTGTCTTTTTGACAAAAGTGCAATAAAGCCTATGCATTTTTAAATACGACGTGTTTTCAAACACCGTGTTGCTGTTTTGTTTTCTTTGGTGTGAACACCGCATAAGAAATTAAAATGTTCTGGCTAAGGGGCTATGACCAATGGTCAATTAAAAGAGAAAAAAAATTGATATATTATTAATGTATACATATGTATATGTATGTATATATATAAACTTTTCTACTTACTTACTTTATGTACACTCATCCAAACAATTAAAGAAACAAGAATTTAAACATTTTTTTGGGGTGTTTTTTGAAGTGCTGTATCTTTGTGAAAAATGGTCGTATCGAAATAAAACAAAAAGCATTTTAAAGCTTCAAGTTTCTAGTTTTGAGATTTTTTTAGCATAATTTTTTTTGAGTTACGGTTATCGCGCAATCAAAAGAAATAGTGGGACACAAAAATTCTCCAATTTTTTAAATTTTTTTTAAGGGTCCTCGGGCTTGGGAAATTTTTTTTCAGTTAAACCAATGCATTGGTCAGTTAACTTGTTTATTCAGCTTTAATTTGCTTTTTTTTTGGTCTCTCTCAATTTTTTTTCGCCGAGATATCTGCCTTTAAATGAAAAATGATTCTTTTGTCTTCGATCATCAATATATCAGCAACTAATGATTAAACAGTAAATTTAAGGGCAGTTTTAAAAACTTGAATAAATTTCCTACAAGACCCTTTCATGACTTTATTAGAAAAAAATTTTTTTTTACCCTCACCGTTAGTGTGAAAAAGTACGAAAAAATGACCTTTTATGTTCTTTTAGTAAATCTATCGCTACTTTTCAAATATTGATGGGAAGATTAATGTTGCCAGGTGATTTTACAGCTTAATGTACCTCCAACAGCCCTGTAAATTTTTAAATTGATCAATCGAACCGTTTTTCCGAACCGACTGATCAAATTTTGCTTGCGTATTAATTCGATTCCAGCATGCGAGACAAAATTATTTTACAATTTCGTACGGTTCCCGCTGCGAAAGAATTAATTAATGCAATTAATTCAAGATGAGTAAAATTATGGTACGCAAAAGCCGAATCGAGTCAAAAATGAGTCAGTATTGTTTCTTGAAATGTTTTAAAAATTTTGAAAATAAAATTCAAAATTTAAAAAAAAATTACTTTTTTAATTTTTTGGAATTTTTTTTCTCCATTTCAAATTTAACAAGTAACTAATGCAAAACTGTAAATAAAATCAAAAATCGAAAATCGTTTTCTACATTTTGATGATGATTACACAATGTTATGTTCCAGTCTGTTACACAATACACATGTTCCTTTAATTGTTTTGTAAAACTTTGATCAATCGGTCCGGAAAAACGGTTCGATGGATCAATTTAAAAATTTACAGGGCTATTGGAGGTACATTAAGCTGTAAAATCACCTGGCAATATTAATCTTCCCATCAATATTTGTAAAGTAGCGATAGATTTACTAAAAGAACATAAAAGGTCATTTTTTTGTACTTTTTCACACTAATGGTGAGGGTAAAAAAAAATTTTTTTCTAATAAAGTCATGAAAGGGTCTTGTAGGAAATTTATTCAAGTTTTTAAAACTGACTTTAAATTTACTGTTTAATCATTAGTTGCTGATATATTGATGATCGAAGACAAAAGAATCATTTTTCATTTAAAGGCAGATATCTCGGCGAAAAAAAATTGAGAGAGACCAAAAAAAAATCAAATTAAAGCTGAATAAACAAGTTAACTGACCAATGCATTGGTTTAACTGAAAAAAAATTTCCCAAGCCCGAGGACCCTAAAAAAAAATTTAAAAAATTGGAAAATTTTTGTGTCCCACTATTTCTTTTGATTGCGCGATAACCGTAACTCAAAAAAAATTATGCTAAAAAATCTCAAAACTAGAAACTTGAAGCTTTAAAATGCTTTTTGTTTTATTTCGATACGACCATTTTTCACAAAGATACAGCACTTCAAAAAACACCCAAAAAAATGTTTAAATTCTTGTTCCTTTAATTGTTTGGATGAGTATAGTTTAACTGTAATGTTACTGACGTATCTATTTTAACATATTATGTATTTCATATACATTTACCATATACCATACCGTATACAAAATACGTAGCTTGACACCAACGTAAACTGACTTGTATATATTCATTCATCTTTCTCTATATAGGTATTCAATATTGATACTCTCCTTAGCGTTTAATCTTTATAACGTGTCAAAATTTAAAATCTATTAAGGCCATTCTAATTCACTATTCTCACTAAAGAAGTTTCACTTCAAAAAAAATTCTAATGAATCCGACCCTTTTGAGAAATACGCACAATAATTTTTTTTTAAATTATTTTTACAGAAATAGGAACATAAAAATAAAAATCATTTTCAAAAAGTTCTGAATAATTCTTTTCTCTCCATACTGAAATAATTTAAAAAAAATTATTTATTCCATGGATGGGAAAAAAACGAATGATTAAAAAATATCACCATTTTAAATTATATAGAAGATAATAATTCAAAGTTGTTTTTAATATATTAAAATTAATTTTAATAACTATGCAGAAATGGTATTCTTGGATTGAAAGTATTCATCAATCAAACATCTCTTTGAAATATTTGCATAAAAATAAGTTTTTTAATGAACATTACAGAGGCAGAAATTTTCATTTCCTTCGAGTTATATTTCGTTTTGACTTGTTATTTGAATTTTATTATCATTATATACCTACTGTACTTATACCATATATAAGACTGGAGGGAAATTTTATATCTAAATTAACAAAATTGATGTTATTGGAAAATATCTTTAAAAACAAAAAAGGTTCCCTCAAACCGGGGCGGTAAAAGTAGCGGTAGTGGTATTGCGATATTTGTTAACAAAGCGGTAAATGGAAGTGTTCAAACCGACTACGTTATACCGAATAAGTATTTCGGTATTGTAGCGATATATTTTGTTCGTCGCGTCGTATATTAATAGAGTTGATAAAATCGCATTCGATTTTATTTGATCTATCTAATCCTTAATACATATAAAGCTCAACGTCTCTCTGTCTGTAAGTGCGCTTATAACTCTCTATCTAATTTACGTGTTTTTTTTTTTAATTTAAAGATATATTCTCTGGCCAGGTTATAGGATTTATTTTGTTACGTTAGGTAAAATTGTTAGGTAATTTTAGGTGTTGATTAGTTTTTATTACAATAATAACTAATCGTGTTTGCACTTAATTCAACTATATTTTTTTTTAATCTTAAACCATAGTTACGTTATCCACGCGAGCGAAGCTGTTGGTATAGCTAGTCTATGGTACGAAATAGGAAAAGCGTTTCATGACCCCATTTACTCGTCTCCTTTTATTTAAAGTAAAATGTATCAATCGTATTGTTTTAATCAGAGATTTGCACCTGAATTTATTTATGGTTCGGTTTCAGGTACACGGACTTTGAAATATAATTTTTCTGGGTCATGAAAAATATGTTTTTTTCAGATAACTATTCGCGTTCAGATTTTATTACAGCTACCTGCACCGCCCTGGATTGAGAGAACCTTAAGAGGTTTTATATTTTTTTGTGGGTATTTTTATTTTTACTAATTGAATGCTAATTTTTTATTTTAATTTAACTAGTCTATAATTTATTTTGATGTCTTTTGAATGGAAATGTAACGATAAATAAACCAGTTAATATATGATGTATTTTTTAAACTAATTCACAAAATACTCGCAAAATATAAAACAGAACCCATATAATCATTAACTTTGATTATAAAACAAATAAAATAAGATATAATCACTGTGCACTTAATATTTTCCACCCTTTATTTAACACAAAAAATTATACCACAGGGTAGAATTCGTTAACATGAGATGTATTTCACGGTTAACCTTTCGTAAACATCTAATCGAAAACTGAAAATATGTGCTTTCATTGTTCAAGGGCTTTAATTTACAGCACATGGCGAATTTATGTAACGTTCCATAAAAAAACTGTTGCGGTCCATTAAATGTTCCACGAACACACCGTATTCTGCTCGGCGGTCGTGTAATGGACTTTTTGAACAGAACTCAATGTTCATTTAATCTTTACCCCCTCTCCCCTACCGCGAAAGCACACATGTTCCGTTCCGCTGATTGCATTTGAATTTATTTAACATAAATATCTGTAATTTAAATCTTAATTGAAGGTCAATGTTAATTATGTTGAACGCTTTAAAAGTATTATCGCTATATTTTCATCAATACTAATTTTATAAAGTGTGCGAAGTACCTACCTATTACACTGTTCGTTTATTTATGTATGTATATAAATATTTGCACCCAGTTATATTTAGTAAGTACCTATATATTTACTTAATCGCTATTCCGGAAAATGAGACAGTTTTTAGGATTTTTTTTTAGAATAATTGTTGCAGCCGCATTTTAAAATAATGTAGTTTGGTAAATAACCGCATGTAGCGCTGTAACGCACAACCGCACAACCGTCTTAGTTTTTAAAACAAATTGAAACAACAATTCAATTTAACATATAACGTGCAATACGTGTCAAAGGTTAATTGATATAAAAACGGTATTGTTAAAAGTGCCTCTAATTGTTGGTGACCACCGCAACCTAGATTTATACATAACGTTGTATATATTTGTAGTTTTATTATCAGACATTGGTCTCTAAAATTGTTATTTTTGTGTGACTGTGCAGAATTTGTGACTGGTTCGTGCCTAGATGCTTCAAATATTCCTCCTTAACCACATATCCTATTTCTAGTATATGCAGGAGCCAACATCTATACAAGGTGAGTACCATTTTACAATTTCTGCATGTGAAAAATTCAATCCGAACCAGCAAAAAATTAGTTTGTTTCGCAATGCCGCTGATGCCATAATTTTTAAGAGCAAAAATTATCTCGGCGCCAACAATAATAAAAAGGCAATCAATGAAATTTGGAGGGTTAATTGTACATATTGTACAAGTCTCAAAATATATAACAAATTTTTTAAATAAAATATAAAACAAAATGGCGACTTTAGCGTTGCTACACTGAGTGCATCTTTTTTGTTACGCGCTCCACTGTGGAAAATAGAACTTCCATGGATCAAAATTCAGAAAAAAATTCATAAAAATCTAGTTATTTACATGAGTTTTCCCATCGAAGTACACATAATTATTAAAGAATACTGATTTTTACAAATTTTGCATCACTTTGAACAAAAAATCGCGTTTTTGACAAAAAAAAACACCCTTAAATTATTTATATAAACCGTAATTGTCAACCAATCGTACAAATTGCCTTTACTTCGATGTAAAATCTATTTAAAAAGTTACAGTTAACATTTAAAATCGATAAAAATGAAGATTCGAAACAAACTCAAAAATCGATGTTTTTATAAATATTTTACAAATAGAAAAGTCCAAACTGTACTCTAAAATAGTAAATAAAAAATATTTTACTATACTAAATGAAATAAAAAAATTCTCACAATTTCCTGAAAAATAAACGAAATATTCGCAAGTATTCATGTAAAGAAATCGATTTAGCTTTTGAAAAGCTCATATGTACTTGTATTTTGTATATAAAAAAATTGGCTTAACAATACCTCCTTATATTATGTATGTATATATATGGAATATATACAATACATATAATAATATAAGAAAGTAAAAACCTTTTGATACGAGTTAGAACTCATGTTTTATAAATCGCAAATTATAGAAATGATTGTAATGTTTCCCATTTGGTTCTAATTTAATTATATGCTATTATCAACTCGTTGTTAAACTTGTATTTGTTTGAAATTGCAAACAATATTCACCTAATTAAATAAAACCCGCAAAGTATGAATTTCCGCAATCATACTTTTGCAGTGAAGCTACTCGAAATCGAGCTAAATATCAAATAATTAATTAAATAATACCTGCGGGTGCAAAAACCCTAATATCCCGAACGGAGGGAAATACATATCGCTTACATTGTAATCTAGAGTGTGCTATCAGAGAAATAGTTTTTGCGGCATCGGGTGCCGCGTTTCATTAGCACGGGTCAGGGAATAACCGAGCTTTTATATCTCCCAAGCCGCGTAAACTTTGTTTTTGTCGATTATTCTGGCTGGGTGGTTAACGTCATTACAGCAATTACAGTGTCAAGGGCCCCGATGTGGCTGCCGACGAACTTCGTCGTTGTAAAAGTGATGTTTCCAAGGACCTTGCCAAGAATCTGCTCTTAAATACAGAATTATTGTTTGTTGTTTCGTTACAGTGGCGCCATTTCGCCGTTTCGCATCAACTTTCATGGTTACAGTGATGATTTAAACTTGGTCTACAACTAGCGTTAATATATATACTACTGAATTTAGTTTCTTTTCATAGGCGCCAAATTCCTATACATAAAGTAATTAATTATATGATTGAAGGATAATTTCTACTCAACACTAGAGTTGGGAATTTTAGTTCATGACAGAAAACGCTCCCTATAGTTCAGTTGTCTTTAATGAACTAGTATATTCTAGTTCTTTTAGTTCATAGAATTTTTTTCCGGACTATACGATGACAATTTATTGATTTAGGTATATTGGATTGTTGGATTTTTAATGTATAATTAAATTGTTTAATTAGTAATTTTGTACTACTTTGCAAACTGCTGCAATTTTGAATTCGTTATTAATTTATAGACAAAATCGATATTTTTAAATGTATATATTTGCAATAATCTAATTTTTTTCATTGTCAATGATACATTATTTATTGTATAGTAATTTAAGCAATATATTTTAATTTCATTAAAATCTGTGACATTCCTTTTTGTTGTTTGTTATCAAATAATATAAAAGTCACGTGCTTTTGACAGACATATTGCATTCATGTGAACTAAACAAAATTCAATATAATATATATTTAGTAAAACGAATTCAAAATTGGTAATAAAGTATTGAAAACGTAAATTATTAAACATAAAAATCGTACAATCTCATTTTTGGAATAGTGTATTTGAAGTATATCGGGAACTATTGAACTAAAGGAGTGGAGCGCATACAAACTAGTTCCTCTAGTTCTCGTGTGGGAGCGCTCTTTTGAACTAGTTCGTTCGTGAACTACAAGTCTCCATTGAATTATAACGAGATTTACTGCTCGGCGTTATTCAAGAGATTCATAATATTTTAACATTATTTCCCACATTCGAAGTTTCTTAGCATCTAAAGAATGTGACTTGATTGACCATAGTTTAAAGCCTTCCCTCCAAAATTGCGAATAACATTTTTTTAGAACCTCCATCTAAAGAATTCCTTTATTGAACCTTCAGATGAATGATATTGTTTGATAGTTATTACTTCATCGCAAAATCAAAGATACGAGAAGCTTTGTGATTGTTTTAAAATGAAACAAAAAAATTGTTCTCTGATTTCAAAATTTTCAATTTGTCGGTCTGTCTGTGTGTCTATTCCCTGCGTCCTTGTCACACGCATAACTCATGAACCACTGAACTGATATTAATGAAACCTAGTTGGATAGTTGGGTCTGGCTTGAAGACCTATTTCAAAATTGTGTAAAAGGGGGAGGGGTGACTTCCAAAAATATTTATTTTTTCAATATATCTCAAGAACGACACATATTACATGAAGGTTTTATAGAATATTTTTTGTAGATCATTCGATTTTCTATAATATAGGTCTACAACGTTTGTAAAATATTTTCTTTAAAAAATTAAAAATATACGAAAAAATAATCAGGTACGTTTTAATAAAAAATTCGAACTAATTTTTTTTGTAAAATTGTATAAAAATAATGTTTAATCAATGCCAGGCAATTTATCTCAACACTTTTTTTATTTAAATTGTTCAATAATTAACTACCTTTAGTGAATTTAACACGAGGAAGCACTGTACATTTACTTGGCAGATGTTTTCTTCTTCTTTTTATTGTTTACAGTTTACAGGACGCAAAATTATAAAATCATCAATTTCTTTATTTCATCTCTTCGAATAAAAACGACATTTTTAATGAATTTTACGCAGAAAATAAAGTAATGCTAAAAAGTTTCTTGTAAAATGGATTAAAAATTTTCGCACGGAAAATATTTCATTATGTAAATTTACTTTACTAAAAAAAATCAAATCAAATAGATCCCTTCCTTTCAGCACATGTGCATGTGCTAATCATTATGAAGTGTGTATATGTATATGTATAATCAAAATGAAATCCAGGCAAATCCCGGAATCAGGATTTAATCCGACTGCAAGCCTAATCCCGCGGCATCAAAAACACAGCATCTAATCGTACTTCATTCACATTATTCATTCATGCACCGACTTTATGAACACGTAGATCAACAACTTTGGCTCACGTTTTACGCGTAGATCAGTGTTTCTTAACATCTTCACTATTCAAGTCATTTTGTCGATTCTTACGCATTTTTGATGTAAATAACATCGTGTGTTTTAGGCCAGATACTGGATGGGCATTTCAGAAACTTGATGTAACGCGCAGAGATCAGTTTTGCGCACTAGCATAAATTTAAAATCAGTATATCTCGACACTCAGAGCAGCTACCACGCGGGTTTTGATCTCAAATTATAGATCTCGATTAGATCTACGAGGTGCAAGTAAAAATCAAAACATTTAACCAGTTTTAATGAGCAATAAATTTATTATTATAAAAAAATAACAACAAGAAATTAAATTTTGTATTTCCATGATTGCGCTTGTAAATATTAAAGAATTGAATTGAAAAAAATAACAGTATACAAGAATATGTTTCTACGACCTAACGTTTTTAATTTTTTGATTAAAGTTTTTTTAATTAAATAAAAAAATAAAAAGTAAACTTTTAAATGTTTACGATTTTGCTTGTAAATATTAATTAATTGTTTTTATGTTCGTACAAACCATAAGAAATAACTATATTATACAATACTGGTTATATATTTATTTCTTTATTTAGACTAAGTTTACGGAGACATTTTATATCCATTTTACAAATATTCAAACTTTTCTATGTAACAAAAAAAAGGATGTACCAATCCATGAGTCTATTGAATTATTTATTTAACCCCACTTTCTCGTATTCACGTAAATCTCACGACTGTGCATCCCGACACAGTCACACCCATTTTTTTACCTCCCGACGCAACGGGTGTAAGTTTGTTTGTGGCTTTGTAACTTTTTGATGCAGTTTTTGTTTTAAAAGGAAGAAGAAAAAATGATTATTAACTGTGTGTTATTATGCTTACTCTGTACGAGACAATGCAGTTACGTTTGAGGTAAAGGTCTCAATTTTCTTCGTTGTAAATACTAGGATTAAATAATCTATAAATCTATATGCTTTAACAAAGCAAATTAAATTAAATTAAATTTAAAATCTTAATAAGCCCCCAAAAATACTTTACTTCTGTAAAAGACCACGAAATGTTGATTAAATGTTAAAGTGCAAAAAATCGTGATACGGGATAAGACTTAATGGCATTAACTTTAAGCATTCAAAAATAAAGCATTTTTTTGGCCTTCCATGCTCGATGATTTAGCTAGGACTCTTTTTTTACTTTTTTTTAAGGTTGTTTTATTACTTCTGTGTTTTTTTTCGCTTTTCCCTTCACCTTTATTGATTTAAAGCTACTTACAATTAGGGAAAGTCTTTTACAAAAAAAATAATCTGCTTTATGCCATAGTGATTCTAGTTGGGGAGTTAAGGTACTTTGTACTTATATAGTTCTTTAAACAATGATCTATGTATGTAAAAGATATATTGCCATTTAAAACAAAGAAAAAATTGAAAAAATACTAGATAAAAATCAATGGACTGAGTACTTAAGGAACACTCTGTATATAGCACATCATTATGTATTAATAATATTAAAACTAAGTTATTAATTAATTAATCCCCGAATTGTTAAAAAAATTATACCGCATCAAAACCAATTGATATTAATAATATTGTTCCAGGAAATCCCATATATTTAATCAGTGGCGTTCCATAAATTTTACCGAGCAGAATTAAAATGATCTATGTATGTAAAAGATATATTGCCATTTAAAACAAAGAAAAAATTGAAAAAATACTAGATAAAAATCAACGGGCTGGGTACTTAAGGAACACTCTGTATATAGCACATCATTATGTATTAATAATATTAAAACTAAGTTATTAATTAATTAATCCCCGAATCGTTAAAAAAATTATACCGCATCAAAACCAATTGATATTAATAATATTGTCCCAGGAAATCCCATATATTTAATCAGTGGCGTTCCATAAATTTTACCGAGCAGAATTAAAATTTATATATGGCATAGATTAGTTACTATAATGCATAATAGACACTGAGCTATGACTAGCATTAAAACAATGCAGATAGTATTTTGTCTGCATTGTTCTATTGTAAGTGTGTGGTATACTCTGTATTACCCAGCGGGATATGACCACACATTAAAAATACTAGCCGTTATTACATTATGATGTTCTTGTTATTTTTATATTTTAATTTGTTCCTTGGGGATAGCTAATGCATAGTTTTCTAGACATATGAGATATAATCATGTTTTATGTCGGGTTTCAATAAAGAAACATTTACGCATGAATTTATATGTACAGGGTGTCCCACGAGAAGATGTTGAAACTAATCATTTCAAATAGATGCAGTTATTGAAAAAAAAATGCGTTCAAAAGAGAAAAGTCTACAATTTTCTTCAGGCTATGGTAGAAACAAGTACGTGTGCGTCAAAATGAATATTTTGACTTTTACTTTCGAAGAGTTTCTTGCGTTCTTGTAAGAGGTTTCATATAACATACGGAAAATATAAAGTTAAGAGTGAAACCACATTAAAAAGGTTATTACTTATTTATTATTTATTTAAACTTATGCGTTACGTCATTCCATTTTTTAGGTTTCCGTAGAAAACCAGGAACCCTTATAGTTTCGCCATGTCCGCCCGTCCTCAAAAATATTAGACTGATTAAGATTAAATTTGGTATACGGACGAAGACTGGAAACCCAAAAACAGAAATGATAAGATTTTTGAAAAAACAACTTTTTGTATCTCCTTTCCATAGTCTGAAAAGTATATTTAAAAAAAATCACTTTATCCATTAAGTAGGTTGTCTTTAGATACGTCACCTAAAATGCAATAAAAAATGCTTTATGACATTTTAATTTTAACCCTTTAGTCACGATATATTTGCGTTCAAAGTCGTGATCAGAGCATCTCCTCCCTCTATTTTCTAAACTATCAATATAAAAAATCTGAAAAAATTCGAGAATGTATAGCTTTTAATTAGTACTTTCACTGAAAATTATAACGAACACAGTCAAAAGTTATTTAGACCCCCTCTCATGGACTGAGAAGTGAACTCACATTTTGTTTTTCACTTGAGTGGGGTAGCTTTTAATTAGTACTTCAATAGTATTTCAAATTGAGTGGGGTAGCTTTAGATAGGTCTCTTAAAATGCTGACAAAAAATGACCTTTTGATTTTAATCCTTTAGTCACGATATACTTGATTTTCTATGTGGCTATCAGAGCGCTTCCCTCTTCTACTTTCTAAACTATCGATGCAAAAAATCTAAAAAAAATCCAAAATGCAGCTTTTAGTTAGTACTTTCAATGAAAATTATAACGAACACTGTAGATAGAATAGTTTATAAAAAAAATTGAAATAACTCTTGTTTATAAATGGTAATGACTATGGAAACCTATCATGTGCGTGCCCAACACGCACTTGGCCGTTTTATTAGGCAATAAATCCGCTTTAAAATAATTTGTATTATTTTTAACAGAATCATCGATGATCTTAACATATTTTTCTTCAATAAAATAAATTGATGCACACACATATTATTAAATTTTATTTTTACCCATTAAAAACTGCAGACTTTATTTATTTCATCGCTGTTTTTGCTTTTTTCAATAACAGCATCCGTTTGAAAATGACGGCTAATTAGTTTCAATGTTCATGCAAGCTTTTATTTGAGTCAACTGAATAATTCGGAATTATGAAGTCTATTTGCATCAAAAACATATAGTCTATGTTTTGCGAAAATTATTTTGTAAAATATTATTTTTATTTTTATTTGAGTATGTATATTACAATTTAAAACGATCAAATTATCGAAATAGTACCTATGTAATTAAGGGCTTTGATTAGTTTATCAATAGTGTGAATGAACTAGTGATAATTATCGTTTGTGAAACCATGGATTATGATTATTGAGCTTTGTGAAGTACGTATTATTCAGAAATAAGTAAAACAATATAGTAACTTAAATAATTTTTTTAAGAATTCCCATTTTTATACATGAATTTGCTAAAAGCATTTTTACCCCTTGTATATGTCAGAGAGAAAAAAATATCATTTATTTATAATTTCCATACAAAATAAATTTATCGTATTTTGAAGTGCATAATTATTAAAACTTTAATTTGTTGTGTATAAATATAAAATAGGGTTATTTTGCATAAATGAATACAAAATAAGCGAATATAATTAATAAATAATTTATTTTAATTGTTAGGTACCTATGTATGCATATTTTAAATTTAATTAATGCACAAATAGGTTTTATATTTAAACAAAAAGATAAAATAATAATTACAAATTTCAGTTAGATACTACTGAATAAAACGTTCATAGGTATACAAATAAAATTTAAATAGGTAGAGATACTCGTATATAAACAATTTTTTTTCTATATACGTACAATATTGTTTTATAAATTAAAGTTGAAAAATAAAGGTTTGCTGTTGCAAATATTTTCTATTATTTTTATAGAAAATTGTTCATATTATAATTCACAATTTTCTGTTTATATTCCTAGTTATTGTTTGTAGGTGCTCTATTATGTTGTTTGTATGTAATGGATGTGTAAACGTAATATTTTATTATTTGTTTATTTGCATATGTTTTACATACATCATTTTTATTTATATATAATAAATCATCAATTCAACAACAATTTTTGGTATAATTTTTTTTCCATATTCGTAATTCACACTAACATAGGTAGGTATATTTTATTATAATTTCATTGATGTAAAATTTCATCCTATTAATTTTTTTTTAAACAGAGACTACAGACATATCGACAGACACATACGAAAATAGGTCAAAATGTCAATTTCAATCAAAATCTCAATTTCGAAAAAAATCTGTTTTAATATACTTTCTTATATGTATAGAAATACATGACCTCTACACCTTATTGCGGTTAGAATTTCCGGTGAGCCACTTCCAGCTATGAAATTCAAGAAAGCTTGTTGCCTCGCGGCGCCGGTCCCTCAAGCTAAAGGCCTGCCGTCCACTCTTTGTGTTCTATGTACGTATATTTAATATAGATGGCCGTATAAGAAATTATACCTATTAGCATGTTAAATATTTTACAAAGTTCATAGGTTTATATATCAAATAGCTGTGCCCACGGCATCGCTCGTGAGGACTACGGAATTATTGTTTAGGATTTAAAAAATATATAATAATAACTATAATCAATCATAAATTACCTTACAAAATGAATCAGAATAAAAATTATAAATAATTTTTGTTCTGTTTAAATTAAAAAGTTAATTATTGAAAACAAAATAAGCAATTGACGATCAAAAGACAATGGCCGAGTCGAGGAAGTCCGAATGACGACCGAGCGCATGCGAATCATTCCCTCTGCTCCGCTCCGACGCGGCACTTCTTATATCAAGCGTTATTAATAATATTTTACCGTATATAACTTATTTAAAGTTATTTCCTAAACTAAAAGACCAAATTGGATGCTGTAAAAATTTTATCTATATTAAGTACTTATGACGATGAAATCATTTATTTTGATAAGGATTAATATTTTACAAGTCATAAGTCCACGTAAACAGAACACAAACATTTTTATTTTCATTGTAACATAAAAGCAGTCATTGTGGCTTAAATATGAATGTTAGATATATGGTATTGCGGACTTTATTTTAGATCTTTTGATTCTACACAATTCTTTACTACATCATTTTGTTCAATATTTAACGGTTTAGGCAGTGTATTGCAAAAGAGCGCGCTAGCGGCAAACTTTTTTCCGACTTGATTTACTATTTTCATTACTGTTTATTCCTTATATTACCTAACGTAACAAAATATATACTATAATCTGGTCAGAAAACATATCTATGAATTAAAATTAAAATAAAACACGTAAATCGGATAAGTGGTTCTCTAGTTAAAAGCGCACTAACGGACAGACAAACAGACAGACGTTGAACTTTATATATATTATTAAGGATATTGATGGAGTAATTAACTAGTTAATAGTTATTATACAAGCAATAAATGATTATAACATAATATACATATATCATACCAATATTTGCTAGGTTTGTATTTTCGAATAATTTGACTGTATTAAAGTTTGAACAACATTGCTATAATCTTCTCTGTAAACATTTACAATTGTGTCCATAAATAAACAGGACATGCAACTCGTTTAACAATCATTTATGTGAAAATACTGTTTGACATTTTCAGCGAATGAATGGTTTTTGTAATCAACAAAGTTTTTAAAAAATGCCAAATTCTACAAAGGTACCTACAATATTCAAATTTATCGAATGTGTTTCAAATCAATTGCAACAATATTTCCTTCATGAGTTAAATCTATCATAAATATTGACCTGGGATGTGCCTACTGTAATAAGTGATGAAACATTGGCAATATTTAATGCCTTAATATTGTTTTATCAGAGCCGTAACTAGAGGCTCGGGGGCCCCGGGGCAAGAGGTGACCGAGGGGCTCCCAGATACGCAAACAATAAAAATTGAAGACCTTTTTTTTGGATCACAGCTTACAAATTTTACATTTGTTATTAATTTTTATTTGAATGAATTTTTTTTTGCTTGCTAGCTAGAATTTTACACTTCTTAGTAATTTTAATGGATAATAAGTGTAAAATTGAAGTTCATAAACCGAAAAAAAGGTCATTAAAATCAAAATTAGTAATAAGTAAATCACGTTTTCAAGTTAGAACCAAATACATTTTTTTAAATCTTCAATTTATTTATTTTTTCTTGCTCACTCCAATTTTTACGCTGCTGCGGGGGCCCCCTAACCTCGTGTGTATTATATTAATAAAAAAACATTTGTCAACTAAGTGCATATTGCTTTCTCCTGTAAAATTTACCAAAGGTAGTTCATTATTGAAGAATTTAAATAAAAATCGTAAAAGTATTCAAATAAATTACCTGGCATTGGTTAACCATATAATTTTTATACAATTTTACTAAAAAATATTACTTCGAAATTTAAGACGCACTTGATTATTTTTTCGTATATTTTTAATTTTTTGACAATTTCAATCTAAATCTAAATTTTTCTGTTAAGCCAACGACAAAATGACTTTTAAGTATATCAAAGTAATTAATAGCAATTTAGAAAAACAAATGATGATTTTTTAACGCAAATAGAGATAATTATTTTTAAGGGAATATACCACAATAAATGTTTTATAGAAAATGTAATGCTCTATAAAAGAGATTGTATAAAATTTTCACGTAACATATCTTGAGATATTTTCAAATAATAATTATTTAGGAGTGTTAACCCTCACCATTACGCACGATTTTAATAATTTTTAAATGGCACTATCTTCAAGTCAGACCCAATCAACCAACAAAGTTTTATTAATATCGGTTCAGTGGTTCATAAGTTATGTGTGTGACAAGGATTCAGGAGACATACAGACATACACGGAATTAAAAGTGTTTGTCTTGATTTGAAACAGTAAGATCAAGTTAAAATTTTAAATCAGAACAATTTTTTAATCTCATTTTAAAACGATCACAAAGCTTCTCGTATCTTCGATATGTCGAGAAAGCAATACCGGTCTATGGAACATTTCGAATTGAGAAACACAGATAGACGGACACCGAATGAAAAGTGTTTGTCTTGATTTGAAACAGTAAGATCAAGTTAAAATTTTGAAATCAGATTTTTTAATCTCATTTTAAAATGATCACAAAGCTTCTCGTATCTTCGATATGCCGAGGAAGTAGTACCAATCTGTAGAAAATTTCGAATTGAGAAACATAGATATAAATAACTAAGAAATTTAGTTCGACGTATTTTTAAATATTTTTGTGTTTTTTGTTTCTGAAATTATATCAAAACTAAAACGATAACTAATATTATACATGTTCTTATATTATGTTCTCGACCAAAACCGAACCAAAATCATTATGTGCGAGTAACAGCTGTGTTATGTTGTTTATTGATTTTTAGCAATTTAGTTTCGATACAGACAACATTATAGACCGGGAGCCGTCAACCCCCAAAACATACGTCATCGAGTTTCGAGGTAATTTATTTACGTTGTGATAGTTTTTCAACAATAGGTAAAAGAAATGCTGATCGGCTGCGGCATATCTTGTCCAGTTATGTGCTAGCGCGGGTGTTAGGTGCTTATTTTAGGTCGACTTTTACGTCATCGTGTTTCGGATTGAATTATATGCCAAATTGAAGCTATAACAATGTATTTTTTAAATCTTTCGGTCGGCCAGCTCATATTTTGGCAGTTTGTCAGTCCGACCAAATTTATCTTTAAAAAAGTCCAATAACTCGCGAGGTGACCCTCTCCCGATTTTGTTGCAATTTCGTAAACTAATAGTCCAATCAGTTTTAGGGGCCTTTATTTTCTTATGTGTGATAACGACCATTTAAAGGGGTGAAAATGTGCCTAAAAATTTTACGATTTTTTTTGTACTATATATGTAGGTAGTTAGGTACTATTGAAATACTTATAAAAAACAATGTTTTTATGTATGTAACACTTTTTTCTAGGCTGTACAGTTTTTGCGTTATAGAGAAAGAACGAAAAATATGTAAAATTTTGAGGGAGGTTTTCACCTCTTAAATGGTCATTATCACTCATATAAAAAAATAAATGTCCCTTAGAATTGATTGGACTATTAGTTTACGAATTTTCAACAAAATCGGGAGAGGGTCACCTCGCGAGTTATTGGACTTTTATAAAGATAAATTTGATCGGACTGACAAACTGCCAAGATATGAGCTGGCCGACCGAAAGATTTAAAAAGTACATTGTTATAGTTTTAATTTGTTATATAATTCAGTCCGAAACACGATGACGTAAAAGTGCCCTTAAAATCACTCCTCTCTTTTGGTCGGACTGCATTACCTGCCAAGATATGAGCTGGCCGACCGAAAGATTTAAAAAGTACATTGTTATAGCTTTAACTTGGCATATAATTCAGTCCGAAATTCGATGACGTATGTTTTGGGGGTTGGCGGCTCCCGGTCTATTAGGTTCCATATAGAAAATCTGTAGCGTTGTAAATCATAAACCCTTACAACACTACATTTTATCATCGAAATAAGACAAGGTTATTATGCACCTGTCAATCTACGATCAATCCGACACCAATAGAGATCAATGGTTGTCTCAGCACACAATCTCCGAATACAGTCGATGAGGCCCGAATAATGTGTTCGTGGGCGAGCTTATGCGTGATTTGACAAAAATCACTCTCTCGGTGGAAAAACGTCGTCTGAGGTAGTCGACGATCGGAGCATTTTATACATCTATAATGATATAGTGGAATTTTGAGGAAGAAGTATTTTCTTTTTATGGACACCTGCAGGACTCATTCCCAGGAAGTTCCTTTCATTCAATTTAAAAAGTGGACGAGTTCATGGAAGGACCCACAAACAGTTTCAACAATACGTAATATATATATCTGGCCAGTATTCTTATATTTAAAACATTTTTAAAAGTATCTATATTTGCATAACATTCTAAAATCTATTTCTATTAACTATGTATACATTTAAATTAATTCTTATTGTTCATTTAAATAATTCGGGGTGATACCAAATTTTGTGTTTTCTATTGTTGCTTTGTTAGGTCTGAACTTGTCGAACCATTTTGCAAGTTCACACCTACCAAATAGTAGTGCGTAGTATTGGGAAGTTGTGTAATCTTTTACATATTGATACTTTGTATTTGTGTCTCATGTTAATGAATGTCGATCGTTTAAACATATCCTTTTCTTCCTTACGAGATTTTGAGTCGTGTAGTTTGGTGTTCTGGCTTTTATGCCTCGTTTGTTGAGAACCTCTGAGTTCTCAATGTTCAAAACCTCGTACTCTTTTTTTATGGGAAGTGATTAAGCGATCGCATCATAACAAGTGGATTACCCATTTGATTTTTTATTATTCTGTGTTATTTACATTTTTCCAAAATTCTTATTTTCGGCAACGAGAGAGAGAGAGAAAGAGATAGTCACCGTACTGAGAGTAAAGCGTTGTTTGCGCGCGCATTGTAGTGGAGTTTTACGTAGGACTGTTTGCTATGTTCACTCATATCAGCGGCCATGCCGATTTTATATTGCTGTGACAGTTCTTGAATTTTAGAGGTTATTGCGGCGCTGTTGACGTTTTATTTTATTTTGTTGTGAGACGAGTGTTTGTTTTGTTGTTTTGGTGATCTGTCTTTCTCTGCCTCGTGTGTATTATTATTGCAATTTTGTATTTGATTAATGTATTAACGATAGTGTATCTCAATTTCATGTTTGATAAAAGCTTATTTGATTAATATTTTAAAGATAGTGTATTTCAATTTCTTACGTGATAAAGTTTATTTGAGTATTGTATTAAAGATAGTGTATTTCAATTTCATATTTGATAAAATTTATTCGATTTACATATCGAAGATAGAATATTTTGATTTCTTATTTGATTACTTCTATGTTTACAGACTCTTGTATTTCACTTTTGTAGCCATTCTAATTTATCTGTGTGTAATAATGAACGAGTTTATCATTTGTTCTTTTATATTACTTTGAATTTCAAATTTGTTTTATTTGTCAATAAATTCTTAATGTTTTGTTTTTAAGAAACACTTGGTATCATTCATCAACAACCTGGCCCTTTCTTTTAACCTTTTAGTTTACAGTGAGTAAATACAGTTAACATCTATAAGCAGTAAGGAGTATCGGCTACTTCTGAGTAATGTTCTGGTGACGCGGACATCCCTAGGAAATGAGGTCTACGATAGGCATGCTGACATTGCGTACACTCTGTTTGACAGTGATTGAAACGGTGGATTAAATATTTGAAGACAGTGATTAACCCTGTCCACACGTATTATCTTTTATTTTACTTTAGTTACTTTGTGCTTTGGTTGGCGCAGGCAAGGGCGCCAATCCCTTTACGATCTGTTATTATTATTATTACCCTTCCTGGTAGCAGAGATCTGTGCCATGGTTTCAATCATTATTATTATTAGTCTATAAGTCTTATCGTAATCTTTAGAGATTTTCCCTTTTAAAGCGCGCTACGTAGGACGGTGGGGCGATAATCGTTTATTGTGCCGAACCCACCTGGAGACGTAGTTTAAACTCACCGTGACACTGTGTCCGGGGGTTTAATTATGCCGCAAATCTTTTGGTTTTGTTTTGGACTTGACCAAATTCTACATCACAAGCATTATTAACGGCGTTAATATAATAATATATTATGTCGTATGTACAAGAGTAAGAAACTAAGAGCAAGATAAAATAAAATAAACTTATAAGAGTCCATTACGTACAACGTAAATAAATATGTATGAAACACAACTTATATGTCACATCCAATTTTAATAAATATAAAGAAACGGCTACTGAGTTTTCTTCACAAGAGAATGGGCTTATTAAGTGCTCGAGTTTAAAATTAATTTAAGAACGTCTCACAAAGGAAAACGCCAAATAAGAAACAATATTTTACGACACAAACTTTCATAATTTCAAAACTTTTTTCGGTCTATTATCTTATACAGACAGCCCTGCATGTAGAAATGTTACCTCGGTGGTATTATCACAGATTACATAAAATAATCCAATCTTTTGAAACAATGTCGATATTCATTTTTAACATAATTATTACCTACTTACTGTTAGATGAAGGTAAACAATAAACCATTTTTTAATTGTAAATCTATAATACGTTTTACAATGTGAAAATTATAATAATTATAATAATTACTAACAATTTCAATAATTTTAATAAAAATTTATTTTCTTAATATATAAAATTTATATAAAACAACTTCGTCCGCGTGGAATTTATTTTATCTAATCAATTTTTCGGGACATAAAGTAGTCTTGGTCCTTCCTCAGGATGCAAGCTATTTCCCTGCCAAATTTCATCAGTGGTTTAGCCATAAAAATGTATCAAACAAACAGACAGACAAATTTACTTTCGTATTTATAATTAAAGATTGAAAAAAGTTTTTCAACTAATGCGAAAAATGCAACTATTGTAATTTTTATTACATATCTCCATCGATTTCAGAAAACTGGTTTGATTGAACTCAATTTGAAATCAACTATTTGCAATTATTTTACCTTCCAGCAACTATTTTACAATTTCCAACTATTTGCCTTTTTTCTCCAACATTAAAAAGTATGTATTGAAAAAAATCATTATATAAAGATAAATTTGAAATAATTCTAATTATTAATATTGATTTTTTAGTAACAATAAGTATAAGCTATAGGCTGTTACAATTTACAATAGTTGTTGTATGTACATATGTATGTACAATGTACATGTATTCCACTTATGATTATTGTGCAAACAAAAAATATTACACATGTTTATAGAAATTAAATATATATATATGAGCATTTCCAGTAGTTTTTTAAAAAACAGGGCGCACGTATGTCACCGATTTTGCTCCCAATTTTTTTTCTCAAAGTACATATCAAAAAAACATGTTTCCCAAAATCTTTTCCCCCCGCCCCCTTTTTTGGCCGAATTACGATTTTTTAAACTTTTGAAATCGAGCGAAATTAGACTTTTTTCGATAGTACCTTATTTTTCAAAATGTCCCTTATTATGCATGTTATAGGGCTCATTTTCTTCGTTTTTTGTTGATCTTTCATTTGAAATCGGTTTCAGAGCCGAATATTCAATTTTGGCCGAATGCGGTACCAAAACATTAAGTTTGATTTTTTGTAAAAATAGTCGATTTTGAAATTGCCGCCAAATATTTTAGTTTCAACCAAAATACTTCCGACAAAGGTCATTTTATTCTATTTTTTATGTAGTTTCCAAATATTTATAGATTTTTTAATTTGGTCAAAAACTTTTAAAGTTACATTTGTTTTAAGATGTCTTATTTTTCAAAAAGCGCTATATTCACATCATTAAAACTTTTTTCTCTATACTCCAAATTACACCAAATTTTGGCAAAAGTTTCCTTTATTTATCCTTAAAACAACCCTCAAAAAACATTTTTTCATATTGAGCTCCTAAGTGAGATATAATTTTTATAAAACACCTAATTACTCGTGGATTAAAGATAAGAATTTACAGGAATTTTCAGTGTTTCTGAAATATCGGGGCTCCTGATAATCGAATAAAAAATATAGCACTTAATTCGTTATTAAATTCCCTACAAATCTACATAAGTTAAATTTTTTTAGATTAATTAAAAAACCTATAAAAAAATAAAAGCCGAGCGAGCGCAAGCGAGCCAGTCTTAGAAATGAGTACATACCTATTAAACAACGAAGTTATGAGACACTATTACATTTAAAGTTGTTATTAAATAAATTAGGAATCGATGTACAAAGTTTTTATTTATTTGTAGGTTTTGTAATTAATCTAAAAAAATTAAACTTATGTAGATTTGTAGGGAATTTCATAACGAATTAAGTGCTATATTTTTTATTCGATTATCAGGAGCCCCGATATTTCAGAAACACTGAAAATTCCTGTAAATTCTTATCTTTAATCCACGAGTAATTAGGTGTTTTATAAAAATTATATCTCACTTAGGAGCTCAATATGAAAAAATGTTTTTTGAGGGTTGTTTTAAGGATAAATAAAGGAAACTTTTGCCAAAATTTGGTGTAATTTGGAGTATAGAGAAAAAAGTTTTAATGATGTGAATATAGCGCTTTTTGAAAAATAAGACATCTTAAAACAAATGTAACTTTAAAAGTTTTTGACCAAATTAAAAAATCTATAAATATTTGGAAACTACATAAAAAATAGAATAAAATGACCTTTGTCGGAAGTATTTTGGTTGAAACTAAAATATTTGGCGGCAATTTCAAAATCGACTATTTTTACAAAAAATCAAACTTAATGTTTTGGTACCGCATTCGGCCAAAATTGAATATTCGGCTCTGAAACCGATTTCAAATGAAAGATCAACAAAAAACGAAGAAAATGAGCCCTATAACATGCATAATAAGGGACATTTTGAAAAATAAGGTACTATCGAAAAAAGTCTAATTTCGCTCGATTTCAAAAGTTTAAAAAATCGTAATTCGGCCAAAAAAGGGGGCGGGGGGAAAAGATTTTGGGAAACATGTTTTTTTGATATGTACTTTGAGAAAAAAAATTGGGAGCAAAATCGGTGACATACGTGCGCCCTGTTTTTTAAAAAACTACTGGAAATGCTCATATATATATATTTAATTTCTATAAACATGTGTAATATTTTTTGTTTGCACAATAATCATAAGTGGAATACATGTACATTGTACATACATATGTACATACAACAACTATTGTAAATTGTAACAGCCTATAGCTTATACTTATTGTTACTAAAAAATCAATATTAATAATTAGAATTATTTCAAATTTATCTTTATATAATGATTTTTTTCAATACATACTTTTTAATGTTGGAGAAAAAAGGCAAATAGTTGGAAATTGTAAAATAAATACATTATAAATACATTTTTTAGCTCCTAAAATCTATCTAAAATCGACAATAACATGCTTGTTGATTTCACTAATCGATTAAATCGAAATTAAGGGGGAAAAAAATCAATATAGTAACTATTTCATTTAAAATAACAACTATTTTTCTAATCTCTATTTAAAATATTAGTATGGATTGTTAGTAAAGAAACATTTAATATAAGTATAAAAATTATTGGTGTTTCCTACCTTTATTTGTGTTCTAGCACACTATGCATAATTTAAAAAAAATAGTACATTATAAAATTGATCAATAAACGAAACAAAATCAAGCCGACTGCAAAAACACGTCACAAAATAGTGGAAAGAGGAACAAAAGCGCTCATTCAGCTGTTTCCGGCTTTGTGCTGAAAACATGTTAGCGTCATCGACAAACACTCGGAGACCTCCACAACAACTGATTGATATATCGCCGATATTCAGTCCGCGTTTGTCTAAAAAACACACAAAACAATCCTCCCGCGGTGTCGCGCTGTTGTCCGTCATATCATTGACACATATCATTGTATGAGTGGATGAGGATGATAGGGGGTTTCAATAATTTTATCTATATTTGATGCAGTGGTGGTTTTAGAAAAATAAATAAAATACCTTTTACAGTATAAATTCGCTTATGGAACATAATTTCACATTAACGAAAACAGATTTCACACAAATGGAAACAGAATTAACATATAGGACAATTAATTTATCAAGTGTGAAATTAATATAAAAAAAAAGTTTTTTATTCCTTATAATATTAAATATACATGTTAATTATATCCCATTTCAATAAGGTCTTCCAGGCGCACTGATGCAGCATAATATCGTTCGACATGGATTGTATATCCAAGATGTTATGACATCTCTTAAATTGCCGCATTAGCAATGTTTTTTTAAAGTGGAGTTCCTTTAAACCGTTAGTAAAACGACATATACAGGGAAGAATGTATGTAGGTATATTGAATTATACATGTGCTAACAATCAAGCACAAATCATTTTAAAATTTTGAATGCGTATTTTGGAAGACATTGCTCCATGTCGAACGATATTATACTGTATCATTGTACCAGGACGATCTTATTAAATTTTGTGGGATTTGGTTAACCCCTGTGTAGGGTCCTAAGGTTAATATAATAGGAAATGAAAAACCTTTAAACATGTATTATTTTGTTAAAAAAATAATTTTCCTATAATACCTATGTGAAATTATATTTCATTTGTGCGAAATCAGTTTTCGTTAGTGTGAAATTATATTTCATTTGTGTGAAATCTGTTTTCGTTAATGTGAAATTATGTTTCATAAGTGTGAATTTATACTGTCTGGGATTGTCGGTTCTGTTATAGAAAGTAAAAAAGCTCTTCGGTTTAAATAAAATTTATTTTATAAGGTTTTCTTTAAGATATTGATTTCAAATTCAAATACTTATTTCCAAATTCAAAAAAGCGAATCCCATATCACCCAATAGTTTTTATTTATGCCTAAAATATTTTTTTCAACAAAAACTAATTTAAAAAAAGTGTTTTTTTTCTATGTAGGTACTCTTCTCCGGCGATTTAAACTCAAAATTTAGATTATTATTATATATTTAAGCACTTTTGTTGCTTAAATATAGTATTTTTATAACTGGTTTTTGTTTTAAAGGAATGCTTTCAAATAAAAACATTTTTATTCATGGCATTCATTCACTGCTTATGATTTTATTTTTTTAATATTTCATATACAGTCTAATATGAAACCCTAAAAGTGCTTATTTAAGGATTTCAAACCATAGGTATACATTATAAATAAAAAAAGTAATATTACAAAATAATATAACAAAAAACATATCTCATCTCAAAATAATTGAATTGTACGAGTCTTATACATGTATATTAATTATTTTAGTAGATATGCGATACCAAAAACTTTTAAACTTGCCCTTATTACTAAATAATCAGGGAACAAATGAAATTTCCTTTGTGAAATTCACAATTCATCCTGCTCCGACATTAATACACTTATCCGAGATATGAATGTATAAAACTGAAACAAGTTATTCCGAAATTGCGTTAGACAAACATTTCCAACGGAATATGCGGCGGGAACATCAATTTAAACGTAAGCTAAATATTGGCTGTGAGGCTAGAATATATAACTCAATTATGTTTCCATTGACGTACAAATCAAGTCTGTTTTAGCAGAGTCCTTCAAACAAAAATAAACGTATTTAAGAGATTTCAAGAAAACTCGCTATTGCTTCAAATATATCTTACAAAATAAGGTTCTTTCACAACGGTCATCTATAATACACAATGCAAAATTAACTGAAGAATCATTTTAACTTCTATTGCCAATTTCTAAAAAAAATGATAGTAAAAGTTAAAACTGTAGAGTAGACATTAATTTACGGCTCCGTCACTTTGTTGTCCATCTGTTCGTCAAAGATCCTTTTTCTCAGAAACGGCCAGAGTTATCAAGTTAAAATTAATATCAAATACTAATATAAAACATAGTCCTATAAAAAATTCAAGTTTGTAACTCGATCAATGCTATAAACAGATACGGCCTTTCAAAGCGTATTTTGATACTGACAGATTGACTAACTGATCATCAGATACGTCCCGTTAACCTAGAATATTGACATTTGGCACGAAGAAAGGTCGCATAGCATAAGTTACAAAAAAATCCGAAAATCATTAATTTCTAATTCTATGTGGAATTATTACGTGACAAACATAATTTTGCGGTTTTTTTCATACAGCATCAACGTAAAGACGACTAAGGAATTAGGTTCATTATCTACGTAATTAACTATTGTCAATAATTATGTAACTTGTCTGTCTTTTTTTACAAGCTTTTATTTAACTTCACCTGTTAGCATGTATGTACCTATGTTCAGAACAAATATTGCAAACCAAATTTTGACTAGTTTTTTTATTAAGTTAGAACTTTGAAATTTTGGAGACGTGTATAAGTCCAATGACAATGCAATATAGTATATCTAATATTGTTCTAAATTCAATATGGCGGACGCCCCAAAATAGCGGATTACTTTTTTCATCACACCCCCCTTGATATGGGTATTAAATTAGTAGTCGGTCAATAACTAAACATTTGAAAATACATTATATGTAAAAAATATTTTTTTTAAACAAGCTTTGACGTGTACAAAAATGAAAAAAATGAGTATAGTTTAAAAAAACAGATATAATGTATTATATTGAATTTATTGTCTTAAAGGCTAGTCACACGAATATGTATCAGTACTGCGCAATGTATTTAATAACTAACTTATCAATATTAAATTAAAAACAAGATTAATAATTATTAGTGACTCCCTTGGGCCTGTCTTGCAGAGTAAAGTTTTTCGAAAGAAAATACAATTAAATTACATATAAACTTATTATTATTATTTCAGTGAAAATTATTGTATGGGGGGGGGGCACGATAAGAATTGTGATTGAAAATTGGGTCGCAAATACTAAAAGGTTGAGAAACACTGCGTTTAAGCAGGTATGTATTTTCCTAACGATGATACTTAGTTACAATCAATGTCAAAGAAAATGGACTTTTCGCACGCAACAAGCTTTTAAGACAATAAATTCAATACAAAAGATTATAAGGTACCTGCGGCAAATAAGGCACAGGGTGTAATAACGTCCAAGTAAAAAAAACACATTTGCAATAGTTTGATCGGTCTGAATTTTTATATACACATAGAAGGTAATTATACAAAGCTAACTACACACCGAATAGTCTCTCACCGCGCTAACATTTCGGTACATCTGAGTTTGTTGCGAGAGATGGTAACGAATGCTCAATTTTATAAAAACAACAAACAAATAATCTTAATTTTTGTTAAATTGTTTTATATATTTTTTGTTCAGTTAATAGTTTGATTCTTAAAGTTTATGGTGCAAGTTGATTTCTATTGTTTTTTAAGTTTCTGCTTTATAAAATAAAATAAAATTTACCGTTGTACCTTAGGGATATTAAGGCCCACTAAATTTACATAAGATTGGACTTTTTATTATTTATTACAATTTATGATCACATATTTTGTTCTAGATTGGTATGTCATTTTTATTTACTAATAGTTCTATAAAAAAATCATTTACAACGAAGAAATAGCGTGGTCTGGCGAGAGTTTATGGATGCAGCATCGGCACGTTATGGATAAACATAAATGTTAAAATAAAATTATTAATTGTTTATTCATTAGCTGTAATTAAGCAAACATTACGCCAAATGTTGATTAAAACATAGTTCCCATACTAAATAACATTATAATTATCTGAAAATGTTTAATTTAGTTAAATGGCCTTATTATATCACCATAGTTTAATAACGCCCAAAGTTACTTTTTTTAAAGATGTCTTAAAAATGAAAGAAATATTTAAGTAATGTAGGTTTTCATACTTCTTTAGATTAATAATAAACAAAAGTTTACCATTAACATAACCTTTTTAATATAAATTACTTATAACCCGAAATATAGCATTTTTAATTAAGGTGGGCCTTATTTGTCTCCATTACCTTATGTGTTTCAGTGATTACTTCGATATTACTTTAAACTATATTTATTTCGTTTTAGTACGCTTGTTTTAAAAAAATATCTTTTACATATAATTTATAACTGAATATATGTAGATTTGCTACAACCGTGGCGACAGCGCCGAAAACCTGTAGCGTACCAAGTAGTAGCACTGCGTTATTTAGATAAGGTCCGCCTTATTTTGAAATTGAAAGTAAATAGCCATTTCAATTGTTTAATCTTCCGTTATCTATGCTGTTGGTAGTTTCAGAATCGTGCGGTTTCGAGAATATTGGAATTTTGTGTTGTAAAATATTTACTTAATACGACTGATTAAATGAAAATCACTGATGTTTTCATTAAGTTATTTGTCACAAACGTTAAAGTTAGAACGAAACATGGTTTAATATTTGCGTAACCATTACTGACCTTTTCCTGGATTCGTGTATTTTAATTAATATTTTATTTATTTATCGTTCATTCTCATCACAAAATATTGTTTCGTTATAAAATATTACATTGTTTAATTTTAATTGGTATTTACCTAAAATGCCCTAATTAGTTGTGGTATAAGAAATTATGAGAGGAATTTTGTCTTGGAGCATTCTTGGTCAATAACATTATTAAGTACGTATTGTAAAAACAGGAATGCTTTATGTATAAAATATTACACAGGATTACAAAAAAGTACTATGTTTTTATATTTTTAAGCGCAGGACACTAATTTGATCCCCATAATTTTTGCAAGAAATGGAAAATTTATATCAATTTGATGATAAATTTTTTGATCAAATCCAGAGAATGGATTTTGTAGATCAGACTTTTCTCTAAACTACTTTTTATATCGCTGTATACGACCAAAAGTTAAAACCACAGCTTTAACTTTGAAAGCCTATAACTAGGAAACAAATGATCGTCAAAAACAAATTTAAGAGTAAAATCTGATCTACAAATGCAATTTGGTATAAAAAAACATCAGTGTTTTGTAAGCTCTCATAATTGATATAATTTTATTTGCTATTTTTAATGGTTGTAAACTGAACTGGTTCAAATAATTCAAGTCATTAAAAAGACTCATTTTACCGTACATAGACTGAATTACAAATTACCCCCCTTGTGCATGTCGTAGTCTATTTTTTAAATAATTCATTTAAATGAAATACTAATTCACAAGATAGCTACAATTAGCTACATGCAAGTGAGGTAGGTATGTAGTTCAAAGGCTGAAACTCCTTATTGACATTTTATTCTAATTTTAGTACACAATGTAAAATCCCTTATTCTTTTCGTAGACTCATAATTTTCATGTAAAATAACTTTCACAGTAACTGTAAATGCTGTGCAGGGAATACTGCTACTTTTCGGTACAAAAACTTTTATATTTTGATATTGCAAAACAAAAGTTTGACATTATCATCTTGGGTAAAAATGAAGGCACAACTTTGTTACCCAGACATCTATACATGAAAGTTTTGTTAGTCAATGTAAATATCGACATTCATGAGGGAAACTTTGATATTAAATTTAAAAGACATTGCCAACATGTGTATAAATTATATATCGATAAAATATTTAATGGCGGCTGGTTCAAAGTTTGTGGACGATACAACAACAAAATATCATTACTAATCAATTTCGCTACATTTATTCTTAAACTTTTTATTTTATGCATGTCATCGTAAGCGTATATAAATATTTCATTATATTTTAATAGAAATATGCGAAGAAAAAAACAAAATCAATGACACTATAAGGTAGTCTTGGATAATATTTCAGTGTTGGACATTTGTTTAGTTAAATCTACTAAATTATAAAAGTGTTTTATTATATCTTCAAATGTCGGCTGGAATTATCTTCTTCCGACAAAAAATATTGGTTGATATTTGATTACTGCTATAACGGAATCATAATCTATAGACACTTTAGTATAAAACAGCTTAATTTTATGAAAATTGACAAATGGGTGATAAAATGGTGGACATTTAAACTAAATACTTAGTGTCATCTATATTTATTAATTATTATTTTATCATGGCATCTATTTTACATTGTTTCAAAATTTACGATTTTTTATTTTATAACTTTTCTTTATTTTATAACTTTTGTGTCATAGTACTTATCATCAGCAAGTATCCATCACTGGATGTCCATGACTGGTTTTACTTTGTCCGTTATTGAAGAAAAAGATAAACTAAATGAAAGATTTTGACTAAAAAAAAGAAACTTTATTTGCGGACTTTAGTAATTAAATTGATTTAATAAAGTACTTGTTTTATTAGTAACTTGAGTTAATGAGAAAAAAATAAACTCATTTTCAAAAATCGTATACCTTGCTCTTAAAGTGGCTAATTGTAATCCTGTACCTAGTTAGCATCTAAAAATATATACCTGAAGTTTTGTTAATTCGAATTATATTCTTTAATAATCCCATTACTGTAAAAATATTTGGACTTATTATTGACTACAATTTTTTATTATATCATCAAGTAAGTTATACTATTTATTCTATTTAAATCTTTATATGAAAACAGCATACATCCACAAAATTTATAATATATTATATTGAATTTTCAAATCGTCTTTCTCTTGTCGGGAAATTTCTGTATTACATAACGTTATTGATTCAATAATACTAATTCTAAATCCAATTTTCAACATCATTTTTCTCAATTTTTTTTACCTTGTAACTGTAAGATATTTTTATCATTAAAATTTTATTAGTAACTAATGGTATAATAAAAAAATACAGAGTGCGACTAAAAAGACGTCGATTACGTCATATATCATACATGTACGACACCGCGTAAAAAACGACAAATACCAAATTGTAGAAAGTTATCCAGTAAGAAATTTTGTTTCATAAAGATTATATTTTAGGCTCAGGAATCAATGTTTTTAACGTCCGCGCACACTAAAGATTTTTAGTCGGCCGATAGTTCGATCGGGTTCAAACTGGAAACTGATTTGTTTCCGATTAATCAGTTTTGTTGGTGGTGGGTGCACATAGAGTGTTTTTTATTTTTATTTTTTCGGTCCCGCAGGCCTATGTTTTAGCTTTGGATCAAAAGTTAATTGTCCCAAAATTTCAGACTCATAGATTAAACCTGTGGGCGGCGCAAACCGAGTCTTTTTCCCATTTGATTAACATGGGAAAAATTACTTTTTTACTTACGCGTGAATATCTCGTTAAAAAAAATTTATTAAAAATTTCTCAGGGGAATATTTTGTAGATAATTAAGTGCTCAATTCATAAATCCATTAAATTTTAAGAAATGTTTGTTCAAAAATTATTATAAAAATTGGATTTTACTTTTTATGATAATGTTTAAACGAACATATCAATATTTTTTGTAAGATATTTAATTCTCTATGATATGCTGCTGTAAGAAACTAAAATAAATTAATTTTTCAACGAGATATTCACGCGTACGTAAAAAAGTAATTTTTCCCATGTTAATCAAATGGGAAAAAGACTCGGTTTGTGCCGTTTGATCTATGAGTCTGAAATTTTGGGACAATTAACTTTTGATCCAAAGCTAAAACATAGGCCTGCGGGACCGAAAAAAAAACACCCTAGTGCACACACATACATAGCTCACCATACTGATTGCCAGTCGACCGATAATAAAATTGTAATCGGTCAGACCTTTTGATTATTTAGTTTTATTTAGTCGATCAATTTTTAATCGATATGTGTGTTCTATATAACTAAATCGATTATACTTTCGGCCGATTAAAAGTCTGTAGTATGTGCGGGCTCTTACTTTTATTTTTTATTCATCCTGTACGATCTACAAATAATAAAAAATCAATAAACTATAAAATAAGGTAAAGTCACTAGTTATGGCCGCTATAAGAGAAAGTTTTCGTTTTTTTTTGGATTAATGGGCTTGTTTTTTGTAATTTTCATGAACACATGTTACTAATAAAACAAGTAACTCTTTATTTAATCAATTTATTTATCAATATAAATATAGTTTGTTTTTCAAATTATAGCCTTTTATTTTCTTCATGTTTTTTTCCAGTAATGGCAAAGGTAAAACCAGTGATGGACACTTGCTAATGA
Source organism: Sialis fuliginosa (assembly GCA_961205875.1). NCBI lineage: Eukaryota > Metazoa > Arthropoda > Insecta > Megaloptera > Sialidae > Sialis > Sialis fuliginosa. The sequence continues at coordinate 27,781,785 of OY540809.1, read as the reverse complement.
TTCCAAAATGATAAGTATATGCGACACAAAAGATATAAAACAAACAATTGTCAAATTTGAAACAATTTTAAGCAGTTGTTATGATAATATAATAATTAATATATAAATTATACTAATAATTTGTATAAAGTCCACTATTTTGACACCTATTGGCCGATTATCATCAAATCACGTTGTAATACAGTTAAATGTATATAGATTAATATTCAGAAATTGTAGTAATCAAATATCAACACATATGTATTTCTAATTCAGTAAAAATTTGTCATTACTGGGGCCCTTGCCAAGACTGGTGTCACTACTTTATCAATTTATGTTTTTCTAATATAACCTTTTATAGTCTAAAAAGAAAGTGTTAGTAAAAAATAAAATAAAAAACGTTCATAAAAGAAAATGAAAATTAATGAAAAATTCCCACCTGTCGAACATTTGCGGTATAGCAGCGTTTTAAAATATTCATACTACATCACACAATACTTGTATGTGAAATCTCACCGAGCACTGAATTAAAACATTCATTGAAAGGAGTCGTCTTGCAGAACAAATAGAAACACAATAAAAAAAATATAAAGCGAGAGAACACGAAACAAAGAAAAAGAGAAAATCCACTATAATTATTGTTGAGAGAGATGGGATGTGGCGTGTCGAGCATTCCGCAAATATTAAAAAGCACGCAAAGAGGCCGCTATGTGCGGTATTCAGTATACGAACGTACATACATACAAGTGTGTGTGAGAGAGACAGAAGTTTAATGCGGGCTAGGAAGATTGAATTATTATAATAATTAAATAGTTAGATGTATTGCGCGTGTATATAGTAGGTAGTTTTAGATTTCATTGTCTTTTGGGTACATTCTTGAATAATTTTATTTAATATCTCTTTAATTTTATTATAAAAGTAATTTTAATTTAAAACTATTCTTCACCAGTATGTATTTTTGTTTCCTCGCAATATCGTTTTAAAATGAGACAAAAAAATTGTTCTCCGATTTCAAAATTTTTAATTGATTTTTCCGTTTCAGGTCAAGAAAAACAATTTTCGTACCGTATCTGTCTGTCTATCTAGTCCAGTAAACGAAACAATTTAATAGGAAATTTTCCGGAACAGTGAGGAGTGGGGCTTCACCAAAAAAAATGGGGTAAAAGTGTGAACATCGCGTTTTTACCCCGTTTTTTCGATTTATTTCAAAAACTAAATCAACGATGGGGTTATATTTATATTATGGTTGATATTTGTAACTGATACTCAAACAAATCAATTGAAACCAGTTAGATAAAATTTAACCAAAAAACACTCCTTCCAGAGGATGAAAAAGCCGTAAAATTGTTGATTTTCGGTCCTTATCAGTAAAAATTGAATAATTCTGGGGTACATCATCGCACAGACTCCTATATTGGCTTAAATTCTTCCCAAAGCTCCAAAGAAATAAGATCAACTATAATATAGTCAAATATGAATAGCTTTACCAATGTTCATTATATTCCTATATCGTATGGATTATTTAATTTTTAATAAAACGGCCAAATGCGTGTTGGGCACGCACATGATAAATTTCCACAGTCATTACGATTTATAAACAAAAGTTATTTAAATTTTTTTATAAACTATTCTAGCTACAGTGTTCGTTATAATTTTCATTGAAAGTACTAACTAAAAGTTACATTCTGGATTTTTTTTATAGATTTTTTGCATCGATAGTTTAGAAAGTAGAAGTGGGGAGGGAACTCTCTGATAACGATATTTGCAAATATATCGTGATTGAAGGATTAAAATCAAAAGATTATTTTACATTTTTTGTTGCATTTTAGGAGACCTATCTAATGACATCCCACTCAATGGGGTAAGTGAAAAAAAATGCGAGTTCACTTTTCTGTATATGAGAGGGGGGTCCAAAATAATTTTGACAGTGTTGGTTATAATTTTCAGTGGAAGTAGGTACTAATTAACATTCTGAATTTTTTTCAGATTTTTTGAATGGATAGTTTCGAAAATAGGTGGGGGGACGCTCTGATAACAACATTTAAATGCAAATATATCGTGACTGAAGGCGGTTAAAATCAAAATATCATTTAACATTTTTTGTTTCATTTTAAGTGACTTAACTAATGACACCCCACTCAATGGGGTAAATGAAAAAAATGTTAATTCACTTTTCAGTTTATGGAAAGGGGGTCCAAAAAAAGTTTTTTTTCAAAAATTCTGTTTTTGTGTTATCAGTCTTCGTCCGTATACCAAATTTCATCTTAATCGGCTTAAAATTTTCGAGGACGGACATGGCGAAACTATAAGGTTTCCTAGTTTTCTACGGAAACCTAAAAATGGTCAACAAAGTAAAAATTTAATTAAAGTTCTTTATCAAATTGATTCAATAATAAAAAACATTACAAAAATACTTTTCAAGAACGATAACATAAATATCACTAGTATGAGTACAAGTGAGAACGTGCCAAGAAATAAATAAATAAAACCCAAGTTTTATGTATGTTCTTTATACTATTATTCAAACATAAAACGTAAGTCTTTTCAAAAGACTAGACAATGTATTAAATGTTTGTAAAAAGGAATACACAAATTCAAATAAACATCGTCAACAGAATTCACTATAAATTAAAATGGTTCTTATTATTTACTTTATATATCTTCTATTTATCTACATATATAATCTAGACACAATTCTGAATTCATGTCGAAAAAAAAGAAGCAACTGAATCATCAACCCTAGAATTTTGACCTTGAGTTGAGGTTTTAAGGTCATTTTGGGGTCAACAAATTTTTTTAAATGGAAACTTTTTAATAATAATTTTTAAAATAATTTTGAAATTATTATCTTAAAATTAGATGTTTGAGAAAAAATGCAGTTAAAATTTTTTTTTTTTATAATTTCATATTTTTGAAATAAAAAAATTTTTTTTAACGAACATAATAAAAATAAATATGTTAAAATTACTATATACGTGAATGTTGACAATTCTGACAGGGGACATCCATACACTGTATTAACCCCAATATATTATATACCAGGATTTATTAATTATTTTATACACTAACGTATTTACTCTAATCAAAAATAATTATTTGCAAGATGCAAAAAATAAATAAACTCTTTTTAACCCCATTCAACATTTCTTTTAACAGAAATAGTACACATCACAATTAAATTAATAAAAAAATATGCCATTGAATCAAACAATTTTATTGACATCTACCTGACAAATCCAGCTTGATAAAGGGCTGCTTATGTCGCAATCCCTTGTCTCCGCGAAAGCCCATTAACAGAGATACTTCGCGGGATGACGCGTTCGTGTCTGGGAACACGGTTTCGACAATAAATCTCCATGATAAAAGTGCAGTTAGCGAATTTACCGGCTTTACACAATGCTGCTACATACGGTTCTGTTCCACGATTAAAAACTCGTTTAGTTCGGTTCGTTCTTATCTTTTAACTTTGAAACAGTATCACCATCATAACCATTAACCAATTAAAAGTTAATGCATTGTTCTTCCTGTATTATGATATAGTTTAGTAGTATTTAATATAATAATTTTGTTTTTGGTAAACACATTAGCTTTTGTACAAATTTATATCTGATTATAAATAGAAATAATGCCATTTTTTATGATCAATAATACTTAATTAATATTTACGAATAATAATAAATAAATCAGCTGTTATTGAATGATATTAATATACATGATGTAGAATTTAACTATGGAAAATAAGGAAATTCTTTAGCCCCCTCTTAATATGACTGCAAAATCGTAAATATAAATTTTTTTTTGTAAATAAGCTAAATCTTCTATTAGCTTTAAATTTCGTTCTCGAAATTAGCCATTAGCTTCAAAAGAACTCTTAAAAAAATTTTAACAAAATTATTCCATACAATATTTGCATACCTAATGTTTCGTAAAATGTGTTATAATTGCCAATATTTAATATATTTTAAACCATATAATATGCCCACGGTCCTATATAAACGACAGTTTAAAAACGGATTTTTTGTTAATGCTGCAAGATGCTACCATCCATCGAAACTGTATAACAAAAATGTAATTTCAAAAGAATATAGTTTGATCGTTGAAATTAGAACTGTTAAAACGTAATATTATTAATAAATTAAAACAAAATGGGTTTGATCGAAACTCCGCACTGCGATTGTGATAACACCTCCATATCTGACACAAAACACATCATTATGGCATGCAAAAAATATTCAAAAAAACCTAACAAACTATGGACAGAACTATACAAGTCTTGAGGCTTCCGCGGTGATCTTGATATGGATCTTGGCTTCTGTGTGTAAGCCACGTCGATTTGGTTGTGTTATCGGCCAACGTTTCGTCACACATTGCAATGGACATCCAATAACACGACCAAACCGACGCGGCTTACACCCAGAAGCCAAGATCCATATGGACAGAACTAACAAAAAAGAACATTGATATCAGAAACAAAGAATACGCAGCGCTAATATCGAATAGTAAAATATACAAAGACCTCATGAACTTTAAAAGCTAGTGTTTAAAGTGATTTAGACATTCAAATACCACATATCCAGTGATGAGAACTCAGTTTGAGTTTCGATTACGACTAAAAAATATTGAACGAAAAAATATCACGAAAATTATTGTTGCTAATTGTACTTGATATTTCATTCATTTCACATATTCATATCTGACGTATAAATATGCCTTGTTAATTTGGATAGTTGTAAATAATAAGGAGCCCGATTTTTAGTAAAATTAAAAAATTAAATATCTTTAATATATGTTATCTGAATTAATTAATATTCGTAATTAATACAAATAAATTGTAGCAATGGCTCATACGTGGGAGATGAAAAAACCTCTAGCCTGGAGGTCAAGAGCTAAAGAGTCCCGGCATGGGGAGCAAAAATAAAAATCAGTGAATGGTATATTTACGTATTTAAAATTTTAACTGAATGGCCGAAAACAGCCATTCAAACATAGGTACCTATGGATTTTTTTTATTGAGAAGACCGAAAAAAAAACTAAGGGGACTCGCCAACAATTTCAGTCTAGAGGTCCATGATAGGATGTGAGTGCTATGATTGAAGCCATTACAAATATATTTTGTATTATAATACATTATATTATATTAAAATAATAAACTATTAAATCAATTATTTATTTATTTTCATCTCAAATGAGGAATTTAAAATTTGTTCCCAATTTGAAAATATATAGTCACTATTTGAAATTGATTATTTCCAATATGAAATTGTTTAATTTCAATTTGAAATTGATTAGTCTCAATTTGAATTTGAAAAGGTATAGATGAATGAGGTACTTTCCAGAAAACCAAAGAATAGTTCCTGAATGACTGATATCACAGTAATCTAATAAAAATCTCCGACGAGATCAAAATGTGTACATTATGCAGCTAGTTAAAAATTTAACAGCGATGTTACGTACGCCATACATCCGAAGAATTAAAACATTTCATATTAAATTAAATTTAGTTGCATTTTATTGTGAGTCAAACACTTTTATTTTGTCATAGCCTTGCTTGATGAAGGGCGAGATATGTCTCAATTTCCCCGTACCGGAGCCCATTAACGGATACTCCGCGGGCCGACGCGTTCGTGTCTGGGGACACGTTTTAGACAATAAATCTCTATGATAAAAGTGCAGTTAGCGAATTTACCGGCTTTACACTAGCACAATGCTCTCTGTTCCATGATTAAAAACTCGTTTACTTGTGCCATTTATTCTTATTCATTGACGTATGCTTAATGCGTTTAGTTGTACTGGAGTTTGGAGAAAATATTTTAACAGCTTATTTTTAATCGTTTAGAAGAAATTATCTTATTATGTGAGTGAAAATAATATTATTATTATACAAGTCAATTTATGTAAATTTAAATTAAATAAATAAACGAAAAATGATATCAGAATTTGTACAAAAACAGCAAATATCTTTACATTTGAAGAGATATTATTTTTAGAAAAACATTAATATTTAATCTCGCAATTACAATTTCAATTGTATAATTTAAATGTTGACTTTTAACTTTGGTATGTAAATCGTTATATTTGAATATAAAGTATATATATCGTTCTGTTTATATTTCTTTACTAGGTATATCATTTTATGTAATAAAATAACTAAATAAATATATTTTTTTATCTTTTTTTAAGATTTGAAGTAAGCATATCATATATAACAACAATTAAATTATGTATGTATTATAAAAAAGTATCATTTCTCTCAAAAATAAAAATTAATATCATAAAACATAATTTCTATATCTACCCACTAAGCTTTTTATTTGATATAAATTTTGTTATTGGATTTTATAAATATATAAATATTTTCTATAAATAAGAATTCTTATACAAGAAAATTATTATTATTATTAAAAAAACAGTTAATTTAAAAGATGAAACATATTTGAAAGAAAACAGTTATTTTTGTAGTGACAAAATTCCAATACAATAAATTAACGTTAGTTTTTTTCGACTCACAAATAAAATCAATTTCGGCTCTTTTGTAAAAAAGTTTACAGAAAATCACACCGGAAATACTTGTCTTCTATTGTTTTACAATTTCTCAATTGAGTGTTTCCTGTTGTGGGTGTTGATTTTATATCATGTTTTAATTTTACTGATTGATAGAATTTTATATAAATAGATAATTTTCGAAACAGTTTCGAATTTCTTATTGACATTAATTTTAATAAGTATAAGCGTCAATTATTTTTATATCCGTATTTTGTTACAGGATGTTTTAAATAACTTGAAATTGGAGAATTTTTATTTACTCGCAAGGTAAATATAAAAAATTAATGGTTTATATACAAAGGACAAAGCACTTTAACAAATTGATAGCCACGAAGCAAATAATAACGATATATTTTATTCTATAATAATTGGTAGGAAGTAAAATACATATATATATTTAATAAAAATCCTTTCAATATAAGTATTTAAAAAAAAATTATATGACATATAAAATATTAATTAATAGTAATTATATTTTTTATTGTATAACCTACGTTTAAGTAAATTTTAATTGAGTATTGGATGAAAATTGAATTTTTCTTTTATTTAATTTTTGTTTAAGATTTCTTCACATCTTACACATAAATAAACTAGGGGATTTTTTGTTTACATTATTCAAGGTCCATAATTATTGCTTAGCAATTGTTTATTTATTTATTTTTTGATTCTATTGGCACTGAATAGATTCCATAGCGGAAATTCGCAAAACTAACTTATGATAGATAAAAATACGAACAACTTATCGTTTTGTTCATAATTTTTTTCAAGTTTTTACATAAACAAACAAATTGTGCAGTAAATTACGATAATTGAAGTGTTAAGATGGATATGAATAATGATAATAATTCGGGCAAGACATACACGAGTGTATGCCATAAGGGTTCCGAAGTACGTACTACGTGAAATGTTTGGAACCACTTACAGGTGCATTTTTAAGTTAAAGTTAAAATATAAAAAAGTGTCAAGTTCTACTAATTGAGATCTATATTTTGACATACCACATGCCTAGATATCAAAAAAAAAAAATTTTATAACGCCCCTCCCTATAATTCCAAAATTTAAAATTATATTGTTGACTTTAGTATTTGTCGTTGGTGGTCCCTCCAAAGCCTCGTTACCAAATTTTTTTCAGATTTTTTGAACCAGTAGTTACAGAGATAGAGAGGGGGGGGACAAAATAAAACACTGCTTTTAGCCCCCTACAGGCGCCATTTTTGAGTTAGAAAAAAAATAAAAAATATGGTCATGTTCTACGAGTTGAGATGTACATTTTGACATATCACATGCCTAGATATGAAAATAAAAATTTTAAATTCTCTTACACCCCTCCCTATTATTCAAAAATTTAAAATTATATTGTTGACTTTAGTATTTGTCGTTGGTAGTCTCACCAAAGCCTCGTTACCAAATTTTTTTCAGATTTTTTGAGCCAGTAGTTACAGAGATAGAGGGGGGGGGACAAAATAAAACACTGCTTTTAGCCCCCTACAGGCGCCATTTTTGAGTTAGAAAAAAAATAAAAAATATGGTTATATTCTACTAATTGAGACGTACATTTTGACGTGCCACACGTCTTAGTATACAATTTTTTTGTTTTTTGGATTTGCTTTAAAGCCCCCTACAGGCACCATTTTTGATTTAGAAAAAAAATAAAAAAAGGCTCAAATTCCGCTTGTTTGGTTATACATTTTAACGTGCCACATACCTTGGTATAAAAAAAAATATTTTTTTGACCTAGCTTTAGCTCCTTATTGCCCCCCCTGAAAAATTATTTATTTAATAAATTTGTACATATTTTACTAGAGGGTGTCATTTTACATGTTCAGTAAAAATTTCAAGTTTCTTGCTTATATAGTTTAGGAGCTATTTAGCGTTGAGTGAAAAGGACGGACGGACGGACGACAAAGCGATATTAATAGGGTTTCTTCGGAACCCTAAAAAAGGAAACACTTACTACTGTCAACATTTCACTTTTAATATACTGTTCACCCTCGCGAAGATGTTTTATAGTATTTTTCACTACTTCGTAGATGTCTAATAATGAAATCATAGTAGAATTTTTTTATAGAATAAAAAATTACAATAAACTCGCTCTGTTTATCACACAGAAAATGTCATGCGTTAGTTCCGCATACAGCCACTAGGGAAATTGTCTCGTTACCAATAGTTTAATTTTAATAGTTTTATTCAATTTGTAAAAAAAATGTTTATCATAAAAGTTGTAGAGAACGTTATTTTGTATAATGTATGTACCTATGATTAATTTTTTATTGTTGATATGAACATTTTTTTGTTAATACTTCATTTGTATTATAAATAAACAATCGTTTATTTTTTTATTTTACATAAATTTTTACTTTCTTATACCATGTAGGTATATGAAATATACATTAGTATAAGTAAGTATAGTGAAGCCGATTTTTTTCGAACTCCGGATTTTGACGGAATTATCTATTTTGACCTTCCCTGAATCCATTCTTACTATTTTCGCCATGATGTCTGTGTGTCCGTCTGTCCGTCTGTCTGTCTGTAAGCGCTGTAACTCAAATACGACAAATCGTAGAAGGCTGATATTTTATATTTAAGATTAATTTTTGGCTGGGAAGAAAACGTCCTATTTTTGAAAACGATCTTTCAATCCGGATACGGATGTTTACCTACGTCGATTTTTTAATTTTTCGAATTACTCTGAAACAGTGCGAAATACAGAAAAATGGGCAAGTTAAAAAATGTAGGTAATATCTATATCTATAATTTATGTTCTATTCATTTTTTTGTAAAAACGAATTTTTGAAGAAAAAAAATTATTATAATTCAAATGGTTCATAACAGAGGAGAAATATCTGCCATGAGTGTCATGGGACTTTCTTATACGTATTACAGAGATTGAACAGTGTGTGTATTTGCTGTAGGTAACATGGGACTTTCTTATACGTAATACTGAGAGTGAACTGTGTAGGTGAATCTAAATAATTACATAAAAAAATTATTTCTGGCTAAATCATAAATGTTGGAAAAAAATGTATGGGGAATAAATTATAGATAATAACATACTCGGCATTTTTTATCTAAAACATTTTTTTCTTATTTCAAAAATAATTCAAAAATCCAAAAAATTTTAAGAGTAAACATCCGTTTTCAGTTATTACATTAAAAAAAATCACTTGTTATATAATGGAGAGAATACTTTTACATATATTATTAATTTTGTTAGAAATGTTTTAATAAACAAAGAATCACGTATACAATTCACTGTTAGGTTAGGTTAGGTATAAGAAAGTCCCGTAGTTCCCAAGGCAGATATTTTTTTATATTATAGCTGTCTAAATTAAGTAATAACACTGATGAAGAATTAATTACGAAAAAATTGTAAATGCGCAAAATTTTATGTAAAATAAAAAACTAAACCATTGTTTATTTATAATACAAAAGAAGTATTAACAAAAAATTGTTTATGACCTCAAAACCCTATATTAAAGAATAAATTAATTTTTTATATATGTATTTAACTAGGGCATGTAAACCGGTTTTAACCGACACCGGTTAACCGGTTTTTTGTTAAAATTTACCAAAACCGTAAAACCGGGTTTTTCCCGAAAACCCGAAAGTCAATTATATATATATTTTTTTGTTTCTTAGTGACAAATAATTTAATTTTTTACTGTTATTCATGAAGTATTTATGTTGTGAATTTATTTAAATTAAAAAAGGGGGACATCTATAAAATAACGCGTAATGTGTAAATAAAAATACTATAGCGGAGTAAATGGAATTTGAGGGTCATTCCTTAAGTATATAATAATATGTTAATAAAGGAGATTATACCATTTCAATTTCAAATTGAGAATTGTAAATTCCACATTTGAGATGAAAATAAATAAACAATTTATTTCAATATAATATGTTTTATAAAACAAAATATATTTGCTATAGCTGCAATTATGGCCTCCACATACTATCACGAGCTCCTGTTGAATTATTGGCGAACCCCATAAGAAATTTTTTCTTGTCCAGCCTTTTTTTCGGTCATTCAATTAATAATTTAAATACGTAAATATACCATTCGCTGATTTTTATTTTTGCTCGCCGGGCCAGATCCCCCTTAATCCTAGACTCCCAGGCTAGAGCCTTGTATACTTGTATAAGGTTGCAATTATTATTTAACTTATTATTGTTACGAATATTTATTAATTAAGTTAACATATATTAAATATTTTTAATTTCTTAATTTTATTTAATATCAGGCCCTCAATTATTTACTATTGTCCAAATTAACAAATCATAATTAATGCATCATATAATTATATATCATGAGTGACATATCGGATATAATTAACAATAATTTTCGTGATATTTTCTCCTACAATATTTTTTAGCTACTGTAAACGAAACTCAGTTTGAGTCATACTTACTGTCTTCACCTATATCACTTTTAATACTAGCTTTTAAACTATCTTTACCAATTTAAAATTAATAGTTCCCAATTTGCAGTTGATAAGTCTCAATTTGAAATTGATTATTTACAATTTGAAATTGAATAGTCTCAATTTTGAAATTGATTATTCCCAATTTGAAATTGAATAGTCTCAATTTGAACTTGAAAAGGTATAGTTAAATAAGTTTTATTTTTTTAATATTAAAATAATATTTTATTTAAATTTAAATAGTTTAAAACATTTTTTAAACTTAATTGAAAAACCCGACTAAAAACCGGTTTTCGGTTTTTCATAAAGTGAAAAACCGAAAACCGGTTTTTGAAATTTTATCGGGTTTTTGTATGCCCTATATTTAACCAGATAGCCAAAAAGATTTGTTTTTATGTACATGCATATAATGTATACTTATGTATACTCACACATTACGTATTACGTATAAGAAGGCACCTATAGCAATTTTATTTGCAGCAAAAAACATATTCTGTAATTGTAAATCAAATTTTAATAAAAGTATTATACGCTATGCTTACAAGTGACATTTATTTACATTTTTAAGGCATATGTACATAGGTATATTTAAAATAAAATGTATTTTTGGCTTTATAAGTCTATAAATATATATTAAAAACGTTATTCATTACAAAGCAAATATTTCGATCTTGAATCATTTAAAAAATCCAATTACGAACATTTGTTTTATTAATTGCGCGGAACAAACCATAAGTACCTACCTACTATTAATTTAAAATGAAATATTTGTATAATAATCCTCACATTCTTATTATGTAGCTTAAATCCCACTATTTTTACGCAAAATCTAATCTGCACAGTCATCAGGTCATATTAACAAACAAAACAGCTACGTTCACCGCAGGTTAACCAGAATAAACGAGTTTTTAATCGCACGCGGTTACGCCATTGCCGGTAAATACGCTAGCTGCACTTTTATCATAAAGATTTATGGGCTCCAATGGAGGGGTGCTCTTTAATAAGATAACTCGTAATTTAAATCTACTCCATATGGGGTGACCTATCGATTTATTTATTTATGTCTGTACTGCGACTAGGGTAACTGGTTTTTATTTTATTTTCAACTTGAGCTTTGTTAGTTTTAGGTCATTGTCTCGTATGAATTCTGTTTATTTCTTTACAGTCAATCATTCTACACTAAACTCCAAAATTAAGGGATCACTAATTTTTTTCAATATTTTTAGGTATTTTTGAATGGCTGTATCTCCGCGGAAACTGGTCGTAGAACAGTTTTAAAAAACACTTTTTAAGCTTGAACGTTCTAGTTTTCGAATCTTATTGAAAATTGTATTATTCTTAAGGATAACATCTTTTTCTCAAGAAAGAACGCCGAAAAAAAAATTCCAAAAATGTATATCAATTTTGAGAGGCTCTACAGGACTTGAACATTTTTTTTTTTTGATCAAATCAAATAAAGGATGTTTGTAGATCAGACTTTTTTTCTTTAATTTGCTTTTTTTTCTATTGCTGAGTTTAGTGTATATTTTAAATACTAAATTAAATTAATTTTATTTACGATTTTAATAGTTTTTTTCATTACACAGCTACACAAAAAAAGGTAAAGAACTTTTTCGGAATCCATTGTATTCCTATATATTTTAATGCACTGAATCCGAATTTTAGGTCAAAATAGCTCTTTATACTATTTATTTCATGGCCGTTGTCCGTAAGAACTTACTTTTTGGACTGTTGTCCACGTTGTAAATCAGGGCTTTGTAAAAATGATATTTTAATATATTAAATTTATAAACAAACTATTATTTTCAATCCAATGCTTATATTTCTCTAATTAGTTACTAAACATTAAAAAAATCTAGTTTTTTTTTACATTTAACATTTTATTGAAAACTGAAATAATTTTTGTATCGTTATCGCAGAGCGGCGGGCACATGTATAACGATCGGCGGGCGCCATGGTACCCGTGGGCATAGGGTTGGGATACTGAATTACAAAAATCCACATATAACATAAAACAGTTTGTAAAACACTGAGATAAATATTCCATGGATTGATTTTTGTATAAGATTTTGACCGAGACCAATTTTTTTTTTATTATAATTTTTTTTTCTAAATTTATAATAACTTGAAACAGCTGTAATAGGCATGATACCAGTAACAAAGTATCACTGAAATTATGATTTTAAATAATGAAATAGGTAAAAAAGATTCTAAAAATGTATTTATTTTTATATTAAAAGCGAGATTAATATGATTTTTGTTAATAAAAACACAAAATACAGCAATTTGCCATGCAAACATCATTTTTGTTTCATTAATATCTGCATTGTGTATACATTATTTTGTGGTTTTAAATTATCAATTTGCTCAGTTTTGTGTTACCAAAACTAAAACCGAGAAACGTTAGCGATGGAACAAGGATTTAATATTGTTGACAAGGAGTCTTTACATAGGTGTGACGTCAAAAATGCGCCATGTCACCTGCGAGCGTTTTGGCGTCAAATTCAAAATTAGTTTTAAAAGAGTCAATTTTTGTGATTAAACCTTTATTTTCTGCAGAAATAAGCATTTTTTTGGAAATAAGAGACACGTAAGATCATTATAAAATAGTTTTTAAAAATTAAGCATAATACCTATTCAAGATAGAAAATAAAATAATCCTGAAAATTAAATGAAATACATGTCACGCATCAAACAATTTTGATTAAGTTGAACTACGTGAGTAAAAAACCTTGCCCTTCAATTTATTTTTATTTACTAAGACCGCCACCACCTTTCACGAGTGATATAAATGTGCGAGTGTGATTCGTTAGTGCACAACGGAACAAAAGGAACGAATCCGTGATAGTAGGTGTGGAAACCGTCCCCTATTGTATTATGCATGTCGCGTCTCTACGTCTATTATGCATTCAATTTAATTACGAACAGTTTTACTAGTTCACTACTCCTTTGCACCGGCTATTTACGAACTGAGAATGATATTGTTACAGAATTTTCTAAAGATGTTAGACTTAATGCCAGTTATTTTTATGGTGACAACTTTATTGTTTAATTTAATTAGGTCATTATCTCTCCGAAACTGAATTGACGAGAAGTCACTAATTCATAGTGAATATCGTCCCCTATAAGGCAAAGTATCGTAAGTGACATTTTTTTTTGCGAAATTGAGTTATGGTAGTAAGGATAATTTCATGCTTGATACTACACATCGATTTTGAAATTCTCGTAAGCAACAAAGTGCTGTTTCCCGCTAAAAAATCTGTTTAAACTTTGACTATCGTATAATCGTATCCACCATTGTTTTTGAAGTATCATAATCACTAGATAAAGAATCGTAACCACCAGATAAAGTATTATAAGCACCGATATCTGTTTTATAAAATATTGTAACCGACTATGATATTGTATCGTAATGGCAATTAAAATATTTTAAAATATCATACCTGATAATTGTGAAGTTCAATTTTGCACATACATATATATAAAACACTGAAAATGTGTTTAAGGTACATTGTACTGTAAAATATCTTAAACCTCCAATTAAAAGTATCTTATGCACCAGTGACTGAAATAGGTGGTTATAAAACATCTTAATCGCCATTTTATCGATAACTATAACGGTTAAGTCAAAAGAAAATTAGTAAAATTATATCATCTGGAGTCATATTATTCAGTTTTTTGTACCGTAAAATTAGAAAAGAGTCGCTTACGCTACTTTACCTTGTAGGGGACGATATTCACTAATTGAAATAGTTAAAAGTACACCACTATAAATAAGTGACTATTCACTTATTGCATTTGTAAAATTTCTTCACTTTTTGAAGTAGTAAATATTCACTATTTAAATTAAGCTATGACAGAATCTCAAGTTTTTATTTAATTTATTTTTGATGCCATGAACTGGAGCTATAAAAAAAACTCAATCATTATTTAATAATTATAAATAAATAGAAAATCATCACACTAGTAGGCTAATTTATGAAAGAATCAAAATTTATTAAAACATTTTCATTGCAAACACACTAAAAATTAATTGTGAATAGATTTTTTTTTTTGTAAAAATAAACAGATGTGATTTTTGTTAATAACTCATTCAAAGCAGATGATTTGTGTACGTGGACAAATCAAAATAATAATAAATGCCGTAATGGCGCCACTTTCGATTCGAAATCACTATTCTTTTAGTGAAATTTAAAGTGACTAATTCAATTAGTGAAATAACTACTAATTCGGTTTTAGAGAGTAACTTAATTGTGCTTATTTTTTTGTGCCTACTTAATTGTTTTATTTAATTAGGTCATTAATGTGTGCTTTATTTTATTTTATTTTCTCGACTCTGAGACCTACTTAAAGCAATAATAAACGTACGTACATTACAAATAGTGTCAAATACTACAATAAGTGTCAAATGAGGCAGCGTATATAACATTTTTTTCTACTAGGTATCGATTATGTTTTGACGAAAATATGTGGCCTTAACAAGTGCCTTAGGGCCAAGTGTAAAATTT
Organism: Sialis fuliginosa; assembly: GCA_961205875.1. Lineage (NCBI taxonomy): Eukaryota > Metazoa > Arthropoda > Insecta > Megaloptera > Sialidae > Sialis > Sialis fuliginosa. The sequence continues at coordinate 27,766,331 of OY540809.1, read as the reverse complement.
TAATATATAAACTTTGGTCTATTCATCTAAGTAATCTAAATTCATTTAGATCGGTTCGAAGAGACTCGATTTAATCATTTTATTTTTTTTCAGTCAAATTGCAGTAGATTATTGATATAAAACATTGTATTTGATTTACATATATCTTCTTAAATTTCAAATTATTATCAGAATTTTTTTTAAATTTATTTCATTACGGATCTGTTATTAAAATTTACAACCATAAAAAAGTTAACTATGCAATGGCTAGAATATAATATTGAGTTAGTGTTATAAAAATTAGATTTTTGTTTTTCCAGAAACTGTTTCATTGACTAATTTCTCCTACTTATAAATAAAAAGCCGGTACTGATACAAAGACTTACGTGTATTGCTTAAAATATCATTAAAAGTTCTCTATATTTGTTTGCTCAACAGTCTACCAATATCACGCTTAGGATGTGACTATTTAAACATAGCAATTTCCATTCTACATACAATGTAAAAGAAAGAATATAAAAACAAATAGTTAAAATAACTGTTCATTTCGTTAAAATTAACTAAGGATATGAAATTTAAAAATAGCTTTCAAAATTAAACTAGAGTTCTCATTTAAAAGAGATGGTAATTATATTTACATATATAAAGATAGAAAATCTTACCTTTACTGATAATATTATTTTAATTAATCCCATTGTTGTACATACCTGGAAAATAAAATAAACATATTAGTTCTTTTTGCTTTTTAATTAAATTTTCAAACAAACAATGTACTATGAGACTTCTAAATACAAATAGATACATCGGAGACAGATCTATACATCTTTACTATTTCTACCCCAACATTTTAGTAAATTCGTTCCGCGCGAAATTAGACTATAAAATTATTCGAAATTTAATTAATTTTGATTTATATTAATAGACGAGGAGAAGGGGGTAATACGGGATGCTAAACAATTAAATGACAGTGAATTTTTGAGTAGAAGGGCGGAATACAGATGCCTAGGGATCAATAATTAATTTGCGCTCCTAAAAATTTAGCGCCCTAGGCCACAGTTTTGTTGGCCTAAATGCTAAAACAGCATTCTATGACTGTGATATTGTCGTTTAAAAGATTCAAAACTATTTATAAAGTTAATCATATTACAATAATTCTATAGTATAGCAATAAGGAATAAGGCAAATAAAATAATGTACTTTTTGAGAGATTCATTCAGAGATTTTATTTAGATCCACGTACATCTACTTTAGTAGGTCTTATTAGGTAAAATTGAACCAAACTCAGGAAAACATACTAGATAATAATCAACGGGCCCACTGGCCCCATACAGAACCTATTAATATTAAACTAGGTATCGACTTTCATATCTACACGACTGTTATGTATTCTCTTATAATACTTTTTAATTAATTGCACGCGTTACTTATTTAATCTTTATTTATTGATCTTTTGCAATTTACAATTTGTCATACAATTCTTTTTTATATAAACAATACAATAATTGATTTTCATTCATAGCTGACTATATTATCAATAATCAATATATAACAACGACGATGAGTAATTATTATTATATTATCAAGATAATAAATAAAAAAAACTAATTTTGGGTTAAATCTTTAGAGGGATTTAGCTCCGTCACAAAAAAATTTCTAACATATATGTCTATGTAATATTTTATTTTTTTTGATACGCCAGCCCTGAATTACTATAGGTAACATTGAAAAGTACAACACATTGAAAATGCAGTAATGCAAGAATTATAACTTTGGTTCAATATTCAAGCGTTAAGCATTTATATTATACTAACTGGGCCCGCGCGGCTTCTCTCGCGTGGACTACGAAATTATTTTTTAGGATTTAAAAAATGTATAGTTGAATTAAGTACAAACACGATTAGTTGTTATTGTAATAAAAACGAATCAGAACAAAAAGTAAAAATAATTTTTGTTCTATTTAAAAGTTAGTTATTAAAAACAAAATAAACAATTGTCAATCAAAAAAATACCGACCTGTGATCATTCCTTTTGTCCTGCGACTATTTGGCACGCACCCTCTTTGCCGCACGCCGCGACACGGGTCGCTATCGCGCGAATAATATGTTCCCATATGAATATTTCGATATTTTCTAAACTATACAACCAAATTGGATGCTGTAAAGGGCAAATTATATCTATGTACATTAAGTATGTACTTATGACGATGAAATAATTTATTTCGATAAGGATTCATGTTTTGCCGGTCATAAGTCCACGTAAACAGAACCCAAATATTTTTAATTTTCTTTTGTAACATAAAAGCACTCATTGTGGTTTAAATATAAAAGTTAGACATATGGTGTCGCTGACTTTATTGTAGATCTTTTAACTTTACATAATTCTTTAATACATTATTTTGTTCAATATTGAACGGTTTAGGCAGCGTATTGCAAAATAGCGCATCGACGGCAAAATTTTTTCCGACTTGATGTACTATTATCGTCACTGCTTAGCTGTTATGTTACTTAACGTTATAAAATATAGCCTATAACCTGGTCAGAGAATGTACCTATGCATTAAAAAAGAAAACACATAAATCTGATAAGTGGTTCTCGAGTGATAAGCGCACTAACGGCAGACAGACAGACAGAGAGACGAGCTTTATATACATAGGTATATTAAGGATGTATCATGAAACGTACCTATGGTGAGGGCTAATAAAATATATGTGTTGAGATCTAATGCTTTCTGTGCTCAATTTCAAGATCTTCATACATTTAATTGGATATATTTTGATAAATTTTTTTTTGGCAATAGTAGACATCGGTCTAATTAACAAATCGGTTGGTATTCGACATAATATATTTATTTGTTAATAAAACATGTATGTTTTTTGTCTATTGGAAATGGCTTTTACTTGTACAAAATCAAACTCAGTACTCACGAATAAAATATTCCAATATATCCAAACAAAAAACACCGTTCAAAACATCTCTAATTTCTGTTTTGTTGACAGAACAGATAGGCTGTTTCATCCCCTCTAAAATCCACCGTACCATGATAATGTTGACCAACGCAAAATCTCGGATTCTTCATTGTTTATCACTCTAATGAACCCCTCCTTCAACCAAACATCTCACTCTATTATTCCGGATTGAACCCGCAGGCTACGGGCTCTCGATATCGCCATCGATGTGGTCAAAATATTAACTCGACGCTATTGTTTTTATTTTTTTATTATTAATACTCGAGTGGGGTTATTTTATAAAAAAGTGCTTTTTATGTAAAGTGATTTTTGTTAATAAATTGTATGATGTGATTAGGGATTAATAGTTATTTGAAGAATTATGATTTTATTTGAAATTTAAAACATTTTAGAATTTTTGACAAAGATATGTCATATGCCCGGTATTGTTATTCATGCTCCTTTAACCTAAATTTTACAAACGTGATTTAAATCAATATTTAGGTTCTCAATGAAAAATCTACATAATATGCGTTGTAAAAACAGAAAATTAAAAATCCATTTAATTAAACGTATTTTGCTTGGTTCTGTTAATAATATGACAATTAGTTAACCCTCATGTAACCAACCAGGTACCCGGGTATCTATCGACTAGGGTTTGCAATCCCGCAGACTTTTTTTTCCCGCGGGAATTTTGCGGGAAATCTGCAAATCCCGCGGGATCCCGCAGTTTTTCCAAATTTTTTCCAAAATTTTTATTATTTATGCTTAAAATTACTATTATTTAGTTAACTTGACAATTAAATAATGAAAAATAGTTTCATAGCGGTAACATATGATACATAAACGTAACATGTACCGTATAGACCGACATAAAATCCATAAAATACACCTGTGAATAGGAGACTGTCTAATATGTTAGGTACAAGTACAAGATGCTTCTAACTACTTTTGTCTTTTTGTTCGATTATCCATTTCAATTTTTTTAAGTCCTTCGTTGCGTATAAATTAGCCCTTGTTTTATACGTACGTCGCCTTTTACGCCGCGCTGGTATATACAGTATGTCACGTAAAACTAAACCACTAAATATCATTATTTACGGTTGCATTTTAGGGACAATCTGTTAAAAAAATATCGTGTAGATCGTATAGAAAAAGATAGTTTTGAGAAAACACGATTTTTGTGTATTAAATTTTTGTGGTTAACTTTCATTTAATCTGCCATTCTTCTTCTAAATTTTTGTATTTTGTATTTTTTATGTTTTTTTTTTTTGTAATCTGCGGGCTGTTCGAGCTTCTTTCGTCACCTGAGTCGCGCGAATCCTGGCATGTTTTAATCGGTTGTGCGGTCACATTTTTCGAACGTTTTTTTTTTTTTAATTCTTGAGTATGTAACCACTTAACTAATCGTGAACAAGAGATATGTAAAAATTCCACTAGTTTCATATTCAGTCATCTCAACCTTAATTTTTTTTTTTCAAAATTGTTACCTTTTTTATCCATATTTACGCTTTATAAGTATTCAAAACGCACGCGACCTACAAATTTAATGTTCAAAAAATCCCGCGCGGATCCCGCATTTTCAGTGCGGGATCCGCAGATCTCCAAAACGTGCGGGATCCCGCGGGAATGCGGGATCCCGCATTGCGGGATTGCAAACCCTACTATCGACGTACATTTTGTTGAATAATTTTTTTCCTAAAGAAAATTTGCAAAAATCCTCTTGGATCCCCACGATTTGATCGATTTCCTATTGAAAAATGCACATTTTTATTTTATTTTATTTAACTAAGAAAATTTTAAATTTGAAAAAAGTACACGTATAGTCCAATCAGGTACCCGGGTACCCGCATACAAAAATAATGGGTTTCATGCAATATATTATAAAATTAAAATATTTTTATAAAAAATGGAGTAAGTACCTAAATAATTATAAATAAATAAATTATAATAAATAATATTTATTTTTAATTGTTTATTCATCTTTAATGAATATAGTAAAAATAATTATTACATTTCTACATTTTTATGAGTATAAAAAAATACCATGTACAAACAAACAATATACAATAATAAATGAAAATTATAAAATCAATTGCTTGTAATAGTTGTTTTTTAGCAGTTAAATGAAAAAACTGAAATTAATCACTACATTCAAGGCATTTAGTAACATTGGCAGTATGCTCATCGCAGACTGGCTTTTCGCATTCAACTCAGCACTTCCTGGTCTTCCTCCGTTTACGAATAGGTTGCTTGCTACAAATGTAGCATGATCCAACAACAACTTTTCTGCCAGTGTTGTCGCGTGCTTGATTATTAACAGTAAGCTGGACTGTTACCGGTTTATTATAAACTAAACTAAAATGCTTTTCAAATGTAAAAATTAAGAAATTCACGGTCCGCGTTTCATACCGAACTTAGGATTATAAAGGCCATTATATATAATTCTATAACTGTAATTAGCTCTAAATATCTTCGTCAACCATAAATAATTCAATATTCATCCAATACATAAAATAATTTTCAGTTAGAGTAAAGTTTTACTTACAAATTCGTACATGGGTACCCGGTTGGTCAATAGGGTAAATTTATTTGGTTGGTTACACTAGGCACGGTGCTCTGGAAGCCAACTTTAATAAAAAAAAATTGATTACCTCTGATTTTTTTGTACAATTCAATTCTTTAGTATTTTAGGAACATTTTAAGACCAGAAAGAAAAAAAATTCTTTGGCGCTTTTTTTAATAATTCATAAAATAAGAATCCGTATGCTGACCTGTACACGATATATGTATTTTTTGTTTTATTAATTATTAAAAAAGCGCCAAGGCGATTTTTTCATTTTGGTCTTAAAATGTTCCTTAAATACTAAAGAATTGAATTGTACAAAAAAATCAGAGGTAATCAATTTTTTATTTAAGTTGGCTTCCAGAGCACCGTGTAGGGTTAAAGGAGCATTTAGTTAAACTTAATAATACCGGGTGATAAGATGATAGTTGGTCATTTAACACATTTTCTGATTTGGTGTTGTTTGATCTATTCATGATATCTGAATTCATTCAAGAAATATGTTAAGATAAATAGTAATTTACATACAACCTTAATTTTTTAATAATAATAAAGGAAACCATACAAAATTTAAAAAAAATAGTAACATATTATACAAGCAGTCCCAACATTGAAAGACCAAAATATTTTAAAAACGGCTTGTCTTAGAAGGATGAAACAATATCATGTTTTATGCATTTTTGCCTTTCTTTCTCATTTTTATCAAAGTGTTATACTTATTTATTTAGGGTCCAGATAAATGTCGGAATGTTAACTAACCCTGCATATTTTTGTTCGTATATATATCTTTTACTTTTATCATTATATCGTTTTTTATTTACTTTAGATAAATACATATATTACTTTTAATCGAATTCATACATGATTTACATAACGTACATTTAAATATCTTAAAGTTTAGTTAGGTATATGACATTATTGGTAAATGTGCTATTATTATTTCGACTTGGGAACATTTTTGTTTACTGCTCAGCCCTCTGATGAAATATCGTGATTACACTTGGCCTATTTTACTTAAAATATAATCCCAGCAATGAAAGATTTAATAAAATCGGTTCAGTAGTTTTTCAGATAATCGAACAAACACAATATACTATCTCACAATCAATGCTAATACAATATCATATAGTACAATAACATAGTTTGATCTATCAGCGTTTTATAAAATTTACTAATAAAATAATTAAACCAGAATAGAATACTTAACTGATTGTTATGAATTAAAATAAATTTTAAAAAAACCCACTGAACAATTGATAACAATAACATAATACCAAAAGTTATTATTTTTGCTGTCAATTTGAACTAAATATAAATTGTTTTGTGTATCTACCTATATTGTATTTAAAATAATCATTGTAAACTATAAAAGCTGGAAAACGTCAATGTGTATATTTAAAAAAAAAACTATGTTTTTATTTACAATTTGCTGTTTTAACCCTCTGACATTTAAAAACACAACTTTGCTAAAAATAACATTTCGAATAACGATTTAAAAAGTTTATCTTTTAATTAAAAATATAAACCATAATTGAAATATCTTTTTGATTATTTTTGATAAAAATGTACAGATGATAATATTTATAACGTTACCAATAATATCAAATAATAAAGTATTGGTTATTTTGTATTTTTATATTACATATTTTATATTGAAATAAAAATACAAAATTCATATTTCTTATTCACTCCAAACCACACAAATGTATATAACTTACACGGCTTGGAAGAAGTAATAAAATAAAGTTTAAGAAAACTTATATTTTCCCTTACACAATACACAATTCCGAAAGTTTGAAAAATATGCTCGGCGTACAAATACTGTATTATTTTGTACAGTAATGCAAAACTATAATCCAAACTTTATACTAATATTTCTTCGAACTCTTTTCTTACCACGACCTACATTACTTACTTTACTACATTACTTTTTAATAGGTAATGAAATTATAGAATCCATAAACTTAGGTAATTATTAGTTCAGTGTTGAAGCATATTTCATTATTGTAAATTAATACAAATATAATAATTAGTTTCAAAATATAAAGTTCATATTTTTTTGTAAATGTTATTAGCGGTATATAAAATACTATACAATATACCCTAAGTGTGTCAAAAAAACATTCGCTCTCGTTACGAAATAAGTTAGTTTATGACCTAAAATAACATGAGGAAATGATTATTTAGTACTAAAGTTGGTATTACTGATTCATGATAACTGTTGAAATTTTTTTGGAGGACATTATTTTGTAGAAGATTAAATTCTCTACAAAAGTGTCTTGAAAGTCATATTCTTCAATTCAACATATCAAAAGTTATAGGCATTCTAAGTGATTTATTTGTTATAGTGAATAGCTAAAAGGCTCTCACAGCAAACTATTGTTTCTAGAAAAATAATTTAAATGTTATGTTTATTGGAAATTTAATTTTCTACAAAAATAGTCCAAAGAGGTATAGGTGTAAACGCAATTGAGTTGAAAGTGTTTTGAATATTTATTTTTTTACAAAAATCAACATTTTATCATCAATTTTCTATAAATATCAATTAAATAACATTAAACTACCCTATTACTGAGCTGTCGGGAAAAGAATGACCCAGTCGAAAAATTTATATATTTTTTATCTTGAACCAGTTATATCAATTTTAGTACTTAAGAATCATTTCTCCATTTTATTTAAATGGGAAACGGGACCGACCTTGCAGCAACTCTTAAAATTGAAATGTATTTTTATATGCATCTTAAAAACAGTCGATTAGTAAAATGAGTTTCAAATATAAGTTTTATATTACAATATTGTAGGTACATTGGTTAACCCAAAGGTTATTAAACTATACACTATACAGGTTGTCTCATAGAGTAGTTTTACGCTATTTCAGTTTGACATGAGATGGCCAGTGACGTCACACGCACTCCAATCCCGCTCATTTCCCTCGCCCAAATGCCTAATTATGAGACAAACTGTATAGTTTAATAACCTTGGGTTGACACGTCGCTTAAGTTTTCCCAACTTAATAGACATGATGCCTAATTTTTAAACTATTTTATAATGATCCTACGTGTCTCTTATTTCCAAAAAATTGTTATTTCTGCAGAAAATAAAGGTTTAATTACAAAAATTGACCCTTTTAAAACTAATTTTGAATTTGACACTAAAACGCTCGCAAGTGTCATAGCGCATTTTTGACGTCACGCCTATGTAAACATTCCTTATCAACTATAATAAATCCTTGTTCCATCGCTAATGTTTCTCGGTTTTACTTTTGGTAATACAAAACTGAGCAAATTGATAATTAAAAACCACAAAATAAAATTTTAGACAAAAGTCCTCTCCATAGACGATTCAGTGTAAGTTCCAAAATAAATGTTTTATCTGCATGAAATTCGTACTCAAAACTTTAAACGCGTTTTTCTCGAAACCATGTTTTCGAAGTCGATGATCACTGTTACTTGAGAACGGCTTTGCCGATCGGTTTGAAATTTTTCTCACTTATTATATACATAATTGTCCTCCGGATGAACGAAGATATTTTTTTTGGATGATTATTATTTTTTTATAACCGAAAATGCGAGTGAAATTTTAGTCGAATAAAAAACACTGACATTCAATATCCGCCATTTTGTATAAATTCAAAAATTTTCAAATCCCTTCGTTCATCCGGAGCATTATGTCATTAGCTAATGATTCCTTTTGTTTTTTTTCGCAGCAGTGATCACGGCAAAACACTTTTTTTTGTACCCTTCCCAAATTTGCTGTATCCCACTTATTTTTTAATATTTTGCCATAAAAAAATTACAATGTTTTCTGTAAATACATATCTTTCATGAGGAAAAACATTTGTTCTTAATTATTTTAATGCGTGGCCAAAAAAAATCCTAAAAAAGAGCTTTTTTGGAAGTCCCAACTGGGTCTGCCCCCCTTATTGAAACAAAAATGACGTTTACGTAGCCGTGACGTCATCCACTCTGACTGGTGTTTTATCAAACATGACGGATTGCTGTATTTTGCGTTTTTATTTTAACAAAAATCATATTAATCTCGCTTTTAATATAAAAATAAATACATTTTTTAGAATCTTTTTAACTTATTCCATTATTTAAAATAATAATTTCCGTGATACTTTGTTACTGGCATCATCCGTATTATCAATATTTTAGTATTTATTTATGATTAGTATTTATTTTATTTCTTTAACAAAACATAAGATATCGTAATTTAAGCTGTAGTTGCTAAGCAACGATTACATCCCGGACTATAAAAAATAATATATGAGTACAACTCTATATATCTTAAAACTGCGCATAATGTCCATTTTATTTAAATATTTTAAACAGTACATTTATAAACATACATGAATGTATATAAAGCACATATGTAAACACAAATATATATAAAAAACAGAAATTCTACGCACCATTTATTATATATATTTACATACAAACATCCCTAGCAATACAACCGCATACAAATATAACGGATCATGGAACCCTGTTTGGAAAATCACAACGGAACCGGAAAACGATAAGTTTGCACGTGATATATACAGACAGAGACTAAAAATAAGCACTGATTTTTTTCACTGTGAGGTGTATAAATGACCAACGAAATCCAGTATTCGCTGCGGGGTGAGAAACGAGTGTGAAAGGGGAAAGGGAGGGGGTCATGTCTAGTGAAGCGTGCAGTCCTTTATTCGTGCCCTGGAGATTTACTGCTACATCCCGCACCCCTAGATGTCTTCCTGCTGGTCAGAGATATTAGATATGTATGTGTTTGTCCATCGTTGACTATGTAATAAAGTGGCAGTAAAATTAACTTCAGGACTGGGTGATATTATTATCTTTAATGTCATAATGTCAGCAGAGATCGTTTGAGTAAGTGTTTGTTATTTATGTGGATATATGTATATATGTCAAATGTAGAATGAATTAATAAAGTGAGTCAAAAGTCTATATATTTCCTTAAAATTCCATTTAAATAATTATTAAAGTTAATCTAGTTTATGAAATGATATTAACATTACCCTGTTAATTTATTAATTTCAGATATGTGCTCAGAAATTTTCAAGAAAATTATAAAAAATTAATTAACAATATTTTCCATAGTTAATTGATTTGCAAATTACCTACGTCAAAGCTCTGTCGTGTATTGATTATATCTAATTTCGACATCATGTGTACTTTTTGAGTACCTACCAGAAGTAGGCATCATAATATATTTTCATTTTTAATTAAAATTTTTTTATGGTAAATTAACACTTTTAGAAAAAAAAGATTTACATATATTCTAATAAAATTGAAATTAGAGCCGCGTTTCTCAACTTTTTAATATTTGCGACCTAATTTTCATTAACAATTCTCATCCCCCCCCCCCTCACTCTCATACAATAATTTTATTAAACCTTCTTTCGAAAAGCTTTGCCCTGCAAGACAGGCCCAAGGGAGTCACTAATAATTATTAATCTTGTTTTTAATTTAATATTGATAAGTTAATTATTAAATAAATTGTGCAGTACTGACACAATCCTATTTATAAGTTTAATTGCAAATATGTATTTTATTTTATATTATGTCAGAATGTATTTTATTGCTTTTCTTTCAGTAAATTAAATACATTTTTTAATACTATTTTTTATCATATTTTCTCGATATGTTTAGTTTTATCAAACGCCCACAGGTTGATAATCGCTGAATTAGAGTATTACTTCAATTTCATTTTATTTAGAAAATTTTACCAAAGTGATTTTATATTTTTGGAATAAATAAAAAAAAAATGTTTGTTGTCAATTCATGGGTTGAATTTTTAATTATTACTTTAAGAATATTTCACTGTCTTCATGAAAATATTTTTTCAGAGAATATCACGTATTTGCTATTAATAAATGTTCCTAATTTCAAATATTTAGTTTTATAGAAGATAACTTTCTTATCAGTTTGATTGTTTGATTAATATAATCAAATATGTGTGTATACGTATAAGTACATACATACCTATATTATGATAATATCTTTCAGCGTGGTATTTTTAGAACTAAATCCATTTGCAAACTCTGAAGGTTTTTGCGTCAATCTATAGGTACCGATTGGAACATTTAGAGTCTGGTAGATTAATACTTTTTCTTTTCGAGGTTGTAGAAAATGCTCCATTCGCTTTCTTTGTAACAAAGAAAGAAGCCTCGGTGAAAACCCTCCAATGCAAGTATACAGTCCTTCATCTTTGCGTGGTAAACCTTTGAAAATCCCCTACGTCATTTATGACGAAGGGAATTTTTTTAAACGAATTCAGTGCGTTGCACATTTAAAACGAATTTTGTTTTCTTATTATTCAGTATTTCAATAATATATAAAACACAAAAAATACTGTATTGTATTTTATTTATTTATTATTTAAATATTTTTAAGTTATGAGTCGTTACTTGTAATGAGAAAAGAAATCATTTTATTATAGTTAGTTAATTAGTTTCATGTTAGTGATAAATAACATACGAGCATATAATTATATAGTACTAACCACGGATCTTGTTACCAAATAATGATTTTTTATCGAAAAGCCAAAACACATTCAGATCTTTCAAACTACAGAAGTAACAAACAAAAATTAGTTGCATTAATAAAGACATATTTAATGAAAACCCAATAGTTTGTGTAACTTAATAAAATAGATAAATGTATATCTAGTGTCAAATTACACATATTTATTTTGACCATTCTAACACTCCATTTAAAGATTTATTATGATGAGACTACAAGCAATAATATGAATCAGAAAATATTCATGAATTCGTTTTATTCTATTCACACAGGGTTGGTATTAAATTCGCTAGTGGACAAATGAATCTTTTTTGAAATAAATTACGGATGTCGTACGTTAAAAATAAAAAGATACACTTAACGGACCATCATCATTATTTATATTTCGTTGAAAATTTGTTTTGCTAAAACTATCTACGCCATTTTAACAAAATAATAAATAACGTTTTACCACAACCATACATTGCTGCAAGAGTTTTATCTACATTGGGGCGCGACATTTACAAATGGCCTGCAAGATACATTTCAAAATGTATTCAATGTGAAATCTCTGCAAATTTGTTTCTCATCCTCTTTCTGCAGCTTAACTATTATAATGAATAAAGTTTGGACTTTCAAACTTTAATTGACCGTGAGTCAAAGTTTCACTTAAAAAAACTCTAACTATTTAAGGAATTTTGTTTGGTGTTTATCGACATTATGTAGATAGAAGTCGATAACATTTTCATATTATTAACTTTTTTTATTTATATTAGATAGATGTAGAGTCGCATGCAGAAGTGATTGACCAGTTTTCATTCAAATTCGCTTATCACAAACTTAGTAGGCTCCTCCCATTTGATTATTATAATATTTAAATCATTTCTCCATGTACCAAACAAAGACAGATATTTTGAAACTTATTTGCTAGATAAATAAGTACTCTTCGTTTATAGTACTCATATATGAACATATATTTGTGCGATCAAATTATTATGTAATTTATTGAAAATTGTATAAAAAAATATTTAATATTCCAAATTTTAGTATTTAAATATATTAAACTTGATATAAAATTAATTAACAAATTGAACATATATTTGTGTTTTTATTTAAAATGATGTAACTATATAAGCTCCACACTAGAAAAAGATAACCGATGTTTTTTTGTTTTAATATTTTGGAATCTGTTGTAAGCGATTCTGACCTTTAGGATGGCAACCCATAGTACATTATCGTTGTGCGAAATGTTTCCCATTAAGGAGTATTTTGTTTTATTTATTAATAGTTATGATAATTTTTTTTTTCGAAAAAATTTAGGAAGGTACGAATACGATTGAATATGACTCATAGTTATATTGCAGTCACGTGAATTTTTGAATGAACCATCACATAAAAGCTATACTTTATTTTTGAGCTAAAGTACTGGCATCAGTCTTGGATCATACCCCAGTGTTGGACTCTTATTTAATTAATTGTACTAAATTATAAATATTTTTTTATATTTGATTACTGCCATTACTGAATAATAATTTATAGATACTTAACTGTAAAACAGCTCAATTTGATGATAATCGGCCAATTGGTGTCTAAATGGTGGACATTTAAACTAATTATTTTTGTAATATATTTATTAATTATTATATTACCATAGCATCTGCTTTGCATTGTTTCAAATTTAACGGTTCTTTATTTGATTATTTTTATGTCGTAATGTAGCAACGGTCAAACACTGGGCACCCATTTACTGGTTTTACACCCTCTGAGCTACAGGGTGTTGAAAAAATTAATTCAGAGTAGTGTTTAAAAATAAAGATTATCTCTTATCTCATAACGTCCAAAGTAATGTAACTAGAGCAACCACAATAGGTTAGTTTCATAGGTAATTATATAACTAGCGTATTTTACAGTATTAACATTATTGCTGCCGTGTTTTAAGTTCAAAGTTATTGCTCATCAAAATAAAAAAAATAATTTTTTTCTTGAAAATTTTTATGAAAATGACATTTTTCCCCAAAAGTACCTATAATATGTGGTATTTTTTATTATTATTTTGGTGTGTCATAATGTTACCTACAAATTCACTACACCAAGTTTAGACCTGGGTCTTACAGTTTTTCAGTTATAAATTTATCTAAATTAATTCCCAAAGTGACTATTTTACAACCTACCCTATTAAATGAAACAGCTATACTTTTTTTTGTTTATATTACATTTTTTTATTAGATATTAATGGTAATTTGTATAATTTTAAAACTAATTTTGTAATTATAAATAAAAAAATTGAATGACTGTTTTATTTGACATGGTAGATAGCAAAATAGTCACATTGGGGATTAATTTAGATAAATTTATAACTGGAAAACTGTAAGAGTTGGGTCCAAACTTTAAGAAGTGAATTTGTAGGTAACATTATGACGCACCAAAATAATGATAAGAAATACTACATATTGTAGATACCTACTTTTGGAGAAATATGTCATTTTCATAAAAATTTTCAGAAAAATAAATATATTTTTTGACTTTGATGAGCAATAACTCTGAACTGGAAACACGGCTAGCAGTAACGCTTATACTGAAAAAATACGTTAGTTAATTACTTATGAAACTGACTCATTGTGGTTGCCCTAGTTACGTTAATTTGGAAGTTATGAGATAATCTCTGTTTGTAAATACTACTCTGAAGGAATTTTTTCAACAGCCTGTAGCTCAGAAGGTGTTGCTCCTTTTCATTATAATTTTTTACTTACAATGAGCTAGGAAATCAGCTTCTAAAATATCTGTATCCCAAACCATTTAATGTTCTGTGCCCAAACCGGACCACCATTATATATTAATGTTATCAAATATTGTATAACTTTAGTGGTAATATTTATGAAATGGTAGTATTAATATCATTATAAATTAAATTATGGAATGCTTTGACAATAAAACATAAATGAATTTTTTTAATAGAATATTAATATACCTACCTACATATTGCATATATCCTATAATACCAGTTTAATTATCATAGTAGTTAATTATTCACATAATTGGATATATTCATAACAATTTTAAATAATTCTACCATAAAATGACACTTTATATACAGTATTCAATTATACATAAATAACTAAAAAAAATATTTGTTTAAAAAAATATTTTAATTACAAAAACGCAGAAGTTTAATTTTATATTTTTAAAAATAAAATAATTATAAAAATTCTGTGTTTAATTTAAAACGAAAATACAAATACACAAAACCATGTAAATATAAACAGATAGAAATCTGAAAAATACGTAATTACAAAAAGTTCAAACAAATAATTCGTTTATGAAACATGATAAAACTTTTCAATTAAAACTTTCCTCGACACCGAAACTTTATTCTTATAGTTTTTATTCTTGTTAGAAAATCTGAACTTGGAGACAATATAACACCATTGTAAACTGTTGGAAACAACAATGTCTGTAACAATTAGATAAACTTTAGAAGATTTAATATAACCTCTAGTTAGTTAGGTATTCATAAAACAACTAGGTTTAAAAATAATATCTAACTTGAATGTTGGTAGATTTACATATTTAAAAATAGCTAAAATATTAAGCATTTTCTTTTCATTTTTTATGACAAATAGAGCAGGGGTCGGCAAACATTATTGTCATATACAAAGTGTCTAAATACCAGGGTACAGTATGGGGATCTTGTAAAATATAAGAGATAGAGATTCGGTTAAATGAGACAAAAATTACCTTCAAGATATTTAGACCTCAAAAAATGTTCATGTGAATGAGTCTGTCAAAATACTATTTATCTTTTTGCATTGAGCTAGAAACTTAAATTTTTACAAAAATATGATGCTGTAGACATTAGTATTTGATATTAATTTCTTGATACCTCGTGTCATTCTTGAGAAAAATGGTTTTGATGATTAAAGTAATTCTGTAAGGGTTCCGTTTTTTAATTTTGAGGTACGGAACCCTAAAAATGCATGTTTTTGATAAATATTAGATTGATTTTACTTCCATGTTCCAGCAGCGGTGCGCGATGTGTATTCTGGTGAGGCCATGCGAGTTGCTATCATAGATCGAACACATTCGGATTTTGTCGTGTCTTCCGAAAGGCAATTGTCTGCCCTACTGACTGTGTCGAATGTGTCTGATCTATACATAAACTGTCACTGGACTCACATCTGATTGCACTAACTTCAAAACGTAAAGAAAAGTTGCTTTCCACATGTCGGCTGTGCATTTGTCTGTTCGTGTGTGTGTGTGTGTGTGTTTGTGCGTCCGTATGGCTGTGTTTCTGTGTGTCTGGTTGTAGAATTTTCTTTCGTTTACGACAACTACTGTAAAAATACACCGATCTGATTTATTTTTGGGAAAAATTTAAGTCTCACAATCAGTGAGAACTTTAGACCTATTGATTTTGGTGTTAATCGAATTTGGGGTTTTTGCTTTTTTTGCCTTGGAAACAAATGCAACTAAATTCAAAATTAGTTATTCTACGAATGTGTTTTATGTTTTTGGCATTAGGACGTTAGAAAATTAATATTTATAATAAAAAGGTGAGTTTTATTTCTGACAAATCCCATTGCAATTTTTCATATATTATAAATTATTTAAAAAGGTAGAAAGAACATGGAAATAATGGTTATCCACACTGATATTTTATTATGTTTCCAAAACATATAAAATTTGCACAGTCTATTGCAATATTAATATATCAAATATTTTCAAACTTTTCGTCTCGTTTTACAGTAAAATATGAGATTATAAGTTGGAACAGACAAGCAAACATCACATGTGCAAACATATTCACATTTCTTCAATATATCTTCCCTTTTAGAAAACAACGTGCGCGTAATGAAAAATGCGTCTTGGTATGATTTATTTACACTTTATACCACAAAAATCATACATTAAAATAAAAATCACGCAAAAAGCCTACATATTACCGCACGCGGCTGCGTCCCTGTGTTTACAGTTGTGTGTATAATACACAGGGGGAGGCAGGCGTGGGTGTCAAGTGTCTATAGGGTGGCCCATAGAATATCAAAGCAACACGAGCTGGCCTATAGACTACTGTCAAAACCTATGTTACACACAAGTTTTTTTTTTGTATATTATTACTAGCAGACCCGTCCCGACTTCGTACATGAGTTAATATTTCACCCTCTGTTGCGTATGTAGGGTTGTAATTGTTGTTTAAGCTGACCCAGTTAACGTTCTGCCCAAAAATAATTTGTTTTAAAATCAGACCATAAATACACATTTTCGACTCCAGCGTCCATTTTTTTGTAAATATATTTCTTTACACATAACTAACATATATTCTGAATAGAATCCAATTGGACCATAAATACACATTCTCGACACCAGCGCCAACTACGGTGTTCATATAAACCTAACGGAACACCAAACGAACATATTGTATGAATATGGCTTCGATACGTCCAGTGGTTTAGACCTGATGATCTCACATATAAAAAATCAACGTTTTGATATTTTTATTAAATGGAAAAATACAATTTTTCGAAATATCTCGACCCAGTGCCACCTATCGGGTTCAAAAAATCTATAAATTTATCGGAGCACCAAACGGACATATGGTTTCGATACGTCCAGTTGTTTAGGCCTGATGAGATCACATACATACGCACCAATTATGTATTAAAATAGTTGTTGGAAGTTATAAATAGTTTTAAATATTATTAGGTTTCATCTACGGCTACGCTCGTATGTATTTCGAAATCAGCTAATGTCCCCAGTACTTATAAACACAACTTTCTCACTCTATGATATAAGACTTCCTATCCTCGCAAAATTTACTTTACTTGCTATAATTTCTATATCATTCATCGTATTTATAGTACAGTAAAACTTCTCGAATTTTAATAGCCAATGCCTTTTAAACGAATTTATTGTATTTTTTTCGCAAAATTATATTTTGCATAAGCGACCGTTTTTTGTAAGGAATTCAATTTACATCTATAAGAATAATTTACTGTGATATGAATAATATTACCAAGAGTCTCAAGCTTTATAATAGACATACAGACAAAAACCGTAAAATACATCAAAATTGATTAAATTACACGCATAAGAATGTAAAGATGTAAACAATAATTTTTCAAAATGGAGCCTACAGATTTTTATATTGGTATTTACAGTTATTATGTTATCTATGGATCTTAGAAAGTTTATTTCAATACAAAAAATAAATCTTCTGGTAATTATTTAAACGATAGGTACTTACAATTAGTTGTATTGTGAACAGAAAATCTCATAAAGATAAAACTTTAGGCTTCGAATAGTTTTTTTTTATAAAAAAAAAATTCACGCTCATCAAATTCTTGATTAAAAACAATCCTGCCAACTTGTAAACAAATACGAACCACACCAATGTAAACACCTTAACTGTGTGACATATATAGCGCCCAGTGCAGACATAAGAACCCCGTATGACCACCCTGTACACTGAGGGAAGCGGGCGGCAGCGTCATATTGCTGATATAAACACGGAATAATGGCAATTGCGTATGTAGTTCACGTTCTTTCCGGTTTTCGCATAGGGAGCCACCGTCGCCAGATCTCATTTAAAGATCACGTATATATTTGTGTATGTATGTGTTTGTGTTCAGACGCCTGGATCCATTTTTCTTCCTTTTTCCTTTTGTTTGCTATCGCAGATATCATCACGCCTATAACATATAGGACAGAATCTTAAGATGATTTGTATAAATTGTATTTATTTACATTTTTAATGCGTGCTGTATTCGAGAGATTGATGGAAGGAAAATTTGCTTCTTTTGTTGTTTGATGTTTTATTGTATTATTCTTTTCTGGGCTACTTTATTATGTATGTATATTCTATATTCATATATGATACGTATATTGTACATACATACGTATAATGTATATACATAATCATATTTATATTTTTATAAATATATAAATATCATAGTTATTTTTTTTTCATTATTAGGTACTTAAAACTAGCAATAAGTAAAGAAAAATATTTCGTTAAATAACTTCGGCATTTTTGTTTTAATTGATATCTACTTTATTACAAACTAGCGCATTGGATACGATGTTACCCGGAGATATTAATTAAATTAAACATAAAGTAATCATACCCACCCGACATGTCCACCCGCCATGCCCAGCCAACATGCCCACAACACACGAATCACTGTGAATTATTTTTTTCCGATTTCAAGAAATTTACACTTAAATATTACCTACCCATTACTGTAAACCGGAATAAAATCCGTTCTGTAGTTATTGAGAAAATTGTGTAAAATTATATTTTCAAACTCCCAGGAAACATGCCTTAATTTGTCTTAGAATTTGCATGAAAATCAAAAATAAATAAATAGTTTAGCAACAATCAAAATTAATTACAATATTTTACCTTTCTTGGGAGTGAAAAGTTTTTTTATATTTAAATTTTCAATCAATATACCTATTTCAAAATATTTAATTGTTAGCTTGTGTCAAAAATCATCTACATATTTGTTCGACAAAATATTTGAAAAAAACGTAATCATAGTGACCTAATAGTCCTGGAACATTATGTTTTCACTGGGGAAAAATTCGCAATAAGCTGAATTTTTGTATACACCTTCATTTTGTCTTTATAAATAAGGTACCAAAAGTCCCCAACAATCCCATAATATAAATAAATAAAATACTGAAACCGTAAATTATAGAATTCTGTATTCCATGGCTAGTTAGGTACTATGTTTATATATACCTAAATGACAGTTGTATGCTGTGACATCATGTAAACAAAACACGAGCTGATAAAGATTTTTTTAGTCTATTGATGTTAAATCTTAGATTTTCATAAAATATTAATTGCCACGATATTGCACAGAAAAATAATCTAACTATTAATGAAAACCGCATTGAAATCGGTTCAGAAATTCCTGAGTCTATTAGCCTCATTCCAACGAACATTCATTTTTATTTATAGAGATATACTATACCTATATGATATTTTCAGTGAATTTTCTAATTATTTCTTACCCCGGAAATTCGTTAATAGAACAGTAGCGTTGAGGCTTTCATTATGATTATTAAGTTGATATATGGTTCTTGAAAAAACATTTTGACTGAGATTATGACCACTATACCCAGAAGCCAAGATTTAATTTATAAATGAAAATATTTTTTTCAGGTAAAATATGAAGTTGAATTATGTTTCTTCTTTTTATATTAAAAAAGTAAGTAAGGTACTGGCACCAGTCTTGGCAAGGACCCCAGTAATGGCAATTTTTTAATTAAATGTACTGAATTAAAAATATATGTTGATATTTGATAACTACCATTTCTGAATTCTATGTGTATATTTAACTGTCTTACAGCATGATTTGATAATAATCGACTAATATTGATACCTATTAGTCGATTCTTATCAAATCACGCTGTGGTGGACATTTAATTAAATTAATTATTAGTATAATTTATTTATTAATTATTGTATTATCATAGCAACTGATTTACATTGTTTCAAATTTGATGATTCTTTCTTTTATAGCTTTTGTGTCGTAATACTTATCATTTTGTAATCATTAGCAAGTATCCATCAATGCGTGCTCATTACTGGTTTTACTTATCTATTACTTTGCGGACTTTGGTAATTAAATTGATTAAATAAATACTTACTTGTTTTCTTAGTAACATGAGTTTATGAGAATTATAAAAAAGAAGCCCGTCAATCATATAGCGGCCATAACTGGTGACAGTACCTTACTTATGTATATGGGCAAATCCACAGAACTTGGCCGCATTAGCTTTAAATTAAAATACTCAAATGCTTCTTCAAAATGGAGCATTGAACGCACACTCTTCTATGTCATCTCAAAATCTTCGTAACAAAGAGAAGAATAATTGGTCTCAATTTCAGAAGTGTGCTTCGGATGTTCCAAAAGTTACAGCAAATAAACCAAATAAAAAACGCTGAAATTGCCGTTCGCTGGATAACACAATCGCGCATATGAAATGTAAGAGGTGTGCGCCTTTGAAACTCCGGGAAAAGGTTCATTGTACCAAAAAACATGTCCAGTAAAAATTTCAGATTCATTGGTTTGAATCTGAGAAAAATACGGTGGTATGAATTTTTCTTTTTTTAAAAGTTCCATTCTGAAAACGTGAAAATAACCGATTTTTCAATGCAAATTGTGCTGCAGTTTTTATATGAATCAAGCAATCGACTTGTAACTCCATGTTTACATCCACAATAAAGTATACTTTGAGTTCGTGTACTTATGGGTGGGTAATATACATTCCCACACGCGCACTATTGCCGTTCCCCCAAAGCGGCCACATTCTGTGGATTTTCCCATATATGTTACTAGATTTTCAATAAATGTACAAACATGTATTTGCGTTCATACTGTATATTTGAAACTCACAAAAAAGAATTCAACAACGTAATATAAAATAATTTAATTCCAGAAACATATATACCTATATATGTATATTTAACCACATTAAAAATCCTTAAAATACATTACATAATAAAAATATCAAACCAAATGAACGATGGCCGTGTATAAGAATATAAGAATTATAAGATATAGATATGAAAAAAACGTCATGCGTAAAATTGCTGCTAGCAATTCGTTTTCCACGATAAGGACAAAACTGGAGACTTAATTCAATAAGATTTTCCGCGCTGAATATGTCTTCTTTGAGAGTTGCGTATCGACATAAAAAGCAATATTAGATAATTCCAAAAAAAGACAACTTCGCGTTGATATGAAATTAGGTTAGTTCGGAATGTTCGCTAATTCAAAGAAAAGAAAAGTATATCAAGATTTGTTGTATATAGATCTTTGGATTATTGTTAATGTTTCTATTTATTTTATTGATGGATTGTCGTCAAAATGATTTTTCAATTCATATATTTATACTTTTATTTCATTCTTACATTTAACTGTCGTTTTCAATAATAATTATTTGACTTTTTATAGTATACTATAAACCAAGATTAGTTTTTTTTCTTGTCAATTTAGAGCATTTTCGAATTATTAAAAAATTATATGAAGTAGATAAAAATAATTATTGACAAAAATTGAAGAAAATATAACACAGCCACACAAAAAAAGTCTGGTACTTTTTTTACACATGTATTCCTATGTATTTTGAGTCGCTGAAACGGAATCTGAGGTCAAAATGGCATCTTTTACGATTGGTTTTTGACATAACCTCAAAAAACCGAACTTTTGAGTACTTATGTGATGTAAAAACACCCGGGTCGGAAATGAAGAGTGCCCCCCCCCCCAGCCAGAAATTCAAAAGGTTTATTTTTTACACATTAAACGGGTGTCACCCCTGTGATATAACGACAGAAAATTATCAATTTTTAAAAATAAATTGGATGATTAAATGAAAAAGAATTGTTTTACACATTTTACTCCCTGGAAGCTTAAAATAACCAAGAAATAAGGTAAATAAGCTTTATTTTTTAACTAATTACACGGGTGTCACCCCTTTGAGGGTATCACGCCCCCCCTCCCTCTTAGCGACGCCTCTGTGTTCTTGGAATAATGTAACAGATTTGTTAGTTACTATTCAGATTTGACTTAAAAACTCGGTTCTGCAGCTCAAAATCCATAAAAATGCAATGCTGGCTTACAAGTTGCTGCTGAAAGAATTTTTTTGAGGTTATGTCATAGAATTGTCAGTTATATAACTAATATGGCTCTATTTTTGGAATCAGAAGCTTGAATCCCGTAAAAAAGATGTTTTCCATAACATACTCAAAAGTGCGTTTTTTTTAGGTTTTGTCAAAAACCAATCGTGAAAGGTGCTATTTTGACCTCAGATTCGGTTTCAGCGACTCAAAAGTGTCTCGTCAAAAGTACCTACCAGACTTTTTTTTGTGTGGCTGTGTAATCTATATATTGTATACAATTATCTGGTTTAAAGAAAATTTTTGAAGATTCTGTTTTATATATGTATAATAATGCATTAAATATGTTATGTTAATTTTTATAGATTAAAACTTAAGAATAAAAAAATATTTCAATAATAATTATTATTAACGAAAACAAATACCTACATTCGTTTTTGTAAATATTCGGATGCACAATGTGTTATGCCATAGTACAAGATCTATTTCAATTTCAATTATCAGAAAAAAAGATAATAATAAAATATATAACTAAGTAAGTAATAAATAATTGAAACTATTTAACCGGGTGAATTCATCATGAACTATATACAAATAAAGATAGTCCTACCTACATAAATATATTATAGATTCCAGAATATGTTATACAGTTAAGATATTGAGCCCCAAAGATCATTAAGGATCTTGAGAACTGGCAGATTGTGCTGACAACAATATTATTCTAGATTGTTGCAAGGTTGAATGAGAAAACTAACTACATTTACATTCCTCTTTTGTAATCATTGTCAGTTGGAATGTTATTTAAATGCTAATATTTAATTGTATACACACATAAGTTTGTTTCCAATTTTCCTACTGAATTACTGAAGAGAGTTGAAGATTTCAGGTTAGAATAATAGATGATTGTTAAGTCAATATATAAAGTATAAATTTTTACACTTTCTTATTATTAAATTTATTTTTACTTCCGTGTTTCGAAGGAATGCGAAGTATGGTAATAAGCAGTACTCAAATCCTTACAATAGTCTTTTTCATTTAAGATTACAGTGGTCACTAACATAATATAGTAACAAAGTTTTCATATACATATTAAAATACCACTGTCTTTGTTCTGTGGGCTGCAATCTTAAATGAGACAGACTATAGTCCATACTAATATTATAAATGCGAAATGGTGTCTGTCTGTTACATTTTCATGGCTAAACTGTTGAACTGATCTTGATGAAATTTGGCAGGGAGATAGCTTGTATCCTGAAGAAGGACATAGGTTACTTTATATCCCTAAAATTTATTAGTTATATTATTATATAATTACTTTAGATAATAAAAAGTTTGTTGGACATTTGTACGTCCGACCTGTTTTATCAATTATCATAACAGAAATCTGTATTACCTAATTTTCTTCTTCATGGGTTTTATGTCTGACAACTAGTCTGATATAAATTTGAGCAATTTAAATTTTTAAACATAGAATATTAGCACTTTATTGCGATTTCAAACATTGAGCTAGTAATTTGGATAAAAAATCGTGTTTGAAATCTATTTTCTTTTATTTTCAAAGCATAAAAAAAAGGTGGTTTTCCTTATAGCAGTTGTGTATATCCCTATCTATCTTTAGAATTTCAATCGTTTACGATAACTTTCCAAAATTCAAGACATATTAATTTTAGATTAGCGAAATTTTGCACATATATGTAGGATTAATAGAGTGCGTTGTCGTATTAATAAGAATAACATTGGAATAACGTTTTTTCATATATAAACGAAATACGAGTGACGTGTGTGAATAGAATTAAAACGTGCATGACGAAGTTGAATTATACGAATGTTAACGAAGAAAAGAACGAAGAAATAAAGTATATAAAGTGAAAAGCGAAGAAACGAAAATATACGAATATTGTTTATGAAGAAATACAAATTGAATGATATTAGGAAATATAGTGTAATTAATGTGTTGCAATTGTGATTAATATTATAATATTGAGTTAAATAAATAATACATATTCTACAAACCTACATTTTGGGGGCTCAACCGGGATGAACGCCGAAAAACAATAGTGTGCGTAAAGGACTAAGTGTAAAATTGAACGTGTAAAAGTGAGTACGAGATAATTTTGAATAGCAACACATTTGTTTCAATAATAACAATGACTGAAAACGATTCGTCAAGTTCAGATTTGCGTGGGTTTGCAGAATCAGAAAACGATTTAGCGAATAAAATCAAAGATTTAGAAATCGCTATGTTAAAACAACAAGTAGAAAATTTAAGATTAAGTGCTCAAATGGAAAAACAAGAAACACGAAAATCAAAAATGAACGTTAGAGACGTTGAGGAAAGTTTACCTCATTTCACTGGTGTTAATACATATCCAGTGGAAAAATGGTTAAACGAGATGGATGAATACGGGAAATTATTTGAGTGGTCTTCATTAGAAAAGTTAGTTTGTGCCAGAAGGTTGTTGAAGGATTTGGCTAAGCTATGGATTGAGTCCAGACCAATTATAAAAACATGGGAACAATTTTATCGAGAGCTGGCTCAAGAATTTGGGAAAAAAATATCGAGTGTGAAAATACATCAAGAGTTAACAAAAAGAAGGAAGAGAAGTACCGAATCATTACAAGAATACATTTTAATTATGAAAGCGCTGGGTCAACAAGGAAATGTAGATGAAGAATCTGTCATCCAATATATAATTTCGGGTATTCCAGACATCGAAATAAATAAAATTATGTTATATGAAGCAAAAACGTATGAACAGTTGTCAAATAAAATTGAAATTTACGAACGATTGAAGAATACAATGGGTCAAGCTGCAAGTTATAAACAAAACAAATTTAACAATCAGAATGTAATAGTGAAACCGACTGATGTTAAAAATATTCAGTTTCCGAAAATAATTAGGTGTTATATTTGTGGGGAGAAAAACCATAAAGCGGATCAGTGTAAACTGAAAGGACAGGGTATAAAATGTTTTAATTGCAATGAAGTGGGAGACCATATTAGTGCGAAATGTCCGCGTAGAACACAATACACGCCAAGTCCCAACGTTTCCATTATTAAGTATGAAAACAAATTTCACAAGATGTTAAAAAGTATTAAAATCGATGGGATGTTAATCGAATGCTTAGTTGACACCGGAAGTAGTGTAAATTTAATTCATACCACAGCATATTTTAAATTAGCTGCTCCGAAAGTGATAAGTGAAACGATAAAACTGACAGGATTGGGAAATAAAGAAGTGCGGACATATGGTAAATTTGGAACAATATTAGACATTGACGGTGAACTTTTTAAAACAACGATACATGTAGTGCCTGATAACGTATTACCAGTAGAATGTGTTATTGGAAATGAATTATTACGTAACTGTAAACTCATTGTGACGCCTGATGAAATCAAGATTTACAAAATAGAAGAACCAAACTTCATAATGTCCATCCAGAGTGATCAAGATGAAAATTATGATAAAAACGAACATGAGTTGAATTTAAATCATTTGACAGTAGAAACAGCAACAGAAGTTCGAAACTTAGTGACAAGTTATAAAACACTTAATAACAAAAAATCACTAGTACAAAATAAAATTATATTAAAAGACGAAACACCAGTATATTCAAAACCAAGACGAATATCAAGTGTGGAAAACGAAGAAGTTGAGAAACAAATTAAGGAATGGCTCAAGAAAGGTTATATTCAAACAAGTACATCTGAATTTTGCAGTCCATTAGTATTAGTGAAGAAGAAAGATGGAGCTACGCGTATTTGTTGTGATTATCGACGTATTAACAAACAATGTATTCCTAGTCGATATCCGTTACCATTAATTGAAGATCAAATTGATAAATTACAAGCAGCAAAAGTTTTTTCTGTGTTAGATTTAAAAAATGGATATTTTCATGTACCTATGGAAGAAAATAGTAGAAAATACACTTCTTTCATTACCAATCGAGCTCAATATGAATTTTTAGTGACTCCGTTTGGATTATGTAACAACCCGGCAGTATTTGCAATGTATATTAACGATGTATTTCGTGAACAAATAACGTCAGGTATTATGTTAAATTATTTTGATGATTTAGCGATACCAGCAAATGACATAGATGAAGCATTACATAGATTGAAAATGGTACTATCAAACGCAGCGGAATATGGTTTGAGTTTCAACTGGAAAAAATGTAAACTTTTAGTGGAAAATATTGAATATTTGGGTCATGAAATCGAAAATGGAATTATTCGTCCAACAGAACATAAAGTGAATGCCGTTAGAAAGTTTCCGAAACCAAACAATGTTAAAAGTGTGCAGAGTTTTATAGGACTTTGTAGTTATTTTAGAAAATATATTCATAATTTTGCTATGATTGCAAGACCGTTAACGAATTTATTAAGAAAAGACAATATGTTTAAATGGGAAATTCCAGAACAACAATCATTTGATGTATTGAAAGAAAAATTATGTGAACGACCAATTTTAAAGATATATCAACAAAATGCATATACCGAATTACATTGTGATGCAAGTAAATTGGCTTATGCATCAATCTTAATGCAACGAGATAGTGAAGATGATAAACTACACCCAGTTTATTATTTTAGTAGAAAGACTTCACCAGCCGAGGAGAAATATCATAGTTATGATTTAGAAGTATTGGCGATAATCAAAAGTTTGAAGAAATTTCGTGTTTATTTAATAGGAGTCAAATTTAAAATAATAACTGACTGTTCAGCATTTAGTTATACGGTGAATAAAAAAGATTTAAATGCTCGAGTTGCCAGATGGGTTTTAGATTTACAAGAGTTCGATTATCAGATAGAACATCGAGCTGGGACGAAGATGAAACACGTGGATGCTTTATCGAGGAATCCGATTTTAGTTATTACAATTGATGATACGCTGTTACATCGTTTCAGAAAAGCACAACAAGAAGACGTGGCATTAAAACCAATAATTGTTTTATTAAAAAATAATAGAGAAAGTTATGAAAATTATTTGTTGAAAAACGACGTGTTATTTAAAGTAGTTCATGGACAAGAATTGTTAGTCGTGCCTACACCTATGCAGTACGAAATTATCAAAGAAATGCACAACAATGGACATTTTAGTATAACAAAAACGGCTGAGTTAATAAATCGTGATTTTTTTATACATAAACTGTCCGACAAAATAAGTAAAGTGATAAATAACTGTGTACCATGCATTTTGGCAAATCCGAAACGAGGTAAACCAGAATGTTTGTTGAACCCGATTGACAAAGGTGATACTCCATTAATAACATATCACGTGGATCATTTAGGACCGTTAGTATCAACGCGGAAAAGCTACAATTACATTTTCGCAGTGATCGATGGATTTACAAAGTTCGCGTGGCTATATCCAACGAAAACAACGAATTCAGCAGAAGTTATCTCAAAGTTGTCGTTGCAACAAGTTACTTTTGGAAATCCAACACGAATAATTTCAGATAAAGGGACAGCCTTTACGTCGAATGTATTTAAGGAATATTGTGTGAGTGAAAATATTGAACACTGTACGACAACCACGGGAGTGCCTAGAGCAAATGGTCAAATCGAAAATTTAAATAAAACTATAATTTCGGTGCTGACCAAACTTTCAGTAGATGCACCCGATGAATGGTATAAACATGTAAATAAAGTGCAACAGTGTTTAAATAATACAATGCAGAGAAGTATCAAGAGATCACCATTTGAACTATTAATAGGTACCAAAATGAAAACGAACGATTGTCGAAAAATACGCGAGTTGATAAATGAAGAAATAATGAATACGTATGACGAAACTAGAGAACAACTACGTGCGGAGTCCAAGATACAAATAGGGAAAGTGCAAGAAGAAAATAGAAATACTTATAATAAAAATAGGCGAGAACCAATTAAATACGAATTGGGGTCGCTAGTAGCTATCAAGAGAACACAATTCGGGAGTGGATTGAAGTTATTCCCAAAGTATTTAGGCCCGTATCGAATTATTAACATAAAAAGAAATGATCGTTATGACGTGGAAAAAGTAGATGTGCATATAAGTGGCCCGTTTCGCACATCAACTGCTGCCGATCACATGAAACCATGGGCTAATATTATTGCAGATAATATAAGTGACGATGACAATAAGGAAGATTCATCGGAAGATGAAATATAACATATTTTAGTTTTAGTAAATACGAGTTAAATATTTTGTTTAAAATTTGGAGTCCAAATTTATGTCAGAAGGGCCGAGTTGTAGGATTAATAGAGTGCGTTGTCGTATTAATAAGAATAACATTGGAATAACGTTTTTTCATATATAAACGAAATACGAGTGACGTGTGTGAATAGAATTAAAACGTGCATGACGAAGTTGAATTATACGAATGTTAACGAAGAAAAGAACGAAGAAATAAAGTATATAAAGTGAAAAGCGAAGAAACGAAAATATACGAATATTGTTTATGAAGAAATACAAATTGAATGATATTAGGAAATATAGTGTAATTAATGTGTTGCAATTGTGATTAATATTATAATATTGAGTTAAATAAATAATACATATTCTACAAACCTACATATATATTTAAAATCTATAATAATATAATATAACAGTTAAAAATTTTGTATTAAAAATGGGAGTCATTACATGAAAAATACTGTATTAGTAATCATGAAAAAATGCGAACACGAGATTTCAATGAAATTACACGTTTTGAAAGGTCTCTGAATCGAGTATATATGCGAATTCAAACATACATTGGCGTTGATAAAAAAGAAAGTTGAATGAATTTCCTCCTATTTTTTCCTGGGTTTGATCTTTAATGATATTTGACTGACATCTCCAAGTAATATTTTGATGTAAAAAGGAATATGATTAAATTTCGACGTAAAAAAATGTTAGTTTATTAAAGAAACTACTTTGACAACATCAAAAAAGGAAAAACTTTTTTTATTATTATATTATACATAGTCTGGATAATCATATTTCATTTAATATAAAACTTTGCAAGCGTTATAGTTATGAAAAAATGTGCCCGTGGCTCCTATCACATTAATTTATTAATATTTAGGTTATGTGTTAATCGTATCTTCATACAAAATGATAAATTAATCCAATTAGTAGTTTTTGCTTGAATGAATTCTTCTATGAATTATGCTAGCTGGTACCCGCAACTTCGTTCGCGTCATATATATTTATAATAAGATATCCACTTATAATTTTAATTGATTGAAAAAAATATGGCCAAAATAAAAACAGAAATGAAAAAAAAGAACAATTCATTGTTACTTTTTGCACACCTATCTATATATATGTAGATATAATAAATAATGAAAATGATATTATTTTTCATTGCCTTTTTACAATTCCTTGATAAGTCTAGAAAACATTTTTTATTGCAATTCGATAATTTACAATCAAGAACACACCGAAAAATTGATTTATCGTGATAAGAAAATCACGGAATTTCACGAGTTAAGTTCAAAATTGCAACCGAAACGATAGAATATTTAAGAAAATATCGGTATGGAGAACCATACATGACTTCCATGTTCTTTCTATCTTTTTAAATAATTTTTAAATATACATTTTTTTAAATATACATTTTTTTAAATATTTTATTTATATAACCTACTACTATGAATATACATATCGTAATACATTAAAAAAACATAAATACTTACAACGGTTACAGCTCTTTTTGCCATTTGTATATAAATATTAGTTTTCTAATGTCAAAAACATAAAACACATTCGTAGATAAACTAATTTGACAATTTAAATTTAGTTGCATTTGTTTCCAAAGAAACATGAATTAATGACATTAGTATTTAAAATTCAAATTTTAAGTGTGTTTTTCACCTCTTTAATGGCTGTTTAGGCACGTAAAAATAATAAATGTCCCTTAGATTCAATTGAACTGCAAATGTACCAAATCTTATCAAAATTAGTGAGATAATACTCGCAATATTCACTTTTTAGCCGAAAAAAGTTACAAAATTGCAAATATTTCCAAAACCCCTAATCCGATTAGCACCAAAATCAATAGGTCTGGAGTACTCACTGAGACAACCATTTTGCCCAAAAATAATTCAGATCGGTGCATTTTTACAGTAGTTATCGTGAACGAAAGAAAATTCTACATCCGCACAGACACACAGACACACAGACACACGGACACACAGACACACAGACACACGCAGAGCCGCCATGCGGAAATTAACTTTTCTTTAAGTTTTGAAGTTAGTACAATCAGAATTTGTCATTTTCTCGGACACGATTTTTCGATGGTATTACAATACTTCCATTTCTTTCAGAACATGGAAGTAAAAAATGAAAAATTATCTAAATTTTGTTTACATTAATGGTCATATATCAGAGTCGTATATACACATTTCGAGGCCCGAGGCGCCAAAAATTTAAGCCCATTGAAAAGATTTTTTTATTAAAAAAAAGTTTTATAAAACGTTTTAGGTAAGGTTACCATAATAATGTGAGAGCTTTTTTTACTTTGCGACATGTTGAAGAATAAAAAAAGTTCAACTTTTTGGGTGCACTCAAAAAGTTTAAACTACCGGCTCTTCGACCCCCTCATTTCCCTTCATTTACCTCGGAGTCCTAGACAAAAATCGGTTTCAAAAAAAAAATTTGCTCCCCCGTGAACAAAATCCTGGTTACGCCCATGAGTAGAAGCTGTAATCCATGAAGAAAGTTGGGTAGTACATGTTTCTGTTATGATAGTTGATAAAACAAGTCGCACGTACAAATATTACATACACATTTTTTTATCTAATGCATTTTTCGGAATACAAAGTAGCCTATGTCTTTCCTCAGGATGCAAGCTATCTCCCTGTTAAATTTTATCATGGTCGGTTCAGCGGTTTAGCCGTGAAAATGTAACAAACAGACAGAGATATTTCAACAGCTAATTTTAATCATATGATCTTCGCTTGTCATCGCTACGCAACAGAAACAAAATCTTTAATTAACCAACTCATTAACCAAGAAATCCTGCCGCCTTTCAACATCACTTCTCTTCTAAGCCTAAATAATTCAAAGATACATTTTTTGTTATATGATTTTATAAAAACATGTAAGATTAACCTGTAACAGCCAGTAAGAATAAAACAGCAAAAATTGTAATATTAAAGGGTAACTGAAAGATGTCACCTTTTGATAATGAGTAAATAACTAATCATCAATTATTTGAGAGCCTAAAATTAAACATAGTGAATTCCCCGTTATCCCCGGGCCTCGTGAATGTCGCCAGCCTTGATCGCCCCAAGGCAACTCCCTTTCCTTCAAGTAATCCTAGTCAGGTGTGGGGTAGAATCCATTAAATAAATAGAACTGGCTGTATTGACAAAAATGCCAATAAATAAATTAAAAATAGAGATATTTATAATATTAGTATGGATAAGGGATTGTTATTATAACTAGCATACATTATTCAAAAATACATTTTTTACAAATCCCAATTAAAAACATTCTTTACGTTTATAAAGTTTACAAGGCACTAGAGAAAATAATGGTGCAATTTATTTCATGTAAACAGAAATTGTCATTCTGTCTATACATTCAACGATCGAAAATACAAAGGAGTTTTATGTAATGCAAAGCTCCATAAATTGCTTAAACAATTAAATACTGTTAATTAAAACAAATAGAAACTCTTTTACGTCATCATCGATCATTGTTATATGCGACAAATATTTAATAAACTTCAAAACAACCGAGATTCAACCATTGAGGTACAATTGTTTTGTAATCGGTATAACATTCGCTCACCGGTTCAACCAATATCAATGGTATTTAATATTCCATTTATTTTTGTTAATCAAGTTGATATTCAAATAAAAAGGATTTAGTTTTTTTGCGCTAGTACATATCACAAGTATATTGGTGCCAAAGTACCAAAGGGACATTATCTGGTTAAATATTGGCATTGATTTTGAAATATAGATTTTATTTATTTATTTATCCTTTAAATTATTATTTGGGGAGATATTGTGTAGGGATAATATCAACATCTTTTTTAATTGAATGATTTATTTTAATTGATAAAATATTTTCTTTTTTCATTCATTGCATTTATAATTTGTAAATTAAAATAATATTTATGAAATTTCGATGAAATTTGCAAGGAAGATAGCTTGTATTCTGAGAATGGACATATACTACTTTGTATCCAAAATATTGATTAGATTAAATAATAGGAGTGTGTTCTTTTGTAAACGCGTTAGGTTAGGTTATTTAAGTGACATCTAACGTGCAAATACGAAACTTAAAATCGGTTGTATCGACTATCATAACAGAAATCTGTATACCACGTGGACGAAGTTGCAGGTAACAGCTAGTGAGTATATAAAATGAGTATAATATTCATATTTCTGTACACTGAAAAAAAGTAAACAATTGCTACGTGATTTGAATTGAATTAGAAAATATTACATCAGATTAATATTTGCTGGCTTTAATACATTACAAACCACATCTTCTTAAAGTAGGTATAATTCATACTACATATATTAAATATTCAAAAATGAATAATGATTAATGATTACATACAGATGAAACACGAACAACTCGAATACATTTTTCTAATTATTTACACCAATCACAAAATCTGACAATTTCCATCCAATAATTTATGTTCACGAGGCGCCACTGGATTTAATTTTCAAACAGGAAGGGTTTACAGATGGGAAATAGAGACTGTCAAAGCTTGTTGATGCTAAGTGAATGAAAATAAAGCATGGACATGAACTGCAATTTCGAGACTCCTTTGTATATGAGCATTGGTACAAATTACGTTACCTCACTCGTGATATTATCTTAACATCTGCACAAACAGATATTTGCGTTTGCCTATACACATATACACAAGTGTACATAAACATTATATATGCACAGACGTACGTATATAAACATGCATTTAATGCACGTTCGTATGTATAATTTATTCAATAGAGAATAAATGTTTATGTATGTATTTTGAAATAAACTAACAGTTTTTAACATATTCATACTCATCATCAGATATTGTTTAAAGTTTCTCTTATTTCTAAATTCATTTACAAAGCTGCAACCTGGTCGTAACAATTCATAGCATCGTCGGTGTTTGAAAGCGTACAAATAATTAATTAATTAATTAAAAAGTTAATTAGAAAAGTATTTTCCAATTTATATAAATAAATGAAATTTTTCAAGAGTATTTTCTTATCTGAAAAGGAATGTATTCATAAAATACAATACATAGAACCTTGATATATTTAAATGATTCAGGCAAGGAAAGGAAGTGATCGGTGAAATCGAAAATCTGTTTTTAATAAAGTAGTTTTTCTTTAGCGAAGCTAGTGAATTGGAATGACCTTGACAGATTTTAAAATTCGACACGTTTTAAAGGTGAAACACTATTTCTCATATGCGCGAGTAGATGTATAAGAGAAAGAAGGATGCATAATGTATGCGTACAAGTCACTTTACGTCGGTATGCGTGAGAGAGAGATAAGTCAATTTTTGTGTTAAAATAATACGTTTGATTATAATTAATTGAATTTAATCGTTAACTTTACTTACTTAATTCGCATGGTTAATGAAAACAAAATAAGTTTCACTTCAACCGTGCGCATATGTGGATGAGGCACACACCACTTTTTTATCTCTAAAAAATTTAATTTTCATACTGCCGACGAATATTTCAATTTTTGTACGTTATATCGAAGTTAAACTATACTTCTTGTATGTTTGTGATTTTATCTCATCCCAGCTCCTGATCAAGAACCCTTGTCTTAAGCAGATCATAATTTTCATTGGTCAAAAACAATGTCACTCACATTAAGTTCAATTATCAAACGATCGCGTTTAAACTTGCAGACGGTGTAAGTGATACACCTTCTCAAGTATAGCTTGAATAGCTCCAGAATATAGCCAACACCCCTAAACCAATTTGCCGTGGTCCCTTTGACTGTGTAAGGTGCTCGGTTTCGTATATACTTGTCTACTATATCTTCCCTTTTCAAAGTTGTGTTGTCCCATGTCGACCATTTAGTAATGAAATTAAATGTGAAAGAACAGGTGGGATCCCCAGTAGTGCTGTTATACTCTTTGATGAACAAAACCAACGCATCAATCATATATAATATTGTATGTTAGTGTTTCGTGCGTATACCAGTCGTTGCCAATATGTTTGTCTTTTGTTCTCATGTCATAATTACTCACAGTCACCTACTAATTTTGAGTCATTCATATAATATTTCGACTTATTTTACAAAACAAAAAGAAAATAAATTGAAGACAAACGAAAGAAAATTGAAAATTCAAATATATGTTTTATTATTTTTATATACATAAATAATTCTTCCTCATAATGCAAGCTATCTCCGATTTCGCGGTTTAGTCGCGAAAAAGTAACAAACAGGCATAGTTACTTTTACATTTATTATATTTGTATAGTATGGATTGAAAGTTTAGCCTATGTACCATTATACTTTCTTTATATGGAAAAAATAAAGCTAGAAAATAAATCTAGTTATGAAATACTAGCTGTTACCCGCGACTTCGTTTGCGTGGAATTTAGTTTACTGAAAACATCACAATGAAGTTAGGTTTGATAATTAATACAGATAAATAATATAGAATTCCGTTATGATTGTCGATGAAACAGTTTTTTTATTCCGCATTTGCAAGATAATAAACCCGTTTTTTATCTAATGAATTTTTGGGATACAAAGTAGCCAATGTCCTTTCTCAGGATGCAATATATTACCCTGCTAAAATTCATCAAAATCGGTTCAGCGGTTTAGCCGTGAAAAGGTATCACACAGACAGACAGATAGACATAAAGACAGACAGAGACACTTTCGCATGTATAATATTAGTACCTATTGGTAGAAAAAATAAAATTTTTGTATAATGAGCTATTAAAAATCTTTTTGTACCGGAAAATCATCTAACAAAAAATAGTCGGGCTCCATTATTAATATTATTATTTTATCTATTTTAAGTGCAATATCCATAAAAATTGCATAAAAATAATTCCAATTTTATAACTATCTTTATTGTCAAATATATAGATATTATTATATCGATTTTCATAGTTTCCTATAATTTATCTTATAATAAAAATTTATTTATTACAAAAATTTAAATTATTATTGCTTTATTATACATGTGGTGTATAATTGCTTTTATGTCTCTTATATGTATTTACATATAAGTATATAAAATTTACTTTTTATTATTCTGAAGTTTTTACTAGACAAATCAATGAGAAGCTCATTGCATTGAAAAATCTAATAAAATTAAGTACCTACATCGTAGATTATATATTTTTATAGAACGAGAACAGAGTGGTGAAAAAACATAGTAGATAAAATTTAATTTTTTGTATCTTTGGGAAATTTATTATTTAAGTAGCACAAGGCAACTAAACGTTTTTACCCATAAATTTCGGAACACAATTTCATTACTTATCAGAAAAACATCTTTGTGGAACATGCTTTTTGTTTGTGTTCTTCGTAAGATGTACAGAATTTGATATCTTAAAATAAAAAAATCAAATATGATTATACAACATAGTTGTTAGGTACTATATTTTCTACATTAAAGGTTACAAAAAATAATTGTTTTTTCGAGGAATTGTATTTCGTTAGTAAGAAAACAAAATATTATATTTCGATTGAATTGTTCCGAGTTTCTTTTTACTCTCATTAAATCATTATTCTGGAAAAATAATAAAAAAATTTATTTTATTTTTTATTTTACTTTCTATACAGTTACTATTAGTAAGTTATTGTTAAACAGAAATATTTATTTATATTTTTGTAATGATCACGCATGTCTATCGGTTAGTAGACGCTTTAACTCAAAATCGATAAATATAGAAGGCTGAAATTTTAAACTAACGATTAAGAAGAAAATTTTGAAAACGATTTTATAACCAGAAACGGATGTTACTTTTGTCAATTTTTAAATTACTTTTGAAACGTTGCGAGTTAAAAAAAAAAATTCGTAAAAATTATCGAGAATATTACTATCTATAGTTTATCTCCCATTAATTTTGCTATCTTTTATCATTTAGCCAGAAAAATTTAAAAATTATATAATTATAAACACGTACAACAAACACTTATTATATTTATAAGAAAGTCCCGTAGGTATACATGACAACTTTAAAAAAAATAAATGTGAAGTTTAAAGATCTCAAAAGTTGTCTTCAATTCAATAAATAATCGTTAAAAGTTTTTATACAATCACTTTTAATAATGAAATCGTATATTCAACAACAAATAATTCTATTGAATTTATAGCAGTATGAAGGCCATTAAAAAGTAATAATGTATTTTAATCTGATAGTGTTTACGAGGCAAGGATTAAATCTGTTTAATAAATAAAAAACAAAACACGAAGTATATATTATAAAAATTGTTTCTTCAAGTTAATTTCACATAAAATAAATCAAAAACTTTGATATTTATTGCTTGCACAGCGATATATTGTCCAAGCTTTATTTTATTTATGTTGACAGAATTTCAACGTTATAATATTTTTTCAGTTCAAGTTCACATTTTATCTAGCTTAATAAATTGTATACAATTATAGTATGAACTATATTTAAATAGGTTTTATAAATACTATTGTTGAGAACTAGAAATAATAGTAGTTAGTTTGTACTATGGGCTTCAGAAGTCATCTATCACAGTAAAGGTCAGAATCGCTTACAACAGATTCCAAAATATTAAGACAAACATCATCGGTCATCTTTTCTAGGGCGGAGCTTAAATAGTAATATCATTTAAAATAAAAACACAAATATACGTCCATTTCATTAATTAATTTTATATCAAGTTTAACATACTTAAATAATAAAATTTGGATTATCAAATATTTAGTGCGACAAAATTTACTTGTACAATTTTCAGTAGATTACATAATAATTTAATCGCTCGAATATAAATATATAAGTACTATAAACGAAGAGTACTCTTTTATCTAGCAAATGAGTTTCATAATATCTGTCTTTGGTACATGGATTTAATATATTTAATTGATTTAAATATTATAATAATCAAATGGGAGGAGCCTACTAAGTTTGTGATAAGCGAATTTCAATGATTACTGGATGACCACTTCTGCATTTTACTGTGCGTAATCTTAACTAAATTATTGATAAAAGATTACCGCGGTCTACTTGAAACGAAAACTGGACAGTTTGTAAAATGACGCAAAGATTCAAAAATACAAAAAAAATGGAAATCTTATTTAGTGACCTTTTTATATTCAATATTGCTTAAAATACTTTAGTTGTGAATATTTTCTATATGTCAATATATAAATACCGATCAAGTGTATTCAAGAAAAAATCTGTAATCATATCACGTTCTTCATTCATATTTAACTCTACATTGTGAAGAAACCTATGGACCATTGTACAAGAATAATCAAATGTGAACTACTACACAGCTGCATTCTACATATACAGTGTATCCCAGGATAGATGTAACAAGAGGTGTAATGAATAAAAAAATTTCGAATTTTGGAATGACATTTGGGGATCGAGTCCTACTTGATGTTAAACTAACGTATACCAGAAATTAGTTGATTTGGTTATTTGATATTCTATAAGCAAAGTTGTAAAAATAGCCAAGAACAAACTACCTATATTTTTTTTAAATATGAAAAAATTCCACAAAGAGTTTCTTTAGAAATGCAATTTTGTAACCCCATATCGTAAATTAAGTAGATGTTTTATTGTAAGTTAAAAGTAGAGTTGAAAACAACATTATTATTTACTTATTAAGTTGATTCCAAATTCCAACCCTACTTTTCACTTCACAATAAAATATCTAATTAATGTATTGAAAGTTTTTTTAATACCTTGAAATTCGGTATAAGGTTACAAAATTGCATTCTAAATAATCTTTCTTTGTGTATTTTTTTTTATATTTTGAAAAATACGTATACGTAGTTATTTTTACAAAGCTTATAAAACACTCTGTAGAAGTCCAAATTAACTAGTTTTTGCTATACGTTAGTTTAACATCAAGCAAAATTCGATCCCCAAATATTATTCCGAAATTCGAAAAAATTTGTTCATTACACCTCTTGTTACATTTATCCTGGGACACACTGTAGTGTATATACTTATTACTGCAAAACTTTCAAAATATCTCATGCATATTCATTTTGAAACATAACAAATAGAACGCCATTTCAACAAATATACACAGTACAACTAACATTTAAAGTATCCTAAAATACAATAGAGAAGTGCTACACATTTGAAAAGAGAGACTTCAAGGTTTCGTGTCAGTTAACAAAAAAACAAATGAGTGGAATGGAACGGGCTCTATTTTGTTTGGTTAGTTCTCTACATCAATTCCCTTTCAAACTCCATATCAACGGGTTCTTTTATCCTCAGATGCATTCTTTATAGAGGACAAGGACAGTGTTATATAACAGGCATACTGTAAGAGTGAAATCTGAGAGTCTTTCAAGCAGTGGCGGTCCCATAATGGAGTAAATGAGTAATATAGGTCTACAAATGTCTATAAAATGTCAGGAACATAAATTTTAACGCATAAAGTATTTTTATTTTTTTGAGATCCTATCTTTTATTACATAATTACTTAGTAATTTCTATTTTCTTTAGAATACCTCTTCAATAAAACATTAATTTGTTTTTTAACATAAACTTATATTCACATTAAATAAGCCCCAAAAGATGAATCCTTAACCCAAGTATATTATTTAAAAACAAGGTATGTAGTCTCATCAGCTCCTTCACTAATCAGCGTTGGCGTGGGAATCAACGTCACTACGAAGACATATTCAAATGTTGTAATTGTATCAATTACAAAAAACTTTATTTTGTTATTTTTTGATATTTTAACAACACATATAATCAAAGAAGTACACATTCAACATTGTAAAATTATAAAAAAAGCTGTCACAGACAATTTGGTTTATTCGGGAAGCGTCATTTTTACTATTCTTAATTTGGCAATACGTTCTGTGATTCTGACAGCTTTTTATGATTTTGCAATGTCGGATTTGTACTTCTTTGATTGTATGTGTTGTTAAAATATCAAAAAATATATTATACATTTATAACATTTGAATATGTCTTCGTGGTGAGGTCAATTACCGCGCCAACGCTGATTGGTCAAGGACCTGATGAAGCTACCTTGTCTTTATATACCTTGTCATTAGCCAATTTGTTATCATACCATAACCTAAAAAATATTAACTAAGGCCACTTTGTTCACCAATACCCTGCTCATTAGCAGCCTCCTTTTCCATTTTATGTCCCTGTGGTACTTAAATAATTGATTAACACAGTATAACGCGATGGAAAATCCTTAGCCGATACGATGATAAATTTAAAAATAAAATATTTTATCTAAAAAATATGTAGATTTAATTAAATATTTCGCCGCCATTGAATTCAACCTACGTCAATAGTTTCTATCCTTCCAGTTTGGAAAGAGTGCTAGGCTTCATATTTATGCAGAGATAGAAATCTATATAAATAACCCTATACTTTGTTCGATAGCAAACGCATGTTTTTCGTAGATATTGACTTTATGTGTTGGTATTTGGCTCGTGAAAATGGACAAAGTTGTGAAGAATTTCACTTAAAATGTACTGTGCGGACGTAAATATATATATATTCTTTTGACGCATATATACATTTATTACATATAAACCCAGTGGATTATAAGGAAGTGTTATAGAGTAGGAAAGTTTGAACATATTAGAATTAACTATTAGAATTTACGAGTTACCTCATATTTGTAATTATGCATAAGTATTATGTAAGAGATATTCTTTAATGTTTAATATATTATACATACATATACGTCATTTGGGATGCAATTATAATAAGTTATTTCATTTTAATCAACAAAATATTATATAGGTTTTATAAAAAAATATTAAAATTATTTTTTGTGAATCACAAATATCGAAAAACATTTTTGAAAATTATAATAAGTGTATAGAAAAAAATGTCTTGTTTTCAAACAATAAAAAATTTCATAGTTTTATTCTGATGTTATAGTTTCAAAAACATTAGTAATTTAAAAACTATAAGGTTTCATAAAACGAACTAAAAATATCTGTTTATTTCTAAATAACATACTTATAAAAACCAATACGGTATGAAGAAATTAATTGACCTTTATTTTCATTGTTTTATGTTCGTAACATAATTTTGAAATGAGAAAATTAAAAACAAAACTCTAGATATATTTTTTGCGTCTGTATTCATTTTACTTGTTATTTAAAATTTTGTTTTTCAGTCATAATTGTTTTATAACAATTTTTTCTTATAAATATAAATTGGTTATTTTTTGTATGTGCATTCAAGTGTGAAATACAGTTTTTTAAATTTAATATGTATGTATAAAGTATTTACAAAAAACTAAAAAAATGTTTTACAGTTGTAACAACTTTGCGTCTGATCTTTATTTTACTCCGTAATAAATATTATAGATCACTAACGCTCCAAGTTTCATATACAATAAAATTCGCATTTACTACCGCTCTAAAATATTTCACTTAATCCAATAATAAAAATATCCTCAACAATTTCGTTAAAAGCGATAAAACATACTCGTATATAAAATCTAAAAGTGAATAAATATGTCACCGGCCATAAATATCTAACCTCTGAAAACTGTATAACAATACGAGAAATTGAACATTCAAATAGGCATAACGGTAACATGAAAAATAACGCACTTTTGTTATAAGACATTTTCAATCTGGAGACTTGAGCTATACGAATAAGTTAGAAAAGGCAGTATTCTTTCCAAATCGGGTTCTATTTACATTCGAGAAAGTTATCGATCTTGTGTAAAGAATAAGAACTGATCGTCAATCACCTCACATTTCAAATAGACCTGCTAGACTTTTATTGATACCAGAGAGTTCGGCAAATACGATATTCTATTCACTCATTGTTGGCTTCGGAGAGACACTGAGGTCGTGTTTTTACGTGTTTGGCCGGGTGTGCAATAACTGACATATAAACTTAATTCATTATTTGATTTTATAGGTTAAAATATATATAGTACAAACCTTAGACAAGGAATGATAAAGGACAAATAACACATTACCTAGCGTTGTTACCATATCGCACCACGAAAAATCACTCCACGGATCATTGACGTATCATTCAGATTTTAAAATAAATATCAATTGTTTTAAATTATAAAATTAACTAATAATAAATGATTTATATTGAGTTTAAAAGTATTTCAATGATCATTGATTAATAGAGAAGCGTCTATTTGAAACTATCATCTCTCATACATACTAAATTCAATTGTAACATAAAGCATATTTGCATATTATAAATTTTCAACTGACGCCTCTGGGATAATATGCGATTTTGACAATTAAAAAAAGATGGCTGCCGACAAATTTTGGTAACAGTTTCATATATGGACTAGCATCTATCCATAGTTTTTCCTAATCTAAGGTACAAACTGTTATCCGCGCGACTTCGTCCGCGTGGTAATACAGATTTCTGTAAAGAAATAGTCGATAAAACATGTTTTTAGTTTTGCATTTACACGCTAGATTTCTACGCCAGAAAGTATAACCTAGTATAACCAATCGCGCGTTTTATCTAATAAATTTTTCGGGATACAAAGTAGGCTAAGTCCTTCTTCACGATGCAAGTTATCTACCCGCCAAATTTCATCGAGATCGGTTCAGCTGTTTAGTCGTGAAAAAGTAACAGACAGATAGAGACACTTCCGCATTTACAGTAGCACCTCGCAATTACGGCGTAATTGGGATGTCTACGCCAAAAAGTTTTATCTAATACATTTTTTTCGGGATAAAATTAGCCTATGTCCTTCTTCAGGATGCAAGTTATCTACCCGCCAAATTTTATTGACATCGGTTGAGCTGTTTAGCCGTGAAAAAGTAACAAACAGACAGACGGAGACACTCCCGCATTTGCAGCAACACCTCACAATAACGGCGTAAATGGGACCGGACCCTCGCCGTTAAGTAAAAAACACCGGTAAGTGATTAAAGGCTTTTTGTGTCTCACGAATACCTGCAAGCAGAACTACGTACAATGTACTAATATACAGGATGGTCTAGTTTGGGATACATATATTTTAAGAGCAGATTCCTTGGATCCTTGTGAGTAAAAAATGTACGGGAAAATGGGGTCTATTCTCAACTCTCTGAGCTATAAACTTCCTTCAGAGTAGTACTTACAAATAAATATTACATTTTCAGGTAGATTTAATTTTTTTTTTTAATACATTGGAATTATAAACCTTAAGGAGATATAAGATTATGCAGTTCTCAGTCATTTTTCGCGAATATTTTTAGTCACAATAACTATTTGACCTTTCTAAAATATTATTGAGAATAAAAACTAGTATGTTTCTAGATGTATTCTCGAAATTGTTTTCTTAAGATTAAGATATTTCGTTGAACTCTGGTATAAAATTAATAAACATGTACTTAGTTATTAATATTTAACATTCAAAAATAGGAAATAAATAAAATAAAATAATTGATTCTAGCTTATTTTAAATCATCGAATTTAATTTAATTTTACTGATATTGTATTGTTGATAAATAAATAACCAAATCAAAAATTAATTAAACAAAAATAAAACAAAGAACGTTAAACAATGCAATATAAATTTTCATCAAAAAAGTTCCATTTACTAATTCGGCTCCACGCAGTAATCCTACATTAAACGCGGCTAACAAATGTTCAATATTTAAATGAAAAAAGGAAACATTCATTACCGAAATAATTAGGTTCGTGAAATGTATAAAATTTGATGTAATCTAACGTAGAAACATTACTCTGTAGATTGCAATCGAGTTAAGAAACATCTGCAAGATACCTACATTTGTTAATCTTATTTCTCGCGCCCGATCAATTAAAGGATTAAGATATAATTAAATAATTGCTAATGTTAATGTAATTAAATTTCAAGAATAATAACAACAGTTAATATATTTTGTAGACATAAATCAAGCTACCGGTTAATCTACAATCAAGGGGATTGTCACAGACATAAATTTAAAGGATATACAAGCATTTAGATATAATTAATTGTAATTATAATGTTGTTTTGTGTTCAATTTCCGTTGGAGAAGTAAAAATGAAAATAATACTTAATCAACATCCGTGATTTGTTTTAACTTATGTACACCGAAATGTTAAATAAATTATAATTTATTATGAATAGTCATTCTGATCTATATTCAATAATACCTTATTTTTAGAAAAAGAAAAAATTCGTATTTATTTTTCAAA
This sequence comes from Sialis fuliginosa, assembly GCA_961205875.1. Classification (NCBI taxonomy): domain Eukaryota; kingdom Metazoa; phylum Arthropoda; class Insecta; order Megaloptera; family Sialidae; genus Sialis; species Sialis fuliginosa. The sequence continues at coordinate 27,722,421 of OY540809.1, read as the reverse complement.
AAGGAATCATCTCGTAAATCAGTGATTCTCAACCATTGGGGCGCGCCCCCCTAGGGAGGCGTGATAAAATTAAATGGGAGGCGCGAGCATATCGAGAAAAAATGAGAAAATAAATTATTAAAAAATTTATTTAATTTACCGAAATAATAGCAATAAAATACATTCTGACATAATAAAAAAAAATACACGTTTACATATACACTGATATAATACACTTGTAAATAGGATTGTATCAGTAATGTACAATGTATTTAATAACTAACTTATCAATACTTATTAAACTAAAAACAATATTGATAAGTATTAGTGACTCTCTTGGGCCTGTCTTGCAGAGCAAAGTTTTTCGAAAGAAGGTTTAATATTAGAAATTGACACTCTAAGCTATTTTTATAAAATATATTTAGTTGAGATTTTCAGTAAAAATTATTATATGAGGGGGGCGGGGGATGAGAATTGTGATTAAAAATTGGGTCGCAAATACTAAAAGGTTGAGAAACACTGTCCTAAATCATAGAACAAGAAATAACAATTTTTATAAATTGAGATTTTTTCAAGACAAAATCCCTATTTTGGGAGAAATGATTTCAAGTTCTTAATTACAAATCTTCCACCAATTGTTCCAACTTATTAAAAAATACAGATTTTTTCTTCCTTTTGTCTTTACTATATTTAGATACAGTCAGTTATAACCGACGTATACATCTCCAGACGTGGATTATAAAATGAAAAGGGGAGTGCTCTGAGGTATTTAAGGCAGGAGATACTTATGAGATCCTTCGATTTACGCTGAGTTTTCTAGGAAACACAATAGGAACTTATTTTATACCGCCAAAATCAAACAGAATTTACGATTATGTATCTTCAGAACGAATTAATATACACTACCCTGTAACAGTTTAAGACCACCTGAAAAATTTTCCTTTTTTGGACTTTTGCGAATATATCTCTGACCACTATATGTATATTCAACGTGTAAGTATTTACTGGTTAAAAAATATGTTCTTCGCCCGATAAATGGACGGTTCGTTAGTTACCCGGCGCTCACATATATTTCGAAATGTCAATTCAAATTGCCTCAACTTTGCCATAGTGATAATTTCTTTTTCCCTTAAATGAGTGAGTATATTTTATATTTACAATACCTATTATTACCTTATTTTCTGCACCGAAAATTGCACTGTTTTCACATTTCAAATAACCTAACCTCAATATTGTGGGATCCCCAAAAAAATATTTTTTTACAGAAAACACGAAAGTGGGTAAAGCACAGAAATTTCGAAAGAAAAACGAGCTCAAATAGTCATTTTGAATAAATTGGGTATTCACAGCGAAAAATTACTATTAGAAAATTACTAGCACAAAAATCGACATATTTTATGTGGTCTTAAACTTTTGCAGGGTAGTGTATAATAGTAACTATTATTATTATATATTATAATTATAATATATTATTATTATAATCATTTACATAACAATAAACAATTGTTTTATAAAAATAAATAAATAAAAGACAATTAACTAGGTATTTTTTAAAACATGCAAACTGATTAAAATTAATTGAACATTAATTAACCTTAGTAAATTTATTCTTTTTTAAACATAATAAATATTTTAATAGTATTTTCTCGGGTCATTGTTAATTTGCAATCAAATGTAGGTATAATTAGAAACATTCGCTTTTGATTAATTACATTATGCGACTAATAACAACAGTGCAAATTTCAGTAATTAAATGTATATAATTCTAATTACAGTTTCTGTAAAACGGTTGCATATAAATTAAGTAACACTTAATCTTAAATCAAGAAAACTGTCACCACTGAAAAAAATGAATGATTTATAAGCAACTCAACGTTATAAATGATAATTGTTGTGTTATTATTTTATGATGAAAGTAGTTATTTTTGTTTCACTTTTCTTTATAAGTGAGAACATAGTTTATTTGTCTGGCTTCATGTCAGTGGCATAACCAGGAGTCATGCAAAAATAAATAGGGATGAACAGTTTTCTATGCAAGTGGCTTCCATAGGGTTTTTGTAGAAATGGAAAAGAAAATGTTTAAATTTCGAAAGCTAGTTATTATTATAATTTTTAGAAGTGAAGAACAAAAAAGGCCATTCATTTGTACCAGAATTTTTTTTAGTGAAACCAATAAAAGAAAAGGTTATCGGGATTTTTTTTAATTTTTGCCCCCTTCCCTCTCCAAAAAATACTGGTAACGCCACTACTTTATGTTCTTTCTTTCGAAAATCTACAGTTTGCTATAAATATCGTATAAGGTAGTAGCACCAGAATGGCAAAATTTTAATTAATTGTATTGAATTAGAAATATGTGTTGATATTTGATTACTACCATTTTTGAATATTAATCTATATACATTTAACTGTCTTATAGCGTGGTTTGAAGACAATCGGCCAATAGGGGTCAAAATGGTGGACATTTAAACTAATTATTAGTATAATTTATTTATTAATTTTTATATTATATATAGCAACTGCTTTACATTGTTTCAAATTTGACTATTCTTTCTTTTATATATTTTGTGTCGTAGTTCGTACATTACAGGTTTTACCTTTGCCATTACTGTAGAAAGAACATGGACAAAATAAAAGACTAAAATTTGAAAAACAAACAATATTTCCGGACTTTGGTAATTAAATTGATTAAATAAAGAGATACTTTTTTTATTTTTACATGAGTTGATGAGAATTACAAAAAACAAGCCCATTAATCGAAGAAAACCGAAAACTTGCTCTTATAGCGGCCATAACTGGTGTCTTTACCTTATTTGTTTTCTAGTTTAAGCGTACAAACCGATACTGATGCACTTTCAATATTAAAAAGTCTAAACACTAGAATTAGTGTAGGCTATATAGTATATATCATCATGCTATCTATTACGAGGCTGAGCAGTAACATTAAATACATATCTTAGTACATATCTTAGTAGCATTTTCATTACTATACAATCTGTGACAAAACAAATACAGTAGTAACATGGGTAAATGGCGTCGCAGTGAGGCAGGAGGGGGTCGGGGGAAAAGTGGTGATGTGTTTTAATAGTAAGCTAAAGCTGTATTTAAAACTCTTCATTGTAATTTTATATCAATATTTCAAAATCCCACGCGAAGATAAAATAATTACTTATTACACTAAATTGTGTACAGAACATATCGCTAAAATTCCACGCATACATAAAAAATACCCATTGTGTAAAAAAATAACAGAAAAAGTCTATTACACTTAGACGTAATAAAAGAGAAAAATAACTCTCATTTTTCTATTGCGTTATACATTTATATCAACCCTCTTTCAAATTGGGAAAAAACATTCCAACTTTTGCAGTAGGAAGTTCACATTTCATATATATAATACATTTCAGTCATAGCTAAGTGTTTTTGTTATGTGTGCTGAAATGCTTGACTAACAACTGGATTAAATCGATTAACGTTTTTTTCGGATTTTTAAACTGTTATTCTTTTATAAATCGCCCTTTTTCAACACCTATGGTAAAGCGTTTTGTTATTATATATCAATATTTTCGTTTATTTTATTAGATATCGGTTGAAGTTAGTTTTTATTGTTGCGATATAGTAAAATTATTATTATTATTGGTTTTATTGGAATATCAAATTATTATATTTTTTCTTTTTCATGAAGATATTGTCACCAAATATTTTTGAGTATAAAAATATAGTAATATTGTATTATTGAGGGCTTTGGTAAAATGTAGATATATTTGTAAACATATTTAATGTAAAATTGAATCACAAAAATTAAAAGATTAAACAAACAATGAATCTACACAAGAATTTTTATTCTTTGATCTACCCTTAACTCCAAAATTAAGGGATTACTAAATTTTTTCATTATTTTTAGGTATTTTTGAATGGCTGTATCTCCGTGAAAAATGGTCGTAGAACAGTTTTTAAAAAAACAATTTTAAAGCTTGAACATTCTAGTTTTCGAATTATTTGTGGACAATTTTAATATCCTTAAGGATAACCTTTTTTGAAGATAAAACGCCGAAAAAAATTTTCAAAAATGTATATCAATTTTGAGAAGCTTTACAGGATGTGAGAATTTTTTTTGGTCAAATCAAATAAAGGATGTTTGTAAAAAATAGTTGGAAAGATAAAATAGTTGCAAATAGTTGATTTCAAATTGGGTTAAATCAAACCAGTTTTCTGAAATCGATGGAGATATGTAATAAAAATTACAATAGTTACATTTTTCGCAATAGTTGAAAAACTATTTTTCCAATCTCTATTTATAACTTATTATTTTTCGTGCGTTTTCCATGTTTATCGTTGACAGTTGTATATTTAAGCATTGACAGACATTTCAACACTGGATTATGATGTCACGCAACATGGCGCGCAATTGGGAGTGTTTGAAAAGATTTTTTTCGACCAGGTCTGACAGTGATTAAAAGATGAATGCCAAATAAAATACATGTAATAATCCTCATTTACCTATTAGTAACAGTTTTTTATGTTTAATTAAGATATTATTTTTGTTTTTAGTAACTTTCGTGATTAATATAAAAATATACTAAAGCAATAAATGCATATCATAGTTTATTGATACTTCTGATTGAAGAGCAGTTTAATATTTGTAGATATTAATAATATAAAAATCATAGGTAGGTACTTTTGATTATTTTTCCGAATTACTTTTTTTTTACATTTCGTTACAAACGGCACCAGCGTCGTTACATCCGGCACCACTGTGTTGTAATTTGTACCATTCTGAGTTTGCTTAGAAAAAGTTGCCACAAAATTGGTTTATTACAAATTTGATTCCTCAAAAATTACCAATCATATACTTTAAAATCAGGTAGTTTGATCAATTAGAATAGACTTTACAGCTTTTTTTGTAAAAAATATTATTTTTGATACCACCCCCCCCTCTTTTCAATATAATTCATTTGAAAGTATTATTCGTATTAAACTATACATATTTATTGTACCTACCTATAATATATTCGGTTTTACATATAAAGCAAATTACAAATGCGTAAAAAAACTACATCAATCGCTGCATTAATGAATTAAAATTGTGATTGTAAATACATATGGATACATGCATACTACGTGCATACAAAATTGACTTATGAATATTTAAATAACTAGAGCAATGTTATTAAAAACCATGTACGCTGTTTAGATTGAGTCAAAACTAATTTATATTGACACAAAGTGGTGTGTATAGAACATACAGAAACGTTAGTTACTATATAACTTTGCATAAACTGCTATGCATTTATATAAATATATTTAAATACACATGTGTACAGGCTGTTCACATAATAATATTCTCATAATTTCAGTGTAACTAACTGTTTTCAATATAAAGGATAGGTACCTAATGTAACCATACAAGTTGATTAACAACTAATGTAAAAAAAATGTACAGTAGTTCGAGGATGTTATATTAACCAAAAAACTTTGTGAATATGTGTCCGGAAATTCTTCGTGAGGAAGCCGCAGCCTTCCAAAGATTTTAATCAAAATTAGTGTTTATTTAATAACATTGTGGTACAATTATGAAATTTGATAATATGTTTAGTATTAATAAGTTTTATCGATTTCCAGTATCAAATAATATTAATTTAGACCAGGGGTGTAAAGGGCCAGGATTTTTTTCAAAATATTTTTTTGTTCTTTAATTTTTTTCTGAGTTTGGTACTTGTAGAAGATTATATGACATAAAAAACACAAAAATATACTTTGTTTATTTATCATAGGATCAACCGTTTTCGAGAAATATTGATAAAAAGAAAGTATTATAGAATTTTACTTAATACAGATGCTTCAAATTACTCAGAATAAACTTATATTCTTGTTCTATGATTAAAAATAAGATACAAAGTTAATATAAATATACTTCTAAAACTACATTTTTATCCACAAATCTCCATTTATAGTTAAATTTTTAACATAATTTTGTAACAGTAATACAACTAGCTATAAGTCTCATATGATGAGTAGGAGGTATTTTTATATTAACTTTTTTTCTTGTTTTTAATTATAGAACAAGAATATAATCTTTTTTTGTTTAATTTGAAGCGTCCGTATTTTGTAAAATTCTGTAGTACTTTCTTTTTACCAATATTTCTCGAAAACGGTTGATCCTATTAAAAATAAACAAAGTAAATTTTTGTGTACTTTGTGCCATAAAATCTTTATAATAATTTATAAAAAAGTTATGTGGTGATCACAACTCAATGGTGCTTAATCGTGTTGATTTTATAATTTCAAAATACTATTTTATGATCATTCTGTATATAACATTAATCCAGATTAATCAATCTTGTGGCACTATGACAACATTTATCAAATCATATATATGAATCATTTTCTATCAAAATAAAAACAAAAAACTGTAATGCGACCATTTCGAAGTGTCATGTAAAATGTGAAAACATATACAACGTATGTACATTGTATATAGACAAATACATACATCGCACATTAATACATTGTTCATAAAGCACGGTTTTATATTTTTATCTGTCAAATGGATCGATTGGAATAGATAGACCCTGTTTTAATACCATTAGCATTAAAATATATATTTTTAATCTTTTAATGTCCCCTTTTATGGATTATTTATAATGAATGATATATTTCAGTATTTCATTTTTATATCTAACGAAACGAGTGTTAATAATTGCATCTGTTAACTTAAAATAGTTTATTTTTAGTGTTTCGGAATCACTTCGATGTCCTTCCGTCTGTCACAGAAAATTTCTACAAAATAATTTTAAAATATAAACTTCCAGTTTAAATCTAAATAACTTCTATTTATATTTTTTCGCTATATTTCTTATCAAGAAAATTATCGTAACAATTATCTTTTCTAACTCTACTCTAAATATTATTTAAAATTCAAAACCTCTGAATATTTTGTGAACGAGTCTCCTCTTGAGAAACATAAATTATTGTCTTCATTGTTGAAGTTTAGTTACTGTTGGAATAATATATAGATGATAAATACCACGCTTTTGTATTTATATACAAAGCCATTGTCTCAAGTTAAATTTATGTAGTCTTTATATTCTTATTGAGTTAATTATGTTTGTATTGGACATCTTTGGTTTGAGGCTTTTTTCTACAATTGGAAATATTTGGGTAATTATTTTACTTTATTGGCTATTTTTTAGGGTAAATTTATTTTTTCTATTCTTGTATGTATTGAAGTCTGTTAGAGTCTATAAAATTTATTAGATAATATGTTTCATTTATGTTATCTGCAACGATGTAGTTATAAGCTCATCGTGGGGTCTAAAAAAGAGAGAGAGAGACCCTTAGTAAATATGGTACTGACAATGAAATATACGTATTTTCAAAAACAGTGTTTTTTTTGTATTTTAAATCTCAATACTTTTACAATTTAGGTTTTTCTTTGATATAAACTGCTTATTTTTGTAATAACTAATTTTATATAAAAAAAGAAGATTTTATTTTAATATTTGGATCATTGTTCATTATCATCAAAAGTAACAAAAATGTCCATTTAAATAAAAAAATAAAAATTTATATAGGTACGTATGTATATAATTATTTATATTTCAACCTAAGACAAAGTGCAGAACTATTATAAATAAAACAACTATACTCTATTTCATTTAAGAATGCAGTGGTTTCCGGGGTTTTGACGGTTCGAATCGTGCATTTTACCGTCAAAAACCACGGCAACCACTGCGTTCTTAAATGAAATAGAGTATAGGCAATTCTGGGATAGGAGGTGTCAGTATAAATTTTAACAATTTAATTTATTCACAAAGCAAATACATATACAACATATAACACGATTCGGTACCAAGCAAAAAACTAAATTATTTGTAATCTTACGATTATTAGTAAGATTATAATAATATCTAATTATTTAATTATAATTTTATTATACAACGGGATTGTTTACCACAATTCTGGTATTATATTATACACTTCCCAGCATTTGTATATTGCATTTTAATTTCAATAAGTAAATTGAACATTATGTAGAACATTAAAACCGTTCGCATTGGAAAGTAATCTAATACCAACGTTGAATACAACCCCTCTTTGATATGTTAAAGGGCTTCGTTTGCCCATTTAGTATAAGCGCTAATGAAAAATAAATTACATTTTAAACCGGTTTAATTAAATATATAAGAATTAATAGAGAAATTTCTTACGTCGTGTTGTAGTTTAATGAAAAATGTTTATAAAAATGTACTTGAATATTGTTCCTTTGTTATTAATTATTGTTCATTAATTAGCTCGTGAAGTAATTACTTTTGTACTAATTAAAGCTGATTTAATTAGAAGTATTTAATGTGGGTGGTTTAAGTTGTTTTGAAAATATATAAAATACTGTTAATAATTGTGGACGAAAGAATACGTTATACAGAGTGAAGTATTTAAAGTGTTACATATATTTATCTCAGAATCATTGCATATTTGAAAAAAAAAGTTTCAACCAAAAAATGTATGGTTGTGAGGGGGTAATCGAATTGTAATATTTATTTGTTATTTTAGCGTGGCTTTCAAGAATATTTATTTTGAAGGTCAACATAATTTATTTAAATAGTTACCTATAGTTTTTATTTAGTAATCTTATTCTACGTAAAAAAATACAAATCTTTCATTAAAAACTTTTTTTTGAACACCATTAGCTTTACAAGATAATATCTAACTAAATAATTTCGAGATTTTGAACATTTAAGAATTTTTATTTAAAAATCTTAAACTTTAGAGAAAAAGTAAAAGATACAAAGAATATTTATTTTAGTCTAATAAACTTAATAATAATTATAAATTCTAGAATTTTTTAAACATTTCATAAGTTTTTTTTTGTTTTCGCTTAAATAAAAAATAAATAAGAAATGTTTTAAAATTTTTAAAATAATTCTCCAACTTTTATTAGTAGCCAAAATAAACATTTTTTTTATTTTGTGCTTTTTCTCTAAAGCTGATAATTTTTATGTAAACAATTCTTGAACGTTCAAAATTATTTTGTTAGATATCTTCTAAAGTTTAGGGTGCTCAAAAAAAGTTTTCAATGATTCGTATTTTTTTTACGTAAAATAAGATTACTAAATAAAAACTATAGGTTCTTACTTAAAAAAAATGATGTTGATAGTTGAATATAAATAACTATTTTCAATGTTTTTTAAACATATTTTGATTTTTTTTCTATTTAATTGTATTGTATCAAAATTCGTTAATTATTTAAAATTTGCGACATCCACAGTTCCTAAATACCTTTATGTCCTATATGGAAATAATATTTGTATGCGAAAAACCGTATATCTAGTCGCATTAATTCGAAAAACAACAAAACCTATAATTTTCCATCGAAAACAAAAGCCTTACTTAAAAAAAAACTAACCTAAAATGATAACAAAAACGGCATTAGGCATTAAACACATTGGTAACCGGTCGCATCGGTTAAAAAGGGTAGAACAACGTTCAACTGCAAAAATTCGAAATATAAATCAGTGAAGTTTTCATCATTGTAACATTTCCCATATTACAAACAAAGGGGCGTGATTTCCCGAACGGCTTCTCTAACAATGTGCGCCCGTCACAATATATTTCTCTATAATCGAGCAGATCTCTTACTCTGCCACAGTTCTGGACACATTCGTGTGCAGACCCGGAAGCCTATACAATGAGACAGCAGGAAACATCCCCCGACCCCCTACCCTTGTGTCACACTTCTACCACCACCCATACACACAACACAAAAGATAGGATTGATCCGACATCTCTACGGCCGCATTGGGGTCGGGAAAGTCGCAACATAGCAAAAAATTGCAGGTGTTGACAATTGGTGCCGTGACCGATGTGGTTCATCATTTTTCAATGCGAGAATGAAATTATTTGTACAGCTTTTGTTTGAGTTAAATCGTTTACCGTGTGCTTGATTTACGGTAAATAATGAGTAAATGAGAGATTCTGGTAGAAAAACTAATTTTTTGAATTATAACATGTTTTTATGATACCAAATTGCATATCTACACTTATCCAAAAAATTAAAGGAACAAACAATTACAACTTTTTTTTGTGTTTTTTGAAAAAGCATTTTAAAGCTTCAAGTTTCTAGTTTTGAGATTTTTTAGCATAGTTTTTTTGAGTTACGGTTATCGCGCAATCATAAGAAATATTGGGACACAAATTTTTTTTTTATTTTTATTTTTTTTAAGGGTCCGCGGACTCGAGATTTTTTTTTTTTTCAGTTAACTTGTTTATTCAGCTTTAATTTGTTTTTTTTTTGGTCCCTTTCAATTTTTTTTGCCGAGATATCTGACTTTAAATGAAAAATGATTATTTTGTCTTCAATCATCAATATATCAGCAACTAATTATTAAACAGTAAATTTAAGGGCAGTTTTAAAAACTTGAATTAATTTTCTACAAGATCTTTCATGACTTTATTAGAAAAAAATTTTTTTACCCTCACCATGAATCTGAAAAAGTACAAAAAATGACTTTTATGGTCTTTTAGTAAATCTATCGCTACTTTACAAATATTGATGGCAAGACTAATGTTGCCAGGTATTTTTACAGCTTAATGTACCCCCAACAGTCCTGTAAATTTTTAAATCGATCCATCGAACCGTTTTTCCGGACCGATTGATCAATGGGGTTTTCCATTAAATAAATTTTAATAATTTTTTTGAATTTCTTTAGATTGATTTCCTTTAAATTGTTGGGTAGTTTGTTGAAGCATTTAATACAATAGTTTAACGGTCCTTTATACGCTGTCGTTAATGTCGTGGCTGTTGTTTTATATTCATGTTTTGTTCTGGTGTTGTATGTATGCACTGATACGCTATGGTGAAAATGTTTGGATGTTTTTTTAAAGAAAACGCAACATTCATGTATGTATAAATCATAGATGGTTAATATGTTTAATTTTTTTTTAATAGGCCTGCAAGATGTAGTAGAACCAACATCACAAATTGTTCACAGACAACGTTTTTGCGTTATAAATATGTTTTTTACATGTGGAGAATTGCCCCAGAACATTAATCCATATCGTAGTTGTGGCTCAATAAATGCATTGTAAATGGTTTTTAGAATAGCTATTGGAACTATGTTCACTAAGGGCCGAATCATAAATATATATTTGTTTATTTTTGTATTGATACTATCAATATGGGATTTCCACGAGAAATTTTTATCTATTTGCAATCCTAAAAATTTAACTACGTCCGTACCTATATCTCCATGATTTGATAAATGAAGTTGGTTCCTACAGTCACCGAAGGTGCCGAAACGTATATATTGTGTTTTGTCTATGTTAAGTTTAAGATTATTGTTTTTTAACCATGCAGACTGAGCATTAATAGAGGCGTTTATGTTAATTTCTAGATTATGTTTTTTTGGTTCGTTATATACCGCGAACAGAATGGTATTATTACCGGAGACTCTGCATAGTATATTTGTTTTATACATAGTATAGAACTAAGTCCCTCGTCGAGTCTGTTTTTTTTTTCAGTAATTAATTAACGGATTTTATTCCGGGTTTCACTAGTAGATATAATGTTTAAATGTTTTAATAACTAGCTGGACCCGCGCGGCTTCGCTCGCGTGGATTACGGAATTATTGTTTAGGATTTTAAAAAAATATGAATTATTATTGTAATAAAAACCAAACAACACTTAAACAAAAACGAATCAGAACAAAAAGTAAAAATAATTTTTGTTCTGTTTAAATTTAAAAGTATTGAAAATAAATGCTGACCGAAAGCACCGATCTCTTGTGCCACTCGCCCGCGCCGTGACACGGGTCTGTATTAGATCTTTTTTAGGTCTATTTTAGATCTTTTTATTCTACACAATTTTTTACTATATTATTTTGTTCAATATTCAACGGCTTAAGCAGCGTACTGTAAAAGAGCCCGCTGGCGGCAAACTTTTTCCGACTTGATTTACTATTATTGTCACTGCTTAGTTTTTATGTTACCTAACGTAACAAAATATAGCCTATAACTTGGCCAAAGAACGTACCTATAAATTTAGTTAGTTCTCGAGTGATAAGCGCACAAACGAACAGACAGACAGACGTTGAGCTTTATATATATTAAGGATGTATAAACTTCATGAAGTCGGAAAAAAACAGAGAGGTATATTTGCGTGCGCTGCGTAAATAGTGAAAACAATGTTTAATATATCTATTCATATTATAATTATATCCCTGGGTAATACCAGGTCCAATGTGCTAGTAGACTATATTTGTGCATGTATTGGAATCTATTAGACTCTATTAAAATTTCTGTTAGATTGTAATATGTCTTTGTAGATAGCCAGCAATATTCAATATATATGTATATTTAGTGGAATCGATCGGACAGTATTGAAAACCCCATGGATTCTATTGGATTATAGTATATCTTTGTAGTGACAAAATGTAAATTATATAGCCACAAATAAACTATATTTATGTGTATTGGATATTAGAATACACTCACGATGTATTGTTATTCTCTATTTTTGTAAAAAAAGATCTCACAGATTATGATAGAAAAACCTATGAATTCTATTAGATTATAAAATGATTTTGAAATATTAAATTGTGACGAAAAAGGTAACCCGCCATCTTGGTGCTCCATCATATTGGGTTTAGTAGCTTATCGTATTCTAATCGTCAAACCCTTTCATTCGATATCCATATCAAGGGGGTTGTGACGAAAAAGGTATTCAGCCATCTTAGGATGTCCGCCATATTGGATTTTGAATGATATTTGATATACTATATTGCATTGTAACCAAGCTTATACACCTGCACACAATTTCAAATTGGTACGTTAAATTGGGTGAAAAATGAGTTGTAAGATTTTCTTTCATAATTAAAAGTCAAGCTTATACCTTTTAATAATAAATAGTGAATTAATAGAAAAATCTAGAGCCGTATTTGACCATGATAAACAGGCTATTTAAACTGCTCTAGAAGTTTTCACTCAACCTTTTTAATAATATCATAATTAAGTCAGTATAAACGATTCATTAGCAAATTCTTTTAAAAGATTTTATTTTAACAATTTGTGTTTCAATTTACAGGAATCGCTGTTTTGGCCACAAAGTTTATTAAAACATTCAACACAAACATGCTCATTATAGTCGGAAGTTTCTGTAAAAATAATTATGTAATGATTACATCTTTCCGCTTTGGTAAGTTTGACAAAGCAAGGAATAGCAAGAGCAAAGAGATTATGCATTAAACATTTAAAAATTAATGATTCTAGTTTACGTAGACATGTCAAACGCAAAAGAGGTAATTATAACGCAAATTAATTATAAACTGTCGACAAAATAAGAATATTTTAAAAACTCATTTTATAATATTGGAATCATAATAAATGATGATATTCGGTGCAATAAGTACAATAAAAAGTCGGTAATGAGAAATTAAAAGTTGCAGAAAATTTATTAAATACAGTCACATATTAACCCCTTAACGTGTTTTTTTGGGGTGGGGGGATGTAGTGAACCTAAATGCTTTATTTAATGAAAAAATACAACTTAAAAAATCAAGATTTTATTTAAAAAAATTTAATTATGAGATTTATAGCCGATCTCACCGCTTAACCTTAGTGATTATTACACATACAAATTTTAAATTGTTGCACCAACGATTTAAGTGTTTCTTAAGTCGTTAAGTATCACCTAAATTTAAGTCCTAGTCAAAGTGTTACTTTAGTTCCACTTAACATTAAAACTGGACACAAAAATGAATACTGTAAACATTTTTGATAAAATTACTTATAGCAATGATGCAGATATCATAGGTATGATAGTTTATGGCATTTCAAGACAAGTTTATTATAGATATAACTAACTATTTTTATGATATGTCAAAATTAACCTTTTTAAAACAATTAAATTGAACTAATTATAAATAACGATGAAATAGTAGTAAAAATAATTATTCTCTGAAAATTATTGTTATTTAAAAAAACTAGGTTTAACGTAATTTTCTTGCGTGCGAAAATTAATCATAGCCGAACTGAGCTCAAGTCTATACATTTCTGCCAATTTAGGGATTTAATATTAGGTACAAAAAACAATCCGTTAGACTAAAGGCCTTTATACACCACCCAATCTACTGGACCGATTTGTAGGGAGGTAGAGTGAGGATAAATTGGGTACAGATTCAGTACTGTCATGCCAAACTTGAACAGTATATTAAGAAAAATATTTGAAACAAAAAACATTGTATAAACATTGGTCCGGAAATTTTTCATGACGGGGTTACAGTCCTCCAAAGATTTTACTCAAAATTAGTTTTTAATTATCTGGAGAACCGATTGTGCTACAGTTATGATATTTGATACAGGGTTTTGTATTAATAAGTGTTCAATATATAATATAACAAAAATATAAGCTTATTTTGTGTAACTTGAAGCATCCGTTTTAAGTAAAATTTTTCAATAATTTCTTTATATCGATATTTCTCGAAAACGGTTGATCCTATGTCTAGGGTTTGCAATCCCGCAGACTTTTTTTCCCGCGGGAATTTTGCGGGAAATCTGCAAATCCCGCGGGGTCCCGCGGGATCCCGCAGTTTTTCCAAAATTTTTATTATTCATGCTTAAAATTACTATTATTTAGTTAACATGACAATTAAATAATGAAAAATAGTTTCATAGTGGTAACATATTATGATACGTAAACGTAACACGTACCGTATAGACCGACGTAAAATCCATAAAATACACCTGTGAATAGGAGATTGTTTAATATGTTAGGTACAAGTACAAGATGCTTCTAACTACTTTTGTCTTTTTGTTCGATTATCCATTTCAATTTTTTTAAGTCCTTCGTTGCGTATAAATTAGCCCTTGTTTTATACGTAGGTCGCCTTTTACGCCGCGCTGGTACATATATACGGTAAGTCACGTAAAACTAAACATCATTATTTACGGTTGCATTTTAGGGACAATCTGTTAAAAAAATATCGAGTAGATCGTATAGAATATGTATATGTAGTTTTGAGAAAACACGAATTTTGTGTATTCAATTTTTGTGGTTAACTTTCATTTAATCTGCCATTCTTCTTCTAAATTTTTGTATTTCGTATTTTTTATGTTTTTTTTTTTGTAATCTGCGGGCTGTTCGAGCGTCTTTCGTCGCCTGAGTCGCGCGAATCCTGGCATGTTTTAATCGGTTGTGTGGTCACATTTTTCGAACGTTTTTTTTTTTTTAATTCTGAAGGTATGTAACCACTTAACTAATCGTGAACAAGATATAATTTTTTTCACTAGTTTCATATTCAGTCATCTCAACCTTAATTTTTTTTTTCAAAATTGTTACCTTTTTTATCCATATTTACGCTTTATAAGTATTCAAAACGCACGCGACCTACAAATTTAATGTTCAAAAAATTCCGCGCGGATCCCGCATTTTCAGTGCGGGATCCGCAGATCTCCAAAACGTGCGGGATCCCGCGGGAATGCGGGATCCCGCATTGCGGGATTGCAAACCCTACCTATGTCGAATGGACAAATAATATTTTTGTGTATTTTGTGTCAACTAATCTTCTACAAGAACCCAACTCAGGAAGAAATTAAAAAAAAAACTTGATAAAAATCGGTGGGCCCACTGACTGCATACACCCCAAGTTATTATTGTTGATATGGGTTATCAAATTTCATAGCTGTATCATAATGGGTTCTCTTGATATTAAATAAAAACTAATTTTTAAGTAAATCTGTAGGCTGTAGCTCCCTCACGAAGAATTTCTGGATACATGTTCATATAAAGTTTTTTGCTTAAAATAACATATTCAATCTACTGTTATTTTTTTACACTAGTTGTAAATCATCCTGTATATAATAGCTGCGACTTGCCTATACACGACCCAAACTGCAGCTGCAGGGACCTTGCAGATAACCCTTGCAGATTGGATGTCAAATTGGGTGGTGTATAGAGTTTATCAAATTTTAAACACGATTATGAAAGAATTTTGGATAGAAAACGAATTTAATATTTCATTAATATTTTATAATTTTTTATGTAAATTTATTTCGAATTGCCATCAAATTAAAAAGTAGAAGAAGAAAAAACAAAGTGAAGTTGAACGTATAAACTTTTTAATTTTTTTTCAAAACATGTCAAAAGCAAGCGACAGCCACAGGTAATTGCAACATAAATGAATTATAAAACATTACCTTGATCAGATGTTGCTGACACGAGAACCATCTTAAGTACCACGCCCAAAAAACAGCCCAGGGCATCCCCTGTACGCCGCATCTTACATCTCATTCTACAGGCATTAAGTAATACACTCTCACTCACTCTGTTTATCTGTTCCGAACACTTAAATGTAAATCAATAGACGTTTTAAAAATGTTATATTTCTTCATTATTCCTCCTTAAAAATGAATCCGTTACTTCCAGCTTGGTGTAATTTATAAAGAGAGATTGCATTATCGTTGCCTGTTTTTAAAATGTATATGTATAATTTTTCCTCTACCCGATTGCCATTATTTGTGATTTATACACTTTTAAGGGATTTTTTAATTTCTCTCTTTTATCTAATTTGCTATACCGAAGTGGAGGATTTAAAACCACGAGTGCTGTATGTGGTGGGAATATGTTTTTTAATTAAATTTATTATCATTGGTAAGCAGTTTTTTCTTCTTTGCAATTGCTGTATCTTTTCTTTCTTCAGAGGGTTAATTAATATCTTCCTTCATGTTTATGGTTGTCTGAAACAAAGAAAAGAGGTTATTTTAGGTAATTTTTGCTAAGTTTCATAAAATTAGATTTATCGTTTTGTCGAAAATGATGAGTTATTGCCAAATGTCTACAAGATAGCTTTATTTTTGCTCTTGGGAATTATTTATGCTATATAGGTACATAATTTAGTATTGAAGTTAAAAAAATCGTTGCCTTTTATAAAAAAATGTAGAGAGCACAAAATTGTAATTTATTGCCCCAATATTAATAAAAATGTAATTATGTTTATGATGTACCTATGTATAAATGTATATGAAAACTTATAAAAGCTTCTTATAAGTTATCAGTTTTATCAAAATATTTTTTTTAGATATACAGGATCAGTCGTACCAGATAGAAAAAACTTGAACAATTGGTTGAGAAAAATATTTCAAGAAAAAAGTTCTTATGAACATGTGCCCGAAAACTCTTCGTGGGGGAACTACAAACCCCACACATTTTGCCTAAAATTAGTTTTTATAATAATATCTAGAGAACCCATTGTGATATAGTTATGAAATTTTATAATCGGTTTATAATTAATACGTGTTATCGATTTCCGGTATCAACCAATGATTATATAAGCCAGTGGGATCTTTGATTTTTATCTAGTATTTTTGGGTATTTTGTGTCAAATGAACTTATAAAAGTTCCAAACACAATAATACTAAATAAAAATCAAAGGGCCCACTAGCCCCATACATCTCTGGTCTAAATCATTGGTTGATAATGTAAATCGATAACACCTATTAATACTAAACCGGGTATCAAATTTCATTACTATATCACAATGGGTTCTCAAGATATTAAATAAAAACTAATTTTAGGCAAAATTTTAAGGGTCTGTAATTTCCTCACGAAAAGTTTCCGGACAGATGTTCATATGAACTTTTTTGCTTGAAATATTTTTCTCGATCAACTGTTCAAGTTTGTTCTACTTGATATGACTCACCCTGTTTAACCAAAATTTGTTTATATAAAAATAATAAAATTATAATTTCAACTTGTGATATAAAGTATGTATAAAGAGACACTAACATACTTATTTAATATACAATAGTTGATCGTAACATAAACAAGATCGTGTTAATTAAATAATAGTATTATCTAAAAACACATTAGAATCCCTATGTCAAGACCATAGTAACTCATAAAACAATATTAATTTCAGTTCAAGTTCATTCTGTTAAGCTAATTTATTGTATTATAAAAACAAATACTTTATAACCATCCTGTACAATAATCCATAACTAACTCATGTCATGATAAAATAATGATTGGATCAAACAGAATATATTCGTTGAACATTTTTTGTTTATTTATTTTTCCTAAATAAAAATCCCGCAAAATGATATGCAGGGACGTCTATCTCTTCCACCATAAATCTTCTAATGCTACTAATATTTTATGTAGCTCCGGCTAAATTCTACCTCCATAAATCCCACCGTTACGATTAAATGTGATTCGAAATACCTGCTGATGGAGATATATTATTTGATGTTTGTTGCATTTTTTTCCTACTGTCTAAAGAAATATACCTTTTTTATGTTTTGTAATGTGAAAACGAATGTTGGTGAGAATAAATGTAAACGAAAGTTTTCTTGCTGTATTTTTCATTTTATTTTTGAATTTGCCTGAAGTTTAGTAATTTATTGTGATGTTTGAAACTATCCGACTTCTTATTTTGAATATTTTTCTAAATTTTTAAGTAGTTAACAAAAAAAAAACAAAACTGAATGCTAATATTTTTATAATCTTCTAACGATGTATCTACATATATGATATTCTTTTTTTTATTAAAGTTGGGTTGTTTATAAATTCAATTGATCTATTTATACAGCTTCTTTACGTTTCATAATAATTAATTTGTCCAATTTGTAGAAGCTCAAGAAGTGAAAACCTTGATTTTTTAGGTAGAACATATTATTATCGATACTACATGTTCCTGGATTAAAATACATTATCATTTAAGGTAAATTTAATTGTTTATTTATGAAGTTAGTTTCATTAATACAATTTATTTTATAAGCATATCATTATTAATATTTTCATGAAAATTATCATTCTTTTTAAATTTTCGGGTTTAAATTCTGGAAAATTAAATTCTATAATCATTTTTCATTGAATAAAACCAGATATTATGATAGAACAAACCATTAAATTTACCTACATGATAATATATTTTAATCCAGAAACATGCAGTATCGAAAATAATATGTTCTACTTAAAAACATGAACGTTTAAGCCAGGGACTTAAACCAGAATTTATTTATGGTTCGGATTCGGTTCGGGTTCAAACATAAATTTTGGTTCGGGTTTAGGTTTGAGTTCAACATTTTGCAAATTATTTGGGTTATTTTTTTAAGGTTCAGGTTCGGGTTCGAGTTCATGTTTATACTTGAAAGAAAATTATTTTGTTCGAAAAAAAATTAGAATTGATAAATAATTCATTTTCTGAAGAAAAAAAAAACATAAATAGCCATTAAAATATTACTAGAAAAAAGGTCAAAAAATAAGATTACAGTACTTATATTATTTTTCAGATTTTTTTTGCATTATTAATAATGGTCATGGGATTGAATGCTCGGACAGGTGTATTTTTATTTTTACTCTAGTTTCACCTCCCAAAACCGATTGAAATCCCTCATCCTTACATCGTAATTTCGTAATGTCCACATGTCAATGCACACTGCTAAAGTTGTAAAATTTTTGGAAAATTTTCGACGGACTTTTATTGGCCTATTAATTTTTAAAGTATAAATTAAAATTTAATTTTAAAGGAATCATAAAATAGATATTTCAAGCTTTAATTTTCTTTAAAAAAGCATTTTAAATATTGCACATTTAATTTTTACACACAGCACTCTAGGATTGGCTCTTATACTAAATTTGAATATGTTTTATTAGCTATACATAGATCAATTCCAAGAAATGACATATTACTAAATAAATATTTAGCAAAATTTATAAGCTTCCATAAACATTCTATACATTCAGTCATTGCTACTCCATCATATATTTTACAGCTGCTATACGTGAAATATTAAAACAGCGTGCAACATTTTAATTTTACGACTCTAGAGTGACTCTCCATATGTGGCAATACTGGAAATATAATATGCACGAATGATGCTTTTATATCACTGGTTTCTACGGTTCGTTTTTATTAATGTGTTACATGTCCAGTGGTTAATATTTAGTATTGCAAATATGTATACAGAATGAACAAAAAGTAAGGAACGGATAACAAAATATTAATTTTACGAAGATAATGTTTTTTTTACAAAAATATAATTTACTGTCGAAATCAATTAAAATAATTGATTTATGTAGTCATATGTTTTAAATGATGATAAATATATAATTACTTCAGTAACATCATTTAAAATTATCCAAAAATAATATCTACTTCCTTGCTTTAACCAAAAGACAGGAAAAGCTTCGATTTCAAAATTCTCACGTGATTTTTCCGTTTCAGGTCAAAATAAAAACTTTTCATTACCAATATCCTTGGCACATGCATAACTCACGAACTACTGAACGGATTTTAATGAAACATTAATTAGTTGGGTCTTACTTTTAGATGATTCCATATAATTTTTTTGCGGAGTTGTAAGTGAACGCATGCATGTTACGTGAAAATTGAACATTTAAAAAAATTAAATCTTCTATAAAAAAGTAATTGCAACTTTTGTAGTGAAATATTCCTTTACAAAGACTTGGTCCCTTTAAGAGCAAAGTATACTGATTTTGGGGATTCATAGGCTTCTTTTTTGTAATTCTCATGAACTCATGTTATTAATAAAACAATTACCTCTTTATTAAATCAATTTAATTACCAAAGTCCGCAAATATTGTTTTTTTTATTATAACCTTTTATTTTGTTTATGTATTTTCTTCAGTAATGGAAAAAGTAAAACCAGTAATGGGCACCCAAAAATGGACACTTGCTAATGATTACAAAATGATAAGTACGACTACAAAAAGTTATGTAAAATAAAGAATCGTTAAATTTGAAACATAGTAAAGCTGATGCTATGATTAATTACAATTATTATAATTCATAATTGTCATCAAATTAAGCTATTAAGGGTTAAGTATCTTTAGATTATGATTCAGTAATGGCAGTAATCAAATATCAACAAATATTTCTAATTTAGTACATTTAATTAAACAAGTATCCAATACCGGGGTATTGTCCAAGACTGGTGCCAGTCTCTTTTATAAATGCAGTGACTTGAATAAAAATGGATATTTTAATAGATTTATCAGTGAATAAACCTTAAATCACTGATTTCTCACAAATAGCGTTATAATAAGAATAATATTTCCTTGTCTGTCACCGAAATAATTTGGTAAGAACTACAAAAATGTGAAAGATTTTTAATAAAAACACCCCTAGGAAAAAAATTCAACTCAGTAAAAGATTAATAAATTTTCAATATTACCCATTTAAATTCACTTTATATTTTACTTCGCAGTTCCAAGCTACTGAGAATATGTGAATACATTAAAACACATAAAAGTCCTTCATTGGGTTTGAAATATATGTGAAAATATTTTTCAGACAGCGGCCATTTCGAGTTATTTATGAAAAAAATTCAAATCACGAATACACATAAAATTACCAGCAAAAGAGTGAGGCGGAGAATCGAACAAATTTTGCTGCTTCGTTACACGAAATAAAAATGACGTGCCCATTAGATGCCGTAAAGAATTAACTAACCGTACCCGGTCTACTTGATGCGAATACTCGATTCTTTTCCACTGTACTGCTTTTATTACTCGTATGGGAGCTGAATTCAATTTGTGCTAAGTGTTTCTATTTGTGGAATTTTTTAATGTTTATTTCCGATATTATGAACGGATATAGAGTTTACTTTTTTTAACTTCTTGATAATACGAATCGATTTTTGATTACTTATGGCTGGCAAGACCTTTTTCACTGCCATTTCTATATATTCTCAGTAAATAAAAACTTTCCTTATATGTTGTGACGGCCTGATCAACCGTCATATACATTCCACTTTCTTTGTAGTTTATCGAAGGGTTTTATTTACCACCTTGTCCCTATTCTATTATAAATTTTAAATCGTTGTGTACAAATTAATTAAATTTTAATTGAAGTATGCAACACGGGGACAGTCTCGCCGGATCCTGTTGGTTTTAGCATAGATCTAGCGATAATAAATTTTAGGTGATTCGATGCGGTTCCCGGCAAGTGAGAGAGCGTATGACGGCCGAAGGTGACGCTACGTGTTGAGGTTGCTTTTGAGATTTATTTTTTTTGAGTATCGTTTTTGAGTATTGTTTGATTATAAGGCTATCCAGGGTTCGTGTTACGGATTAAGAACCGTGTGTAGTGTGTAACCTTACCGTGTGTCGCGAAATAAAATATATAAAGTTACAAGTTTCAAATCAAGAAATAAAGTCATTTGTGTTTGTGTATATTCTACATATATGTGTAGACGTATATATCAAATTGTTAAGAATTTGTCCAACGACGGGGAGTCGTGGAAAATCCGCGAGACAAGCGTGGGAGCCAGGAGGTGCCATCTGAGCGAGAAGGTGGGTGTGGGGGAGAGTTTTTTCAACGAGAGTCCAGACACCGGGATCTTTCCTCTCTGTGGAACGTGAAGGCTGCTAGTGCGTTTTTTTTTACCACAGTGCTAGCCGAGATACTGGTATCGTACCTTTAATTTCATTTTTTTTATAAGTAACTATTATTATATATATATTAATTATTATTATTATTTTTATAAACAATTATGTGAAGTTGTGATGTGAATATATTTGTATGCACTAGGTGCAATAAGAATACTTTATCTTGAAGTTATAGAGATATCTCAAATTAATTTTAAATTCTTAGTAATAAATTATACAAATCGATTGAGACACGTGTGTATATATTTTTTTTTGACTCAAGGGATTTGTGTATATAATAATAAAGGGGTTTTGTGTTTTCCCCCACAAGTTAAGTTGTATATAGATAAAACATGTGGCGCCCATATAGTTATAAGTATATATAATTTTTTGTTTAACGTAATTACTACGAGAATTGTGTGAATATAGAAATTGATTTTGTTTCTTTTTGTGTAAATATATTTTGTTATAAGTGTAAATTGTATTTATGTTTTTGTTTCTTTTAAGATTACCCCACCTCTCTAAATTATTTGACCCATTCCCGCTCCTGAGCACTGAGCCGCGTGCAGAGGTGAGTCACAAATGGCGACCAACGTTTGGGGCCTAAACTTTTGTAGGGTAAATTAACCCAAAAATTTTCAATTTCTATATTCATTTATAATTGATATTCCTGTGTACCAATGGTTTTACTTTTGATATATGTTTATAAATTAAGTATTTATGATTGGCTAATATAGTTGATTATGTTAATGCATTTTAGTTTGAAATTTGATGATTACAAAACATAAGATATAGTTATAAATATTTCTTTGGAATTTGTGTTTACTGTTATAATTTGTAATATTAAAATGGATGTCAACAGACTTGTGAAAGACGAACTCGAATTTGAACTTAGAATTCGGGGTGTAATCGACGTTAGCACGGTAGAAGAAATGCGCACGAGCTTACGCAGGCTTGTAAAATTAGAAAAGTCGGGACTTTTAACCTGCCCAAATATGTCGTTTTCTCATGGTAAGGACGAATTAGAAAAATGTAAGGAAAAAGTAAGTAGTTTGCGACAGTCAGTTGATAAATATGACGGAACTAGTCTGGATTCTCGTTATAAAAGCTTAGATACGCGCTTAACGCATTTATTAGGGCGGTTGGAAAGAATAAATGTAGAGGAAGAGGGGGACGTAAAGGCAAAGTCTACAATGGTTAAAGATTGTTTAAATATGATGGAATTTCTTGATTCTAAAGCTAAATTTAATCCCGAAAGTATTGAATTACCTCTTAGTCCGATAGCACAGAACCCTGATACCTTAGTGGCTGACAATCGCACCTTCGACCGTCTTTTACAAATAGGCGAACGTTCTCAACCGGTTGATGAAGCCGCGGCGTGTTCGGTTAGTAAATACGTACCGGTCTATAAGTGGGGCGTAACTTTCAGCGGTGATGGGAAAGGACCGAGTATAAATTCATTTTTAGGTAGAATAGACGAACTTTGCGTTGCGAGAAATGTAAGTACTCATGATTTGTGGAGGTCAGCGGTCGAATTATTTGACGGACCCGCTTTATTATGGTTCAGGGCAAATAGACAATATAGCACCTCGTGGGAAGAACTAGTGATCCTTCTAAAACGCGACTTTCAATCATACGACTATGAGGAAAATTTGTGGGAGGAAATTAAATACAGGAAACAAGGGGCTAAGGAGTCCGTGGTATTGTATATATCTGCAATGGAAAATTTATTTAGCCGGTTATCTGAGCCGCCTTCTGAAAATAAAAAGGTGAAAATTCTTCAACGCAATATTCTCCCAGCCTATGCTGATAAAATAGCTCTGCACGATATATTATCAGTAATTGAACTTAAGATATTATGTCGCCGATTAGAGGAAGTCAAGCAATTCCGCGAACGTGATGGACTACCACCTCGCCGAAATTTTCTTGAGCCCGACTTAGCGTATACACCTAGGATGGAAAAACGTGTGGATTTTCAACGCTCCGCCACAACAATGAATCCAATTAAAACTAATACTTCTTCATTTAACAACAAGTTACGTTGTTGGAATTGCCGTGAAGTTGGACATACGTACCATAGATGTACCAGGCCGATTTTACATTTGTTCTGTCGAAGATGTGGAAAATTCCAGGTCGACACTGATAATTGTGACCGCTGTTCGGGAAACGGAAACACGAGGCCGGGGCCATCGGGAGTCGACCGGACCTCAAATTAATGAAGACTTCCAAGGAAGAATTTAGATCATGGCTTGGTGTGGTGAGAGATTTTATGACAAAGAAAAGCCCTACTCTTGCGAGCCAAGCGAACGATGATCGACCTTATCTGGAGGTGGAAGTATTAGGCACTACTGTCAAGGGATTACTGGATTCTGGCGCTAGCAGTACCGTAGTTGGTGGTCCAGGCCTGACTCTATTGGAAAATTTAGGGCTAAAAATACGTACTCACAGAAATGTTATAGCAACGTCGGCAGATGGATCGGAGTTAAAAATTATTGGAGCCGTAGACATACCCATGAAACTTGCTAATAATAATTTCGGGTTGATAACTGCTTTGGTCGCCCCTGAGGTGACGCAAACTTTAATTTTCGGTCTTGACTTTTGGAAAAAGTTTGGAATAGTCCCGAATCTACGCGAGAGAACATACTCATTTGTAAGTGAAATTAGAACTATTCAAAGTAGAAAAGATCTAAATATTAGTCAGAAACGCGAACTTGAAGACATCCGAGAAGAATTTCGTAGGTATTCGGAACACAAATTGGGGAGAACGCATCTAATAGAACACGTTATTGATACCGGTAATGCAGCTCCTATTAAACAAAGATATTATCGGATATCTCCTTATTTGCAGGACATCATGAACAAAGAATTAAACAAAATGCTAGAAATGGGTGTGATAGAAAAATCGAATAGTCCTTGGTCGTCACCAGTAATCCTTGTTAAGAAATCTTCTGGCGAGCATCGGTTATGTTTGGATTCAAGAAAACTCAACTCGGTAACCAAGAGGGATGCATACCCCTTGCCCTATGTCTCTTCCATACTAGATAGACTACGTGACGCCAAATTTCTTAGTTCTATTGATTTAAAACATGCCTTCTGGCAGGTACCTTTGGAGGAAAACTCGAAAGAAAAGACAGCATTTACGGTCCCTGGAAGAGGACTCTTTCAATTTGTTGTTATGCCTTTTGGGTTGCATAATGCTGCTCAAACCCAACAGAGATTGATGGATCGGATTTTAGGGGTGGAACTTGAGCCTCAAGTCTTCACTTACCTAGATGACATAATCATCGCGTCACCATCATTTGAAGAACACGTTAAGGTGTTACGTGAAGTCTTACGGCGATTACAAAAGGTAGGATTAACTGTAAATGTTGATAAATGTGAATTTTGTAAGGATTCCTTAAATTACCTAGGTTATGTGGTAGATAGGTATGGTTTGCGAACAAACCCTGACAAAGTGGCTACAATTTTAAACTATCCTCGTCCTACGAACACTACTGAAGTAAGAAGATTTATGGGTATGGCGTCATGGTACAGACGATTTATAGCAAATTTTGCGTCGGTTTCAGGACCCATAAATGACCTTTTGAAAGGCCTGAAGAAAAAAGGAAGGATTGATTGGACCCCGGAAGCTGAAAAATCTTTTGGGTTATTAAAAGAAGCCATGGTTTCCGCTCCAATTCTGGCTTGCCCCGATTTTACCAAACCGTTCTCCATACAGACCGATGCTTCTGATTGTGGGATAGGGGCTGTCCTTACGCAACTCGATGGAGATAATGAACATCCAATCGCGTACGTGAGCCGAAAATTATCGAAATCGGAAAGGAATTATTCAGTCACGGAAAGAGAATGTTTGGCGGTTGTGTTCGCGGTGGAAAAATTCCGCCCATACATAGAAGGTGTCCACTTTGAAATAATTACTGACCATTATTCGCTACTTTGGTTGAATTCTTTAAAAGATCCTACCGGTAAGTTAGCCAGATGGGCGGTTAAATTACAACAATTTGATTTTGAGTTGAAGCATAGGAAAGGTAAGGAAAACGTGATACCAGACGCTTTATCTAGGGCTATAGTTGATAAATCTGAAGTAGAGGTGATAACTGTTACTCCAACTGATACGGACCATTGGTATCATAAAATGATTCAATCTGTTACTACTGACCCTGATAAATATGAATCATGGCGTATTGCTGATGGTAAGCTTTGGAAACACATTATAAATAGATCTAGCCTGGAAGGTAGGGCTGAATGGAAATTAGTCATCCCCAAGAGCCAGCGGAAAGAAGTTCTTAAAGATTGTCATGACAATCCAGTTTCAGGACATTTTGGAGCGTTCAAGACCAAACATCGAGTTAGAGAGCTATACTACTGGCCAAAAATGAGTGTGGATATTGGGAGATATGTTCGAAAATGTGAAATCTGCCAACAAACCAAAGTGAGTCAAACGCCAAATAGAGGAATGATGGGAGCACCCAAAAAGGTAACTGCACCGTTCGAGGTCATTTCAACTGACCTAATGGGACCTTTTCCTCGTTCCACGAAAGGAAACACCATGTTATTGGTTGTGTCAGATTGGTTCTCGAAATTCGTACTACTTTTTCCAATTAGAGCTGCTACTGCAACCAAGATATGTAAGATTATTGAAGAACAGGTATTCCTGATATATGGAGTTCCCCGTGTGGTGATCTGCGACAATGGGCCTCAGTACAAGAGCTACCAGTTTAAGCATCTAATGAAACAGTATGGAGTCCCAAGCCTATGGTACAATGCAGTTTACCACCCACAGGTGAACCCTACAGAGCGAGTAAACCGCGTTATTATAACGGCTATCACGGCTTACGTAGAAGATAAACATAGAGAATGGGACGCAAATATTAGTTTTATTGGTACCGCGATAAGGACAGCGGTGCACGAAGTTACCGGATTTAGTCCGGTAGAACTAGTTTTTGGGCATAAAATAAGAATTTCCGGTTCTGAATATCCGGGAGGGATGGAGGAACAGGAAATGATAAATTTTGAAGGTAGAGCAAATCACAGGGAAAAAATGGACCATCTCAAAGCGGTGTATGCCGAAGTACGGGAAAAATTAAAAACTGCGTATGAAAAAAATGCAAGGAGTTACAACCTACGACGACGTCCGGCAAACTATCAAGTGGGCGAAGCAGTACTGAAGAGAAATTTTGTACTATCTAACGCAGCCAATAATTTTTCTGCTAAGTTGGCACCGAAATTCATAAAATGCCGCGTTCGAAAAAAAATTTCCCAATTAATTTATGAGCTTAATGATGCTGAAGGCAAAAGAATTCCTGGTCGTTGGCATGTGAAGGACCTAAAGCCATGTTTCGACGGTGAAGACTCCAGTGAGTAATTTTACCCCTGGTCAATTACTCCGGGAGAGGGAGTGTGTGACGGCCTGATCAACCGTCATATACATTCCACTTTCTTTGTAGTTTATCGAAGGGTTTTATTTACCACCTTGTCCCTATTCTATTATAAATTTTAAATCGTTGTGTACAAATTAATTAAATTTTAATTGAAGTATGCAACACGGGGACAGTCTCGCCGGATCCTGTTGGTTTTAGCATAGATCTAGCGATAATAAATTTTAGGTGATTCGATGCGGTTCCCGGCAAGTGAGAGAGCGTATGACGGCCGAAGGTGACGCTACGTGTTGAGGTTGCTTTTGAGATTTATTTTTTTTGAGTATCGTTTTTGAGTATTGTTTGATTA
The DNA here is from genome assembly GCA_961205875.1 of Sialis fuliginosa. Classification (NCBI taxonomy): domain Eukaryota; kingdom Metazoa; phylum Arthropoda; class Insecta; order Megaloptera; family Sialidae; genus Sialis; species Sialis fuliginosa. The sequence goes on along the minus strand of OY540809.1, from coordinate 27,694,333 downwards.
TAAGGCTATCCAGGGTTCGTGTTACGGATTAAGAACCGTGTGTAGTGTGTAACCTTACCGTGTGTCGCGAAATAAAATATATAAAGTTACAAGTTTCAAATCAAGAAATAAAGTCATTTGTGTTTGTGTATATTCTACATATATGTGTAGACGTATATATCAAATTGTTAAGAATTTGTCCAACGACGGGGAGTCGTGGAAAATCCGCGAGACAAGCGTGGGAGCCAGGAGGTGCCATCTGAGCGAGAAGGTGGGTGTGGGGGAGAGTTTTTTCAACGAGAGTCCAGACACCGGGATCTTTCCTCTCTGTGGAACGTGAAGGCTGCTAGTGCGTTTTTTTTTACCACAGTGCTAGCCGAGATACTGGTATCGTACCTTTAATTTCATTTTTTTTATAAGTAACTATTATTATATATATATTAATTATTATTATTATTTTTATAAACAATTATGTGAAGTTGTGATGTGAATATATTTGTATGCACTAGGTGCAATAAGAATACTTTATCTTGAAGTTATAGAGATATCTCAAATTAATTTTAAATTCTTAGTAATAAATTATACAAATCGATTGAGACACGTGTGTATATATTTTTTTTTGACTCAAGGGATTTGTGTATATAATAATAAAGGGGTTTTGTGTTTTCCCCCACAAGTTAAGTTGTATATAGATAAAACATGTGGCGCCCATATAGTTATAAGTATATATAATTTTTTGTTTAACGTAATTACTACGAGAATTGTGTGAATATAGAAATTGATTTTGTTTCTTTTTGTGTAAATATATTTTGTTATAAGTGTAAATTGTATTTATGTTTTTGTTTCTTTTAAGATTACCCCACCTCTCTAAATTATTTGACCCATTCCCGCTCCTGAGCACTGAGCCGCGTGCAGAGGTGAGTCACAATGTTAAGGTCTATTCTAGTGCATAGAGAAATTAGGTGAGTATGTTGATATTAATATTAGATTAGGTAAAATAGTTCTGAGCTTTAGATTTCATACAACAGAAACCACAATTTAAAATGTATTCATCTTCTCGTCCTTTTAGGGTTTTGAAACATTGGTATTGGCCATTCAAAATGCCACGTTGCTTGGCATTTGATGCACATAATCTCAAAGATGTGGAGTGTAAACAATGACAGCAACAAAAGAGCACAGGTATTCGATTTTCCACCAACTTTACATTTCATCTCAAAAAATTCTGCTAAAACTATTGAAATTATTTTTGCTGCATATGGGGAGAATGCTGTAAGTCATGCTACGTGTTGAGTTGTTACAGCCACGTTAAACAATCACGGCAGACCGATATCAATAACAATTGCTGAATTTGAGCAAGGCGTTGGAGGAAAAAAAGCCATTTACTGAACAAGGACGTCGTAAAGTGGTACTGCTTTATGACAATGCATGCCAAATATAGCCCAAACATGGCGCTTTCCCATTACCACCTGTTCCGGTCGCTCCAGCATTACTTGACTGATAAACATTTTAAGGGCATTTGAAGAGATACGAGAATGCATTGATGACTTCATCGTCTCGTTGCCGGCGAGCTTCTATCATCAAGGAATTCGCAAGCTGCCCGAAAGATGGCAAAAGGTCATCGAAGTAAATAGAGATTATTTCGCTGGTTAATATCTTTTTTTTTAAATATAGGTCGCTGGTTAAAATCCGGCTCGAAGGACCATTGTTTGGGTTGTAGATATTAAAACAGATATATAAAATTTTACAAAAAAAGCTCAAATTTTTTTCCCACATTTATAGGCATTGAAGTAGATAAAATTTTGAATTATAAATAAATAATACTATTTACCTATTTATAATTCAAAATTTTTTAATACAATGTCCATAATCTACATCAATTATTAACTACCATAAATATTTTTATTATGACCACAATAATCCCAGATCGTTAAAACCAGATAACTACGGTTTAGTTAGCTCTGGATCACGTTAATCGATGATAACGCCAAATAATCCTAATGATCACGTATCTATCATAATGATATGTTTATACAATAGGGATATTATTTAGTTTTACTGAATCTATTATTGTACATTCATGATGTTGAAATACTTTCACATTACGGATGTAATATTTAATACCTAAATTCTACAGATTTGCGTAACCTGTTATTCTATATTTATAAATATAACTTTATATGGCACATTTTTGTGAAATTTCTAAAACTTATCATAATTCAAATATTATTTAAGTGCTATATTATCAGCGGTTCTTAAACTAGGGTCCGCGGAACTTTTGCCGGAGGTCTGTGAACCATGTTTGGCATAAATTAAAGTACTTTTACATTTCAATTTACGAATGATAATTACTATCTAACAACCTTTGTTTTTCTGTCAGGGAGGCAGGGGTTATTTTAGTGTGTAGTTATTTTTGCAGTTGTAAAAGCTAATTTGTGTAGTGCAAAAAATTGAAAAAATGTATAATAAATAAATAAAATAATAAAATGTCTGGAAAAAATGTCATTGCAGTTGTAAAAGCAAAAAATGTAAGAAATGTAGAGCAAAAAAAAGACACTGCAGTTATAAAAACAAAAAACGTAAGAAATGTAATGCAAAAAACAAAGGTCATTGCAGTTGAAAAACAAAAATTGTAAGTATGGAGCAAAAAAATAAGGTTGTCAAATTTTCTTAAAATAATACCTGCAGGGAGGGGTCCCTGAAAAAAAATTGTTCAAAAGAGGGTCCCTAGACTATATAAGTTTAAAAAACCGCTGTGTTATATAATAAAAATACAGATTTGGAATCATAAATAGAATTGTATATTTATAAAAATAATTGTAGGTACTTAAAAAAAAAAGTTTTTGAAAATAAAATTTTCTATTTCAATAATAATATTTCAAATCGTAACCTCGTACTGAAAATTTGTAACTTTTTATAGCTGGAATATCAAGTGAACATAATATCAATTTTCTGCCGGGTATCGAATCAGGATCTAAGGATTTCCACTCAGTTGTAAAACTTGAAGGGATTTAAATCTTTCAATTTCACATTTGATATGATATTTCTAAACATTTTACTTTTGATAAGTATTTATTTCTGTACATGTACTAAAGACAAATATATACAATATACATATTATATTTTTATTCAAAATAAATTTAATCTTCATTCGTGTTATTCTTAGCTTCTGGCTATACATAAATCATTTTGATTTTCTTATACTCATGTATATGAAATATACATATAGTATAGTTAAGTAAGTGTTAAGCGGATTTTTTTCGAAATCCGGATTTTGATGGAATTATCCATTTTGACCTACCCTGAACCCATTCTGACTATTTTCGCCATGATGCTTGTGTGTCTGTCTGTCGGTCTGTAAGCGCTGTAACTCAAATACGACAAATTGTAGAAGGGTAAAATTTTATATTTAAGAATAATTTTTGTCTGCATGGGAAGAAAACCTCCCAACTTTGAAAATGATTTTTCAACCGGATATGGATATTTATTGACGTCGTTATCTAAAACATTTTTTTCTTATTTCAAAAATAATTCGTAAATTGACAAGAGTAAACATCCGTTTTTGGTTAAGTTGTTATGTTCAAACAAATTCATTTTTATTAGTTTGTCAGAAATATGTTTTAATAAAATAAGAATCACGTACACTGTTCACTGTCAGTATTACGTATAGCAATTTCCGGTGGAACTCATGGTAGATATTTTTATATCTTATTATACAAAATATTTTAATACAATTTATTTTTATTACTCATTTCTTTTAATTTCTGAGAAGACAGAACATTATACAGGATGTCAAATATGTACCGGGACGGTCGAATATTTCGAATGGTACATACAGCATCGAAAAACAAAAAAATGCTTGTCCAATATTTAAAAAAGCTATTCAACTACACCAAACTCGACCCCCCCACCCCCACACACTGGGGGTGGGGCGTGGGCAATTTTGATATCTTAAATGGAAATACCCATTTTTTATTGCAGATTCGGATTTTGCGTCAAAAATGCGTAAATTTTATCTGAAACATTTTTTTGTATTCGGGGCAGATGACACTGTAATTGCTGTGGTGCGGCCATGGTGTGGCCGTGGGTGCGGCCGTGGTGCGACCGTACGGCCATGCTTGTTTCACAAACAAACTTAGTGGTACCGTGGTGCGGACCGCCCGACCGTGGACCGGCTGCGGCTCACGGCCGTACAGTCGCACCACGGCCATAGCATGGCCGCACTACGAGCATAGCACGGTCGTTTGTATTTTTACTCGGGAATTACTCTTACAAAAGTTTTCTTTTCGGATTACAATTACACCACCATCTACCCCGAATACAAAAAAATGTTTTAGACAAAAGTTACGTATTTTTTAACGCAAAATCCAAATTTGTAATAAAAATTGGGATTTTACATTTAAGATATCAAAGTTGCCCCCTTCACCACCCCCTGTTGTTGGTGGTGGTGGTGTAGTTGAATAGCTTTTTCAAAAAGATTGAACAAGTATTTTTTTTGTTTTTCGATGCTGTATATAGGTACCATTCGAAATATTCGACCATCCCGGAACGGACTACCCGAAGTTTATTAATATCTTTCTGGGTTATTCCAGCACTGCCCTTTGTTAACTCTTTAATATTGTGTATTTTAATTCATGAATAAATAAAATTTTTAAAATGAAGTAAACATAAACGAATTCATTAAATATCAAAGAGTGAATGTTTTATACAAATTTAAAAATATTCGTTTATTATACATACATGATTAGGGACGGGAATTGTATGTTTAACTATCAATTATATTTCAAAAATATTTTAATAAATGTTAAAAGGGAAATTATATTAAAATTTATATTATTGGGGACAGATTTCATTTTCATGATTACAGTTTTTGAAGTTTTTAATTACATATTGCAAAAACTGTTTACTATTGTACTTTTTATTTTATGTAGGTATCTCTTTATTTTTTATTTTATTTATAAAATGAAGCTGATTGAACCTATATATTTAATGTACAAAAATATTTTCTAAAGATATTTATATAACAGTTCAGTGGAGATTTTATTTAAGTTCAATATATTTTATTGATCTGTATTAAATGTTGATTGTTTTCTATGAAAATTTTGAATCAAATTTTTTTTTGGTCTTACCTATTTTATACGTTTATTTTTTATTTTTCTCGTATAAAATTATTATTTACTATTGTTTAATATATAATTTATATATTTTCAGAACCAATTTTCTTTCCGGTAAGGAGTAAAATGTTAGTAAAAGTATTTTTTCAAATACAGATATCTCCTGATAACGAACTTCCGTATAACGATGCATCTATACAACATTCCCCTCAACCCCCACTCTTGCGCCGAGTAAATGGAAGCCACTTATTAAATAATAAGAGAAAGCAAATATTCGAGTAGTTGTGTCTTTGTCTTATGAACACATCACGCTTATGTTTGTGCGCGTGAACAGGTACGCACTTTCAACATGTGTTTAACAAAGATGGGACAGGGGCACCATCCTTTCTCGGCTGCCTCACTTACTCCATGTTATATTATCTCTATATTACCGCAGCGATCCATCGATTTCTTATGCAATTAAAAATCGAAAATTAATGTAAAAAAACGTATGTACAATAATGTACATATGCGAATCCAATTGTCAAAACTCCGCTATTAGGACACAACGCTCTGCGCATACTATTCACGCGTCGAAGAGTAGGATACCCCTCTCGCATTCGTAGGGGTTTTCGGTTCCCGAGCCGTTCATTATCGTGTACTTATATGTAAAAATGTAGTGTACTTATTCAAAGTGTTGCAAAAATATATAGATTATTTGTATATTAATTAATAATCATAAATAATGAACCGAATAAATCGTCTTTCCAGTCTACAGACATACATACATCATAACAAAAATTCAGGTCAAGAGGTATATTTCCATAAAAACCTCGAACTCGAAGTAAATCGGTTTACTTATACTTTCTTTTTATATACTAAATATATTTCATATGACCTTTTATGAAATTAAAAATCGGTGATGCATGAACACATACTGGATACTTATCCATATTTTAAAATTTTTAAAGCAAACATTAATTACTTTCAGTTTACTCAATAATCATCCTGTAGGATGTATGTATGTACATATGAGTTTGTTTAAATTATAATGGTGTACATAATACGTTTGCGATGTTATACACATATATAATATATACACAGGTAGAAAAGTGACTTGGACCAAGAAAATCTTTTTTTATATATAACGAAAACAATATTTTCTTAATATAAGAATGTATTCTTAATCCAAGTATATTATTGTTTTCGTTCAACAATATTTCTTTAAAGAGAAACAACAATTTTTTGGATTAAGAGTATATTCTTAAATTAAGAAAATATTGTTTTCGTTATATAAAAAACAAGGATTTCTTGGCCCAACTCAACTTTTCTATCCGTGTATATACCTGTCTCTAAAGAATCAAGAAAAGTACAAAAAATAAATATACAACTTTTGATGTGACACTGGAATTAACCATACATATTTGTTTATATACATAAGGTAAGATAAAGGCACCACTTATGGCCGCCATAGAAGCAAGTTTTAGTTTTTTTCTAATTCTCATGAGCTCAAGTTACTAATAAAACAAGTAACTCTTTATTTAATCAATTTAATTACCAAAGTCCACAAATATAGTATGTTTTTTAAATTATAGCCTTTTATTTTGTTCATGTTTTTTCTCCAGTAATGGCAAAGGTAAAACCAGTAATACTACGACACAAAAGATATAAAAGAAAGAATCGTCAAACTTGAAACAATGTAAAGCAGTTTCTATGAAAATATAATAATTAATAAATAAATTATACTAATAATTAGTTTAAATATCCACCATTGGCCGATTGTCATCAAATCACGTTATAAGACAGTTAATTAAATGTATATAGATTAATATTCAGAAATGGTAGTAATCAAATATCAACACATATTTCTAATTCAGTACATTTAATTAAAAATTTGCCATTACTGGGGTCCTTGCCAAGACTGGTGCTACTATTTTATGTAAATTTAAATACGATAATGAACAAAACTCAGCTTTATTAGACTTAAAAAGATGATTATGATAATAATAAACATATAATTTGTAGTGTTAGTAAGATAAATTATACTATGATTCATTTTTCAACAGACTAATGGATTTCTATTTTACTATTTTTAAGAATAAAACATGGTATCTGCTTAGTAAATAAATATACATACATATATATTTATTTTAAAACTAATCAACTGAATACAAACCCAGATCACTATGCGTCAGAGATACGTTATAGAAAAAACCGAATGCAATCTAAAACAATGTATATTGTTTTTGCTTTTTAAGTAACGTCATTAAAATATACTTTTTATTAATATTTATATATTTAATTTTTTTTTTAAATTATTTTAAAATATTTCACGAAAATATAACAATAAAAATAATCTTTAAATCATCAATAAAAATTGGAAAGAAAGTAACATGAAAAATATCAAAACATTTATCCAACTATGATTGTATCTACTATTAATTTAAATAAACTGTTCGGATTTTCTTATACGTAATATTGAAAGTGATTCTAATTAATTATGTGAAAAAATTATTTCTGGCTAAATCATAAATGATAAAAACATGAATGGAACATTAACGAAAAATTTTATCTGAAACATTATTTTCTTATCTGCAGCGTTTCAAAAATAATTCGAAAATTGACAAGAGCATCCGTTTCCGGTTTAATTATTACGTTTAAAAAAATCATTTGATACGTGTTGTAGAGGATATTATTATTTAAAATTTACGTACCATTAATTTTATTCTATTTTTTAATAGTTTGCCAGATATATTTATACTTTTTTATACATACATGAAATGTACTGTATAAATAAAATACTTATAGTGATCATGAAAAAATTCGAAGTCGAGATTTTAACGGAATTACACGTTTTGAGTGTCCCTGAATCACGTACGACCATTATCTCAATGACGTCTGTGTGTGTGTGTGTGTGTCTAGGAACGCTCTACAGCCAAAACGGTGAGACTTACAAACATGAAATTTTAAACTTAAGGTTCTTGTATACTCTAGATGCGCACCTCCTATTTTTGAAAACTATTATTAAACTGGAAATGGATGTTAGAATAGAATTAAAATATATTTCGAACATTAACAAAAACAACAATTAATGTAATGTAGTTAATTATATTTAATTTCTTAGCAGAAAGTGTTAACTTGTGTATGTAATTTTTTTTGTATCATGATGTATAAAAAAGTCTTGTGCCGACCAGGGCAGTTTATTTAATAAAATTAGAACCACGTACATTGCTTATTGTCAGTATAACGAATAAGATTTGATAGAATTTTTAATATAAATTCAATTATTGTGAGTATATCATTTTCATTATTGAGTTAAAACAGTTGGAATGCAATTACTAATTAATGCGTTCACCGGACTATTATCTAAAATTAGCAAAAAGCATAATTAAAGCTCTTTTACAACTTTGACAATATTAACAGCACAGTCAAACTAGATTTTCCGAATAACATATATTTGTTTTAAAAATAACTCATATGTGTAAAACAGTTTGGATAACTTTATATAAATACCCACCACACGCTCCATTTTGATTGTGCACAGTTAAATTCAGTTCGCGGACCAGTGATTGTTGATGTGTTTTTACTCTGTACAAATTAAATCAAGCCGCTATTATTTGTCATCAGTCATTCTCACATTGTTAAGCCATGTACATTTTCATTCACTGGCCGTACGGGCAAAAACAGTTGATGCAAACTGTATTGTGGGTACAAAAAACGTTTATGTGTATCAAAGAACATCATAGTTGACTTTGGGAAACACAGCAAGTACGACATCAAAGTGGAAAAGATTATCTGACTCGAATTGTCCGTGAAATGCCAGTTATGTGCACAAATATATATATAGTATACAAGAGAATTTTTTTTGTAGTTTATTTTGTATTCTCCATTGAAAAAATGTTATACTTGACTAATCCGTGGATGCAATTTGTTTTTACTTTTGAGTGGTAAAAACATGGCCACCAAAGTAGGAGGGGGGGGGGGGCTGGCATGGTTCGGATACATACAATTCTTGTCAGCTAGCTAATTCTAAGGATGTATGCATTAATTTATTTAAATATAGGTATTGAATGTGCATTTCATACGCGAGCCTTTATTCTGAATTTTGATGAATAATGTCAAACACCATAGATATATGTGAGTGTGTAACCTGAAGCGAAGTTGACTGTAGAAATAATACAGACATAATAATGCACTAATACTGTTATATAATATTTGTTTACACATATGTATAAATCCTAAGAATGTGCTGAATATGTACATTGTACATATTATGTAGTAAACAAAATAATTACTATAACTATTATAATTTTATAAGATATGATTAAAACATAGGACAATTAAACATAATTGAGCACATAATTTTTTTTTGCTCATGACACTCATGTTAAAAATTTAAAAATTTCAAATTATATTAGAGAATATGTAATACAATATATGTATTGTACACTACCAACCTTCCTGTAATGTAATTTATATTACTAAAAACAGTATTTTTTTATTCTATTCTGTTCTATAAACATGGCCTCCAGAGTAGGGGGGGAGGGGCTGGCATGGTTCATTATCAAAAAATGTTTCTTGAGTAGGCCCTGAGAGAGCTTCAATGGGGCCTAAGCTCAACAACATTTCGGGGGGGCCATACCTCTCCGTTTTGCTAGCTATAATATAAATTATAAATATTTATATAAAATAAAAACAATTTTCCGGATCCCTAAAGTCCAGAGGCCCGGGAAATATGGCCTTCCTAGCTCCCCCCCCCTCTATTTGGGAATGGTAATGGGTACAAACATATAGATACAAAAGTATTAATATAATTCTTTTTATATCGATATGATAATATGTACATATAGACACCATTATAGGCGCTGGCAGAATTTCTTCCAGGGGGGTGCATCTAGATATATAAAATTAAATTACTTATATATAAAATACTTTAAAAAAATAATTTAAAATAATAATTTTGTAATAATAAACTTGTATTCCATTTAGCATAACTAACAAAAACAAAAAGGTCCTCACTTCTATATTCTGACTTGAATTTTAAATTAAAAATTGTATTTCTTAATTTTTTTAGTTTTTTTTTGCCAGGGGGGTGCAAGTGCACCTCCTTGCACCCCCCTCCCAGTGCCCATAGACACCATATATGCCTGGTAACTATCGTTTGTGAAACCGACTATGTTTTCTTAAGAACGAATTAAAAAACTTATTTAGTACCATCTAGCTTTAATTGTTTTGTTGTTATAAAAATAAATAATGTGTAAAACTCCTTATATATTATGGGTTAAATACATAATAATGTTCGGTATTATAAAGGAGCTAACAAATTTTGTTAGCTAACAAGCACTTTCAAATGGGGTATCAAACCTATAGTTTCTTTGAAGTATCATGTAGTGTTTGACAAGTTTGTCGCATGTGCGATATGTGAATACCGTTAATATTGAAACAGCGAAAATTGTTTCGTCCGGTTAGAGTCACCAATTGTATTATAATACGTTGAGGTATCACTGACAATGAAGGTGGCTACACACGTAACTGCAAGCTTGACAAGCATGCATATAACATAGTCCAAGCGCAAACTGGCGCTTGTTTAAGTGTACTTATACCGTGTGGTGGTGTCAAGTACAAGTGTGCTTGTACAAAAAGATGGATCATGCATGCTTGTCAAGCTTGCAGTTACGTTTGTAGCCACCTTGACAGTGGCGGTGCGCGAGCTATATTCATGTGAGTCCAGTGACAGTTTATGTTTAGATCAGACACATTCGACTTAGTCAGTACGGCAGAGAATTACCCTTTCGAAAGACACAACAAAATCCGAATGTGTTCTATCGATGATAGCAATTCGCATGGCCTCACCTGAATACAGCTCGCGCACCGTTGTTAATCACTGATTTCCAAAGAATAACAAAGAATTACTAATTTCTAATACAAATCCAAAGATAATAACAAAGAATTAATACTCCGTTGATAGTGCTTGTTATCTTCAAATTTTGTTAGCTCCTTTATAATACCTGACATAAGATTACTGTTCTTTGAAATAATTATTAAATTAATTAATATTACATTATCACTAGAGATTGGAAAAATAGTTGTTATTTTCAATGAAATCGTTACTAGTTGAATTTTTTTTCGGAAAATAGTTGATAAATAGTTTTTTATGGTTAAATAATAATAAGTGCAAACGAAGCAGTAAAAAATGTCACAAATAGTTTAGAAATAGTTGGAAAGGTAGTTGCAAATAGTTGATTTCAAATTGTGTTCAATCAAACCAGTTTTCTGAAAACGGTAGAGTTGAGTATACGCAATAGTTGAAAAACTATTTTTCCAATCTCTAATTATCACCTATATCGTAACATTCGTAAAAATACACCCTTTTTTCCTGTAGATGCGTGTACTTCGACGTTCGCGAATATTCATTACATCACTAGTTAAAACATTCCATCAATAACAACCGACATCAAAGGGCAGAGCAAACCGATACCGACAGACATACGCAAGTAGTTCGAGTCGTATCGCGGTACACAGCCAGTTGACCGCATCTGTGGTACAACGTTAAGTGGTATATTTAAATTCCAAACGTTGTAAGCGCACAGAGACGGAGTGGAGCGTTTTAAACACCATTAGTTCTTTTCGGTTTTACCGTTTCATATAACGGATATGAGGTGAGTTTCATTTCTTAAGTCAGAAGTAGGTAGGTGAAGTATTTTTTAAAATATAATATAGTTTAAATAGAAATAAATGCAGACTACTATTTTTGGAAAATATTTTTTAAACAATAGCAGTGGTCTTTAGGACTTTGTTGACTTGTGGATCCCCTTCCTAGCCTTAGAAAAATATATCATAAAATAATATTCGAGAATTGGTTACTGCGCAAGTATTTATGCTACTGGGATTAACTATAAATGCAGATAAACACTCATAGCTATTTTGTCCACACTAGTAACTTCTGAGAATTTAGGAATGCATTAATTTTTAAATATAACTAAATATATCTTTATATTTTTAGTTAATAAACATTAGTCAATTAATATGAGTGCTTTATACAATTTTTTCTCGAATTTTTATTTCGGCACTGCACTATAATATTGTAAAAACAAAGATTTGAAGAAATAGTCATTATAAAATCCCTTTCTCATTTTTTTACATTTTAAAAGTTGTTTAGTGCTTAAAATATGTTAAAGAACAGATTTAGCTAATTGAAATAATTGTAGCAGTAAAGAACTGAAAGTTAATTATTAATCAACGCTAATACTGATTTTTATAGTAAATTGCAAATCATTCAATATCTAGGAAAAAAGTAAATTAAATTGCGATTTAAACATTTTATTTATTGTATCAACAAGAAAGAACTCGTGCTAAATTTCATTTTCATTTTTTGAAAAGGATCATTAATGAGATAATTCGGCTAGTTTTCCGGACAAATAGTACAATAGTACAACGCTTTATTTAAATCTTTCATTAGTAAAAATAAATTAGTATTTTGTCACCACTTGCATGACCATCGATATGTTAATTTAGACTAGCTTAATCACTTTTCTAATAAATTATATATTTTTTTTTCTATTATTTTTGTAGTAAAAGTTCTTCAGGCATGTTCAGGGTGAAATTTTTGAAATGTACTCACTTCATGCAATGAAGATAACAGGATCATAGACATAGAGCATGGACTGGGCATTCTGTATTAACATAATGGTGTAACATTTCTCCAAAACAATGAGAGAGCTGTAGTAGGTTTGGGATATATCTATCTCTTTTTCTTATAAAAATGAAATATACACTACTGTTTAAAAAAGAACAAGTATATATCAAACCATTTTCTATCTCTTTCTTTTGACATGGCTCTGTTTTCGCGTCAGGTGTGTATATATCTTAGGGACTATCCATAAATTGCATCACATAATTTTCATAGTTTTTTTACCCTCCCCCTCGACCTTGTCACATTTCCCGTGTTGTGATGTCACACAAATTTCGAAACAATAATAAGGTACCCGAAATCAATGGAAACAAAATTTTTTTATTTATATTATTTTTATTTATTTGAAATTTTTCCATGCACGTTTGAAATTTTCCCAATAACTCTTCACAAGTCTTGAGTTACTAAGAACATATTAATTTTTCCTCTAATTTTTGCTCTTGGAATTCATATAAAATTCTTAGTTTAGTGACGAAGCTTGTGACTCCCCCTCCTCCCTTTGTCATACCACGTCACACTTTGTATACTCCCCTACCGCTTAATGTGTTACGTAATTTATGGATAACCCCTTATACATATATCGTGTGATAATACAGATTTCTGTTATGATAGTCGGTTAAACAGTTTTTTTTTTTAATTAAGTTATTAGTTTTGCATTTGTTCGCTTGATGTAACTACTAGTATCAGCAGTTGTTTTTCAACCATGCCAAAGAAGTATAACTTCTAACGCGTGTACAAAATTTATTTTTCATCGAAAAGAAGACTTACGACTAGCGATGAGCTTTTCTGACGTTATATCGACCTGGCGATGAAACATACCAAACCTCTATATGCATCAACACACGGCGTCAAAAGATACATTACATACCGTCCTTTCACATGGCCGAGTTACGCCAATCTGCACACGCTAGTTAAAATATTGTAGTTAGTGAACGTCACAAGTGTAACGGTTCTTTGTGAATATCATCTTTGATGGTACCATGTGCATTTGTGATATTTTACTCGATGTAAAAACCTAATTAATTTTGTTAATGAATATCTTCTCTGTGTACAGATCATTTTAAATGTTATGTGCGTTTTCAATACTGTTAAGCTTCGTTCTGTGATGTTTATTTTAGAAAAAAATCAATAGTGGCTTACAGTATCGTGTCCATGTAATGTTTTTCGATTATTGATTAGTTTTACTGTATTTTAAATGTTCAATTTTATAGAAGACTAGCTGTGCCCTCGGCTTTGCTCGCGTGGACTATAGAATTATTATTTAGAATTTTTGATAAATACATATATGTTGAATTAAGTACAAACACGATTAGCTATTATTGTAATAATAACTAATCAACACCTAAATAACCGAAAAAAACGAATTAGAACAAAAAGTATACAAATAATTTGTGTTCTGTTAAAATTTAAAAGTTAATTATTATTGAAAACAAAATATACAATTGACAACGACCGAGGACCGAATGAGTCCAAATGCCAGCCGAATGCACGTGAATCACTCTCTCCTACCCCACGTACGGACACAGGTCTTCTTTAGGCGCCCCATACACGATCAATAATATTGAGCAATATTACGGATTGAACAATATTATTGACCATTTAGGGATCGTATTGAAGATTGCACAATGATTTTAGAAAAGTTTGAGTAAGGTTAAATTTTATTGCGTCATTCTTTTTCATTGTGTCGTGTGTAGGGCTTATTGCGCAATATTTTTTTGTATAGTGTTCGAAGCGGTCTTGTACGCACGCAATCTAACGTAGTTATAGCCCGAGAGGTGAGCGACAAAAATTGCAACTACTTTATAAAAGCTAATTTTTTGATATTACGTCATATTTGTGGTGTAGAGATACAGCCTGCCGTCAGTCAGCTAGTTTCGTTAGCGTTTAGCGCAGGGGCGGCTTTATTTTTGTAAAAATGTTGCAACTATGTACTTTATAAAATCTGAAAAATTATTTGTAAGCAGTATACTAAGTAAGAACCCCGTTCATCATAATAAGCCTTTAAAATCTTGCAACCGGGCGCGCCAGCAGCGCGTTTAACTTAACGAGTTTAACGCGCTGCTGACGCTTTTATGATCTTTAAAATTATCAACTTTTGGATATACCGTTCCATTTGATTTTGCTGAGAAACAGGCATGTACCCCTCAAACTACCCCCCAAGGGGGAGTTTTAGCGGATTGAAAATATTTTCCTGAAATTCTTTAGGGTCGATATATGTATATAGTAAATTTTTTATCATAAAACTCTATCTTCAATAGTTTAGGCGTAAAACATAGTGGACGGGTGGTCTGGAACACCCGGTATATGTATAGGTACTTATTCTTATAAATATCTATTATTTGTAAAATTTACAATTTTTTTCATGTTTTATTAAGAACAATTTATAATTCATATTTAAAAAAAAGTGTAGTCAATAATAGTTTATTTTAATCAAAACAGTTGAGTTATAACAATACAATTTTAAATTTTTAGTGTTGGGTTACCAATAACATATTCATTTCAAACCCGGCGAGTGGGGTATCAAATAAAAGCGGACAATTAAAGGAATTTCAATTTGAAAACGTCTTGCATTCGTTATTATTGAAATATTCGTTTAATATTTATTTTTAATCTAGTTTCATCTCCTGCATTCTGACTGAAATCCTCTATCAAAGCAATTGAACGTTCCCTTGTTAGATTTTTATTTAATATGATTTTATTTTTTGAATGTTTATTATTATACTCAAGTATAAAAAAAAAAAAAACAATAACAACAGTGTGTTGTATCGATAAATATTCACAATCACATAAATCTCGTGCCAATCTGAATTATTTATTACCTACATATGAACATTTTTTGAAACACCGGTCTGATACTCATTTGTAGTCACAAACAGTAACACCAAATCACATTCATATTTCAAAATTCACGAAACGGTGTGTTGAGCCGTCCGCGTCGGATCAGACGCGGTCTAATCGAACGGAGGTTCTTTTTTCTTCCATGTCACTGATGGTCGGTCGGTATCGGCGAAGAGAAGAATCGGGCCGCCGGGAACAGAATTTTCGCGTGGCGGTGAGAATTGAGTTTTGATATACGACCTCGCTCTTCAAAGGTTAGATTACGGATTGTTGTTTACATGTAGGCAGACTTGCAGGGCCGGTTTCTTAAAGTGAATTCAATTGCTGCTATTTAAAAAATATTCCTATTTCGTATAAGGTACTGGCACCAGTATTGAACACTTTGAAAGCAAGGTATACTGTATGTGGGAATTGATGGGCTACTTTTTTGTTATTCTCGTGAACTCATGTTATTAATAAAATATGTAGCTCTTTATTAAATCAATTTAATTACGCAAATGTAAAGTAGTGGCGCCAGTCTTGGCAAGGACACCAGTAATGGCAAATTTTTAATTAAATGTACTAAATTAGAAATATGTATGTGTTGATATTTGATTACTACCATTTCTGAATATTAATTTATGTGTGTACATTTAACTGTCTTATAGCGTTATTTGATGATAATTGTCCAATAGGTGTCAAAATGGTGGACATTTAAACTAATTATTTGTATAATTTATTTATTAATTATTATATTATCATATCAACTACATACTTTACATTGTTTCAAGTTTGACAATTCTTTCTTTTATATCTTTTGTGTCGTAGTACTTATCATTTTATAATCATTAGCAAGTGTCCATCACCGGGTGCTTATTACTGGTTTTACCTTTGCCATTACTGGAGAAAAAACATGAACAAAATAAAAGGCTATAATTTAAAAAACAAACTATATTTGCGGATTTTGATACTTAAATTGATTAAATAAAAGACGTACTTGTTTTATATCATGAGTTCATGAGAATTACAAAAAACAAGCCCATTAGTCTAAAAAAACGAAAACTTGCTCTTATAGCGGCCATAACTGTTGCCATTACCTTAGTGTGTTTTTAAATTATAGTATTTCATTTTGTTTTTATCCAGTATGGACAAAGTAAAACCAGTAATGGGCACACAGTAATGGACATTTGCTTATGATTACAAAATGATAAATATTACGACACAAAAGTAATAAAATAAATAACCGTGAAATTTGAAACAATGTAAAGCAGATGCTATAATAATAAAATAATTAATAAATAGATTATACTAATAATTAATTTAAATGTCCACCATTTTAACACCCATTGGCCGATTTTAATCAAATTAAACTGTTTTGTAATCAAATATCAACAAATATTTCTAATTTAGTACATTTAATCAAATGTGTCCAATACTGGAGTATTATCCGAGACTAATGCCAATACCATATTTGTATAAAAAAAATAGTGTATTAGAAACTATAACGATAACAAACCATTATTAATTATGTATAATAATTTTAAAAAAGAGATATTAAAGAGTGAGTCTAGAAATATCCAACATGTCAGAGATAGGAGTAGCTTTAAAAAATATAATAACTTTGCTTACACACATAGTATATTTTTTACATCAGCAAGAAGGTCAAGCAAAATTGATAATTTGTGAATGCAGACTCGCGGTTGTTATATAAATTAATATTTGTATTTTTGGGTTTTATCCTGCGTCGCAATTTTTTTTGTACTTGACATTATCGTAGCCTTCTTTAGAAGTGAAGACAAGTACGATATGTTAATGAAAAATTCAGGTGCAAGAAAAGTGAAAATCGAGACAAAACCAAAAACACAAAATTTAAATAATACAATTGATATAATTCTTGTAAAAAATACCAGAATTTTAATATCCAAAAACTTTTTCTTTGAATAAACTGTCTTTATACAAAATAACAATCAATCACAAACAGTGATTTAATAGAAAAGAGCATTTCAGTTAAAAGAACAAAATTAAATTCTTTTTTATCTCTTTGGTGTATTGTAATACCTTGATCCAGTCCTGATAACGAAGGCTTATGTGGGAGAATTAGAGGCGAGAGAATTGGGATGCTCTTTGAACCTGTGAACCAATCTGAAGGACCGTTTCGCTGTATCTGCTAAATTTTAGTTATGAATAATGTTTAGACAAATCGAAATCGTACGTTGTGGAAATGACACATGAAGTTTTGATAAATATTTTTTAGTTGTTGGTTTTATAATAAAAAATCTATAGTAATTGAGATTCTGATTATTAAACATAAAACAAACAACTCGTTTTATAAAAAAAACATTGATTTCATAATCGATTTTTTTCAATTAAAAAAAGGCGAATTGATAAAAATTGGAAATTGATACCTCACTTTATTATTTTAATATCGATTATTACAATAATAAAACATACATTAATTGGTAAAATATGACACCCAATATACATTTAGCAAAAATTATTTTCATCAGATTCATATTACAACGAGTAATGGCTGTCTGAATTTTATAAAAACTTATTGTCTAATTTAATATTATTATTATTAATGTTGTCTTTTCATTGAAATACTCGATCAATAATTTTAATAAATTCAGACAGTCATTGTTCGGTGAAATGCGCATCTGATGAAAAATATGTAATAGGGTTTTTGTGGTAAAGAATTTTACTATCTTATATTTTGTATATAACTTTTTTTGCCCATATGTGACGTAGGAATGTGAGTGAGAGGGCAATATGAACGCGCAGAGTAGAGAAACGCGCTTGGTTGTTTAAAATAAAGGTGGTTACAGGTAAATTTTTTTTAATTATAGTATACCTTATTGTTAACATTCATATGAAGATTATAAAAAAAATATAAAGTATGGAAATATTTTTGAAAGTTTACATTTTCATTATATTGAAAACACCAAAATTCCAGGTTTCATGAACTTTTAAAAATTGATAACAAAAAAAGGAGTAGAGTTACATGTATGAATGTAAGGGCCTTTTTTTGCAAAAATGCCTAAAGATAAAAGTAAATTTTTTTTGTAGAACCTTTTCGCGGCTTAAACAAATACCGATAGGCACCTTGTACTTTTATAATCGGACCAATCTCACTAACAAGATAAAACCAAAAAATTCAATCGGTATAATTTTCCGAACGACTGCGCTACTATATTCTGGTCTAAATGGTTTATATTTTAATATAACTGTTTATACATAAAATAAAATAAAAACTAAAAACAGTTTGAGATAAGCTGTAAATAACTATCGTTTGTGAAACTGGGTATAAATTATATCTTCCTAACAAGAGAGTAATTTTAGAGCTCAAGTGCTACTGATAATAACTTGATGTAAATTCATTTGAACGAAGTATCAACATAAAAACTGTTTAATACTGTAAATTAGTGCATTACACAATTTTCACTGAAACTTGGTACTCCCTATCTTGTTCATTATTGACCGGAATATTCGCGCCATTGATGAAACGGTTTTAAAATAAATTACCTCCAGGAGTAGGTATGGAATAATTTACATTTAAATTGTTTATCAAGAACGAGGAGCCGTGCTACGCCATTACACAAAATTTATAGTTAATCAAATATTTGCTGGAAATAAATTTATATTAAAACATGATTACTTACTAGGTTCATTGATGGTGATGATAGATATAGAATATAAAAAAAAAATATTTAAATTATGAATTTTAATTTTTAATACTTGCCTTTATTTCATAAGATTTTTAATAAATTTTCTTTGCTCTTTAAATGAAAATAATTAGAGGTGTACTGGAATTCCAGCCAAAACTCACGATGTAGATTTAAAGTGAATATTTTAACGTCACTACTATTATATTATATTATTATTGACACTATAAATGCAATTACATTCGATCGAAAAGAACGTATGCTATACCTACAAATAATTTAACGAAATTATAGCAACACAAATAGTTGTGCGAAGCTGTAAAAATTGCAGAATATGTAGAAAACAAAACACAATTTTTATAATTTAATGTATTTTCTTAAAGAAATACCATGTAGAACAATGTTATATTAATTTAAGATAATAATCGATGTATTTATATTTAAAATATAATAGTAATGATGTTAGACGTGAATTCCGGCTGGAATTCTGGTATACCTCTAAAAATAATTATTTATAATTAATATAATTTATAATCCTTAAAATCGTGTTTCCTTTGTTGAAAAGTCAACATAAAATGAGTAAAAATATGTATACCTATGTACCACTGACATGGGTAGATACTATCTGCTTATGAAAATTCAAATTTTATAATCTCAAACAAATTTATTTATAATTTAACTTCTGAATGAAAGATAATATTTATAGTGTGTATACTAATAAAGTAAAACAATTTCGTCAAAGTTCCATTGTGAAGCTTTTTCATTTTCGTTAAAACTTTGCAATTCTATTATACAAAAACACGATACGTGTATGGACAAAATTTTATCCTTATTGCCAACACATACGATATTTTTAATCCTTTAAAACATCATTTTGAATAGACGTAGATAACGGAAATTAATTTATCCTTTTTAACACCTCTGATGCGGTTGATATTAAATCAAGGATGTGTCGTTTCTTCCTGTGAACGGAGGATGCATTTTATAATAAAGATTATATTGCTTTTAAAAGATCCCGCATCTATTAACTAATGTTATTTTCGTGTTGTATTGAATGTGTTAATGTGTATATGCAAATGTGATTAAAAATTGTATTACTAATAAGGACGGAAATGAAAAATCAACAAAGTACTATTTTAAACAAAGGATATTTAATTACAGTCAAAAACAGTTTTTATAATAATATGATGTTTATGATTATAATTTTAGTATCTTCTTAAATTTTACGACGGAAATAATTTTTAATGATATTGATTTGAATGTTTAAAATATAACTTTAGTTTACAAGTATTACAATTCATATTAATTTAAAAGCGCAGCAAAGAACAGGCTTATAGTAAAATTTATTATAATGCCATATTTTCTAGTCGACGATAAAAATTATTATTATTATTAGTAGAGGGAATAGAGACATAAAAAGATGCATTCGGAAAGTTGTTTTTTTTGGATTCTCTTTTTATATGTTCGAAGATGAGTTGAAAATCAAAAATTTAGTAAAATTGGCCATGTGCATCCCGAGAAAATTGAATAATTGTGTGTTTTTGATACATTTCGAGTATATCGCTATACTGTTTTTAAAATATCTCTGGTTCTATAGGTAGTATGAAAATAAAAAAAATATTAAAATACTTATAAGTTAATAGACTATAGAACACTAATAATGCAATAATTAATATAACGTAAAAATGAAGGGATTTTTACGAAAATAAGAGGAAATATGTATTTTTATGTTATAAATACATGATAAAATTTTTATTTTTACACCCACAATCGATCATTTTTGAAAAAATGGAAAAGCTCGCCATTTAAGTAGAAAACGTCGTAGGGTAAATTATATATTTTTTAATTGTAGACATTTTTATGTACTTTCTTGTGAACATATGCCAAAATCTGTTAAATAAGTTAAAAGATCGTTTTTAGTAATTAAAAAATGTTACATTTGGCCACTTCTGCGAATAAAAAAAATGTAATTCCTGTAGAATCACACTCAGATAATAAAAAAAGTCATTTGCAATAACATAAAAAATATGCAATATTAGAAATAAATACAAATCATCTATAATAAGACTATTAAAATGTGGTATAAACATATATAACGCGCATGTGGCCCTGATCGAGCATTAGTTTATACATCATTTACGATATTTTAATTGATTTAACAGATTTTGGTATATGTTCACAAGAAAGTACATAAAAAAGTCTACAATTAAAAAAATAAAATTTACACTATAACGTTTTTTTATTAAATGGCAAGCTTTTCCATTTTTTTTTAAATGGCCGATTGTGGATGTAAAAATGAAATTTTATTTTTAAAAATTTTATCATGTCTTTATAACATAAAAATACATATTTCCTCTTATTTTTGTAAAAATCCCTTCATTTTTACGTTAATTATTGCATTATTAGTGATAAAAAAGTTTTTCGACAATTTTTTTATTTTTGAGGTTATGATACGTTTGAAAAGTGACGCTACGTATACACTTATACAGTTCTATAGTCTATTAATTTATAAGTATTTTAATTATTTTTTTATTTTCCTACGACCTATAGAACCGGAGATATTTCAAAAACAGTGTAGCGATATACTCGAAATGTATCAAAAATGCACAATTATGCAATTTTCTCGGGACGCACATAGTCAATTTTTCTAAATTTTTGATTTTCAACTCATTTTCGAACATATAAAGAGAAAATCCAAAAAAATCCAACTTCCTTAATGAATCACTTCAGAATGCTAATTTCCCTCTGCTATATTTGAAAGATTGTACTTTCGAGGTAGTCCCATATAAATGTTATCGGAATCTTACCATGGACTTCAAAGATATGGCACTCAAAAAGAAAAAAACTTAAGAAAAAAATATGTATAACCGACTTCAAAAAAACGCTAAAAATACTGAAAAGTTTATAATAATTTAATTTAACAGTTTTTAATGTCAGTGCTAAGGCAATAAAAAACTTTTTAAGAATGAAAAAAATTAAACCGAGTTCAAAAACAAATACATTTAATTATTATATACTTTTCAGTATTTTTAGAGTGTTTTTTGAAGTCGATTTTATTTACTTCTTAAATAGTTTTTTATTTAAGTTTAAATGTAACCTTAATATTTAATATTCAGTACACATCGTAGTAATTCAATTAATTTAATCGGAGTTTTCATATTTCTGTATTTCACATAAAATACTTATGGGATGAATATTTCTTCATTTTCTGTAAATTTATGTCTAAAGTTATGTTATTTTTTTCAATGTGTCCAATGAGACCAATTAAAAATGTATTGCTATAAATATTCTTTACTATATATTAATACGTTTATTGGTTGTATTTTCCATAAAAACTGAAGATTATGAAAAACATACAATAACGGTTAACTCCAAGAAATGGTATTTGATAAAATCAATGCTTTAACGTATAAATTGATTTAAGGATGTAGTCACTGTGCAATATGCGATAGAAGTAATTGAAATTAAAAATTAACAAATATTTGCATACTAAATATAGCAGAGTTAGAACCTTAAACTTCAATATAGTATATTTTCTTTCCTGGCTTAAATTAGTTAATATATTAATTTAGTTAATTGGTATGTACAACAAATAAAAATTGTAATATGGTATTAAAAGATTTACGAATTGACTTGAGATATTATAAGATACTGGCACCAGTCTTGGATATGACCCCAGTCTTTCATATGACTCCAGTAATGCCTATTTTTTTTATTAAATGTACTGAATATATATTTTGTTAATATTTGATTATTACCATTTCTGAATATTAATCTATATACTAGAGCTGGGCGCGGGCCGTGAATTTTTCGGGTCACGTCGGGTCACGGCCGTGACCCGACGTGACGTGAGCGATTTTTAAATATTGGATCGTGAGCGGGCGTGATCGTGAGTCAAAATAAAATAATCGGGCGTGACCGGGCGTGATTACAATTTTGTCGTGCGTGAGTCCGTGAGTATATGTATGTATATTTTGATATTTCTTTAATTTCTGATCTCATGCATATATGATAATCTGTTAAATCGAATTTTTATATTAAACATTTTATTTATAATATATTATTCGGGTCACGAGCGTGACCCGCCGTGCGTGATCGGGCGTGAGTAAAAAAATAGAATTCGTGAGCGGGCGTGATCGTGAATACTTTTTTTGTAACCGTGAGTGAGCGGGCGTGACTAAAAAATTTTCTCTCGTGAGCGTGCGTGATCGTGAGCAAAAATTACTCACGCGCCCAGCTCTACTATATACATTTAACTGTCTTACAGCTTAATTTGATGACAATTGACCAATAAGTGTCAAAATGGTGGATATTTAAACTAACTATTAGTATAATTTAATTATTATTATATTATCATAGAAACTACTTTACATTGTTTAAAATTTGACGATTCTTTCTTTTATATCTTTTGTGTCGTAGTAGGTACTATAAATCATTAGCAAGTGTCCATCACCGCGTGCTCATTACTGGTTTTACTTTATACATTATTGGAGAAAAAACATAAAAGAAATAAAAGGCTATAATTAAAAAAAACTATATTTTCGGACTTTGGTTATTAAATTGATTAAATAAAGAGTTACTTGTTTATTTAGTAACATGAGTTCATGAGAGTTACAAAAAGAAGCCCATCAATCACAAAAACAGTAAACCTTGTTCTTATAGCGGCCGTAACCGGCGCCAGTACCTTATATATAATGATTTTAAATTTCCATTGAATGAATAACTATATCATCATATATATTTATTAATAAATTAATGAAATAAATAAAACTATTGAATTTCCAGTACTCATTGTTAGTAATAAAAATAAGACAAGTCTAAATTGACTTACGAAAGCTACATATAAAAAATATTTAAAATAAAAATACTTTAAAAGCTGCCGAGCAGAAAAAACAAACGTCCTCACATAATTCCATAACTAATTACAAACTGGAAACTTCCAGCGCTACATTTTCTGTCAAATCAAAAAACATTAACCCAAACCATCGTCCCACATAAAAATAACACTTACAATAGCACAACGAGAAAAATTAACAACTTTAAAAGCAGCAGAGAATAAAAATACACTGACAAAACATTAAACCGTAATGTCCGTTAAAGTTTTCACAGAGCTCTTGGATATATAAAAAGATAGTGTTTCCATATTTTTTTAAATAAATTCCCAACACATTTTCACATTATATCCGTAAAGAATAAACGTGGAGCATTCGGTGCAGGACTGCCCTCATCTGCAGATCGTTATGCACAGACGCCGGGCTCTTGCAATGCCAGCTTCTGCTTTATTTATATGTTAAACTCAATACAGTGGCGGAGCCAACAAATGTCAATTCTTAAATTTACAATTTTTTAAATAAAAATTATCATATAACAAACAATAGATCAAAATTATGGTTATTATAAAACAGGTTTTTGATTAAATATTCGGAATTAGATGTATGGATTCAGTTTCAATCCATTTAGCAATTAAAGTTTAATTAACTTTATCAAAGCAATGATGATTATTGTGTTATGGTTACGATTTGAGTTAATTGTAACAAACATAGTAAAATAATACTCAATTAAACTAAATGTCTGAATTAACAATGGTTACGTATAGGTAAGTTGTTGAATAAATCTTTTCTTTTCCTTATTAATGCCCATGTAGGAAATGCGGGCCTAAGCTTGGCTAAATATTGGGTTGCAAAAGTTGTTTTTACGATATTGGTCCCAATCTAGGCCAACTCAGATACTGAGCTTCGGTCACCTATTCTTTACCCAAGCTTGGGCCATCTTTCAGATATCGAGCTTCAGTCACCAATTCGTTACCTTTTGTTATTTTGTATAGGGGAGACTCTGGGCCAGCCTTGGTACTATTTTGGTCAACAAACCTTGGCCGAGTCGTGAACGAAGTTATTATTTGTATTTTGGTCCAGTGTGATAGCATTTTAAATTGTTTACAATATTTTAACAGGGATTTTTTAATATAAACTATACGTATTTGCAGTTTAATTTAAAATATACCTACAAGAAAATATGTTTTTATAGGAAATAAATTCAATTAAAAAGTTTAATATAAACAAAAATTTCAATGATATACCAATATAATTAAAAAGTTTAATACTATTGAAAATATCAATCATATCTATACGAAAAAAATACTTTTTGCAAATAAATAAATAAAAATATTTATAAATAGTTTTATTCAATGAATATTGCTTTCACAATAAATTTTCCGAACATATACATAGATGTACAGTGAAATGCAGAAATGATCGTGCAGTTTTCATTCAAATTCGCGCATCAAAAAACTTAGCAGGCTCCTCCCATTTGATATTTATAATATTTAAATCATTTTTCCATGCACCAAACAAAGGAAGATATTTCGAAACTCATTTGCTAGATAAAGAAGTATATATATTTGTGCGAATAAATTATTATGCAATCTACTGTAAATTGTATAAGTAAATTTTCTGTCAATAAATATTTGATATTCCGAATTTCAGTATATTTAAATATGTTTAACTTAACTTGAGACGACTTCTGACGTACTATGGGCTTCAGTAAAAGGTCAGAATCGCTTATAACAGATTCGAAATATTAAGACAAACATCATCAGTTATCTTTTTCTAGGGCGGAGCTTATATAGTTACATCATATTAAATAAAAACACAAATAAACATAAATTTCATTAATTAATTCTATATCAAGTTTAACACATTTAAATAGTAAAATTCGGAATATCAAATATTTATTGCCACAAAATTAAATTATATAATTTCAGTAGATTAGGTAATAATTTAATTGTACAAATATATATGAGTACTATAAACGGAGAGTACTTCTTTATCTAGCAAATGAGTTTCAAAATATCTGTCTTTGTTTGGTACATGGAGAAATGATTTAAATATTATAATAATCAAATGGGAGGAGCCTACTAAGTTTGTGATAAGCGAATTTGAATGAAAACTGGTCGATCACTTCTGCACTACTCTACGTATATTTTCTTATAGTGTTGATAACGCTGAATTCTAAACGAATATTGTTGATTATTTCTTAACTACATGCTTTAAAACCATAAAAGCTTAAATTTGATGAAAAGTTAATGAAAGTTTCAGAAGTAAAATTTTATTGAGTAACAATATTATCATCCCATAGAGGGAAATTCCGTCTCCGCCTATGTGTCCAGACTAGTGTACGACTGTCTTTTATTGTGGTTCCTCCTCAGAGATTGATGTAGTTGGGTACACAGTAAAATCTCGGACAGTAAAAGTTCTGTAGCGGCAATAGCGTTTATATTAGATTGGTCAGGTAATATCCAGGATATTTTGTGCAGTATGTATTCATTAGTTTCTTTTTCGTCATTCATTTGAGAGTATTTAAAAAAAGTTATATTACTGAAAGAAGGTATAGTTATTTGTAGTAGATTTTTTTTGTAAAACTGTATGTATATTTTTATTGAAACTAAATACGTATGTTTTATATAAAAAAATCCCTGTTAAAATATTGCAACAATTAGTCAGGAAAAATAAATAAAGGATTTGTTCAACAATTTGAACGTAACCAATGTTAATTTCAGGCTGAATTCTGAATAGGAATACAGTATTCAATTTAATATTATTTGACTATGCTTATTATAATTTAATCATACCTTAACCATAATACAATAATCATCATTGCTTTTGTAAATTTTAATTGCTAAATGAATTGAAACTGAATGCATTTATCTAATTAAAAATATTCAATCAAAATAATAGATTCATGTTTACTAAACAAAGGTTAGTTTTGAAGTCATGTTACTTGTTTCAGTAATATAAATATCTGGTATAATTTTTTTAATTTTAATAATACAGGATGAGCAAAAAATATGAATATTGCTTATATTTTCTAAAATATTCATTATTTAAAAAAATGTTTAGTTAAAAGTTTTTAGAGAAATTATTTCTTATAATCTTCAAAAAAAATTGATGCTATCAGTTACGTTTCTACAGCAGCTAACTCTATATTTTTAAATGACAACATATATTTTTATAGATTTTATGAATAGATCTCACTTTTTGCATACAACCTTGTAAAATTTTAATGAGATTGCAAATGAAAAAAAAAATTATAATCTCAGATCACATTAACTACAACTTAATCAAGTAAAGCTTTAAAAATAACTTAAACTTGTAAAGCACTAAAAAAGAATCTAACAGAAAAATAAATTAATTTATTGGGTCATTAGATTTTTTGTTGTATTGTAAAGTGTTATTATAATAAAATTGGTTTTAAATTAATTTATACGTTAGATTCTTTTTTGATGCATTACAAGTTTCAGTTAATTTTCAAGGCTTACTTGGTTAAGTTGTAGTTAATGTGATCAAAAATTATAAAAATTAATTTTTCTCAAAATTTTTCGTTTACACTCTCATTAAAATTTTACAGGTTTGTATACAAAAAATAAGACATATTCATAAAATCAACAAAAAAGATATATTTTCATTTAAAAATATAGAGTAGGATGCCATAGCAACGAAACTGATAGCACCATTTTTTGAAGATAAGCATTAAATAGGAAATAATTTCTTAAAAAACATTTACTAAAACATTTTTTATGTAATGAATATTTTAGAAAATATAAACACTATTCCATGTTTTTTACTCACCCTGTATACGTTTTTATCTTACATTATACTTTTCCCTTAAAATAAATTTCATTAATACTTAGGACATATTTTGTACCTACATATAATAAAATGTGAAATACTTTATTGGAAGAAGAACGACTATCAATAATTCTCGCTCAAAGTTATAACCCTAAATGAGGCATACCTTATACCCAAAAGCTTAGAGAAATTTAATTAACTGTTAATAATAACTCACAGAATGATAACGACTGCCTACTTCACATATTAATATCGCAATTATAATAAAGTCTTATATAATAAACTAGGCTGATATATTCGTACCTTTAAGTGTTATTTTATGTGAAAATTTATTACCCCAGTCTGGAAAATTGTGTCGCGTTTTCCATAAAACTAATGATTCGGTATATATATACTAAGGTGTAATATAATGTCTTATTATATTATTTCACGTCGGCATTTTTCAAAAGACTTTCACTTATATTATAATAAATTTTCTGATTTTAAAGAAATACCTTTTTGAAATATTGTATGACAATATGCTAAAAATCAATACTATCGTCTGTCTCTCTCTGTCTGTTTGTTACCTTTTCACGGCTAAATCACTAAACCGATCTTAATGAAATCTGGCATGGTGATAGGTTACATCCTGAGGAAGTACATAGGCTATTTGTATCCCTAAAAAATATTAGATTAAAATAATAGGTGTGTGACATTTGTACACGCAAAAATTATACTTTTTTTGGCATAGACATCTGTTTTATCAACTATCATACAGAAATCTGTATTATCTATCATTATTATTTACCTAACATAACTTCATAATGTTGTTTTCACTAATCTAAATTCAACACGAACGAAGTCACAGCTAGTAATTAAAATATAAGGTATTTGATTATTAATTAATTTAAAAAAAAAATTTATCAGAGATCAATATTTTTATTTTAATATAAAAAAATAAGGAACATGTATAAATCAACATACATATATACTAAATTATTGGCTGTACATTGTACGTGTATGCATATTTTCTATTAGAACAGTTTGTAATGAAATTGTCTGAGTAATAAGTATAAACTTATATGACGTAGTACGAAAGTGGTTTCACAGAGAATAAGGTTCGCCTTCCTTTTAGTTACCCTAAAAGCTACATTAGTGATTTCTCTATATGAGACGACATAAAAAACAATAGCTATCTCGTAAAAGTGACTATACCTCTGAGTAAACGTATAGACATTCTGTAAATTGAAAACTTTATTTTATTTTATTACACCACTGTGAAAAAAGAAACGAAAAATATCTTTTTTTTATAAATATTTATTGTTATACATATACATATAGATTCACATTTAGAACTCCTTTTTCTGTTTCGTTCTTTGACATGTGTACTATTTTTTTTCGTATGTTATATTAGCACACCCAAAGCAAGCTTTGAAGTGTAGTATTACTCTCGTCTTATTATTTTTTTTGTATAAAAATTGATAAAATAAGCATTATATATTAAATTTTTCAGTAACTCCCTTACATGATTACATTTTCTGAATGAGAACATTACAGTCTTCATATTTATTTAATTTAATATCAATTGGTTTTGATTTTCTGTCATAAAAATATAAACAAAGTTCAATTTGTCGTTTTATACCCATTTTTATACAACGAACGGCAACAAACTGCAGCTCGCAATACGTAATAAATTAACATCAAATCTTTTAAATTCGCTTCATCTATTTGCAGAATAGAACCCTATTAAAACTCAGCCAAATCGGATAACTAAAATGGAAATTTGCAGTTTATTTAAATATTTTTACGTATTTTAACGGTAACTTTTTTGGCAAATATATATGTATAGTGCTTCGGAAAGGTTTGAAAAAATATAAGCGCGACCGTCGCGTAAACTGACATGTTTATTTAATTAAATAAATGTACATTTAAATTTTGTATTGTATTAAATTATGTTATTATCACTTATTGTTTGATACGTTTTGCTATGAAAAATACAACGGTAATACATATACATCTGGATATTTCTGTGTTCTGAATTTCATACGTTTCATTGTTGGTATGGTATGTTTTTTAAAAATGTTGAATTGTGTTTGTTGAAAAATGTTAATTCCGAAAAGAAATAATTGTAGGATTAACGCATTATGATAAATTAAAATGTATTATTTATTATTTGTGGAATATGTTTTTCAGGTTCTGTATTTATTTATTCTTCCATGACAAATTATTTTAAGAAAATATACTAGTTGAAAGTGAGGTTATGTCATTTATAATAGTAGATAAGAAAAATACTATTTTTTAAAAATTCTTCAAAAAACGATTGTTTCAAAAGTCTAAGGGGTGTGCATTTTATGGCCAAGCCATGCTATTTTCCTAATACATGCTGGTTTGTTGAAGACCATTTTCAGTCAATGCATGTTTAAAATATCAAAATCGACATTTCGTTAATAAGATGAATTGATTAAAATGGCTGGCTGTATTAGTTTCTTAAATGTAAAAATAAAAATAAAGAAACAAGAAATCGGTTGCTCCTTATAAGAACACAAACAATAAATGATAGCATTTTAAATTATATCATCGATAAAATATTTCACGCAGCATTTCCTCGCTAAGTACAGACAGAATACTAAAAAGCAAGTGAGGAAAAGTTGAAAATATTTATCGCTGTATTCAGTCGATCGCGAGAACATTAGAACACAAAATAAACACTGTGTAATGCAAAGCACACTTTCCACGAAAACAACTGAACATTAAATTGTGCCCCCACTCTGTCTAGTGTTCAGGACTGGATTTTAAACTTTTTATAGGTACATAGATGGGTCATTACATGGTCTCGAATTACATTGGCACTTACCCAATTATAAAGTTTAATCATTATTAAAATTTAAGCAAATAATAACATCTACGTAAAATATATATCTATATAATATACTTGCAATTTTACGGTTTATAATGAGTGATAATAATAATAATTATCGAAAAATGTATTGTTATTTAATTAACTACCTATTTTTTTATCTGTGTATCCATTTGTAGATAAATATAGAACAAACATGAGGTGAGATATATGTATATTCTTTATTTATTTATTTGTGTGTATATTTTTACGACAAATGTTTAATAAGTAAATAAAAAACCTTTCTAAAACATAAATAAAGATGTGTTTACTGACTTAATGTATCAAATAATTTTAAATGTGATTGCCTTTCCGTCTTATATAGAAAAAATCAAAATTTTTCTATATAAGACGTTATATTAAAATTTAAATTTTTGACTCGTTAACAAATAACAATAAAATTGTTTAAAAAAATATTATAAAGTTAATTTAAACCTCTTCTACAATATTTATCATTTAATACGATCCTGTTGTCTCTTTTCAACACTCAGATCGGTTCGAGTGACATGGTTATATTAATTTCAGATCAATATAATCATGTTGAATCCATGTACGACTTGTTTCCGGTAGAAGTTCGAATCGGAACTTTCGCCGTTATTGGTAATTGAATTACAATTATTTCCAGCTCACACAAATAATACAAACTCATCGGAAATATTAAAAACAGAGAGCTTGGTATTAATTCTTACTTTGGTGTAATTAAATCAAATATACTGTTGTTGCTTATTTAAAATTTAACGCGACGAGTGCTTAATATTTTACGTTATTTGAATTTGTAATTATTACAACCAGTCTAATTTTTTGTTACTTTTTAATAGTTTGAACCTTTTGTTTATTATTATTATTATAATAATAATATTGTGTTCTAGTTCTTTCTTGAAATATTTTTAATATAATTTAAGAATTCCTTTATTTTCGTACATAATTGATTCCTGAAAATTTTGAAAGCATTGAAAATGTGTTTAAAATTTTCTTTCATGGAAACATACCTCTTTATGTTCGTTATATATTCATTAATACAAAATATAAACATAAAATTAGTTATTGACAATGAGAGAATGAGACATATTAAAGTAAAGTAAAAGTAAATTACAATTTTTGTGAAAAAAAAATTACAATAAGTATCTATTAATTTTAGTTAAAACATTTTTTTTTACAAGAAGAAAGATTCGTTCTCGATTTAATGATGTTATTTAAAAATAGGTGTAATTCTATTATCCAAGAACTTAAATTAAAAAAAATATATTTGTAAGTATAAGTACTTATACAAAGACTATTGAGTTTACAAACCGGCACAAAAATGTCAATGAGATAATAGTTGCCCTCGATAACTAGTAATTCGCATAACAAGCAAAACAAATTGTAAAAAATGACATGAGCGACGTTTCGTATAGCAAGTAACGAAAAGAAGGAAAGTTCTGGATTGTGTTCATGGTACATAGAGTTGGGCGCGTGAGTAATTTTGCTCACTCACGGTAACAAAAAAAACGTATTCACGATCACGCACCCTCACGAATGTAATTGTTGTAAATTAAATTTTGAAATGATGAAAATTAATGTTTTTTACGTGCAATATGTTGTGTATATTTTATATTCATATTATTTCTTTCTAAACTACATTCTAGTACAAGTAATAGCAATGAAAACAATAGGAAAATAAAGCTACAATGCATTTTTAAATCTTTTTTGGTGTTCTGATAGAATTAGCAATACTGACCATGTGAAAGTGCTTCTTAAAATGACATTTATTTTTTATACTGTATTTTTTAATGTCAAAATTCGTTTTGAAACATTATTATTTATATATTTATGCATTATTAGTTCAGATATAAAAAAATCAAATAAGTGTATAAAAAAAATTATTTTCAAAATATACTCACAGACTCACGCACGAGAAAAATGTATTCACGCACGGTCACGCACGGTTGTTTTAATTTGACTCACGATCACGCACGCTCACGATTCAAGATTTGAAAATCGCTCACGCACACGCGGGTCACGGCTGTGACCCGACGTGACACGAAAAATTCACGGCCCGCGTTCAGCTCTAAAGGTAGCATATCTTGTTATTCGTTATATCATTGCTACATCAGTCAGTTTCGTTTAACGAGTGTTTCGCGTTACGAGTAAAATTCTGGAACGAATTATGCTCATTTGGCGAGATTCCACTGTATATAGAAAAAATAATAACTTGGTGTTTGAAAGAAATCCAGAAATGATGTTCG
The DNA here is from genome assembly GCA_961205875.1 of Sialis fuliginosa. Taxonomy (NCBI): domain Eukaryota; kingdom Metazoa; phylum Arthropoda; class Insecta; order Megaloptera; family Sialidae; genus Sialis; species Sialis fuliginosa. The sequence continues at coordinate 27,661,371 of OY540809.1, read as the reverse complement.
AAATATGGGACAAATCGTTCAATCAAAAATAGCTAAATATGTTTAATAAAAAATTGAATGTCATAACTGAAAACCAGTTAGAAATAAGTAAATGCATAGTGCTTCCTCGTGCTAAATTCACCAGATCTTGTTAATTATAATTATTAAACAATTTTAATAAACACTGATAAATTATTTAGATAAACTGTCTGTCATTAGTTAACTATTTAATTTTAATACAAAATTATTAAAAAATATTATTTCGAAATTTTTCTTAGTAATGATTATTTTTAATTTTTTGACAGTTTCAATCAAATAGAATTTTTCTGCTATACAAACGTCAAAATTACATTTAATATATCAAAGTAAATAGCCATTTAAAAAAAAAATTAAATGAAATTGAGTTTGTAAGGGAATATTTTACAACTAACATTGTGTTGTGGTGCCCTATATTATAGGAAATATCTAAAAATAAATATTTTTGGATGTCAACCATCCCATTTACACACGATATTGAAATGGGACCGTCCTCAAGCCATGCGTGTGACAAGGTTTCAGGGGACTGACACATACACAAACAGACAGACACGAAACAAAAAAAGTGTTTGTTTTGACCTGAAACGGAAAGATCAAGTTAAAATTTAAAAATCGGAGAACATATTTTTTTTTAAACGATCACAAAGCTTCTCGTATCTTTGATATGGCGAAGAAGCAAAACAAAATCAAATAGATAAAATAAATAATGATCATATTTTTTAATATGAAATTACAAATCAAAATAAAAAATCTAAAATCCAAATACAATTGTGTTTTTCTCACGCTCAATTATTGTATTTAATTATTGGATCAATAACATTATCATGTTTATCCGAATAACAATAATTTCAAAAACACAAAATGTATTCAATATCTACTACCACAGCAATAACCAAGTAATGATCAGCGAGGCCTAAAAACAATTAAAACAAAACGATTCAACCGAGTTGTTTCATAAATACGTACTCAGCTCGCGCGCGTGTACCACCTCCGCGTTTAATTTCGACTTTGTATGACGAACGCAGTAAGCCGGTCGCAATCAGTGCGATTAACACACACAAACCGGCGCAATTGTAAAATTCCTGCAAACTCAAACGCGAGGTTTTCCTATTACTATATACTGAATGCATCAATTTGCTGACTAAATATGATAAATGTGTTAAGTGTATCTGTTAGTGCTCGAATTGAAGTGGTTAATTGTTGTACCTAACTTCATGTCGATAATCTGTAATTATTATGTATACGACAGCTTTGTCACTGTTATATTGCTATATGTAGACTTTCATATTAGTACATGCGCTTATAATTATAATTTCTCAGTTTCAAATCCTAAGTTGTATTATACATAATGCTTGGATTGAAATTTCTGAATAGATTTGTTTAATTTATTACTCTTTAAAACTGAATTAGTGATAAATTACTAATTCATAGTGAATATTCACTAATTGAAATAATTAAAAGTATACCTAGAGGAAAGACGGACAAAGTGGCCAGTGCGGGCAAAGTAGCCATTTAAGTTTTCTTCGCTGAATATAGCTGTAACCGCGCGGGAGCAGGGAAAACAGGTCACAACGGGTGTTATCAGTGTTTTCTGTAACTTTGAAGCGGAAATTTATACGTTTTTTGTTTCAAAACTCATTTTTGTGTTTTATCGCCATTTTAATCATTTTTTATTGTTAGGTTAGAAAATATGTTTGAAAATCTACTCAACAGTCATGGAATGTGGATGCGATACGAAATGCTATAGAAGCTGTAAGAACGGACAAGATGCCATTTGCTATTGCAGCGGTTCAGGGTTTGGCCAATTTACCCAACCTAGGCGGGTAAATTGGCCACTTTGCAGTTTTTTTTAAACATTTTAAAAGTAAAAAATTTCAAAAAAATATAGTAGCATTATAAACTTAAATAATTATAGTTGCTTTTGGTATATTTTTTATAATATTGCTGATTAAAAAGGTGTCAAAAAAATGCATCAAACCTTAGAGTGGCCACTTTGCCCGTCTTTCCCCTACCACTACGAATAAATGACTATTCACTATTTGAATTAGTGAAGTTTAATATGAATTCAAAATTTATTGCAGAGCTGTTTGTTAAATTGCTTAGAAAGATATTTCAGTACATGCATAGTAATTAACTATTTACGAAAATTCAAAATATTGTCACCATTTAAACCCCAATCTCAAATATACAATAAAAGTGATAAATGGACAATATTGTTTTAAAATGTGTGTGATGTTTGACCTACAATATAAAACAAAAGCAATGATATAATGTTACACAAAACAGCACAATGTTTTTGATTGCAAATCGGAAATGAAAGAAACTTTATCAACAATTAACAAGTTACAATGTAAAAACATCTGTTCAGTTAAGTTGAACAAATATTCTGTCAGTTATAATTAAGTATCTACAATCTACATATTATCTATAAATATTATAAAACGCAACGTCTCTCTGTCTGTCTGTCCGTTAGTGTGCTTATCACTGGAGAACCACTTGTCTAATTTACATGTTTTTTTTAATTTATAGATATATACTTTGCCCAGGTTTTAGTATATATTTTTTAAAGTTAAGTAACATAAGAAATAAGCAGTGACAGCGCACTAATTTGCAATACACTGCCTAAATCGTAAAATATTGAACAATATAATGTAGTTAAGAATTGTGAAGAATAAAAAGATCTAAAATAATTCAATCGTATTTTTTAAACAATAATTCCGTAGTCTAACAATAAACTAGTTTGTAATAAAAGTAAGTACTAGAAAACTAGTTTTAATTTATCATCACGAAAAAGACCTTGCCCAATTTTCTTAATGTTTCAGGCTCGAAAAATAAGTTTTTGAAAAATGTCGCAGAAATAGTCGAAAGATCCCAAACATTACTGTATGAAAAATATCTTGATTTGATACATTTGTGTCTAACATTTTACCTATAAAATCTATCGGAAATAAATTAAATATTTTTCTTTTATCAACCAATATTGATATTGGAAATTGATATCTAGGTTTTTTAGTAAAAATAAAATCTAAGGTAAATGTACATATTCGTCACTTATATTAGCTCAAAATCTGATTGGGTACATTATTGAATGTTAATGTAGACCCATTTATATTAAAAAATTATACATAGTTAACCCAACTGTAAGTGAAGGGTTAATATAAAGTAGTGTTAAATTTTTAATGACCTATCAAATAAATATTTATTGTCATCAATGCAATATTATAATCTCTCTAAGTTCATTAAACACAATCAATACATAGTAAAGGCACGTACATACGAGTCGTTCAGAATTTAGAACAATTGTGCAAACAAATTTTATAAATGTATTCACAGAACTACAAAGTTTATTTTTAAATGTAGTCTATATCGAATGTAAAATTACAACCGTTTTTTTTATTTCACTCAGAAAGTAATATATATGTATACCTATATATTTTCTTAATAATATTAGTTCATGAAACTTGTGCAAAAGTATTAAATAATTCCAATAGCTATGAAATTTTCGAAAGTTTTATAAATTGTTGTGGGGAATATTTTCTGAAAAGTGTGTTGATCAAACCCTGCAATCAGGGTTGAAAGAAATAATTTTGAGAGTTTATTAAAATCAACTATCTCCAGAACGGTAAGTTGTGCACATTTGTATTTCAGCACAAATGCGCAGAACTAAATTGTACAAAATACATTATTACATACTAGCTCGTGCGGCTTTGCTCGCGTGGACTACGGAATTATTGTTTAGGATTAAAAAAATATATAGTTGAATTAAGTACAAACACGATTAGTTATTATTGTAATAAAAACCAAACACTTAAATTATCTACCTAACAAAAACGAATCAGAACAAAAAGTAAAAATAATTTTTGTTCTATTTAAATTTAAAAGATAACAAAAAAAAACAAAAAAAACAATTGACAATCAAAATAATACCGGCCTATGATCATTCCCTCTGCCCTGCGCCTACTTGGCACGCTCCCTCCTTACCGCACACCACGACACGGGTCGCCATCGCGCGAATAATATGTTCCCGTATGTATATTTCGATATTTTCTAAACTATACGACCAAATTGGATGCTGTAAAGGGAAAATTATATCTACATTAAGTACTTATGATGATGAAATAATTTTTTTCTGTAAGGATTAATGTTTTGCAGGTCATAAGTCCACGTAAACAAAACCCAAATATTTTAAACTTTCTTTGTAACATAAAAGCAGTCATTGTGGCTTAAATATAAAAGTTAGACATATAGTGCCGCTGACTTTATTGTAGATCTTTTGATTCTACAAAATTATTGAATACATTATTTTGTTCAATATTGAACGGTTTAGGCAGCGTATTGCAAAATAGCGCGCCGACGGCAAATTTTTTTCTGACTTGATTGACTATTATCATCACTGCTTAGTTATTATGTTACCTAACGTAACAAAATATAGTCTATAACCTGGCCAGAGAATGTACCTATGAAATAAAAAAGAAACCACGTAAATCTAATAAGTGGTTCTCAAGTGATAAGCACCTGTGAGACGTTGAGCTTTATACATATATATAATAAGGATGTTTTGTATTCATCTTTCTATACTGAAAATTGTAGTAATAAATTATTACATTTATATTCTATAATGTTTATCTCAATAGAAATCGTAAAAAAAGAACGCTTATGAAATCAACACCGTCTGTCTATCTGTATGTCACAGATTTTGTTGCTTTTTCTAAGGGTAGCAAATGGGTTACTAAAATGTTTGTTCAATTCAAGTGGGGTATGAAACGAAAGCTGACAACTCAAGAAATTTAATTATGAATGCGTTAATTAATTAATCATACGTACTCTAAAAGTTTCATATAAAATGTATGAACAATGTACATTAATGTTTATTGTACCTATTGAAATTAATCCATGAATAAAGCGTTTATTCTGAAACGAGCTGAATATTATTATAACCATGGCTTTTCGAAAATCAATTTAAATGTATATACCATAATAATGTAGGCGAGTGGATTACTCCTATTTCGAATACACTAACCGACTACCTACGACCTAGGGGTTAAAAATGATTTTATTAAATCCATTATAAATTGTCTGAAAAATATATATCTGTATACCTACATGATATTTTTTTACGCGATCCTTTAATAGGTGTTAACAAAATTTTGTTTAATAAATACTAATTTCTATAAAAAAAAAATCTAAAAAAAAAATGTTAAATTTGTTAACTTTAATAATAGCAAAATATTAACGTTTTTATGATTTTTTTCTCGAAAACTAATTGTTCAATCAGAACAAATTAAAAACGAAAATAATCAGGTAACTTTAAACTATAAATTGATTTATTTCATTTTGAGTAGAGGTGTACCGGAACTGGAATTTTCAATTCCTGGCGGAAACGGATTTTTTTTTTCAAAAAATTCTATTTTAATTAATAATAATAATTAAAACAATACATATATGTATGCTTTCTACATAGATTATATTATTATCTTAAATTATGTATTATACCATTAATTTATATGGTATTTCTTAAATAGAAGAGGCGTAGAGTCCTACATTACTCGTATATTATAAAAAATATTATTTTTTACAATCATTGTAATTTTTACAGATTCGTAAGATCGATTGTTTTAAATTGTTTTTTTTATATCATACGTTCTTCTTCATCTAATCTAATTATATTTCTAGTGTCAAATTATAAATGTGATAAATCACAAACAGCATCTAGACATATTCACAATAAGATGATATCAATTTTTACAGGTAAAAGAATGCCTACTACTGGAAATAAAAGCACCAATACATTACTATTTATAGTGCATGTATCATAAACAATACTGCATTATCTTAATACTATAAGCTAAGTTCAGATAGTATGCATCAGTCTATTCGGAGAGGTTATTTTCGGAGGCAGGAAATGTTTTTGAGGAAAACATATGTAGGGCTACAGTAGGTATTATTAAAAAATTTAGAACAAGTCTTATATTTACACCAGAACAATTGAAATTTTTCGAAAATCTTTGATATACAGGGAAAGTCATATCATGCAGGTGGAATAAATTTGTTGATTAAGAAAAAAATTTCAAACAAAAAAGTTCATGTAAACATATGTCCGGAAACTCTTCCTGAGGGAGCTACAGACTCTCAAAAATTATGTCTTAAATTAGATTTTATTTAAAATTTTCAGATCCTTTTGTGATACAGTACATAAATTTGATACCCGGTTTAGTATTATACGTGTTATCGATTTCCAGTATCAATAATGATTATTTAGATCAGGGATGTATGGGGCCAGGCCGGCCCCATACAGTCCACCGTCCCTTCTGAACTGGCACCCTGAGCATTCCTCCCTAATTTTAGCATTGCTGTTATACATTAACAAAATAAACAACGAATTTAAATAAATATAAAAATTTTAAACATCAACCATTCTTTTTTCCAAAGCTTATTTGACTTTTTAATATTGCACTCGTGTGATTGTTGTAGTTTTGGCTGACGCCTCGACTAACAAAAATATTTTCCATGGCAATTGTGATTTTTATTCAATAATAATGAATAAAATGCGTTGTATCTTTGATATGAGTTGTTTTATTATCGAAAATACAAAAAGCTTTCCGATCATTTTTTAAAGAAATATTGTTGTCCTATTTCAAAATTTTCACTCGATCTTTCTTTTTATAATCGGTTTAGTATTAATACGTGTTTAATACTAAACCGATTATAGAATTTCATAACTGTACCACAATGGATTCTCAAAATATTAAATAAAAACAAATTTTAAACAAAATATTTGAAAGCCTATAGCTCCTTCGCGAAGAATTTCCGAACACATGTTTATATGAACTTTTTTCATGAAATATTTTTCTTGATCAACTGTTTAAGTTTGTTTTTCCTGATATGACTCACCCTGTATAATTGAACAGTTCAATGTACATAATATAATGGCATTTTTGTTCATATATTATTATAAAATATTTTCTTATTTTTTAAGGTCAAGCAATGTTATAATTACAATCATACTTTTGCTGCACAAAATGTTAAAAACCTGTTTTTGTGTTATGAAATGATTTTTTCAATAAAAATTTTTGCTAATAAAATATTGTTATGGCATAATTATTATATTTATATTTGATTTTTTAAGCAAAAAAATGTATATTATTTATGAATTTCTTAGTAGAAAACAGTAATAAAAATTAAAAATTCCGGAAAATCAGGCCGGAATTTACCAGTTCCGTGAATTCCGGCCGGTGTACCCCTAATTTTGATTATTACATGTGAAAACTTTATTCGAATCGTTCACCGTGTACCGTCAAAGGAATCCTGTAGCTAGCCATGATGTCAGTTTACAACGCAGTGAGAGAAATCGATTTTAATAAAGTTTTCACATTTAATAACAGTAATAATCAAAATGAAAAAAATTCAAGCAATAGTCTAAAAATAGCTGATTATTTTCGTTTTAAATTTATTCTGATTGAACAATTAGTTTCCGGGAAAAGAATCATAAAACATGAATATTTCGCTATTATAACGATATATTTTTACATATCAGTTGACATTTTTTATAGAGATTTATACGAGTATTTATTAAACAAAAATTTGTTTACAGCTATTAAATGATCACGTAAAAAAATATCATGTAGGTATACAGATGTTTTTTTTTCAGATAATTTATAAAGAATTTAATAAAATCATTTTTAGCCACTAGAAATAGGAGTAATCCGCTCGAATATATAGCATATACGTTTAAATCGATTCTCGAAAAGTCATGATTATAATAATATTCAGTTCGTTTCAGAATAAACGTTTTATTCATGGATGAACTATAATGTACAATGTTCATATAGAAACTAATGATTTTAGAAACATAAACAAAAATTGTTTACTTTAATCCAACGAAACTTACATATTTTTTAGATTTTTTTATAGAGATTTATATTTATTAAATAAAAAATTGTTTAAACCTAAATAAAAAATATCATGTAAAAAATTTAGATAGATGTTATTAAATTTTTAAATTAATAAAATCATTTTTAGCCACTAGAACGTTGGTGGTCAGTTAGTGTCATTTCTAAGCGAGCTAGACGGAGTTATGTGAAACATATTAACCACAATAGTTACTATATTGTTTTTAATGTAATATAATTTATTAACAATTTACCGTATTATTCATAACGTGGTTAAAGAATAAGCTATAACATTAAAAATATATGATGTCACTATAACAAAATAAGTCATCAACTTTATTTAAATTCATATGCATATTAAACGCCATACTTAATTTAATAACAATTATACGTTATTTGCACAACCTCTTATCTATTCACAACAATTTAGAAACTAGAAGGTAAAGTAAACTATGTATTCTAGTTGACCGCTCCACACAAAACGTTTTGATAATTTAAATATTCTGTTTACAAAGGAAACATTTTGAATCGTTCCTGGAAACCGTTTCTGCGATATACTGCAGAGCTTTCTTTATATGAATCTACTGGGATATCAAATGAATTATGTAGTTCATATAAACGAGTAGTGCATAAAAACTTCATAACGGAAACTATTATGGTTCATGTGAATGCATCAATCGTTTATCTATTTGTTTGTTTCAATAATATTTACTGTGTTTATGTATTGTATGTACCTAGATCTGTTTATACAGTGTTGAAATTTTTTAGTTTATTTTTGTAACCAATAGAATATATTTTGATATAACAAACAACAGACCAAAACTATGGTTATGACTTATCAAATACAAATCCCCTAACCATAAAAATTGTAAGAGTTTAGACTTACACGTGTTTCAATAGCAATGCTATCATCATCAGAGTCCTAAAGACACTTTGTCTGTAAATCTAAACTCTTACAATTTTTATGGTTAGGGAATTTATATTTGATATATATATTTTGATAGTTTTAATTTGTATAAATTTAATAATCTTAAATCTGATAAAAGAGTATAAAAAAGCATTTAATAATTTCAAAATACACACGGGTGAAGACACGGGGAAACGATATCTATCTTACGTTTTTTATAATGATTTACGTAAAAACATTCATTATTTATCATTTGTTTGTTGTTATTGTATAACTAATTGAGTATAAATTATTGTTTTTAACCGACGTCAAAAAAGGAGGAAAATTCGTCTGTATATTTTTTATGTATGTTCGGGCATAACTCCGACAAACATGCACCAATTTGGATTATTTTTTTGTTATTTGAAAGAGTATACTCAAAATTTAGCTTCCATATATTTTTTCCAAAATCTGAAAAATGAGAGGGTTTTCAATTTTGCTGTATATATTTTTTTATGTATTTCCGGGCATATCTCCGACAAATATGCATCTATTCGGTTATAAGTTTTATTAGAATCTGACCATGGAGTTCTTAGATACGCCACTCAAAATGGAAAAAAATAAAAAACTTAAAAAATAATAAAACCGACTTTAAAAAATCTAAAAATACTGAAAAGTATATAATAATAATTAAATTGAACAGCCAATAAAAAACTTTTTAAGAAAAAAACCGACTTCAAGTGTTTTTAGGGTTTTTTTGAAGTCGTTTTTATTTTGATTTTTAAGTTTTTTTCTTAATAAATAGATTGGTATGTGGGAATGGCACAAACTAATTAGAAATTATTTGTACTCGGTTTTATAAAGAATTTTTCTTTGATCGATGATTGATAGCTGACCACGTTGTCTAGCTTAACCAAATCAAAATAATAAAATTCGATACTCTGTATAAAAGTTTTTGATATAAAACAATGACAGCCAACAAATCTAAAAAAATTGATCAGTAAGCATTTTCAATACTTTATTTTAATTTTTCGGTACAAAGGTTTTTGATAGCACCTACCTCATTATATTTTAAATGCATTAAACATTTTAGTTCATAACGTCAGTGCTTTTTTACTGCATATCCCAAACCCGTCGACCAAATGAAAAATATGTAAATTATCTAGCGAACCTTATTTTCTACTTCACCACAAAATTCGGACAACAGTATATTTTATATCTACATAAAGTTTGAAAAATATTCCAGTGAACTAAAACCGTTTTTCATTTGATATAAAAAATACCAGTAAATAACGAATAGGTGCTGCTTCTGAATACACAAACGAACTTTAATTTAAATTAGAAACGGTCACCCCGGGGTGTTTGCTTATATGTTTGATCTTCTTGTTTACAACTGGATGTTTTTAAATTTTTAAATGATGATTCGCAAATAATGTAATTACAAATGAATATAAGAAAACATTTTTGTTTATATAAATAGAAACTGTACTGCATGTTTTGCTAAATATATTTATTATTTTAAATACAGAACACACTTGGTTACACTAATATGCATATGAAACAAGACAAAATTTAATATTTTAATATGATAATTTCAATTAGCAGTTACAGACGAAGTTTACTATAATAATAATATTTATTGTTAAGTCATACAAAGATGGATACAATAGATAGAAAATAACAAACGAATACAAAATCATAACAAACACAAACAAAAAGCTAAGAAATTCTTCAACTCAATAAGGAAATAATTTCTAAATTCTACTTAAAATTATTTGCATGCGTGAATTTCTCACGTTTTCAGGAATTTTATTACAAATTCCTATTATTATATGTAACTGTCGTTTATGGTTATAAAATATATTAACATAAAAGTTTTCAATGATATTGTTTCAATAATGATCGATTCGAATAGACTCGAAAATATATTCATTAATATGAAGATAAAAAAGAACAGTGTTGTTTTTATAACACACAAGTAGACAGAAAATCTACAAAATATTTAATCATTCTTAAATAACATAAACAAACATATATATTTTTTTAGTAGAGTTTATAATTAAAAGTACGCAATGATAATACACATACTTTAAATCTATTTACCAAGTACCTAGACGCATAGTTAATAATTTAATTCTATTCTTTTAATAGTAAGTAATATACACTATGTATAATATATCTATGATACAAAATAATGTATCCAATAGTTAAATACTCAGTAGCAATCCCTGAAATATATCAAATGAGAAAATAAAGAACAGTTACCTAATGGTTAATAAAAGTAAGAATAGAAACCTCACCGGCTATTTCGTTTGCTCTTCCCAATTATTGTCCATACAATTCAAATCTCAAATATTCATTCAAAACTGATTTCAATAGAATATTTCCTTAAAGCGAATATCCACGACTTCTGAGAAAATGTATACTATAAAAAAATTCACTTCTTTAATAATTTATACAAAAGTTTCTCTTTCGTATATTTTTATTATATTATTTTATTTGAATTGAAGATATAAAAATATAGAATTTACTTCATCTTTTAACGGAATTGTAAAACAGGTCTTATATCAGTTATATAATACACTTTGTATTTATTATTATTAGTTGCAAGTAAGTTTTTTTAGCAATTAGTATCATCAATACGAAATGTCGAATTTATTTATTATATATTTTCTGCAATTGATTTTTGTATATAAATGAATGCATAAAATCATGCAAAATTATCAATCATTAGTTTATTATTTTAAACATAAAAAAATGTATATTAATAAAAGTTTCGTAATTTTTCATCGAAACAAAAAGTTTAAAATAACATTTAATATTTCCTAATTATTCAATATAAATATATTTCCGCATTCCTATTTGACTATATTCATAAATAATTCCCAAGAAACCATCTAAAGGATTTGTTTATAATTTAATTGAATGTAGAAAATAACGACCCTTGAACAAATCTTAATAATTAATGATCATTAAAAACATACACACCTTTTTACTGAACAACATCCACTTCATGTAAAAACAAAACATACAATTCACAGCAATATCAAATTCTAAAACTTTCTTAAACAACTGTATACCAATGAATACACATACATATATAATTTTCCTCTAATTAAAACACACAGGAGAAAACTGCAGTCACAATTTATCGTGAGTTCGTAAACATTCTTTTCTAAATTAATTGGTTTTTTAATTACAAGATTTCACTCGAACACCATTTATTTCACAAGCACATAAAAATTCACCACTAATACAATCGTCACTAACGTAACTTAACATTTAAATCATGAACCACGTCGTTTTGTATTTATTATTTAAGTACACAAACAATGTTGTGTTTAGCTTTAAATCCAAGAAGGGTTTAAATGTTGATGTATACTGAGACAACGCCAGTCTAGAGATGCTGGCTTCTCGATAGCCCACGAGGTACTGGCGTCAGTGGCGACGCGGTGCGGCCGCTCGATCAACTACGCAGCCGTCGCTCTGTCGGCCCTGCTACAGCTAGTGGCTAAAATCACATTTTCCTGCCGCATATCAATAGTATAGGGAACCTCTTTTTATCTCTGTGGTTAAGATGTTTTATGATATTATGGGTATTTGCAATATAAGGTTATTCAATTATTTATTTTTTATTTAAACTATCGTATTCTAATATAAGGTACTGGCACAGCCTTGGATCATATCCCAGTGTTGGACTCTTGTTTAATTAAATGTACTAAATTATAAATATCTGTTAATATTTGATGACTGCAATCACTAAATCATAATCTATAGACTCTTAACAGTAAAACAGTTTAATGTGATGACAATGGGTATCAAAATGGTAGACATTCAAAGTAATTATTAGTGTAATCTATTTATTAATTATTATATTATCATAGCATTTGCTTTACTCTGAGTTCATAAGAATTACAAAAAAAACTATCGATCCCAAAAAACAGTATACCTTGCTCTTAAAGCAGCCAAGACTATACGAATATTTTATTTAATAGTATGCAGCTTTTGAACGGGCCGTAACTGTTAGCTTTATAAATGCCAGCTATAATAGACGTTCAAAATTAAAAGTGTGTTTTTGCTTTGATTGCAATTAACTCAACACAGCCATAAAAAAAATGCAAATTCAAGAGAAAAGTTTGGTTTACAAAATTCTTACATTAGATTTCGTCAAAAAATGTACCACGAAGGCTCTTAAAATTGATATAATTTTTTTGATATTTTTTTATAAAGTATCCTTTAAAGATTAATAATTTTTTTAGGCTCTGCGTAATGGATGATATTTATTGATTATTTTTTAAATTAATTTCATTGTATTGTTGTACCAATATATTTTTATTAAAATAAATAATTAAGAAGCCAAACTAATTAACACTAATATAATATAAAGTTATTGAAACTAATATCTTTATAAGAAAATACAATTAATGTTAAAATTTGGAAGTAAATTAGTATACATAATATGTATAATGTGCAAAGGACAAGAAAAAAATACCTAATAAAAGTATAGTGAATCGGTATTGGAAACTGAAACTTTAAATAATGCTAAAAATAACTAATAAATAAATAAAAATAAACAAAATAAGTAAAATAAGCTATAAGTTATGATGTATCTACATATTATTATTATGCACAATAAAAATATGTTTATGTATATTTTTCCCAGCACCTCCACCAAAATATAACAATTTATTTTTGAAATGATTGGAAAGATTATGTGTAATAAATTTACACAGAACTAATTTTACTGTTTGATTACTTCATAAATGCATTAGTCGCATCATAGAACATGTTTCAACAGAATGCATTAATTATTATTGAATATTTATTATATGTATGCGAGTTTTATCATATTGTACATATACATTAATAGTAATACATACATACCTAATATATACATAGGTACAAATGAGTGACATATGTATGTACAATTTTGTGGATTATTGTCTAAAAAATATATTTCATCAAACAATTGGATGAAAAAATATTTAAAATATGTAAAACATGTAAGTAAATGTATTTTAAATTTCAATATTCATATGATTAAAATGTAGATATATATAAAATTCTATCAATATCCGTATTATCAAAATACGAATACTCCGTAAATAAAAAAACGGAATTTATAAGAAAGTAAGCGGTACTTATAAGATATTTATATAATATATATTTAGAGTAAGCGTCAAGTTCAACGATCTAATTAAATAAATATAAACAAACAGCTATATTATCAAGATTTTAAATCAACGTATCCATTTTATTTCATTTAAAGTGTATTTAGAATTAAATGCAATAATTATCTAAAATATAATTGAAGCACAAGTATGATATGAATGTAACAATGAATAACAAAAAATTAATAAAAAGGGGGTTGTCTATAAAAACTATTGGTCTCATTAGATTGATTAGTTGATGTTTTAATTTTAGATTAATTACATATTTTTAATAATATTTTCTATTCTATATTTGGTGTTACATAAATATAGATAAATAAACATTGAATTTACTTTTTAGGGTTCCGAAAAAACCCTATTAATCTCACTTTGTCGTCCGTCCTTTTCACTCAAAGCCAAATAGCTCGTAAACTATATAAGCTAGAAACTTGAAATTTTTACTGAAGATGTAAAATGACACCCCCTAGTAAAATATGTACAAATTTATTGAATAAATAATTTTTCAAAAGGGGCAATAAGGAGCTAAAGCTAGGTAAAAAAAATATTTTTTTTATACCAAGGCATGTGGCACGTTAAAATGTATAACCAAACAAACGGAATTTGACCCTTTTTAGGGTTCCGAAGAAACCCTATTAATATCGCTTTGTCGCCCGTCCGTCCGTCCTTTTCACTCAAAGCTAAATAGCTCGTAAACTATATAAGCTAGAAACTTGAAATTTTTATTGAATATGTAAAATGACACCCTCTAGTAAAATATGTACAAATTTATTGAATAAATAATTTTTCAGAGGGGGTAATAAGGAGCTAAAGCTAGGTAAAAAAAATATTTTTTTTATTCCAAGGCATGTGGCACGTTAAATTGTATAATCAAACAAGCGGAATTTTACCCTTTTTTAATTTTTTTTCTAAATCAAAAATGGTGCATGTAGGGAGTTTTAGAGCAAATAAAAAAAAACAAAAAAATTGTATATCAAGACGTGTGGCACGTCAAAATGTACGTCTCAATTAGTAGAATATGCCACTATTTTTTTTTTCTAACTCAAAAATGGCGCGTAGGGGGGCTAAAAGCAATGTTTAATTTTGTCCCCCTCCCCTCTATCTCTGTAACTACTGGCTCAAAAAATCTGAAAAAAATTTGGTAACGAGGCTTTGGTGGGACTAGCAACGACAAATACTAAAGTCAACAATATAATTTAAAATTTTGGAATAATAGGGAGGGGCGTCATAGAATTTTTTATTTTGATATCTAGGCAAGTGGGGTGTCAAAATATAGATCTCAATTAATAGAACTTGATACTTTTTTATATTTTTTTTCTAGCTTAAAAATGCACCGGTAAGTGGTTTCAAACATTCCACGTAGTACTTACTTCGGAACCCTTATGGCATACACTCGTGTATGTCTTGCTAGAATTATTTATAGCTACATCTAGAAATTGTTTTTTAAAATTCTTTTGTGTATATTTAATTTTATATTTAATAATATACTAATTCTCACATTTTGTTCTTTCTTAATTGGTATATTTCTGAATTTTTCTTTTAAAATATCAATATATTCATTATATTAATAGTATTTAATTGTCATTTATTATATTTTAGCCTGACGATGATTCTTTGAATCCAAAGCTTGCGAATACTTATACTTTATTAAATTTTTGACGTTTAGACAAACAAGTTGTATTTATTCATTTTATATTTATATATTTTTTTTATTTATAATTTGTCTAAACTGAGACCTAATGTATCTTAAACACAATGAAATAAACGCAAAAATAGATGGAAAGCTTCTTGAAAAAATTGATTACGAAACATGTACCTACCAATTTTTGAATAAACAATTCACTAATTGTGATAATAACCTTATAAAATTTTAATTATCTAATCGTGATTAATTTTGCTTTATGCAACCCAAGGTTAGAGATTCAATTATTTTTAAGTAGCAAATATAACAACTTATGTACATATATTGTTACTTATCTTTTTGTAATGAATCGTTTTTAAAAAAAACTTTTTAGATACGCCATAAAAATTGTAAATTTATAATTTTATTTAAATGGTACAAAAACAGCACATACGAGAATTGAAAATTTAAGGATTTTAATAGTCGGCAAACATGAATTTACATAAAAATACAACTGCTGAAACATTTTTTTGACAAACAGTGTTACATCACGTTTCGAGAACACCATGCTGTCATTTCGTATCATATGAGTCTCATTTGAAATTTTATCTACTGTTGAATAAACGACCTTTATTTGTTTTATGTCAAATGTGTTGAAAAAATTTAACAGTCAATTAAAATTTAACGGAGACTGGCATAGGGCTACATGTTTTCCATTTTTTTCAATAAATGTCACACGGAATAATAATAATAAATATTAAATGATTGAAATGAGAAAAATGAAATTTTATTTCACTATTTTTTTGTGTTGTCATTACATTTATAACCGAAGCGTACAATGTAATACCTATATAATATTTTGTTCTTAAATACTGTGGTATTACCAACTGAAATAATTTTACTTCCTCGCAATATCGAAGGTACGAGAAGCTTTGTGATCGTTTCAGATTGAGACAAATAAAATGTTCTCTGATTTCAAAATTTTAAATTGATCTTTCCGTTTCACGTCAAGACAAACACTTTTCGTTCCGTGTCTGTCTGTCTGTCCGTGTGTCCGTGTGTCCGTCCGTCCGTCTGTCCCCTGAATCCTTGTCACACGCATAACTCATGAACCACTGAACCAATATTATTGAAAATCATCAAAATCGTGTGTAAGTGGGAGGGGTGACATCCCAAAATATTTATTTTTTGAAGATATCTCAAGAACGACACATGTTACGTGAAAATTTTATAGAATATATTTTGTAAAGCATTACATTTCCTATAATATGGGTCTACAACGTTTGTTGTAAAATATTGCCTTACAAAGATTTATCTCAATTTATTTTAAAAATTTGTGTTTTGTTTTTCTAAATTGATATTTGCTTGGACATATTAAATGTCATTTTGACGTTTTAAATGTCGTTTTGGCGTTTTAAATGTCATTTTGACTTTTTAAATGTTATTTTGGCGTTTGCATAAATTTAGATTTAGATTGAAATTGTCAAAAAATTAAAAATATACGTAAACATAATTAGGTGCGTTTTAAGAAAAATTTCGAACTAATATTTTTTAGTAAAAATGTATAAAAATTAAATGGTTAACCAGTTCCAGGTAATTTATCTAAATACTATTGGTTTTTATTTAAATTGTTCAATAATTTACTACTTTTGGTGAATTTAGTACGAGGAAGCACTGTGCATTTACTTGGCTGATGTTTTTTAATAAATCAGAAGATTTATTTTATTTCTAACAGACAAAATAGAGAGAATTCTCAATTCAGCTATACAGGGTGGGGCATTTAAAGTGTTATAGTTGATTATCTTAGAACCATCGCATATTTGAAAAAAATGTTTCAACCAAAAAATGTTTGGTTGTAAGGGGGTAATCGAATAGTAATATTTATTTGCTATTTTAACGTGGACTCCAAGGATATTTGAAGGTCAACGTCATTTTTTTAAATAGGAACCTATAGTTTTTATTTAGTAATATTATTCTACGTGAAAAAACACGAATCTTTCATTGAAAACTTTTTTTTGAACAACCCAAGCTTTCCAAGGTATCTAACAAAATAATTCGAGATTTTGAACTTTCAAGAATTTTTTACTCAGAAATCACAAACTTTAGAAAAAAAGTACAGGATACACAAAATATTTATTTTGGTCTAATAAAGCGTGGAGAATTATGTAAAAAAATTTAAAAACTTTTTCTATTTATTTTATTTTAGCAAAAACAAAAAAAAGTACGAACTGTTAAAAAAAATCTAGAATAATTCTCCAAGTTTCATTAGACTAAAATAAATATTTTTTGTATCTTGTACTTTTTTTCTAAAGTTTATGGTTTCTGAGTAAAAAATTCTTGAAAATTCAAAATCTCGAATTATTTTGTTAGATACCTTGGAAAGCTTGGGTTGTTCAAAAAAAAGTTTTTAATGAAAGATTCGTATTTTTTCACCTAAAATAAGATTACTTAATAAAAACTTAAGGTTCCTATTTAAAAAAATGATGACCTTCAAATATCCTTGAAGGTCACGTTAAAATAACAAATAAATATTACTATTCGATTACCTCCTTACAACCAAACATTTTTTGGTTGAAATATTTTTTTTAAATATGCTATGGTTCTGAGATAATGAACTGTAACACTTTAAGTGCCCCACTCTGTATATATTTTTTATATATGTGTTTGGGCATAATTTCGACAAATATACTCCCGAGATGGTTCCATATAAAACTAGTCAGACCATGGACTTCAAAGTTATGCCATTCAGAAAAAAAAACTTTTTAAGGAGAAAATAAAACCGATTTAAAAATTCTGAAAATATAATAATAACAAAATTTAACAGTTTTTTGAAGTCAGTGTTAAGCCAATAAAAAACTTTTTAAGAAAGAAAAAAGCTAAACCGACTTCAAAAACTGTTCAATTTAATTATTATTTATTTTTCAGTATTATTTTTTTCTTAAAAAAAAGTATATCTTCATACAATCATAAATAATAATTTAAAAAGGTAAAAGATTTGTTTAGTATAATTATTTTATCCACACAAAACATTTCATGTTTAACCATCAAAAATATAATCACATTATATTTTTATATCTAATAAAACATAAGCTAAAAAAATTCAAAAGTTCAAGGGAATCAATAAACCCAACGAAATATTTGACCCGATTTCTAATAATTTCAAAGACGAATGTTCAATAATTCAATATGTCAAATGGGAGAGATTTCTGTATATGTGTAAGTGCGTGTGTGTGTGTCTGAGAGAGAAACATGTAGAGGCATTTTGTTGAAAATGACACATATCTGATACCGCTCTGCAAATTTAAAAAGACCTTCGGTACCCTCGACAAATTGAAGACAAACATTTTGTGAGAGAATTGTAGAAACATTGACGACCTACGTCAACGGCTGATGTACGACGTGAGGAATGGCTACAGAAGTGCGCGGGACAGATTTCTCTCTCTTTCTGCTATATTTTATGTATGTAGGTATAGTATGTTTATAAAGTAGATATCTATCTATTTGTATGTTTTAGATCATTCGATTAATTTAATAATGGAATTTAGATAAAATGTTTTATACCAGTGATTTCCAAAATGTGCACCGCGGCGTTTGCACAGGGGTGTTGTGGAATATCGGAAAAACTTGTATAATTATTATTTTCGTTTGAAAGGAATTAGTTTGTTCAATAATGCAGTATAGTCTTCGGTCCTGGTTTTAAAATTTCAATTCATTTTGGCATATCCTACAACTTTTTTATCTTCGAAAATTCTGAGAATTGGGGTTAAACATTTTTAGGGCGTAGGTCAGGGCAAAAAACCCTTGATTTTTGTAGGCCAGTATAACAATAACAGTTTACTGTTATTTATTTAGCAATTGTGCAAAAAATATTGGGGCATTTAGCGAGACCTACACCTTCAACATGTCAAATTCATGATGTTATGTAATTTATAAATAATTACTTACTTATTACTGAAAATGTTATACATAGTTATACTGGCCTACGAAAATCAAGGGTCTTTTGCCCTGACCTACGCCCTAAAAATGTTTAACGCATGCCACATCAAAAACCCCCCAATTCTCAGAATTTTCGAAAATAAAAAAGTTGTAGGATACGCCAAAATGAATCCACTCACGAAGTTTCAGAGGAGTATTTTCTATTTCAATATTTAAAACCGGGACCGAGGACTAGTAGTTTGACTTGTTCAATAAATGCCCATATCTTCCAATGATTAGTCATAATTTGAATTAGGGATGGGCGTCATGGGAAAACCTTAGTTCAAAAAAGGTACCGTGAGTTGAAAAAGTTTGGAAACGATTGTTTTATAAGGTGTGTTGCCGAAAAATACATCCCAACTCTATTCAAGAATGCTGTACGAAATATTCAAGGAATATATGATTTTAAACTCTTTTGAGAAAATATGTAATAAATAAAACGGCCAAGTGCGTGTTAGGCACGCGCATGATAGGTTTCCGTAGTCATTACGATTTATAAACAAGAGTTATTTCAATTTTTTTATAAACTATTCTAGCTACAGTGTTCGTTATATTTTTCATTGAAAGTACTAACTAAAAGCTACATTCTGGATTTTTTTAGATTTTTTGCATCGATAGTTTAGAAAGTAGAAGGGGAAGGAGACGTTCTGATAACGACATTTAAATGCAAATATATCGTGACTGAAGGGTTAAAATCAAAAGATCATTTGACATTTTGATTGCATTTTAGGAGACCTATCTAAAGATACCCCACTCAATGGGGTAAGTGAAAAAAAAATGTGAGTTCACTTTTCAGTTTATGGGAGGGGGGTCCACAATAATTTTGACAGTGTTCGTTATAATTTTCAGTGAAAGTAATTATTAAAAGCTATATTCTCGAATCTGTGCAGATTTTTTTATTTTGATAGTTTAGAAAATAGAGGGGGGGACGCTTTGATAACGACATTAAAATGCAAAAATGTATCATGACTGAAGGGTTAAAATCAAAAGGCCATTTAAATTTTTTGTCTCATTTTAAGAGACCTATCTAATGACACCCTACTCAATGGTGTAAGTAAAAAAAATGTGAGTTAACTTTTCAGTCTATGGAAAGGGGGTCAAAAAAATTGTTTCATTCAAAAATCTTATCATTACTGTTTTTGTGTTAACAGTCTTCATCCGTATACCAAATTTCATCTTAATCGGCTTAAAATTTTTGAGGACGGACATGGCGAAACTATGTATAAGGTATCGACATTTATATATATCGACATCCTAGTTTTCTACGGAAACCTAAAAACTGTTAGTACTTTTGAATATTAATAGTGGGTTTGCACGATTAGTTAATCAGTTGTTTACAAATCATGATAAACGTTTAGAGCTAATGTAAAGTTAGTTTCAAAACGGACGCTTAATAAAAGGTAAATCTCAAATTAAAGACAACAAAACTTTTTAATTTTATAGATACATATATGTACCTATCTAATTAAGTAGGTACTCTTTTTTTACCATAAAAACTGAGATGACAAAATATGTTTTGTTATATGTTATTTATCAAAGCACTGAATTCAATTTTGAAATACCTTGAAAATGATATGTCATAAGATGTAGATTTCTATTAAAAGTTGACGTATCCTTAATCTTGACATATAAAGGGGAAGTAACAAGTACTTTATTTGGAATCATATATGTATATTCATCTATTCCATTTATAAACAAAAAGATATTAGTAATGAATTTTATTATTTATAATTCATTTTCTATACACTTTTCCATAGTTTTCCATGTTTTTTTTATTAAAATATATTATAATAATTTTTAAATCATTTTTGAAGCGATTGGTTAGGTTATTATAATAAATAGTATCTATAGTTTATATTATGTTTCTCCTGTCTTTTTAAGATAATAATAATTTTTGAAACGATCGGCAATAGAATTTGTTTATTAAAAATAGAAAAAAATCAATCTGTAGATATAAAGATAATCGTTTCTTTATAATAATATTCAGAAAAAAACTCTTGTGGTAGTCACAGCAGATTATTATTCTTAAAAGCATAAAATTGAATGTTCGTGTTTTGTGAAATTTATATTTAAAAAAATTAAATATATGTTACTTCCAGATTTTATTAAAGATATAGGTAATAATATTTTTTTAACTTTTTGTTAGGAAGTATACATTCGACTACTGTTCACTTATAAATTATTACATTTACATAATATAAAAGTTTTCATTTTCATTGGATGAAAACACATTTTAAAAATGAACTTTTTACAATCAATTCCGAATGAAAATTATAATACGGAGAAACTTTTAACTGTTGCCACTCAATGTTTATAACGGTTCTAAAGATTATTTTTCGCGATACGATCTCTAGGAAATGCATTCTAAACGAACTCAGACTCAGTGGTAGTACTAAATATAAAGTTAAAGAGTAAAAGTTTGAAATGTTATTACTCAGTATTATGTATTATTGGATGTAAGGAATAAATAAATATTCTATTTATGAATCTAAAAATTATATACCAGAAAACGTTTTTAATAAGGGATATCACGGTCATTTTTTCGCGCATGGTCACGCTTACTCACGAATTCTATTATTCTACTCACGACCGATCACGCTCGTAACACGATTTAGTATATTATATTAGAAATAAAATTTTGTAAATGTTGTAACTTGTAATGTATATTATGTAAAGTGTGTTTTTTTATAGGTTTGTTTTTCAAATTGGCAACACTATTTCTAGTGACAGTAAATTTGACAATTGACAGCTGATTAGTGCTCGGTATATTTTGCCATTTCACTATGAATTGACTTACGCTGGAACAACGTTTGCAAATTGTGCAAATTTAATTTGAAAACAGCGGTTCAGTTCGCGAAACATACCGTTCATTTTACGGTTGACATAATCGTCCATTCGAACAAGTTATTCGAATAACCATGAATCGTTTTCGCACCACGCATATTCTAAATTATAATGCACATCGGTAGAGACGTCGTACAGTGCGCACCGAAGAAGTTATTGCTGCTGTAGGGCAATATTTCTTCAAAGATGATGCCGGCTAGAACGTTACGCTATAGATTCATGATTACTGATTTTTTCGTTCCCGAATTGAATCGCGTTAGTAGAAGAGCTATGGTTTCAACAAGACGACGTAACATGTCATAGAGCGCTAGATACAATCAATGTATTGCAGGAAACGTTCGATGAGCGCAGAATTTCGCGAAATGAGCATGTGCATTGGCCTCTATGATCGTGTGATATTACACCTCTGGATTATTTTCTGTTGGGATATATAAAGTCACTAGTCTATGTTGTTAAACCACAGACTTTGAACCACTTGGAAGCCAATATTAGCCACGTTATTGCCGATATACGGCACTAGTCTATGTTGTAAAACCACAGACTTTGAACCACTTGGAAGCCAATATTAGCCACGTTATTGCCGATATACGGCCTCAGCTGCTCAAAAAAGTGGTCGAAAATTGGACTTTCAGATTGCACTTCATTAGAGCTAGCGCGCGGCGCCCATATGCCATAAATCATATTTAAACACTAATGGCATAAAAAATGTTTTTCAATAAAGCCAATATCATGGCTATGAGCATGATTTTTATGTGTTTTATTTCTTTTTATGTCCGGTATCATAAAGGACCTAACAAATTTGTTAGCTAACAAACACTTTCAACTGAGGTATCAAACATATATGACAGTTCTTTTGGAGTTTGTTGATGACTTTGACAAGTTTCGCGCACGCGTTGAAGGTAAATACAAACGGCATTAAAACAGTGGTGATGTTATGAAAATTATTTTGTACGGTCAAAGATGCCAACTGTGTTACAATTAATTGAAGTGTCACTGCTCTAAATTCCATAACTAATCCATAGATACTAGTACAGTATTAATACCCCATATGAATGTAATTGCTAGCTAACAAATTTTGTTAGGTCCTTTATAATACCGGGCATTAAAGTTATATACCTCTAAAAAACACCCGTTATAAGTATTTTAAACTGCATTTTAGTGCAAGTAATAGCAAACAATACAAAAAGACTAGAAAATAAAGCAATAATATATTTTTAAATCTGTTTTTTGCTGTTCTGATAGATTTAGCAACACTGACAATATAATATAGTGTTTCTTATAAAAATGATTTTTATTTGTATACTGTATATTTAAACACAGAAACTTGTTTGAAAGATTATTATATTTATGCTTGATGTGTTTAAAAAGAAAGTTAAATTAATTTATAAAAAATATTTACCTTCACAATAAACTCAGACGCACGCTCACAAATAATCATAAGTTTTAAAATCGTTCACACTCACATCAAGTCACAGATATTTTTAATATTTTGGTAGGAAAAATATAAAATTTATTTTTTATTTAAACTAAAAATGAGAATGCAAAATGCTTACTTTTACTTTAACCGTATTTATTTATTAAGAACTCTCTTACTTATAATTAAAACAATAAAAAATGAACCGATCTATGTTCAAATAAGACCATATTACGTACAATGTAATTTATTTTGATAATTATTATAAATAAGTATTAACATTTTATCAACCCTCTTTTGTTGCATTACTTGGTTGCCACTGCATCGATGTAGGTAACTTTATAAAGATTACGGTACCAGTTTCTGTAGAGGAAACGTATAGAATTCCTTAACACAATTCACTCAAGCTAAAAAATATTATCTCGTATAATTTCGTTTCGATTCACAATGGTTGTAAATTCTATCTACTTGGAAATTGTATTTTATATAAAAAATACCATTATACTCGAAAGTAAAGGTTTCAGAAATCAGAAATGTAAAATAAAATGCTCACTCAATTTATTTGCACAGGCATACTTGAGAAAATAAAAAAGTGGATCATTTTTTTTAATAATTAAATTTAGCAATATAAAATTCGTTTCAACTTTTATCAAACTGTCTTTCCAGTGATTTTAATATTAGTACGCAAGTCAATTGTTTAATAATAGTATGAAGATAGACGTGAACGAATTTTTCAAAACTAAATCAAATTTAAAAAATCTTTTACAACTATTGATTAGGTTCGATTAAAAAAAACATCTTCCAAGTGTTTCCTCGTACTAAATTCACCAAAAAGAATTAATTATTGAACTATTTAAATAAAAACCGATGCTCAGATAAATAGCTTAAAATTGGTTAACCGTTTAATTTTGATACAATTTGAAAATAAATTGAGATAAATCTTTGTATGGGAATATTTTACAACAAACGTTGTAGACCCATATTATAGGTTTAATGCTGTATAAAAAACATCTGCAAAGTAAATTCACAGTGCTTCCTCGTGCTAAATACACTAAAACCGATAGTGTTCAGATAAATTGCCTGGCATTGGTTAATCATTTAATTTTTATACAAATTTTACTAAAAAATCTTAGTTCGAAATTTTTATTAAAACGCACCTGAATATTTTTTCATATATTTTTAATTTTTTGACAATTTCAATCAAAATCTAAATTTATGAAAATGTCAAAATGATATTTAAATCGTCAAAGTGACATTTAAAACGCCAAAATGACATTTAAAACGTCAAAATGACATTTAATATATCCAATCAAATATCAATTTAGAAAAACAAAACACGAATTTTTAAAATAAATTGAGATAAATCTTTGTATGGGAATATTTTACAACAAACGTAGTAGACCCATATTATAGGTTTAATGCTGTATAAAAAACATCTGCAAAGTAAATTCACAGTGCTTCCTCGTGCTAAATACACTAAAACCGATAGTGTTCAGATAAATTGCCTGGCATTGGTTAATCATTTAATTTTTATACAAATTTTACTAAAAAATCTTAGTTCGAAATTTTTATTAAAACGCACCTGAATATTTTTTCATATATTTTTAATTTTTTGACAATTTCAATCAAAATCTAAATTTATGCAAATGTCAAAATGATATTTAAATCGTCAAAGTGACATTTAAAACGCCAAAATGACATTTAAAACGTCAAAATGACATTTAATATATCCAATCAAATATCAATTTAGAAAAACAAAACACGAATTTTTAAAATAAATTGAGATAAATCTTTGTAAGGGAATATTTTACAACAAACGTAGTAGACCCATATTATAGGAAATTTAATGCTCTACAAAAAATATTCTATAAAATTTTCTCGTAACATGTGTCGTTCTTGAGATATCTTGAAATAAGAAATATTTTGGGGTGTCACCCCTTCTCCTTACACACGATTACACATGATTTTGAAATGGGACCGTCCTCAAACCAAACCCAACCATCCGACCAAGTTTCAATAATATCGGTTCAGTGGTTCATGAGTTATGCGTGTGACAAGGATTCAGGGGACAGACGGACGGACGGACGGACAGACAGACAGACAGACAGACAGACACGGAACGAAAAGTGTTTGTCTTGACGTGAAACGGATAAATCAATTTAAAATTTTGAAATTGAAGAACTTTTTTTTTGTCTCAATCTGAAACGATCACATAGCTTCTCGTATCTTCGATATTGCGAGGAAGCAAAATATTATATAAAATTTTCACGTAACATTTGTCGTTCTTGAGATGTCTTGAAAAAATAAATATTTTGGGATGTCACCCCTCCCCCTTACACACGATTTCTATGATTTTGAAATGGGACCGTCCTCAAGCCAGACCCAACCATCCGACCAAGTTTCATTAATATCGGTTCAGTGGTTCATGAGTTATGCGTGTGACAAGGATTCAGGGGACAGACGGGCAGACACAGAACGAAAAGTGTTTGTCTTGACGTGAAACGGAAAGATCAATTTAAAATTTTGAAATCGGAGAACATTTTTTTTGTCTCAATCTAATACGATCAAAAAGCTTCTCGTATCTTCGATATTGCGAGGAAGCAAAATTCTGTTTAAATAAGACAAAATTCTTAGATTCAGTATTAACTCAGTCATACCTACCCGAGGTTTTTTTTGTTACCGATATTACTAATTTTTCTGTCATCAATTCATATATGTATACTAAAACTCCAGAGCGTTGGTAATTGCATTATTGATGTATTCAATCCAATATTCGAAAATAAGTATGATTTCAAATCCATTCGAATTAAAATAATCTTACATCAAACGCAAAATCTTAACAAAAGCGCTCTATATGTATGTAACGCTCGGTACGATTGGGTTAATGATAATATAATTATACCTTTCTTAAGGTTATTTAAAGGGTTACATTTTTAACGTATTGATTGATTTTTGATAATTTTTTTATTGGCTTAAATGATATACAAACATCTTAAAAATGATATTCAAAATGAATTATATTATTAGCAAAAACATTTTTTTTTTTATTTATAGAGCTCACTTTCCAAAGTGTCTCTGAACAAACGAAACAATGGTGAAAAATGAGTGTTAATAAGTATTTGGTAATATAAAGGGGCACCGTAATTCGAAAATCGCCAAACCGACATAGTCTCGAAAAAAAGTCAGAACTAACGTCGACGTTTGCATGTAGTGAAACAGTTTTCAAACTTTAAATTCATTTTTATCGAAATCACGTATTTAAAAAACTGCGGAAAACGTATTTTGGCCATTTTCCATCCGCTCGATTTGAAATTTCAACTGTAACTTCTTAGATAGATTTTACATCGAAGAACCTACACACGATTTTTACGATTGATTAACAATTACGGTTTTTATAAACAATTTAAGGTCGTTTTTTTCGTCAAAAACGCGATTTTTTGTTCAAAGTGATACAAAATTTTTCAAAAATCGGTATTTAAAAAAAATCGTGTAACTCATGTAAATAATGAAGACTTTTTTTGTTCTAGATGTTGATCCATGGAAATTGTTTTCTGCACTGGAGCACATAACAAAAAATATGCACACAGTGAAGCAACGCTTAAGTCGCCATTTTGTTTTATATTTCATTAAAAAAAAATTTATATGTTTTGGGACATATACAATAGGGTGGAGTGAAAAATAATTTTTTTGGAATCTTCGAAACGCTATATGCGCAAAATGTGCATTTGTATATCCTTAAAACACTTACCGAAGGAATTTGTAATTGGATATCATTCTGAGGTTCCTAAATGATTTTCTTTATTAGAAAAAAACATAAATTTTTGGGCATTATATCTCGGTAACGGGATAAGATATTTAAATGCGCAATAGTTTAAATTAAAGAGACATTCAGTACCTTTAAAATGATATATAACAGTCAAACATTTATTATAGTTAATCGTTTGAAAAATGCTCTCAAAAAAAGATTATTTTTATTAAAAAACCAAAAAATAAACTTTATTAAAAAAAAAATGATTAACTATAAAAAAAATTACAGTTACATATTATTTTAAAGACACTGGATTGTTTTTTAATTTAAATTATTGCGCATTCAAATATATTTCCCCGTTACCGAGATATAACACCTTAATTTCATATACATATACATATTAACACTAGCCAGCACTTAATTATAATATTATTTTATGACACAATAATTATAGTTACACATATACAATCGGTAAAAATGACATTTTTTCGTAAAAAATAAAATTAATTTGAAGTTTCCACTTATCGTTTTTTGTAGGAGGATGTGAATTACAATTAGTACTTTTTTGTACGAGCCCTAAAACCCAAACAATGTTTTATGTAGATTGACAAGTTTGTCAATAAACTTACAATCTTATCACTGGAATTAGTTACTTTGGCCTTGGTATAGTCACATTATATGGAAAACAATGTCGAAAACCATATTGAAAATTGTCGTATATTGTTTAGTCATAAACTTTATAAATACCTATAGATTAGATAATAATATAAGAAAAATAGGTCTAATTTTGGAGTTGCCAAATGACGAAAATGTTTGTTATTCATATAATGATCAACATGAGTCAGTGGAAAGTTTACTGTTTAATATTTGCCTTGTAAACATTAGTACATACATACATATATCAACCATTATATCATTTGTATTGCTTCAAGGGATATGCAGGCTACTGATCAATATACATAGGTAAAATATACAGTATAATATATTTATTTATGCGTACCTACATATAAATGTACAAAATTGTTTATAAATATATTATTTTACTCCCATTAAATGGCTGTAGATTATTTAAAGAAAGTTATATTAAACAGAAACAAACCTTGTTTAAAGTTCTTCTTTCCATTAAATTGTTATTTTAACCCTTTGGACGTGACCATGTCGCGAAACACTTATTCCTAAAAATGTGCACATTTTCTGATAAAAATAAAAGTAGTCTAATTTTTTTTATTTGCATTTTCTTTTCATGATGTCAATTTTGCATGAAATTGCATATAAGTTGATATTCGTGTGTAGTATATATTAATGTATCAATGTTTTAATTCTATTAATAAAACAATATTTTTATATAATTTTTTTTAACATAATATATATAATTTACATACAAAAATGAATAAATAAAGAGTAGGGTGAAGGATTTTACTGGATATTTTACAGATATTTATATATATATATATATTATAAACATTTTTTTTAAATGAAAGTGTATTTTCACGTGCAACGATATTTTTTCGACTCGTAGACTATAAAAAATACAATTGACTAGTCGACTTTCGTGTCCATAGGGTTAAGTAAGCAGTAATTAGTACAAATTATACTAAACTTAAAACGTTTTACATCGTAAATCCAAAATTAATTTTCATGCATGCATATTGCATACTGCATAATACATTATCATAATATACATAAATGTATATTTACCTACATATAAATACAAATTCAGATAATTTCTCAAATCTCAATGTATTTTTGTATGCTATCCCCACATAATACTCATATAACCCATAAACTCAATAAGCTATGCAATTGTTTATATTATAACAATTTTTAATTAATATCCTAATATGAATGTAATATTTTCATTAAAAAATTAAATTGATTTGACAATGGTAAACAAAATATAACATCTAGTGGCGGATAAAGAAATGGAGTAGAAATCATACGTTATAAGAGGTTTCACGATATTGACAATTGCGTAATTTATCATTAAATCTGACATAATACAAGATAATAATAGTAACTTGTATCGTCTCTGGTCGAAATTCGACCAATATTTTATCTGCCTTAACGGCAATATATACACATGATTTTTTGTGTGCACATATATGGTACAGTACCTAACCTAACTTGCTTTTACAACAAAAATTTCTAAATAAAAATACTGCAATTGAACGCGAATTGAAATCTCTATACGCATTCTCTACGTTTGACAGAAACACATTATTATTATTTTTGCAGCTTGATGGCGCTAG
Organism: Sialis fuliginosa; assembly: GCA_961205875.1. Classification (NCBI taxonomy): domain Eukaryota; kingdom Metazoa; phylum Arthropoda; class Insecta; order Megaloptera; family Sialidae; genus Sialis; species Sialis fuliginosa. The sequence continues at coordinate 27,631,562 of OY540809.1, read as the reverse complement.
GAGTATTTCTATGCTGGATGCGAGGGGAAATAAAGAAACAGCAAAAGGGGAAATCATGTGTGTATGTTAACTTTATTTTACCTGCCTTAATAGCAACATACACACATAATTTTTTTGTGCACATCTATGGCATAGTACCTTTCGAATGATATAAGTTTCATTCATCTCCTTGTATAATATAATAAATACTAAAAAAAAACATACAACAATTTTCGATGTTCATGTATTAATATATAGAGGATTATTATTATTCTTGAATACAAAAATTATTAAAATCCATTAATCCCTAATATCTTCAAAAAAATCTTTTTTACTATAATGTAATATCGTTTTCAATTTAAATATACTTATATTAACTTCTAATGTATTTTAAACAAATAATAAAATTGCCTCTAACGAGGAAAAGTAGCAACGATAAAACATAAATATTTTTATTTCACAATCGCTTTGTAAAATACTATTTTAAATGGCTTACCGTTTATCCATACGCCAAAATATTAATTAAAATAAATGAAAATTGATGTTTGTTATAAAAAAATAAGAACAATTTGTAAGAGTTATATGAAAGTATTTAAAAACTTTTGTACATAATTAGTAAAAAGATACTTTACTTTGATAAATGAAAAGCAGAAAACATTGGAAGTCTACAAAGAAAATCAAATGTTTTGTTTAAATGGTGGAAAATAAAAAAAAACACTTCCTCAGATGAATCTGTTTTATGTAGAAAATGCTCAAAATATCATGTTTGTAATAAATATTATCTTGATTTAAATTGTGTTTAAGCGAATATGTAAGCGAAACATTTGTATATTAATGTTTGTACAAAATGTTTATTTTCTAACCTTTTGAAATTTTATAGTGGAAAAACTAACTAAATATGTTTTCAAAATATATTTATTGACAAGCATCATTATTTTTTTTATTCCTTAGTTAAAAAGTTTACACACTGAAAATTTCAAAATATCTTTTTCTTAAATTTTTGTAAATTTTCGACTAAAATTACCGCAGATATTTAATTTTAAGCGCGGTACTAAAATAAAGCTACTTACCTACTTAAAATTTAAGCGCGTTTATTACGAAACACTATTTTATCTGTGTCATCTGTATTGTACCACGTAGAATTTAAGTGATTTTAGCTCATTTTGAAATTTAAAATTTCAACCACCAAATATTTATTCCTGAAAATTTTGAAACAAAAATTTTTCTAATGATACAAACTATACCTTTAAGAAAAACAATTTTGTATATTTTTCAGGTGAGGTAGAAGTGCTCTAGGCTCTCAACCCTACAACTCACTTATTTTCAAAGTGCCGCTATCTTATAGCTGTATCTTCACTAATTTATGTTAACAAAATATTTTTTATGTAATCTTAAAGTCTTATGTAATATTAAATTAATTGGTTTTTTAATTACACGTTTTTTCTTCAACAATTCTGAAAATATTGAAATTTCTTAAAATTTTAATTAGTTTACAATTATATTGTTTAAAAGAAACTAATTGGATAAAAATAAACATTGTTCAGTTCTGCCTTATTTATACCAAGCATAAAAAATATAAATATAAAGAAAATTTCTTGCAAGCAAATTCAATCCAATTTTTTGCTATTATTTATTGGTATTTTTGACAATACAGCCAGTTAACTCTATTTAATTAATATATTCTACCCAACACTTGACTAGGATTACTTGAAGGGAAAGGGAGTTGCCTTAGGGCGATCAAGGCTGGAATCGTTTACGAAGTCCTGGGATTAAGGGGAATTTAATTATGTTTAAATTCTAGGCTCTGAAATAATTGTTGATTAGCTATTTACAGATTACCAAAGATAATATATTTCAGATATTACATTTTTACTGGCTGTTACAATTATTATTCAATTGTTAATCTTAGATGTTTTTATAAAATCATATAACAAAAAATATATACATATTTGTATTATTTAAATTTAGAAGAGATGTAAAATAATGCTAATAATAATAAAGCAAATCCTTAGACAAAATAATACAATTCGGTACTATGTAAAAATGTTGTAATAATTAAATTTATTCTAAAAGAATGAAATTGATATAAAAAATCTAATAAAAAAATCAAAATCTCAAGTAAATGCTAACAATTGGTTGGATTAAGAATAATAGGTCACATGCAATAAAAATAAACATTCTTTTGATGTAATCTCGATATTAGTACCTACTCTTTGCTTTTTATATAAGATCACGAATCGTTTTTCTAGATTACTTGACTGCACACGAATCTAACGAAAACTTTATATACTCTTTGAATATATGTACAAGCGATACACTTAAAAATAATACTATATATTTTTTCTAAAGTAAGTTGTTATTGAAGTAAAGAGAGAATTTGTTTTTACTTTGATATAAGTTTATTTTTAATTTCATTCTGCTAAGTATTATAAGAAATGTGGAAGATTTCATGTCAAACTTATTTTACTTTTAAAATAACTGATTACTGATAACTACATATTCAACATACCCACCCAACATGCCCACAACACACGGTTCATCACGAATTGTTTTTTCTGTCTTCATGTTTACACAAAAAATCCACATTGGAAATTAAATTTTTCTTAATATTTCAATTTTCAATTAATACTTATACAAAATATTTCATTGTTAACATATGTGTTAAAAATCGTCGACAGAATATTTGAATTGATTATAGTGACCTAAATTAATAAAATATTCAAACAGTAATTATAGAATTCTTTATTCAATGGCTATGATGTTTTTCTTTATCGTGTGGTTTCTATATAAATGACAGTTGTATGCTGTGACATCATGTAAACAAAACACGACTTGATAAAGAATTTTTGAGTCTTTTAATATTAAAGGTTTTCATAAAATATTAATAGCCACGAATATGGTCAGAAAAATGATCTAACTATTGTTGAAAACTGCATTGAAATCGGTTCAGTAATTCCCGATTCTATTAGCCTCATACAAACGAACATTCATTTATTTACATATATAGAGATATAATTATAACTGTTTGTTTAATCCTACCTTAATAGACATAGAAACATCATAATAATTATAAGGTATTGGCACCAGTCTTGGCAAAGACCCCAGTAATGGCAAATTTTTAATTAAATGTACTGAATTAGAAATATGTGTTGATATTTGATTACTACCATTTCTGAATATTAATCTATATACATTTAACTGTCTTACAGCGTGATTGCGTGATTTAATGACAATCGGCCAATAGGTGTCAAAATGGTTGGCATTCAACCTAGTTATAGTATCTTTTATTTGTTAATTATTATATTATCATAGCAACTGCTTTACATTATTTCAAATTTGACGATTATTTCTTTAATATCTTTTGTGTTGTAGTACCTACTTATCATTTTGTAATCATTAGCAAGAGTCCATCACTGCGTTCTCATTACTGGTTTTACTTTATCCATTACTGGAGAAAAAACATAAACAAAATAAAAGGCTATAATTTAAAAAACAAACTATATTTTCGGAATTTAATAATTAAATTGATTAAATAAAGAGTTACTTATTTTATTAGTAATATGAGTTCATAACAATTATAAAAAAGAATACCGTCAATCACAAAAACAGTAAACTTTGCTCTTATAGCGACCATAACTGGTGCCAGTACCTTATATACTTAAACAGTGTGTCCAGGGATAGATGTTACAAGAGATGTAATGGACATTTTTTTTTTTTTTAATTTCGGAATGACACTTGGTGATCGAGACTTGCTTGATGTAAAACTAAGGTATATCAAAAATTATTCGTTTTGGTCTTCTACAGGATGCAAAGTTGTAAAAATAAACAAGAACAAATTACCTTTATAAAATATAATAAAATCCACAAAGAATGTTTGTTTAGAATACAATTTTGTAACCCTATATCGAATTTCAAAGCATTAAGAAAAATTAACACTTTCAGTTAATAAAGTAAATATTTTTTGTGAAGTGAAAAGTAGGGTTGGAAAAAAACAACAGAGACACACTTGGTTATTAAGTTGTTTCCAACACTACTTTTTACTTCACAATAAAATATCTACTTAATTTATTGAGTGTTATCTTTTTAATGCTCTTAAATTCGGTACAGGGTTACAAAATTGCATCTCAAACAAACTTTCTTTGTGATTTTTTTTCATATTTTGAAAAATATAGGTAATTTGTCCTTAGTTATTGTAAATACCATGTAGAGTTAGTTTTACTCGATCCCCAAATGCCATTCCGAAATTCGAAAATTTTTGTTCATTACACCTCATGTTACATCTATCATGGGACACACTGTACATTAATATGAAAGCTCTGTCGATAGAAAGTTTTTTTAGTCGTTTTACAAGCATCGAACAAATTTTGTTTGTCAGTATGTTTGTCTGTTTGTTCCGACTTGACACGAAAATCTTTCCGACAGTGATATTAATAGGCCATTAAATTATTGTAGTTTCTTTGATTATTGATTTATGGCAGGCCCATATTTAATTATGTTTACAAATGTTATTTTTTACTAAAATTGTATAAAAATGAAATAGATAAGTAATAGGTAATCAATGAAAATGACAATGTGATTTTGATGTCATTAATCCATCAACTCTGCCGCCATTGTATGGATATGTTGCCTATATTTTATAACTACCAGTCAGGAAAATTGTTTTGTATAAAATAAAAATGTTTTTATAAAATAATTAGAAAAAAATTGACAAATATAAACATCCATTTTTGGTTTAGCGATGCTGACAAACAAACAAAACTTTAAAAAATAGTTATAATCGATTCAGGTGCCCTTAAAATTTATGTATAATTACATAATCTTGAATTAGGATACGAAAGTAAACATGTTAATTTTAGGATTTGTGTTTTATGTCTTATTTTTTTGATTTACCCAACAACCCGACTAGAATTTTTCATGGATGTAACCAAAAGTCGCATGTGGTTTTTAGGGGGTAACGATGGGGAATGCCTAAATTAGGTACGCTTCAATCACTTCACACACTAAACAGTCGAAAATAATGGGTATACTGAAATGAGGTATGCCTTATAAAAACCACATACATGCTTATAAGTGGATATAATTTAACTTTCACTATCATAGTATTTATTGTTTAATGACAATCGTGGCATATATACCTATTGAACAACACAATATATCTATATAAGAGGTGCAGTCAGATTATTCTCAGGAAATAATTTGGAGACTTCTATATGTAGATCGAGACAAAAGCAGTTAATCTATCGTAAATATGTATGTTTAATGTTTAATAAATACTAGTATCGCCTATAGTAAAAATTCGACCAATATTTTACCTGCCTTAACGACAACATACACACATGATTTTTTTGTACACATCTATAGCACAGTACCTAACCTAACCTAACCCAAAAATTTCCAAATAAAAACACTGCAATTGAGCGCAAATTGAAATCTATTCGCATTCTCTACATTTGACAGAAACCCAAAACTATTTATTTTTGCCGCTTGGTGGCACTAGGAGTATTGCTATGCGAGGGGAAATAAACAAACGGTGAGAAGGAAAATTATGTGTGTATATTAACTTTATTTTTCCTGCCTTAACGGTCACATACACACATTATTTTTTTTGTGCACAGTACCTACCTTTCGGATGATATAAGTTTCATTCACCTCCTTTGATAACAAATACTAAAAGAACAACAATCTTCGATGTTCACGTATTAATATATAGATATATGATTTTAGTAAAATATATTCCCAATGCGGAGCTGTATATATACAAGTACACCACCACTATAATGATTAATATGTTAACCTGTATACATCACATATAATATAACCATATTTGTTATAGGCACTAACATCTATATTCTATACACAATAATAGTACCTATTAATTATAATTTAAATTCTTATGGGGTTTTCCCAATTCACTGTACATTCTTGTTGAGTATCCCATGATGCCTCCGGTCAAGACCCGTATGAGGAAATTTCGCATGCCTAAAGAGGACTTAAGTAAAAATTTCTAGTCGGGAATTCAACGAACTTTAAAATGGCGAATAATAGTATTAACGCTTAAATACCCATGCCCTATACAAACCAATAATTCTGTAAAAAAAAAACGTCGTTCGAAATGCTTTATTTTATAGCAGTAGGTCACACAGTGTAAAAAAATAAACATTTATGTAATGTTATCCGAACATTAGTAGTAGTAGCTACCTACTCTTGCGCTGTGTGTAAAATCACGGACCGTTTTTCAAGATTAGTGGACAAAACACGCATTGGAACTTTCGTGGGATTCACATAAATAAATACTTCCCGTATCGACGTCTTTGCGACGTGGAACGGGCGGGTGTGGGGCAGCAGAAATCAATAAACAAGTCATATCATTTATCACTTTTTGGAGATTGTATGGATACACAGGAAACACGCCCAGTAACTTTCAGAGTTATATCAATTGTAGACATTCGGACATAAGCGATTTATGTATCAGTTTTGGTTTTAAAAAGTTTTTGTTGTGTGTGTTTTTTTTTCTTGCGACAATTTATTGTCCTCTTTTGCAAAGTGCAACTACAATTTTATTTGTTCGATTTCAATGGAAGTATTTTTACAAACGGAGTACGTGTATGTTTTTTTGTGAGCGTATATTGCTTTGAATATAATACATATAAATATGTGCAGAATTCCAATGTATTTTTAAAAATATACTGAAAGTTGTTTCTATTTCTTATTTCTTTTGAATGCATATAGAAGAATATTATTTATCTTTGTATATTTTATGCTCTCAGTTCGATTGTCTCAAGTGCATATTATGAACATTTTGCTTTATCGCAATATCGAAGATACGAGAAGCTTTGTGATTGTTTTAAAATGAGACAATTTCGATTTCAAAATTTTAAATTGATCTTTCCGTTTCAAGTCAAGACAAAAACTTTTCGTTCCGTATCTGTCTGCCTATGTGTCTGTCGAGTGAAAAAGTTTTCGTTAAATAATTGAGTTTTATACAAATTCAAATGGTGCGCACTTCGAAAATGTTTACCATTCGCTAATTTGATTATTAGCATATTTTTCATCAATACAATAAATTGAGATCTAACAGTGTTCACACAATCAATGCTAACAAAACTTTATAGCCTGCAATAGAAAGCCTTAAATATTTACATTTTATACATGAAGCCTACAAATTTATATTTATTGTTATATTTTCTATATCTATTTGAAATATTACATAGTAATCGAATCTGTTATGATGCCAAACGTCAATTTTATCTTTTTTCTAAATTTCTTCTCAACAGCTTTATTATTTCATTCTATAATTGTGAAAAATTCAAAACAGCATCCATTTTCAAAATATAAAGAAAAGCATATTTCCAAATAAAAATCGTGAACAAATATTTGACTGAAATGTAATATTAATTTAACGTTTTCGTTGATACACAAGGTTACAGTTTCAACCCCAATACTTAGGAGTTGTTAAATAGCTTCCCAGCAATAACACTCTCTCGCTTTATTTCCACGGTTAGCGCTGTGTATTCGGACCACATCTGGAAAATTGCTTTTGAATTCCTCGATACCGTTTTCAATAACGAGAAGGTTTATTTTCCAATATCAATGAAAAATATTATATGAATATTGAATGGGGAGATGTTATAAACCTTCGATATAATTCCAGACAATGTTGGATAATTTTGTATGTCAAGTTGATCGTATTAACTCGTAAAATTTGTAATATCATCCGTCATATTTTTCAATTCTCAAAAAATATGTAAATGAATATCGTATATAATATTATATACCTACCTATTAGTGTGTCCAAAAATAAGTTGACTTTTTCATTTAAACTTCACGGAGATTGTGAAATCATGTAATTCTTATGTTCCTCGCAATATCGAAAACACGAGAAGCTTTGTAATCGTTCTAAAATGGGACAAAAAAATTGTTATCCGATTTCAAAATTTCTTTCTTCCCTTTCCATTCAAGACAAACACTTTTTGTTCCGTGCCTGTTTGCGTATGTATCGAGTGAATCCTTGTCACACGCATAACTCATGAACCACTGAACCAATATTAATGAAACTTGTTTGGATGGTTGGGTCTGGCTTAAGGACAGTCTCATTTTAAAGTCATCTAAATCGTGTGTAAAGGAGAGGGCTGACATCTCAAAATATTTTTTTTTATGATATCTCAAGAACAACACATGTTACGTGCAAATTTTATACTTAGAATATTTTTTGTAGAGTATTCAATTTCCTATAATATAGGTTTACAACGTTTGTTGTAAAATATTCCATTACAAAGATTTATCTCAATTTGCTTTAAAAATCGTCTTTGTTTTTTTAAATTGATTTTTACTTTGACATATTAAATGTCATTTTGACGTTTACATAAATTTAGATTTAGATTGAAATTTTCGAAAAATTAAAAACACATGGAAAAATAATCAGGTGCGTCTTAAGAAAAATTTCGAATTAATACTTTTTATTTAAATTGTTCAATTATAACCTATAACTCCATAACCCTATTGATGCAGTTATGGAATTTTTGAGGTTATGAGGTTTAGGATTATGGGATTTTCAGGTTATGGGGTTGTGATGTTGATGGGATAGATGATTATGGGGTTTTGTTTGGGTTTTTATTGAATTTTATGACTTTTTTATTTTTTGAGATTAGGAAAAAAACCTGATATTATGGGGTTATTTGGACTTCGGATTCGGTTTCAACATGCTCGATTACATATAAAACGGTGGGTCAGATCCTCGCAAACAAAAGTTGTTTTTTTTTGTGGAGCTGTGTAATGATATGAAGTATATTTAATGATATTGATTAATAAATCAGAAAATATGACTATAAGTGAGACTTGGCTACTACAATAAACCAGAAATCAATTCGCGCTGTTTAAACTCTTTCTTTGAGTGACTAGGTATATTCACCGTCCACAATTTACCGCTAGGAAAGTTTACTGCAGGTAAATTCACATTTTATTGATTTTTGAATTTATTTACTACTCCTTTCTTTCCAGTTATGGTGTGATTAGTGATTATTAATTATATGTTATCTATATCCATTCTGAGATTTCGAGGAACACGCTAGTGCAGGTCGATTTGAAGTAAATATTAATTTTATATACTAATATAAAGCCAACAGATGCATCCAAACACCGCCGATTTTTGAAAAATGTACGTTCAAAATAAGCGTCACATTTGACTAATACACTTCACGATTTTGTCTTACCACACTTACAATTAAATATGTTAGCACATCAAAAATGTTTATAAAAAAATATCTTATTATTTGCTAGTTACAATTTGGATATTTGACAAATGGATATTTAATTTCTCGATGAAATAAAAAGATTTATTTTGTTAAATCAATTTTTTTCAATACAGTAAGAACCAGTTTTATAAAATAATAGCTATGACACCGCAAGTTTTTTAAAAATTATTCTTACATTAACGGGGATTATAATTAGTCTTTGTGCTAATCCTTGATTCTACTATCCCGATACAAATTGATAAGTAATCCGATTATATAGTTTTTGTATGATTAGGACAGAAACAAACAAACATAAGTATTGGCGTCCCATGGCAGGGAGAAGAGGAGAGTTGCTGAACGTATTACACTTATTTCTAGTTTGTTTCGTAAGTACAAGGAATTTTTTGTTTTGTTTATAATTTATAAATTTTAATATATAAAATTTGTTTGTTGATTTTTTTATCTCTATATATTATTATCATTGTGCATGATAAGATACTTGCAGCATTCTTCTCATTTCTGAAATTTGTACACAGAAAACACGCTTTGAACTAATAAATAATTAATAAAATCAGTTAGAATAATCAACAATATTTACTTTTCTTAAAAAAGAAACATATTTTACAATGCACACAAATATATATTTATCTTAACCGGTAAAAAGCAAAGAAAACAAATACGATTCGTCTCATGCAGAGATATTCTTTAAAATTAGGTAAAATCTTTTCTTTCTCCCCAGCACGACTGGAAAAGAATACTTCACAATCAATTTACAGCATGGTTGATTTTTATGACTCGTTACCGTATAAATAGAAATGTAGAAACCCTATTTGTGAAATGTCATTTCATTTAAATATTCAAAATAAGCTCCGGAGCGGATGTCATGGAAGGAAAACAAATATTAGAAAGGCTGCTTCATAGGAAATCAGACAGCGTGAATTCAACTTTGAAATTATTCACAATACCATATTTAAATTTTCCCTGAGATAACTTTTAGATATAAAGGAAAAACAATATTAGATATATTATACCTACAGGTTTTTTCCTGTATTAATTTTTGTGCGTTTTTGTATAAATAAACTGATGTGGCCACCGCACGACTATTTCATATTTTGATATTAAATGCACGATATAAAAATTTCAATCGGTTTGTTTCACCGGAAAATATATTACGAACCGATTCGAATATAGTAAGATTAATAAAAACAAGTGAAAAATAATAAACATCTGCTTCCGATTAAGTGATTTGTAATATTTCATTATAAATAATAATAAATTAATGATAAAACTAATGAAGAAACCAATAAACAAAAAAAGATTATAATTGTATTGTAATATGTATGGTTCCATTTTCAACATTTTTTAAATTATTTCTATAATTTATGATACTTACAAAATTAGATTTGATAAAAATATTAAACTATTTAACTCCATAATTCTCGCTAATCCTCTACCAAAACTATTTATTTCGCTATTCCATTAACATAACTAGCTAAGCTACAAAGTTTTGTAAACATTCTATACAAGAGATCCAGTTAGTTTATAATAAGTACCAACTTGTACACAATAATTTGGATCGGGAAGTATTGCCAAGTTGAAAACAATCCATAGCTCACCTTAACGTATTTACCACAAAGGTGGTGTAAGCTCTTTGCAACCAGGTACATAAACCAGGTTGATTTTATGTGGTGCTATGTAACTACCGTATACGGGTCCGTCTTCAGATATTTCAACGGATGTAAGCTGGTAATGCAATCTATGAATAAAAAAAAATGTTTATATATAATCCATACTAATATTACAAATGCGAAAGTGTGTCTGCCTGTCCCTCTGTCTGTTTGTTTCACGGCTAAATCATTGAACCGATCTTAATGAAATTTGGCAGTGAGATAGCTTGCATCCCGAGGACGGACATTGGCTACTTCGTATCACAAAAATTCAATCTCTAAGGAGTTGCAAGAAGGTGAAAATTTTTAATTTTTTTTTATTAATTAATTTTTTACCCCCCGTTATATATGAAGGGTTGTAAGTGGTTTTATTGAATCCGGTGGGAAAAATACTACGGGGCGAGAGGATAAGGGGGAAACACAACCCTCTATCTCGCATAGGAGCTGAGATATTTACGATTTTGTATAATGAAAGAAAACTAAAAATAAGAAAAATTTAATATTTTACCCCCTGTCACATATGAAGGGTTGTAATTGGTTACATTCAATCTGATGGGAAATATACTACGGAAGAGGGGTTATTAGGGGGACAAAACAACCCCTTAAATTACATAGGAGTCGAGTCTTATATTATAAATGCGAAAGTGTATCTCTCAGTCTATCTATTTGTTACTTGTTTACAGCTAAACCGCTATATCGATCTTGATAAAATTTAGCAGTGAGATAGATTGCATTCCGAGGAAGGACATAGGCTACTTCGTATCCCCTTAAGGGATTGCAAAAGGGTTGAAAAATTTGTATGGGGAATTTTTCTTAGTAATAAATATTTCACCCCCTGTCACATATGAAGGGTTGTAATTAGTTTTATTCGATCCGGCGGGAAAAATACCACAGGGGTGGACTATTAGAAGGAAAGCAACTCCTTATCTCGCATAGCAATCGAGATGTTTACGATTTTGCATAATGAATGAAAACCAAAATATAGAAAACATTATAATTTACACTTTTACATATAAATGGTTGTAATTAGTTTCATTCGATCCGGCGGAAAAAATATCATGGGGATGGGGGTTTCCAAATCCACGCGAGCGAAGCCACGGGTAGCAGCTAGTATAATTATATTTTATTCTAGACAAGAAGCGATTAAAACATTCAAGTTATTTAAAATTTCAGAATAAGTAAAGGAGTGATTTAATTATATTTTCAATGTTTTACCCTCGCTCGTACAAATAATATCTCTAGAATTTATATTTCACCATAATTTGAAACAACAAGCTGTTACCCGCGACTTCGTTAGCATGGAATTTAGGTTAGGTAGGAACTGTCGGACATAAAACCCATGAAGAAGAAGAAGGTGTGATACAGATTTCTGTTATGATATTCGATAAAACAGGTCGTGCGTACAAATGTCACACACCCATTTTTTATCTATAAAATCTTTTCTAGATACTAAGCAGCCTATGACCTTCCTGAGGATGTAAGCTATTTTCCTGCCAAGTTTCATTAAGATCGGTTCGGCGGTTTAACCGTGAAAAGGTAACAAACAAACATAGACAGATACAATTTCACATGTACATATGTATATCGTAGGTAGTATAAGTATGGATAATAATTATTGGTTACAAATATTTGTTTTATAAATTGCTGCTACAATTATGTACTATTTTTTTTAAATATTGGTTATAATTTATAATACACACACATACACGTCAAAATAATCTTTGGATAGTAAATTAATGTAATCTGTTTTAGAAGGAATCATGTGAGTAGATAAATTGCAAATTGCGTCATATTACTTACAAGAATAACAAATATAATTAAATATATTAATATTTAGTCAAAAGACATTTTTTTACAAAATCTATTTTTAATGATTGAAACCTCCTACTTACATTATAGTTAATTTAATACAATACGAAATAAACTTTTATAAACAATATTAAAGAAGTAAAGTACTGGCACCAGTCTTGGATCCTTTAAGAGCAAGGTGTGTAGTTTTTGGTGATTAATGTGCTCCTTTTTTGTAGTAGTAAACTTATGGTACAAACCTCTTTATTAAATCAATTTAATTACCAAAGTCCGCAAATATGTTTTTTAAATTATAACCTTTTATTGTGTTTATGTTTTTCTCCAGTAATTGATAAAGTAAAATCAGTAATTGGGACCAAGTGAGGGACACTTGCTACTATTTACAAAATGATAAGTACTACGACCTAAAAGTTATAAAATAAAGAATCGTAAAATTTGAAACAATGTACAGCAGATGCTATGAAAATATAATACCTAATTAATAAATAGATTACACTAGCAATTTGTTTAAATGTCCGCCATTTTACACCCATCGGCTGATTGTCATCAAATTACGCTAATTAAAGTTAAGTGTCTATAGATTATGATTCAATAATAACAGTACTCAAATATCAACAAATATTTCCAATTTAGTGCATTTAATTAAACAAGAATCCAACATTGGGGATGAGTACATTATAATCCTGAAATTAAAATACTTTTTACTGATCCTTTGTAAGTTTCAAAATTTTAATTAAATAAAAAGTAAAATAGTTAACCCACATCTGTTCGTTAACTCCAACCCTGGTAAACTAGATCCAACATAGAAGAGAGTGTATGTAAGAAGTATGTAGTAAAGCAAATTCAGCATTGTTGCACAGTAGGTTGTGTATACAAGAAAGAGGAGGATGTTTCGCTCTTATTGTACGTTTGGAAACTTACCAGAAATAACAGAGTTAAACTTAAATTAACAATCTTACAAAATTAAGATGTCGTAGTCTGTTCTAATTTTCTACGAGATACACATAAATAAACACGTCTACTGTGTGACAGGTCTTAAATCTTATTGTTACAATTAACCCTTAGAAATTTTTTGCTAATCGTCGAGATCAGAATGTTCCAGTTTCTATCCATCTAGATGCCATTTTCATTAAATTAGAAATACAAATGGAATACGTACACATAAATAACTGTAGGTTCAAAGTAGAAAAATATTTTTCTATATTACATAGTATATTTTGGTTTATTTGGGTTTGTTTTAAAAAAACATCTGCCAAGTAAACGCATAGTGCTTCATCGTGCTAAATTCACCAAAGGTAGTTAATTATTCAATAATTTAAATAAAAACCGATAGTGTTTAGATAAATTGCCTGGAATTGGTTAACCATTTAAATTTTATACAATTTTACTAAAAAATATTAATTTGAAATTTTTCTTAAAACGCACCTGTAATGAGGGATAGTCAAAAAAATTAGTAGGATTTCTATTATTAATTTATTATTTTAAATCAAAATTTTCGGGATACAAAGTAGCCTATATCCTTCCTCAAGATGCAAGCTATTTCTCTACTAACCGTGAAAAGTTAACAAACAGACATACAGACATTTTTGCATTTATAATATTAGTATGAATGTATTTACTCTGGCACTAAATTAGCGTTTTAATTGTGGGAAACAACGCAATTTACAATTAGATTTATTTCTTTGTTTCCATTGTCAGAGTGTTTTGTTTAGATCAAGTAATAACTGACGTGCCAAAAATTTTATCGCGTTAGTTTTAGTATAATAAATAACTAAAGAAACTTCAGACATGACGCAAGGAACGATAAACTTTGAGGCTGGTCGATTGCCGAAGACATTTTGATGGATTGTCTGTCCACAGCAAGCGAGATTTCCGGTGGCACCGCGATATCCAGTGAGAAAAGTGTCGCTTATGTACACGTGGTCATTTGATGTCATGTAGTTTTGTTCAATTTATACCTGAGTGGCAACTCATGCATATTGCTGCTTTAATGTATCGTATTCTTCAGTTAACTTAAATAATACACCGCGATTGATTTTACAATAGTTGTAAATAATTGAAGTAAATGAGTTATCATAGAAAAAGGTCTTAATGCTCGGCTTGCCTTGTTTTTAATATAATAGAAAATGTTGAAATTGAAATAAAAATGACGTGGTTTTTACATTATTCTTTTATGCATGACATTTTCTAATATTCTTTATATTATATATTAAATTGAGGTTAATTTAAACCTTTGTATTTACCTCTGTATTCACAAGGTATTTATTATTATTAAGGATGTACCGGAATTCCGGTCCGGCCGGAATTCACGATTTTATTCCGGTTTCGGTTCCGACCGGAACTAGTAAATTCCGGCCGGATTTTCCGGAATTTTTAAATTTTATTACTGCTTTCTACTAAAAAAATTCATTGATAATATATGTACGTTGTCTTTGCTTAAAAAATCAAAGATAAATATAATAATTATGATATAACAACATTTAATTAGCTAAAATTTTAATCGAAACAATCATTTCATAACAAAAATGACCTTAAAAAATAAGTAATTTTTTTTATAATGATATATTAACAAAAATGTCATTATATTACGGACATTGAACTGTTTAATTATACAGGCTCATATCAGGTGGAACAAATTTGAACAAGTGATCGAGAAAAATATTTCAAGAAAAAAAATTCATAAACACGTGTCCAGAAATTCTTCGCGAGAGAGCTGCAGACTCTCAAATATTTTGTCTAAAATTAGTTTTTATTTAATATTTTGAGAACCCATTGTGAAACAGTTATGAATTTTTTTTAATCGGTTTGGTATTAAACACGTATTTGAAAATTTTGAAATTGTAAAACAATTTTTCTTTAAAAAATAATCACAAAGCTTTTCGTATTTTCGATAATAAAACAACTAATAACAAAGATCATTATTGAATAAAAATCACAATTGCCATGGAAAACTATTTTTGTTAGTCGAGGCGTCAGCCAAAACTACAACAATCACTTGAGTGCAATATTAAAATGTCAAGTAAGCTTTGGAAAAAAGAATAGTTGATGTTTAAAATTTTTATATTTATTAAAATTCGTTGCTTATTTTGTTAATGTATAACATCAATGCTGGCTTTAGGGATGGAGGCTGGGCGAATGCTCTGGGTTGCAGTTTAGAAGGGGCGGCGGACGGCCACATAGAGAAAAACTGATTTTTTAGGAAAAAATTAAGAACAAAAAAAACTAGATATAATTCAAAGGTCGAACTGGCCCCATAATCCCTGGTCTAAATAACCATTGATTGATACTGGAAATCGATAACACGTATAATATTAAACCGGGAGTCAAAAAGTACTGTATCACAATGGGTTCTCAAAATGTTAAATAAAAACTAATTTGAGACAAAATCTTTGAGAGTCTGTAGCTTCCTCACAAAGAGTTTCCGGACACATGTGTACGAGTATATGAATTTTTTTCTTAATAAACTGTTCCAAATTTTAAAATTTCCAATTGTTATAGTGTAAAATAATGTAAAAATAAGACTTAATCTGAATTTTTTAATAATACTGTAGCCCTAAATATGTTTTCTTCAAAAACTATCTGAACTTAGCTAATAGTATTAAGATAATGCAGTATTGTTTATGATACATGCACTATAATATAATTGTAATATATATATTGGTGCTTTTATTTCGAGTTGTAGGCATTCTTTTATCTGTAAAAATTTATACAATCTTCTCTATTGTGAATATGTCTAGATGCTGTTTGTGATTTATCACATTTATAATTTGATATTATTATATTAGATTCGATCAAGAAGCTGTAAAAATTACAAGTTTTGTCAAAAATAATATTTTTTATAATATACCTACCTAATGTAGGACGCTTCTACTATTTAAGAAATACCATATAAAATATTAATTTAATACAATAATCTATCTATTGTTTTAATTATTATTATTAATTAAAATAAATTTAAAAAAAATCCGGTTCCGGCCAGAATTCCGACCGGATTTTTATTGTGAATTCCGGCGATCCCGTTCCGGCCGGAATCGAAACTTCCAGTACCGGTACACCTCTACTTATTATCATATTTGTGCTTATTTATTTTTATATAAAATAGTTGGAGTTGGAAACAAATTGTAATTTTATTACAAATATATAATACTTCTTACATTCGATGTTATGTGTTACATATTTAAACATTTTTTTTCTTATAAAAAAATATAAAAAACTTCTATAGTAAGATCTTATAAGAACATCAAGCAATAAAAACTAAAAATTATTCCGAAGTTATAGGATACTCTGTTTTAATGTAACATAAAATGGTGAAAATAAAAAAGACAGAATAACGCTGAATCATCCTCATATCTTTTTGTGCAACAATTGAAACTCGATGTAGACGAATGGATGATGAAAAGACATCAGATGGATTTATTTTTAACCTTTAGATTTGTATGTTTTTTGTTAAAATTCAATTTTAAAATACGTAGTTTTTTTAATTGATTTTTATGTATCTCTATATATAATAGTCTACAACAATTTTTTGTTATAATTTAAATGTCAATATTAATTAGCTTTTTGAGTATATACTTTAAATTATAAGCCATTAATATGTAAAAAAAATCTTAAAAGCTTCAAGTAAACTTGTATACAGATACATTTTCTAATTACTTTAGTTAGGCATAGTTATTTTTACAAAAATCTTTTTGATGATAATTTGATAATTGATTATTATTAATATAATTATTATTTTATATTATTCAACATCTGTAAAAAGATATAATCAGCCACGAGGGAACTGTCTGAAAAGCTAACAATAAGCCAGTAAGATAAGATTGCATGAAGAAGAAGAAAAGATATAATGAAATAAAATAAACAAATATATTTATCTTCTTTACTTAATAATTAAAGGTTTTTTAATGAAGCTTTTTATTTACTATTTTTCAAGCAACCACACCTATTAGCTACGAAGTTTAAGAAATTAATTTTGTAATATCATGATAACTTTTTTTTAAAGCAATTAATAAAATTAATTAATTGTATATATAGTTAAAAACCAGTAATGATTTAATCAAACAACTTTGACAGTTTCTCACACTCCTGATATTACTAAAAACGTCGCAATGTTCGTAACGAATCACAAATCAAGATAGGTAAGTACTGTCTGGAGTTACAACGCAAGCATGAAAACTTTCAATCGTTTTTGTTAATTCCAAGTAAAAACACAATGGATTTGCTGTCATAAAATTGTGCGAGTGTTAGGTAATCATTTTCTAAAAAATAAATCTCTTATGTTGGCGTTTCTTACTTGTAAAAGAAATATTGTGGATTTACTTATGGTATATCAACTTGATAACACTCCGTAGTTTATTAGACAGAAAATAGATATTTATATATATAGGTATATAAATGTATAAGAGTTATAATGTTTATGTGATGATCTATAGATTATAGAACTTGTCTCTTTTATATACATATATGTATATATGTATGTATCTAATATACACTATCGTCCAAAAGTTTGGTAGCAGATATATTTTTGTGTCTATCAAAACTTTATTATTAGTACTTTCGAAGAGACCGTTTTTAAGGGGTTTGTACCTCAAAATGAACAAAACGAAACTCTTGTAGGATCATTGTGATGTCCATCCGTCTGTCTATCTGTCCGTCCGTCAAGACCCTTTTTCTAAGGAACGGCTAGAGGTATTAAGTTGAAATTAATATCAAATACTATGATCTACAGCTCATAGTCATGTAAAAATTCAAGTTTCTAACTCAATGCAATAAAAATATATAAGCCGTTGATTTTGAAAGTGGCCTAACTTCATTTTTCAAATTTTTTTTGTTGACTGTAATAACGTGTATAAATAGAAGTAAACTATCATAAAAAACAATTTTTGATTAAATATATTCAAAGGAAAAAAATTTTTTGAACACATTAATTTTCACAATTAATTTCAAGTTAAAAAGTTTATTTTGAAAGTGGCCTAACTCCACTTCATTATTAATAATGTTGTTTTATTTATCACAATAGTTGGAAAACGAAAGCTTTCTATGGAAAATATTTGGTACAAATGTTTTAGGATTTGGCGGGGTAAACCCAATGAAGGTAACAATTTTGACCTTGAGTGGAGGTTTTAAGGTCATTTTGGGGTCAGCAAATTTTTTTTAAATAGAAACTTAGTTCTTTTTTTACAGATTTGTATTTTGCAAAAAAATCGAAATAACTTTTGTTTGAAAAGTTTTTTTTTAAATTTCAATTTTAACGTAATTTAAAAAAAAAATTTACATCAAAAAATTTTGAAATTATTATCTTAAATGTTTGAGGAAAAATGCAGTTTAAAACAATAATTTTTTTATAATTTCATAAATTTTTAAAGCAAAAAATTTTTTTTTAATGTTACAAAATTAAAAAAAATATGTTAAAATTGAAATTTTTTGTAAAACTTTTCAGATAAAAGTTATTTCTTTTTTTCTGCAAAATACGAATCTTCAAAAAATAAATAGATTTCCTTTGAAAAAAATTGACCTTCAAACCGCCACTCAAGGTCAAAATTATTAACTCCATTGATTTTGCCCCTCTAAATCCTAAAACTTTTGTTCCAAATATTTTCCTTAAAAATCCATAGTTTTCCAGATATTGAATAATCTCAAGACTTAAAAATCACTTGTATACATACTTAGATTTCCTGAATTGTATAATTTTTTTTAGAGTTATAAAGAAATAATATAAATTAAAATGAGTTTTTGTTTTTTTTTTAATTTGAAGCATTTTAACTAACTACAAATGGAGTTGAGTTCTTATAAATTAATAACAAACGTAATTGTTGATTTTGAAAGTGGCCTAACTCCATTTGTGGTAAAAAAACACATATTATTCATTTAATAATTGGGGATATTTTAATAGTAATTATAAATTTAACTCCCTTAGAAACACTTAATCAATGTGCCACATTGATATCTTGGTGCATAACTTTCTAGGGGCTTACAAAACTGTCTAAAATCAGTTATTTGGGAATAACACTGGTGTTATCAGTTTGAAGATAAAATAGGTTTTATAAATCTTAAAGCTGATAAAATTTTGAACAAATTCGTGTTTTTAAAAATGATGTATCATAAATAGTTATTGAAATAGAGCCCGCGAAAAAATCATTTAGCGACGTCGATAAAGCTTTGCACCCAATGTCGAAATCTCGAAAAATGTTTGAGTTATAAGCACTCTGTCTGACGACTGGACTTTAATTATTATATTACATTTATATTACGTCTAGTTATAAGTGGCATGTTCAAAGATGACTTATATTATAATTTTTGACAAAATATTTTATCCTGATTTTTATATACTTAATAAAACGCTAAACGCTTATAAATAGAAATTGAATATTTCTATTATCACGAAAAGAGGAATATATTTTCTAATATATAAAAGATTCATATTATAAAGATAGGTACATAAAATCATATTCTAAATTTACTTTATAGCCTCAAAGTTTACACGGAAGAGATTTAGTTAGTAAAAGAAGGACGGTTAAAAGTAACGTAAAGAAATTTTTTACCCAAGTGGGAAGTTTATCCGAGGTATGAATCTCTTTTATAAAGAAAATAATATTTTTCGAAAGTTATAACTGTACTAAGTTAATAAAAAGTATGTAAAACTCTAGAAGAGTTACAAATAAGGCAGAAAATATTCGAGTATAATGATTAAAAAATTTCTTCAAAAGGTTATCGTGTAATTTTGTTTCTTACGGATAATTTTTAATTTATCTTGAATGTTCTAAGTAGGCTTTGATTTTAATTATTCTCTTTATTATTGCCATAAACACTTATTTGTTAACTTGTTATTTGTAACTAGAATAAAATATTTTTTTAAATAATTGAAGAGGAAAAACATGTTTTTGAAACATGTCATTTTTTAATTCAATAAATATGAATACAAACATCCATAATTATGAGAATATAACAAATTAAAACAAACAAAAAATCAATAAATAATTAATCGATATAATTGTTAATAATATATAATGTAACTAATTAATTAAGAAATAAATTATAATTGACAAAACATTTCGCATTATTTTTACAACCGTTTAATTCTACCCTGTAATTAAATTAACATTTTACAATCCTTCAACTAATTGGATATTTTTTTGATGTAAATGTTTTTAATTTTTCGTGTAATGAAATAATAAATATTGAATATTTAACGCTTCAAAACACGCTATGTTACAGTTTTATTGTTGAAAACATTATTAATTAAAACAAATATTGGCAACATAGCACCCGTTAATTTCTTTTAGCTATATTCAACTTATTACTCATGTAGATAATTGTAAAAATGAAAATATTAAACACTGTGTCCATCTGCATACAAGAAAATACAAATAACACTTAAAAATTATTTAATTAAAAAGGTGTTTAATTTTTAATTTGTTGTTTTAATTTGTAAAAATTATAGATTTTTTGCTACCTTATAGTAGGTACTAAAACATATTCTTCGTTTTTATTTTAATTATCATACATTTCATAGACATTCAGCTTCCAAAGCAATAAGAATATTAGTTCAATAACATACAATGAATGTTTGTATTTATTATGGTGTTTTTTCTAATTTTTTCTCGGTCTCATTGACCTATCTTTTAACTTTGGATCTATAAAAAATTCTTCCAAAATTTCAAACTCGTAGATCAAACCTGTGAACTGCGCTAACCGAGTCTTTTTCCCATTTGATTTACATGGGAAAAATGACTATTTTACTTAGGCGTGAATAGTTTTAATAGAAAATTAAGTGCTCAATTAATAAATCCAGTTATTTTAAAGATATTTTTATTTAAACATTATCATAAAAATTGGTTTTTACTTGTTATGATAATGTTTTAAACGGACATATCTCTAGAAATCTATTAATAAATCACTAAGGATCTTTTTGTAAGAAATTAAATTCTCTACAAAATATTCCTGTGAGAAATTAAAAAAACATTTTTTTCAACGCGCTATTCACGCGCAAGTAAAACAATCATTTTTTCCCTGTTAATTAAATGGAAAAAAACTCGGTTTTGCGAGACTGAAATTTTGGAAGCATTTTCTTTAGATCAAAATCTAAAATATTGGGTAATGGGACCGAGAAGAAATAACAAAAGGAAAAAAAACACCCCAATATTTAAATAATACATTTATCTGATTGTAAGTATGAAAACCAATTTAAAATAAAATTAATTTGTGAAATAGATTTAATAGTTTGAGTTTCTGAATAACGTACATACAATTTATAAGATTCTAAAAAAAAAGAAAATAATACGTACTTCACGCAGAAGATATAGTTTTTGTCGTTTTTAATTTGACTTTTTATAGTAAGATTTTGTAAACAGATTGTCCATTATTATATATGTACGTTCATTAATCTTGAATTGTACTTCCTATACTTTTTCAGAAGATCATTACAAGATTTTGTTTAGAAACAAAAACACCGATTCAGCGAACTCGAGATTACACATATATACACATATGTTCACACACATACACATATAGATACAGGTTCGCTTGTCGAGTAAAGATCCCCTAAATGAATCTCGGTTTCTCATCAAAACAACAATGAAGCGAGAAGTGTATGAAAAACAAATATCACTTGAACTGTTCTCGAGTGATTCACATAAGGAGAAACAACGAGACGCAAAGAAAATATCGTCAAAGTGTTCTAGACCCCGTATCTGTTGCAGAACAACTGACATATTTTTGTATCTGAAAATTAATTCTGAACGCTCTATTAATATTTTCAAATATATATGTAAAGTTGAACTTATTTCTTTTGATATATTCCAATACTAGAATTTCATTGCGGCATCATTTTTGTGTATTTGAAGTGGACGCAATAAGTTGCTCAAAAAAACATCTGCCAAGTAAATGCACAGTGCTTCTCCGTGCTAAATTCAATTAATTATTCAGCAATTTAAATAAAAACCGATAGTGTTTATACAATTGCCTGGAATTGATTAACCATTTAATTTTTATACAATTTTACTAAAAAATATTAGTTCGAAATTTTTCTTAACACGCACCTACATAAATCTAAAACGCAAATGTCAAAATGACATTTGAAACGTCAAAATGATATTTAAAACGCCAAAATGACATTTAATATATCCAAGCAAATATCAATTTAGAAAAACAAAACACGAATTTTAAAAATAAATTGAGATAAATCTTTGTAAGGGAATATTTTACAACAAACGTTGTAGACCCATATTATAGGAAATTTAATGCTCTACAAAAAATATTCTATAAAATTTTCACGTAACATGTGTCGTTTTTGAGATATCTTGAAAAAATTAATATTTTGGGGTGTCACCCCTCCCTCTTACATACGATTTTGATAGCAATAACGCTAATACTGAAAAATACGTTAGTTAATTACCTATGAAACTGACTCATTTTGGTTGCTCT
The DNA here is from genome assembly GCA_961205875.1 of Sialis fuliginosa. NCBI lineage: Eukaryota > Metazoa > Arthropoda > Insecta > Megaloptera > Sialidae > Sialis > Sialis fuliginosa. The sequence goes on along the minus strand of OY540809.1, from coordinate 27,608,458 downwards.
AGTTTACTTTAGAAGTTATGAGATAATCTTTGTTTGTAAGTACTACTCTGAAGGAAGTTTTTAAACACCTGTACCTCAGAGGGTGTTGAAGATAGACCCCACCTTCCCGTACAATTTTTTACTCGCAATGAGTCAAGGAATCAGCTCTTAAAATATCTGTATCCCAAACCGGACCAGCCTGTATATATGTATATACTTAAAAACATATTTAGTACAGCTGTATTTTATAATAGAACTGATGGTGCGGTTCACATTATGGACAATAATAGACATTCACAGTGTAGAAGGTCTACTGTATTTTTTGCGTTGTCTCTCTCTACATATATATTTATGAAAAAAATTATATATACTCGTATACTTCTGTATTTAGTTATTCATACAAAATGTATTAATTTATGTTGAAAAATTTGCTAAAAAAATGTTTTTTAATTTTTTTTTCAAAACTGCTCTATGGATTCTTTAAATTTTTATAGAAAAACACTCGGAACACATCCAAGAATCACCCCAATGAAAAAAATTTCGGCTGCAAAAGCATTTTATTTAGTCATCATTTGAACACCGTGTATTTCAATAAAATTAGAAATCCTGAAACAATAGTATACGAAATATTACATTCTATTATGCAACTAAAAATATTTCAATGAAAATACATCCCGGGAGTATGGAAAAATGAAGAAATTTCTAGATGTTTCAGTAGAGGATATATTTTGCGGATTACATGATCGCATGTCCACCTAAATCTCCAAGCAGAAGGCAAGTTTAGACAAGCTCCAGGGTCTTGTTCGATATTTGCTCTACGCTTTGACTCCTTGTTTCGCTTTGGTGTATACATACATATAGTATTATTTTCAGTTTAGATAACTACAAGACTTCATATGTGTTTTTTTTAGCTAATACTTCATACTTTCATATAATTAAGTTCTTGTAGTTAATTACATTTAAATTAAAATTTTTGTTTTGTTTTTGCTTCATGGTTTTAGGTCATTATATGTCAATAAAATCGTTATATGTGCTATAACATTATTTATTATTATAAACGTTTCGTCATATTTCAGACTTCTTCGGTATATAATAAAAACAATCTACCTTTTGACAACAATAATACTTTTTTCTTTGTTGATGTAATTTCTCGTTTATTTCATTGATTCTTCTTTTATCCTCTGAAGAATTTGTGTATGTAGAATTTAAGAAAATGACCATTTTTGATTTTATTTTGTTTTGCTTCTAGGTTTTAGGTCATTATATGTCAATAAAATCGTTATATGTGATATAACATTAATTATTATTATAAACGTTTCGTCATATTTCAGACTTCTTCGGTATATAATAAAAACAATCTACCTTTTGACAACAATAATACTTTTTTCAATTATTGTTGTCAAAAGGTAGATTGTTTTTATTATACCGGGTGGTCTATTTAAATTGAGACATGTAAATATTTCAAAAACTAAAGAATTTCAGAGAAAATGTTTGGTACAAAAGTTGCAGGGTTAGGAGGGGGAAAACTAATGAATGTAAGAAAATTGAACTTGAGTGTATGTTTTAAGGTCATTTTGAGGTCAACTTCATTTTTTTAAATGGAAATATATATATAGTTTTGCATATTCGTATTCTACAACAAAAAAGAAATAACTTTTGTCTAAAAAGTTTTTTCGAAAACCTTCCTGTTGAAACCACATTCTTCTTTTTTCTTCATCAGTTAGCTTATGTAGTTCATATAGCGCTTGATCCAAAAAGTTTCGATATTTTACACCATTCAAGTTTCCATAACAATAATTTATTTGGAAAGGCTTTCAGTTTTCCAGTTTGGCTAGGCTTTCGAATTATTTTGAAATATTTAATTATTATCATGTTGAAAAATGTATTGAAGTTGATGGTTATCACTTCGAATATTTATTATTTACATTAATAAAACATTTTAAATTTCCATTATTTTTTGTTTCATTTTTTCTAGAAGATTAATTTCAGATATTTTTAACAAAAAAAAATATATATTTTTTTAAATTAAAATTGGGATTTAAAAAAAAACTTTTTAGACAAAAGTTATTTCCTTTTTGTTGTAGAATACGAATATGTAATAATATATATATATATTTCCATTTAAAAAAATGAAGTTGACCTTAAAACATATACTCAAGTTCGAATTTTTTACATTCATTAGTTTTCCCTCTCCTAACCCTGCATCTTTTGTACCAAACATTTTCTCTAAAAATTCTTGGTTTTTAAAATATTTACTTGTCTCAATTTAAATAGACCACCCGGTATACCTACCGAAGAAATATGGCGAAACGTTTATAATAACAAAATAATGTTATATCACATATAACGATTTTATTGACATATAATGACCTAAAACCTCGAAGCAAAACAAAATAAAATCAAAAAGGTCATTTTCTTAAATTCTACATTAAAATTTTTGTTTATAAAGCAATTCAAATAATTATTATAAATTAGCTGTTAGTTGCGACTTCGTCCGTGTGGAATTTGTATGTATTTTTTTTATCTAATCAATTTTTCGGAATACAAAGTAGCCTTTATCCTTTATCAGGATGCAAGATATCTGCCAAATTTCATCAAGATCGGTTCAGTGATATAGCCGTGAAAAGGTAACAAACAAACAGACAGAATTCTAATTTATAATATTAGTATGGATGCTTTGAAAATGTCATATAATTTTTTTTGTGGAACTAACCACTCATAAAAAAATTAAGTTGATTATAAGTCATATGTATACATTGAAAAAGGAAGGTTTCAAGCTTAAAAATTATCTTTTTAAAAAAAAATTTAAAGCTTAAAACATTAAGCTTTTCCTAGCAATAATGTAATCTTATATTTTTTAATGAGTCTAGTTTATATAAATTAATAATGATGTTTAAGCACAAATAATATAATCAATACAATACTATAATATAATAACATAAGGAGACTTAGCATCCCTTTCAACATAAACTACATACTATAATTCAATAGCTCATTAACTAAAAGGTTAATATTAATAAAACGCTATTGCAGATGTATTTAAACGTAGTGATTCATATAACCATCAAAGAAAACAGCTAGGCGCGTACGTGCTAGAAGACGCTGTGCGCAGTTAAAACGGTAGCTTCTAATGGGGTAGGTTTATTACCCCATAAACTGTCCATAAATAAAATAACTCACAAGTGTTTCTGATAATACAGTAGAGTTTATGTTGTAATCACAATTGAAGATGAAAAATAACAAGATAAGTGATGTTGCCAGTGGCGTATGTACAAAATACATTGTTTATATTTTTTTAAATTATAGAAACTAATACACACATTTAATTAAAACCTTCCTATACCCGCGCCAAATAGAATAACACATATACCCGCGCACGGTATCTGGGACCGAAAGTTCTAGAGCCTGTTTTTTTTATTTTTATTTATGACAGCCTTAGTAAAATTAATGTTTATTAGTAGTAAAGGATGTGTTGAAATAAATAAACCAAAGTTATAGAAAATATTTGCTTTAATTAGTAAGTAACAGTCTTTTATTATAGCCTCTGAAAAAAGGTACTTTTTCTTACGAGCTACAAAAAACTTAAACAAAAATATATTTTTATCTTAAATCAAACTAAAAATAACTCTAAAATCTAACTGATAATAACTAATAAAACTAACTACTTCTCCACCGACGTCTCACTATAGCAGTCGGAGCATACCATAATTGCATGTTCCAAGCAAAAAAATTTCTTACAAGTACAGTTGTAACGCGTCTTACGGTTTTTTTTTGAGCAACAATAATAACAACGACCTATTTTGTTGTTATTAGCCGATAATGAAGACTCTGGACCATCTAATTTACATATTTCAGCAAGTCTTTGTCTTATCATTCTTGGCAAACACCTCAACACAATGTTCCACCTCACTGTCGTGTTCGTCTTCGTAATTGGAATCCGAATCATCTTCCTCCAACATTAATCTAATTCGTTCTTCATCCATTTCGAAGTAAAAATATAACTAAAAGTAACAAACAATTACATAGTATGACATAAATACAACAATTATTAAAATAAACGCATATTATAACAAAAATAAAAAAATATTACTTACTCAAAATTGTAACACCTATACCCGCGTCGCGGTCGGTCTCACAGACCAATTGGTGTCGTTTACTGGCACAAGCCCTTTTCGCACGAACGTTCGCGCCGCACTAAATTGAAGATCGCAACGAATCATGCAACTACCAGTAAGCTCATTGTTTTAGCGTTCTCCATTATTGATAAAAAAACGAAAATGTAATCTGTCGGTCTGGCAGACCAATACACGGGTATAGGAAGGTTAAGAGTAATCGAGAACTCGTTTAGCAAATGTTCGTTCACGAAAGGCTTATATTTAATGAAAATATTTATATTTATGATTGTAGATGGACTTACACCTACAAACATGTATGTACTTATTATTTTTATTTTTACGGGAAATAGATAAATACAATTTTTGTTAAAAATTTTAATTTATCGTAATCGGTTTAAAAATCGAGATGCGTATTAAGAAAACCTTGGATATAATTTAATCAATTTAAAAAATAGTCCAGATGCGAATTAAGTGATATTTTAGGCCCCTACTGTTAAAATATCATATTCACATAAACTATAAGGAAACAATAAATAACACAGCTACACAAAAAAGAGTGCGGAGCAAAAAAAGCGACCTACACATATATAGCATTGTAGTATTGGTCGAGTATAGTCGAAATCCAAATTTTTGGAATTTTTTGTTTACCAGTTTTTTTTAAATTTGAGTTGGGTTAAATTGAATTTTTCTAAGTTGGCTAAGCCCATAATTCAAGCTCAAATATAAAAAAAACTGGTAAGCAGAAAATTCCAATAATTTGGATTTCGACTATGCTCGACCAATACTACAATGCTATATAGGTCGCTTTTTTGGTATCGCACACTTTTTTCTGGATTTTTTTACCTTATCCCAAAATTCGAGCTCAAATACAAAAAAACTAGTAAGCAAAAAATTCCAAAAATTTGGATTTAGACTATGCTCGACCAATACTACAAACTACAATACATATAGGTCGCTTTTTGGCTCCGCACTTTTTTTTGATTTTAGCTGTGAAATTAGTATTCTAGTATTGATAGTCATACTATGTTAGAAAGTTGGTTGTGTAGACCTCAAGGGTTGCACCTCACTGCTTGTTTTATTTATTTATTGGCATGTAACACATTGTACTTCTTGTGTTTTGTTTAGATTTATCTTCACAATTCCTGTCAAATCTTAGACATTTACATACAAACATACTTCTACAGTAGCTCAAAAGATTAAGTTGGGATGCTTTTATTTAATAAAATATGTCTGCATTTTGCATCTGAGCCAACGGAGTAATTCTTAGAATTTAGAAAATGTTTATCATACAAAAAGTTTCCAAAGCAGAATTGATTGCTTTTGATTTATATGAAAAGACTATGCAATTTGTTCGCGTTTCTGTTCAGATATTTAATCAGAAGAACATTTATCATAAGATGTTTAATAAATATTTAAAAGTGGTCCAAGCAAAAAATGGAAAAAGATGAGAGTTCCACTATAAAAAAATTATAAAAAACAATTGTACTGTCGAGTGAATATAAAAAAATTAATAGTAAAATATTCTTTAGACTCTATTATATTTATCACAAATGTTTTAATTCTTTTCATGATTTTATATTTTTAAAGAAATTATTGATTAACAACAGATTCGATAAGTAATGTATTGTAATTTTTGTGGTTTCTTGTTGTTTACAATAATCTAAGGTTCCAGGAAATCAGTCCTAGTTGTCTGTGTATGAGTTGATTTCATGTTATCAGCGTAATAGCTTCGGCAATATTCTGAAACTAGTGATTGGGGTTTCAAACTTATATGACAGTTCTCTTGGAGTTTTTGACAGATAGTTGCATGCGCGGTAAGTTGGTTTTTAGCGTTTTTCTTCAAGGTTAGTAAATAAACTTTAGTAAATATAATTTACATACCTTGGTTTTTACTTAATGTGCATGTACTTATCTATCAAAAACTCCAAAAGAACTGTCATATATGTTTTATGCCCCATTTGAAAATGCTTGCAAGCTAGTCTGTAATAACGGGCATAATTTTCGAGTAGTTAAAAAATATTATTATTTATTGAATATCACTTAAACTAAAAATATGTACACCTTAACCACAATAAACGTGTTTCGACTTTACAAGAAGTCCTCGGTTCCAGACTGATACAGTCTTAGTCAAACCTTATTTCTCCAGCGTAGCTCATCATATGACTACATTAAATCACACAACAGATATAAGTAATATAAAACTAATTAAAACATGTAGTAATAATAATCAATTGGACGCAGCAGAAAACTTAGAAATCTTGTGATATAAGAGTAGGATTTTTAATAGTGGTACCGGACCTATCCTAGCTTCAGTCCTTCCAGAATTCCAGACCTTGCAGTTGATTGGTCAGAATCATTGAAGCGAGATAAACCCTTTTAGTATACATATAAGGTTTGATCAAAACTGTATCAGTCTGGACCTGTTAAGCTCCTTCTTTTGAAGTCGAAACACGTGTCGAGTGATATAGTGTTATTGTGGTTAAGGTGTATATATTTTTAGTTTAAGTGACTAAAAAACCACAGTTTCTCTGTTTTTCCAGTAATTTATTTAATATCTATATTTAACTTAAATTGCCCTAAATATAAAACGATACTCAACATTTAAAACTAGTCATTTTTTTATAAATTCCAATCAAATTTTATTGTTTGTTGCAATAGAAAATGAGCATTAACTCAAAATGTTTATTTTGTTTTTTTTATCCACATTGCAAGTTTTTCGCTACTATAAAGTAAAAAAATCGTCCGTCACTGTAGTCGAAAGACAATACTTCAGTATTAACGGTGATCTCGGCCATTACCCGACTAATAACAGGGGTATGCGTTCGGGAAACAGGCAATGCGACTCCGAGGCGTCATTGGCGGTGTTGTGTGCGCATTATATCGCTAAAAACATGTGTTGAATATTTATGCAGCATTTAACAGTGTGTCACGTCCAGGATGTAAGTCTCGCCCGCCAGAGGCGCTCACTGCTCACCACGTTTGGCCACAGCTAACCCTTTGCACTCGCTGTCGTGATAAATTGGGTTTTGTTTGGATAACGCTTTCGTTTCGATGCCAAATATATAGATGTAGTTTTATTTGAATGTTAAATATTTGTAGATTATCGTGTCAATGATGCTATATCTGAATTTTTTATGAACGTTTTTTTCTCGTGAACAGGGCCATAACTACCACCGGGGCAGCCGGGGTTTCCGAAAATGGAAGGTATTTTTTTACGAAATCGGATTAAAAAAGTTTTGAGTAAACCTAATTTTGATTTAACACGGAAAAAAATTTCAAAAAACAAAAACTCAAAAAAAAAAATTGTTTAATACATAGAACTATCTTTAGCGCCATCTCATAGTACATAAAAAGATTTACAAAAAAAGAATGTCCCTCTACCATTTGTTGCTCACAAGATATCAACGAATCAATTCTTATTTTTAAATGTGTTTTTTAGCCGTTTTGATTTGGAACTTGTCACACCTACATATTTATACTCATAAGGAATATATTTCCCCAAAATTTTTATTTAATCGATTTTATTGGTCGTTGTAAATAGGTTCTTGCAATCCGGCCACTAGAATTGGAGATATTTAAAAAAAATCGTACTCGAAAATCCGTAAAAATGGTCGTTTTTCAACAAGGTACAAAAAATTTCGCTGATATGACTGCACTATAAATCGAGTTTTATGCAGCTCGATAAAAGAAATTATTGTTTGTTTTTTCAAAAAATTTATTTACTGGTGTAATTTTCATTGTTTACAAAAAATATCAATAATTAAAATTTGAAAGCATTCATATGTTTATTGAAATACTTATTTTTTCGAAAATAGTCACATACTGCAAAATTGTTCAAAAACTTTTTTATAAAGGGGGCCCCTCGATCACCTGCTGCCCCGGGACCCCGAACCTCTAGTTACGGCCCTGCGCGTGAATGATTTTCAGATATTATAAATTAATTAGTAATCTTTAGCATACAGTTGTATTAACAATAACCTCCTACCTAGTAAATATTTCGAGAAAAATGCATGACGTCACATAAGTAAATAAAATAAATGTATTGTAGTGAAAATTAATTAATCTAAATGATTTTTCTTCATAAGCTGCATCCAATATAATTGTGGACGAAGTAACAACTACATTAAATGCTATTGGACCGCTAAGGGTTAACAACGTGTCACGTCTGGGATGTAAGTCTCTGCCGCCGCCGCTAGAGGCGCTGCTCGCGACCACCTAATGGCGCGTCCCATGGTGAGAGTTTTTGTTCCGCGCACGCAAATCGGCATCAATGGATGCGAATCGATAGTCTCTTTATCTCCTCTTCTAGTTAAATCATACACATGGCGGTATGTGTGGGTGGGTATGATTGCACTTCTGTGCTCCTGATAGAATTAATAACATGCATGCAGTGAAAGGTTATATTTGAATAGTAATGTTTAAGATAGGTAAATAAAATAATTAGAAAACACGGGGTAGAATGCATTCAGTTGTAAAATTTTTTTTCAGAGTAGTACGTTTTTTTACGAGGCTTATATAAATCTTATAAGGTACTGGCACCAGTCTTGGTAAGGACCCCAATAATGGCAAATGTTTAATTAAATGTACTGAATTAGAAATATGTATTGATATTTGATTACTACCATTTCTGAATATTAATCTATATACATTTAACTATCTTACAGCGTGATTTGATGACAATCGGCCAATAGGTGTCAAAATGGTCAACATTATACTAATTATTAGTATAGTTTATTTATTAATTATTATATTATCATAGAAACTGCTTTACATCGTTTCAAATTTGACGATTCTTTCTTTTATACCTTTTGTGTCGTAATACTTATCATTTTTTTTATCATTAGCAAGTGTCCATCACTGCGTGTTCATTACTGGTTTTACTTTGCCATTATTAGAGAAAAAACATGAACAAAATAAAAGGCTATAATTTAAAAACAAACTATATTTGCGGATTAAATAAAGAGTTACTTGTTTTATTAGTAACATTAGTTCATGAGAATTACAAAAAACAAGCTCATCAATAAAAAAAAAAAAAAACTTGCTTTTATAGCGACCATAACTTGTGCCTTTACCTTATATAAAATTTCACTCTTCTTCGTTTTGTCGTTCTTTTTTTATTAGAGCGTCTTTAGACACATCATCGTGTAAATATAATGGATTTAGGAAAAGTAAAAAAATATATTTTCATTAAAATATATACATATTATATAATTTCATTAACGATGGAACTAATAATTAATTTTTTAGATTTGTTTATGATTTTTTTTATTGAATTTTTTTTAAGGCAATTTCATAAGACTGTCTAAATAATAAATCCTTATCTTTCATAATTTTGTTTTTATCTCTCAAAATACACCGATGTCTACAGAAATTTAATACATCATTATTATTATACCGAGTATTCAAATTAACACAGATTTTTATTTCAAAAATTAAGCTGATTAAAAAAAAAACTTTTCAGACAAAAGTTAGTCACAATTATTTTGCAGGGCAATATCATAATATTATTTGTTAATTGTTATTTGTTACTGTTTTGATGGTTTGTTAATGGTAACTATGATTTTTTAAATATTAATTCGATGTTTTTCCTTTTTGCCAAGCAAAAAAAAAATAATTTATGAATGGGGTAAAAAAGCTTTAACAAAAATTTTTTTATTTTGCTTGTGATTTAAAACAACATTTTCTCTGTCATGTCATTCTTTTAATCTTAATTAATATAACACTAAAAATCCAAAATTAAGATAATATTTCAAGTACAGTTTGAAAAACGAACCTGAGGTTTTTTGATTTACTAAAAACATTATAAAATACGGCCAGAAAGAAACAAGTATATACAACCAGAAGCTAAAAGAAAAGAAAAATATGCACACGTTAATTATTTATTAAAACACCGGCTAAAAATATTTCCCATAACTTTAAAATAAAATAGTCTAACTGAATAATTTATATCATAACACATCACCAACGCCGAACTGAGAAGATCACGTATCAAACAAATTTCATGAAACAACGGATGGGGTTAGTATCAAGAGGGTAGGAAAGAGGCTTGAGAATATTTAGAAGTATGAATGTTACGTGGATCGGGTATTTGTTTCGAAAAGAAATATGTTTATAAAACACATTCGTTTTGTAACTTGTGTAAAATTCTCAGATCTTGGGAACGAGGATTTGTGAAATCACAGGCAACATGTATATTTAGATAAGCTCTGACGCGATGACGTCATACGAAATCATTTCTTATTTACGAAAAAAGTCATATTTTATTCGCAAGAGGACGAAAAGATTTCTTGTGTGTATTTTTTGTATTTATGTTATTTACGAATTACAGTATACTAGTACAACTATGTGAAGAGGTTGTTGTTGTTTTAGAATTATGTATAATATACAGTGCATTTTGGGATGATTTTTTTAATAAGAAAAAGGGCATAGGAGGATAAACATATAATTTATTCAGATTTTTCGAAGGGTTAGATCAAAGTTTAAAAGTTATCACTTTTAATCAATTCAACCATCAAAGAATATTGGAAAAAACATTTTTTTTTGTTCCATTTTCTATTTTTAATGTAAAAATATTAATACTAATTTTAATGAAGTATTAACTTTTTTATTAGTACATTTAAAACTAAATTATTGATGTTATGATAGTTATTGACAATTTTATTGACAAAATCAAATTGAATAAAAAAAAAAAAAACTTTCTCAATTAGATATCAACACTAGTCTTCATCATTTGGTATATAATTGAAAAAGTTTTTTTTTTTATTCAATTTGATTCAGCCGTAATAAGGTAACAAACAGACACACTTTTGCATTTATAATATTAGTAGGGGTGTACCGGAAATGAAATTTTAAATTCCGCCCGAAACCGAAATCGCCGGAATTCTCAAAAAAATTCCGCCCGGAGTCGGATTTTTTTTCTCTGAAAATTATATTTTAATTAATAATAATAATAAAAACAATATAGGTATGCTTTTTAATAAAAACAAATTAATTGTTTAAACGTCAAACATTTATTCGAAAAAAGTAATCGCGCAAGCTTTCGATTCACAGAATCATCGTCAGGCTATTATTAAAGATCAAAATGTGAGAACGAAGTCGTTATCTCAACAATATTCATGTATGTAGGCTTTTTACATAATTAAGAAAAAAATTTCAAGTAAAAAAATTCATACAAACATGTGTCCGGAAACTCTTCGTGAGGGAGCTACAGACAGGTAGTATTACACGTGTTATCGATTTCCAGTATTAACCAATGATTATTTAGACCAAGGATGTATGGGGCCAGTCCGGCTAGTGGGCTCTTTGAGTTATGTATATCTAGTTTTTTTATTCTTTATTTTTTTCCTAAAAAAATCAGTTTTCCTCCATATGGCCATCCGCCGCCCCTTCTGAACTGGCACCTCAAGCAGTTCCCCAGTTGCCCTCCCTAAAGTCAGCATTGCTGTTATGTATATTAACAAAATAAGCAACGAATTTGAATAAATGTTAAATAAATTTTAAACATCAACCATTCTTTTTTCCAAAGCTTACTTGACTTAAATTTAATATTGCACTCGAGTTATTGTAGTTTTACAAAAATATTTTAATTTTCCATGGCAATTGTGATTTTTATTCAATAATGAATAAAATGCGTTGTATCTTTGTTATGAGTGTTTTATTATTGAAAATACGAAGAGCTTTGCAATCATTTTTTATAGAAAATTTGTTCTCTGATTTCAAAATTTTCACTCGATTTTCCTTTTTATAATCGGTTTTATACGATTATTGTAATTATTTTTATTAAAATCTTTGTTTAACAAATTTTCAAGGCTCAAAATTACGAATATGTAGAGATCACAAAAATTATCACCACTAAATTAAATGAAACTAACAAAAATTATACGAGGCACGTGACAAATATTTAATTTGGTATATATTCAGTGACTTGAAGTCATACTAATAGTTATATTGCGGATAGCTGACAATAGCTTCCGGACCCCAGTTTAAAAAACGCTGATGTAGTAGATTGATTGTATCCATTCACAAATACTCACAATAGAATCGTATTTGTGATAAATGCACATTGAAATGACCCCAGCGTCTGAATATCCGAATCTGTTGATAAAGTTAAAAATAAATATAAATACTTAAAGTTTAGAACCGTACGACAAATAGAGGTTAATAAGTGCCTTTCAAGAAGGTATTCTGTCAATATTCCATCTTAAGATTAATTTTTTAAAATTATAAAACTTTGTTACGTGGGCAAAAATATAAACACAATATTGGAACGTAAACAAAAAAGTTAGCAAAGTTAATGGGAAAGTCATCGAGAATTCCTAGAAATTCGTGAACATCTTTCACACCAGTTAAGAAGAAAAACAAAATCGCATTGAGTTTGTATATATTTAACAGAATTAGTAAAACCTTTTCGAGATTTTAATGAAGTTTTCATCATACCAGTCAGAATTAATTAAATGATTTTCTTCATTTTGATTAACGAAACTCTAAGAAGCTTGATTAGTCAAGCTTAAATGATCACAGACAAAGGAATTTTGTTGACGCAGACATTTTGAAAGACGCAATCCAGATTTACAAGTGTTCTTGTAACATTTAGCAAAATTACAAAGATATGTTGTTGTGTCGAATAAACAGTGGTGGATTAACATAATGGCAAAAGGGGCAGCTGTTTTAGTAGTTATTTTAGAGCGGTTTCAACTACAACTTCCGTCAAACTTGTTAGTCAGGGTTTGGGTTAAATATATCATATAAAGCTTTCACAGTAATTTCAAAATTACTGTTCTCAAGACAAACGTTTTTATTTTATTTATTTTATTCAAATAGGAATAATTATGTATTTATTATTGTTACATTATATTGGAGGCAACTAATGGTAACTTTTGATGAGAAAAATCAAAACAAATTAATCTGATCTTATAATAGGTTTTAATACACCCCTGTTATTGGATAAAATAATGACTGAATGAAAAACACGTATTTAAATCTCGATAATTAAATTTTATAGTCTAATCTAATCTACATTTTAAATTGATTTTTATAGGTCGTATATTTTATAGTGCACTGTCTTTGAAAATAGTGATCTTAACAAACTTTACGTCTACGATAAATTCTTTACTTCGTCTAAACAAAATTTCATTAATTATTATAAAAGTTAAATTAGTTAATTAAAATTAATATCAGAATTCACAAGGTCAAATTACGACATTCAATTTCTGAAATACAGTGTTTAGATTTATAAATCAATGCTATACAAATTGTAAATTAAGATAAACTTTTTTAAATAGTATACTACCAAAAAAATATCTGCTTAGCCGGAAACGGATGTTTACTCTTATCAATTTTTGATTTTTAGAATTGCCTATTTTACTAAAAAAAATGTATTATATAAAAATTGCCGAGCGTATAATTATCTAATTTATGTCTTATTCATTTATTCCAGAATTTATGATTTAGCCAGAAATATTTTTTTTACATAAATAATTAGAATCACCCACACTGTTCACTCTCAGTATTACGTATAAGAAAGTCCCATGGTACCTATGGCAAACACTCTTCAATTTCTGTAATACGTATAAGAAAGTCCCGCGATACTCATGGCAGATATTTCTTCTTTGTTATGAACCATTTAAAATATAATTTAAATTATTTTAAATTTTTTTTTAAATGAGTATCCGGTTGAAAGATCGTTTTCAAAAATAGGTTTCTTCCTAAACAAAAATTAATCTTAAATATAAAAATTCTACGATTTGTTGTATTTGAGTTACATCATCTACAGACAGACCGACAGACATATACACATTATGGCAAAAATAGTCAGAATGAATTCAGGGAAGGTTAAAATAGATAATTCCATCAAAATACGGTTTTCGAAAAAATAGGCTTTACTATACTTACTTATACTATGTATTTCATATAGTATAAGAAAGTACAAAAATACTTGTGAGCTAACGTTAGTAATTTCTTCTACAACTTTGACAAAAAAACCTTTATTTTAGTACGTAAATAGAAAAAAAATACTTACGAACATGGAAAACATATGGTCGAACATCTACACAATAACAAAAATATATATTATACATTCAACAACTTTTGAATACAGTTCTTTTTAAACTACAGCAATATATGTAATAGTTTCAAACTATCCCGACGTAAATGATGTATTTGTCCGGTCAAGCTGATATACAGGTAATAACTGTCGCTGTATGAATAGCAGTCATTCGTTGAGCGGAGTCGAGTTTTATACATTTATATAAAGAGCGTTATCATAATTGAAATTGTTTATAGTTATACCTCTATGTAATTATTTTATTTGATTTTTAAACGTGGTCAACTGGAAAAGTTACATTGCATAGCTTTTTAAATTTATTTTTTATTATTGTGAATGTAGGTTCATTTATTTATTTTATTTAGTTTATTTATTTTTTTTTGATTAATAATTGAAATATTTCTTTTCTATAAAAGTTCACATACTATCAACTATTGTTGTAGCATTTTTGAAAGTAAATCCCACAATTAACATTTAGAGTAATGTCGGTATATATGGAACACCATTCATGTTTTAGGTATGAAAACTATGATAATATTATTTAAAATCAGCCCTTATCATTTCATTGGACAGAGAATTTAATCTTTTAACGAGATCGAACAGGCAAAATAGAATTCTTAAATGAAAACAAAATAAAAATAAAAAATCTAAAACAATCGAAAATCAGCGTCTTAAAAAATGTGCGTGTAATATGGACCAGCGTGGTCCATATTACACGCTTGTTACTATAATACAAGATTATCTATATTAGGTGTTTAAAGCATTTGGTTTTTAAATTTATTTTGTTGTTTTTATTTCTGTATATGATTATATTATATTATATTCTTTATATGTACGCGGACAGAATCTCCGTAATAGGCACCCCATTAAGTGGGCACCATCATGTAGATTTGTATTAAAAAAAGTATTTTTGCGGAAGTGGATAGTTGTGAAGTAGTGGACGTTTAGTATACTTTTCACACTATTTGCCTTTAATACACTTCATAGTCGTACTCCATAATACCCGCAACCACGTGTATTTAAAAAAGAAATTGTAATTGCCGAGCCAACAATAATTACGTGGATTAAAAGCACTATTCATACGGCCAAACCCTATACCTGCATTTTTAAACAGCAATATAAACAATTTAATACAATAAAAATTTAAACAAACTTATCTTAACATAAATAATTAAAAATGGAAAATTTCATTAAATTGCCCTCAATCACATACCGGTACTCCAAACACTGCCATGTCAACTGACGCAGTTAGAGGTGTAAGCTTAATTACATATTAATTTTGTGTTTATAAAATTTAAAATAAAGCAACAAAAGGAGGTCTCCAATAAAACTCAATCACTGCGTCTGTATTTGAACAAGGAATCGCAGATTAAAGGTAATATACAATCATTTTTGATTATAAGACACTGACGAGGTACTTTTTTGTGTTTTTCTCGAAACTACTTTTTTCGAACTGGTGGACACTGTATCATGAGAACTAATATACCGATTTTAATATAAATTTATACCGTATCTTCTTTATAATATTATCTACTAAATAGCATATAATTTTTTTCGATTGGATCTCTCATTCATTTTTTATTAAAATTTTTAACTTCAAATTTAAACAAAAAATCGACATTTTTTTCAAATAACTGCAATTTCCATATTTAAAAAAAAATTCCCTATGCTACTCGATAGCTATTACTTTTGTTTATAAGAAAATATTTTATTTTTTTATTTCAGACGATTTTTGACGACGCTACCTACAACCTCCACTGTCGGCGATCATCCTGGAAAAGGTATTTCAGAGAACAGCTTGTATATCCGCATCCGCCATTTTATTATAGTTGTCAAATAATTTTTTTATGTAAATATACATAAATGTATACTCAATTCAGTGATAATAATAAAAAAAAATGTACCTACTTGAGATTAAAGAAATATTTAAATAAAATATATTTTAGTCGGTCGAATATCGAATCACTCTACAGCAGCGGTTCTTAAACTAGTGCCCGCGGGTCCGTGAAACATGTTTAAGTACCTATGGAGCAAAAAAATAAGGTTGTACATTTTTCTTAAAATAACTCCTGCAGGGAGGGGGTCCCTGAAAAATAATTGTTCAAAAGGGGGTCCTAAGACTAGATAAGTTTAAGAACCGCTGCTCTACAGCTTATGCCGAATTCGAATTTTTGTAAAATATACCAAAATGGCCGAAATATTCGGCACATCTCTAATTTATGTTTTATGAATTACTTACTAATAAAACTAAGTTCATGGTTAATAATAATAACAAGAGCAACTTATTTATAAATATTTTCAGTTTATTACATTACCCTGAAAACAGTATTTTTTATTAAATGATATTTGAAAAGTAAAACTGTTCTACTTAATCTAGGTCAGTTGATAAAATTCATAAATATCGGTGACCCTAAAAAGCAAGAACCTCATTTAAAATTTGTATTACACATGATGCAAGTGAGTATCAAATTCGTTAATCCCAAGAATGCAAATCTATACTTGTTTAAGTCAAGTCCTCCCACTAGTTGTTGTATCAAAGGGGTAATTACTAAACTAGAATGACTACGGTATGCCACTTGTTCGTCTTACTGCATCTTGACTTGGCATTTGCATCTCATCTACATCTCCAAAGAAGTACATTTTCCAATCCCCCAGCCCCTATTTCTCTTTCACGCTGTTGATGGCCTGGGATAGAATATGCAGACTAAATCGATAATGAAATTTTAATTTATAATAGTATCGAAGTGCTTGTTTGTGTATAATTATTATTTAAAATGGTTTTATCTAGGAATTACAGAACATGTGCATAAATATGTATAAAGTATTGTATACGGATGCATTATATTATGGTTTAATCCAGTTTATTTTTAATTTTTATTTGTAATGCAGATTGAGTGTTGTTATACGATAATGCTAAACAAATGAATAAAAAGTATGGAATATTGATACTACAGTCTGAAAATGCTCGCAGTGGCACATTCCGTGTTTGTGAGAAATATTTGCACTAAAAATCGAATCTTCTAATTTATTTTTCTAATACTAGCCAATACATGAAATAATAAAGTAGATAGGTATTATAGTGTACCAGGTTGTTTATATTTCCAAAGTAGCTCCTACTTTAGTTTTGAAGACCACATACCTAAAATATTAACTTAAAGCAGTATTGCAGTGTGACGCTTATTTCAGGATTTTTTCGTAACAAAATAAAATATAATCTTTTTAGCCTTGTTATGTTTTTAATTATTTTTTTTGTAAATTTTATTATATTTTGTTTGTGTTTTTTAGGGTGAAAGCAGACTTCTCGCAAAAAGGTGGGTGGGTGGTGTTAAGTACACCTCCACTTGTAGTGATTTGAAATAAAAAAATCAAATATATTTTTATTGTATAGACTAGTCTCTATCGTATTACCTAGAATCAAACATTTTAGATCTGGAGGCAGCGACCAAATTTGGTCATCATAGCAGACCGCAAAATTTGTTAATTGGGGTATAGAGAACTCAGCAAGATGGATCCCATGATTTATATTAATAAAAAACAAAATGGCGGACTTATAAAAAAAAGTTTGCAAAAATCGTGTTTTTCCGTTGAAAATCGAGATAAAACATAAGAAATTATAAATAAAATAAATAATAAACGTGTTAACACTACTTATAGCCCGATCGGTTGATTAGGATTTCGTTTCTGCTTTTCACCAACCGATAAAAAGTGTTTCCGAGAAAAAATATTTAAAAATTTAGTAACAGATTTTACATTAACACTTCTATTTCTTCTGTGTGCTATAAATGCTTTGAATTTCGGTCTACAATTTTCACGGTATACTTTCAATAAATTCTATGCTGCTATTTTTTCGTACAAATAATTAAATTTATTGTAGTATTATTTAACATAAAGTTACTATTATACACCACAACTCAACGTTTCATTCTTTTTGTACAGCCTGTATGTAATATTGCATGTTTTATATAAATTTATAAATTTTATATATTCGAAATTATGTTTTGTTTAATTTAATTTAATTTTTTTTATTTGCAAAAAATTACTTTTAATAGTATTAGAAAAATATTATTTGTTTATTATTAATTAACTCTGGAAGCAATGATTTTTTAATAGCCATTTAGTGCTGATGCATTTATCACAGATTAAAGTTATAAAAAAAATAAAATATAATCTTTTTAGCCTTGTTATGTTTTTAATTATTTTTTTTGTAAATTTTATTATATTTTGTTTGTGTTTTTTAGGGTGAAAGCAGACTTCTCGCAAAAAGGTGGGTGGGTGGTGTTAAGTACACCTCCACTTGTAGTGATTTGAAATAAAAAAATCAAATATATTTTTATTGTATAGACTAGTCTCTATCGTATTATATTCTTAAAATCTATAATTTTTGCAGAAAAAAATATCTTAACTTTTATTTAAAATAAAAATAATAAAGAAAAATTAAAAAAAAAAATACTAATTACCTTTGTGATTGAAAATAACATTATTTTTGCTGTACTTTTTCCCTTTAATTAATTTTAAATAACAAAAGACGTCGAAATAGATCCTACAAAAATCAAAAAAGGTAGTGGAAAAGAAAATTTTTTAAAATCAAAGTATAACTATTGAAAAAAACCATAAAAAAATCTTCATATTGCCTCCCCCCCCTCCAATGAGTAACATTTTTCAAGAAAATTTTCGAAATAAAAAGCGTTTTTTTTTAAGTTATAGTTATTCACGAAAAAAATACAATGTTATAGTAAATAGTAGGTAGTATTAAATTATAATTTAACCATCAATTTCTTTTACATAGAAATAGATGTATCGAATTTGTTACAAACTACATAACATAACAAATACCTTTAAAATGATTATCTGAATTTTCAAAGAAACATTCAAACAATACAGTAATATATTACATTACAATTATTACTCATTTCTCTGTACCGCGATTTAAAAAAAGCATTGGTCTGTTCACAAACATTCCACGCATTTGATGTGGGTTACGTTTATAAAAGTGTCAACTTAAAAACATAGTAGGCGTGGACTCCCAATGTGAATCAACCCTAAAAACTGTGAACCGTGTTAATCTAAAAACTTTAACCCTTGAATTTCATGAACTTTTAAATTCTGGATATGCTCAACTTTCTCGGTAATGAAAACGAGTTTTGTTATTTCTCTGAGATTTGTGTTTGCTTTGTTTTTCTTGAAAATTCTCTAGAAATTTTATTTCAAGGTAAATATTTCTTATTATGGAGTAGGTATTTTATGTTTTTCTAAGATGAAGAGTTTGTTTTTATGAATTGTACATACATAAATAAATTGTTATTTTTGAAAGTGATATGTCCGCATATTCGGGACAGATTCTGTTTCAAGTATTTCAATATGTATGGAAATAACATTTAACAACAGATACAGAAACTATTATATACAAATATACATATGTATAAGGTACTGGCACCAGCCTTGGATCATACTCCAATGCTGGATTCTTGTTTAATTAAATGTATTAAATTAGAAATATTTGTTGAAATCATTAGCAAGTGTCCATTCCTGGGTGCCAATTACTGGTTTTACTTTATCCATTACTGGAGAAAAAACATAAATAAAACGCTAAAATAAAAAAAATAAAACTATATTTGCGGACTCTGGTAATTAAATTGATTTAATAAATAGGTGTTTGTTTTATTAGGAACATAAGTTGATGAGAATTACAAAAAAGAAGCCCATCAATCCCAAAGAACTTTGCTCTTAAACGAGCCAAGGCTGGTGCCAATACCTTATATTTTCAACAAGTTTGCGTGTCTCAGAAATTAAATGTCGTTATTATATATATTATTTAATTTAATTAAAACTATTTAAATTATACTTTGGTGTAATCAGGGCTGGCGATTTTAACACATATATTTTCCGCACATATTTATACACAATATATCCGATTCTAGGTTAATATTATACCCGTTAGTGTGGCTCCCTAGTGAGTTGAAAAACATGTTGGAATCTCAAAACCCCTTCCGGCGAATAGATATAGCATACGTTTCTATTTGAGATTCGCGTTTATGTTATAAAAACAAAGCCATTTGCTTTTATTTGTTTTTATTACCAGGGATATGCATTCATAATTACAGATAATTTTATTTGGAAATTTTATAACGTAAAAATAAACATAATTATGGCATTTAAAAATGAGACTGTAATAATTATATTTAAACTTAAAATTATTTATAGACAGAATTAGTGGGAATAAAGAAAGTTCATGTAAAAATAAGCACACTCAAAAATAAATAAAAGCTTTTTTTTCAATTAAGTCGAGTTTTTTTAAGTTACTTCTTTAGGTGTACCGTGTACAATTTTTTTCTTGGGCAGTGATTAAGTCACTTGTCACATGCGTTAAGTTCGGAAGTGAAACACTCTTTCGGGTAAGCTCTGGGGAGCCGAACGAGGGAGATAAAACTGTTTTCAAAAATACATAACGCTCTCACTCTCTCAGTGGCTTACACTACCGTATGCTTATCTCTGTCAAATTCGATCAAAGTGCGTTATTTTTTTGGTGGCGTGTGCAACGTTTACACGGGTTATTATTTCGTGTTACCATATTATATTTATGTTAACGGCTTTAAAGTAATTATTAATTTGTTTCGTTATTATTGCAAACATTAGTTTCGAAAATATTAATATAAATATTTTATTTGGGGTTAATTGTTTCCTCGCAATATCGAAGATACCAGAAGCTTTGTGGTCGTTTCAGATTGAGACAAAAAAATGTTCTCCGATTTCAAAATTTTAAATTGATCTTTCCGTTTCACGTCACGACAAATACTTTTCGTTCCGTGTATGTCTGTCTGTCCGTCCGTCCGTCTGTCCCCTGAATCCTTGTCAGACGCATAACTCATGAACCACTAAACCGATATCGTTGAAACTTGGTCGGATGGTTGTGTCTGGCTTGAGGACGGTCCCATTTCAAAATCATCAAAATCGTTTATAAGAGGGAGGGGTGACACCTTTGGTGAATTTAGCACGAGGAAGCACTGTGCATTTACTTGGCAGATGTTTTTTTAAATCACGCCAAAGATGTATAACTTCTAACGCGTGTACATACGTACACACACACACATTTTTTTTTGTTATGAATTAAAAATGCACACCAGCTTTTACCAGACAAAAGAGAGTTGAAATATTCTACTCTCATCTCACTTATATTTCTTTTCAAGTTATCAATACTCTACTCCTTGGCATAATGTTGAGTTTTCTTTTATAAATATTTTTATTTCAAATACTGACTCCGCCAGAATACTGATTCATAAATATCACTATTTATATTCAAATTGCGGTACGCTTAGTAAAAATTTTAATAAAAGGTCCTATTTAGATGGTAAGCACTTGAGATACGCATCTACATATATTCTTTACAGTTAGTTTTGGTCATCAAATATAGAATGTAAATAGACTCCAACGGAAATTGTTTTTGTCGTGGCATTTAAATATGTTTTGCTTATTTTTTATTTTCTTATTTGTTCGTTTTCAAAGATTCGTTGGAATGCTTTTGATTAAACATCAAAACAGTATGTTTGTTTTTGTTTTCAGTAAGTTTCCTTATAAATTGATTATTCTTAATACAGTATAGGACCTTTTTAAATCACTACAAAATTGATTTTATTTTTCTTAAGAAAATGCCGGCGTAAGTCAAAATGTTACAATTTATCTTTTAGATATTTTCCAATATTATACATTAAAATATTATTCTAAATTTAATCATTCGCTATTCGCAACTATATTTATATGTATTTCCAATTTTACTATCTAAGGTACTGGCACCAGTCTTGAACAATATCACAATGTTGAACATTTTTAAATTAAATTTACTGAATTAAAAATATTTGTTGATATTTGCTTACTGCCGTTATTGAATACCTATTAACATTTAACTGTCTAACAGCGTGATTTAATGATAATTAATTATTTTGTTTAAAAGCAGTGGACAAATAATTATCACAGTTCAGCACATTATCAAGAAAAGTGTATTTTCTTATGTAAATGCTTTAAATTGTTTTAAATTTTACGACTCTTTATTTTAAAATGTGTATGTAGTAGTACTTATCATTTTGTAATGTTCATTACTAGTTTTCGTTGTTCATTACTGGAGAAAAACATATATAAAATAAAAGGCTATAATTTAATAATTTTGGTAATTAAATTGATTTAATAAAGAGTAAGTTATTTTATTAGTAACATGAGTTCATGAGAATTACAAAAAAATAGACCACCAATCACAAAAAAACAATATACTTTGCTCTTAACGCGTTCAAGACTGGTACCAGTACCTTATTTCTAAATATTTTTGAGTAACAATAGTATTTACAAACTATGCATATTCCCAACGAATTTTTGTTTCCTCACTATATCCTAAAGATAGGGTAAGTTATGTGATCATTTTAGCTGTCAGTTATTAGTTTGATAAACGTGTTTAATTATAATGGGAATTTTTTTAAATTAAACTTATTTTCTTTATAAAAGAAATTAAATACTCTAATTGTTAAACTTGATTATAATTAATAATTTAATTGTTTACTAAACATCGGTTAAGTTAGGTTATAACAGGCTAGATGACAGTTGACTCGATTGTGTTAGTTTCAATTTTCACCACTAAAAGAAACTTTACCATCGATGACACATACCAATAGCACAAAAAATATATTTGGAATAATAGATAGGAAGTACGTATTAAGAAAAGTTTAGAATAAATCTTATCTAACTAAAATATAAAAAAATAAAATTTTAACGATATGTACTTTATCAGAATACTTTAATGTTAGTTATCAAAATTCTTCGAATTTAGCAAATGTTTTTTGTGATATATACATATATATGTATGTATTTATATTTCTTAAAATACCCCTTTGAAGCAAAATTTAATTCTTAGAATTCAACAACTGGTCACAAAAAAATCGATACCTCGAAACCTATACACAATTCACTTTTCTAAGGCTGTCTGTATACCTAATACCTATATCTCCCAAGTACACAAACATAGCGACAAGTTGCATCGGATCATAGATAACAGTTCATCATAACACCGCACACACTCAATATAGAGATGAGAGGGTTAGAATGATTCCATCTCTATACTAACCGCAAAAGAAACCAGACGGATTCAAGTCGATCTTAGCCGTCTCTACAGAATTCGATTTTTTCTAGCCGTATTTATTACGTTTCAATTACACTTACCATTTGTACATTTTTTTAAATTACTGTTATTATTACATACGTAAATATATACATTTTTATATTGATTTTCTTATGTTGTCTGAAAGCAAACTATTTCATTTATTTTTTGGAATGTTTGTATTTTTACTCTGTTCAAAATATTTCCTTTTAAAATATTTTGTTTTATAAAGATAATTCTGATGCAAATAATTTTACACAGTATTATATAGGTACCTAGCTGTTTTTAACACTTTAATTGATTTTTTTATGTGTAACTTTAAACGATATAACGTGAAAAAATGAAAGTTTTTTAAATATGCGAATAAAGATAATATATTTTAGCAATATTGTAGCTGGATATTGAGAGCAAAAAAGATTTTTTTTGTAAGCCATTTCTATTTTAGTCTACATATTTTGTGGAATTGATTGATATTTTTTTCAAAGTTATTCAAAAAAGGTGGAGAAGTGTGAGTAGGATTCGCGTTCTGAGGGTTCCGTACAGTTATATAAAATTTTATGTTTGTTTCCAACTGTATTGGAATCACATGTATTAGCCCAATTTAAGAGACTCGATTTACGAAAATGCGTAGATAATAATCCCATTTTTTAGGTTAATTTTAATAATTTTTATAAACATATTAGGTACTACGAAATGCCAAAATTAAAATTAATAAAAATAAAAATATTCTTTATACGTTTTATGAGAATTACATCAGTGACCCCTTATATAATTCCCATAATCCCGGCCACTCTGTTTGTTTCCAACTGCTATGATTGGTCCTTCATCAACTTCTCATTCCATTTTGTGATATTCTTTAAATATCAATCAAACACGAAGGAGTTGTCTATAAAACTAATATAAGCCAGAAAGAAGAAGTTAGTTACGTAGACAATGGACCAAATTCCCAAGGTTTCTTTGTGAGAAGGCGTCTTAACGTAGACACTGTATGAAAGAAACTGCAAAATTTAGTGTGTCACGAAATAATTCCACATAGAATTAAAAATTAATGATTTTCGGATTTTTCCATTTATTGTTCTATGAGATCTTCCTATGTACCAAATATTAAGATTCTTGGTCAACGAGAAGTACCCTATAGGTTTTGATGAACAATGAGTCAGTCTATGTCAATATAAAAAACGCTTTAAAAAATCGTATATTTTTATTGCATTCAGTTACTATTTGATATTAATTTCAACTTGATATGTCTAGCCGTTACTAAGAAAAAGGGTCTAGACCGACTAATAGACTGAAATCAAAATGATCCATAAGAGTTCCGTTTTTTTTTAAATTATGGAACCCAAAAATATTTCAAAATACTTAGGGAAACTTAAGAGTATAAAATTTAAATTGCAGTATTAATTCTAAAATTTTACTCTTAATTTTATACACTGAATCAAATAATAGTATTCTTTAAAAAAATAGGTAATTTCTAACAATTTCAAGTTTCGAGAGTAAACTCTAAAATTTTCTCATTTTCTCTTTTTATGGAAATATTTCCGTAAGAAATTTTTGCCTTAAGAATATACAAGATGACCCATTTTAAGTGCATACGTCTGATAACTTTTTATGGTGAAATGTTATCAAAAAACTTTTCAGATAAAAGTAGCACGGTTTGAATGGGGACATAGACATGCTTGAATGAATTTTTTTTAGGTGGCGTTTTCAAGGTCACCTGAAGGTCAACATCCTATTGTTTTTATTTAGTAATTTTATTCTACGTGAAAAAATACGAATCTGTCATTGAAAACTTTTTTTTGAACAACTTAAACTTTCCAAGATATCTAACAAAATAATTCAAAAATTTGAACTTTCAATAATTTTTTACTCAGAAACCATCAGGTTTAGAGAAAAAGTACTAGATACAAAAAAATGTTTATTTTGGTCTTTTAAAACTTGGAGAATTATTTTAGATTTTTTTTTAACATTTGGTTTTTTTGCTTAAATAAAATAAATTGAAAAAGTTTTTAAATTTTTAAAATAATTCTGCAAATCTTATTAGATCAAAATAAACATTTTTTGTATCTCGTACTTTTTCTCTAAAGTTCGAAATCTCGAATTATTTTGTTAATGTTTAAGTTGTTCAAAAAAAAGTTTTCAATAAAAGATTCGTGTTTTTTCACGTAGAATAAAATTACTGAATAAAAAGGTGTGCACTTAAGATGGGTCACCCTGTATATTAACTTATTGCAAATTAAAAATTTTATTACTCGAGATAAATCCAACTTATTTTAAAATTCAAATATTGATTTTCATACTAAATATAACACCGAACCAAAAATAAAACATTGTGCGTATTAAAAACATGGTTGAAGAACACAGTGTCTCCTGTTCTGACCTCCCCATCTCAAATATCCGCAAAAGAAACACTACGGATTAAAGTCAATCCCGGCCCGTGGAGACTCCAGTCACCTCCTGTGCTCCCCTCGCAGCGGAAGTGATGCGGACTGCATCATAAACAGACTTCCTGTCGTGGCCCGCTCCCTGACATATGCCGCTTGCGTGTAGCGCCACTGATGTTTGACCGACCTTACGACGAGCAAAGTTCAGATCTGTACGAGGGGATTTTAAATTTTGTGTAACGTGTGCGATCATTTTCTTTTTTTTTTTTAAATATTCTATGACATTGCAACTGTAGTAATAATAAAAAAGTAAAAATCGGTATGGAGAACCATATATGACTTCCATGTTCTTTATATCTTTTTAAATAATTTTATTCACGACTCATATAAATATAAGACATATATTACATACGTAATTTTTACTATACCTATAATGCCATATATTAATCCAAAAGGGAATAATTACGAGAGATTAATTGTCATTATTCCCTCTTGTGCTAGCCAATCACAAAATTTCTAAAATAATCTCTTAAATAATACCATGGAAACAAAATACAGAAAGTTTATACTGTCAAAAAATTAAATGCTTGTGTTGAAACTTGCATTCCTTGTATTCAATTGTTTTTTATAATGTAAGTAATTAAATTAGTCGTAGATAAAGTAAAGTATACTACTCGCAATAATGGCTATTATTACCCCGGAATTTTACTCCCT
Source organism: Sialis fuliginosa (assembly GCA_961205875.1). Classification (NCBI taxonomy): domain Eukaryota; kingdom Metazoa; phylum Arthropoda; class Insecta; order Megaloptera; family Sialidae; genus Sialis; species Sialis fuliginosa. The sequence goes on along the minus strand of OY540809.1, from coordinate 27,582,091 downwards.
CGCCGCTACGCGGCTCGGTTCGAAAATTATTCCTCGGTAATAATAGCTATCATTTTTGACTCGTGATAAAAAAATTTCTTTATATAATCTACTATTATGAATGTAAATTTCGTAATACATAAAAAACATATATACTTACGATGGTTACAGCAGTTATTGTCATTTGTATATAAATATTAGTTTTCTAATGTCCTAATGTCAAAAACATAATACACATTCATAGAATAACTAATTTGACAATTTGAATTTAGTTGCATTTGTTTCCAAGGCAACTTGAATTAATGACGTATTAATTAGTATTTAAAATTTAAATTTTGAGGGTGGTTTTCACCTTTTCAATAGCTGTAGGCACGTACAAATAATAAATATCTGTAAGGTTCAATTAAACTACAAATATACCAGGTATTATCAAAATTAGTGAGATAATACTCGCAACGTTTACTTTTTAGACAATAAAAGATACAAAATGTCGAATATTTTCAAAACTCCAAATCCGATTACCACCAAAATCAATAGATCTGGAGTACTCACTGACACAAACATTTTCCCCAAAAATAATTCAGATCGGTGCATTTTTACAGTAGTTATCGTGAACGAAAGAAAATTCTAAATCCAGACACAACATGCACATTGCACACACACATGCACAGCCACCATGCGGAAACTAACTTTTCTTTAAGTTTTGAAGTTAGTACAATAAGAATCTACTCTTATCTCGGACACGATTTTTAGATGGTATTACAATACTTCCATTTCTTTCAGAACATGGAAGTAAAATAAAATTCAGTAGAACGTCGATTAACCTAACTAATTGTACCGAAGGTAATACAAATTGTTTGAATATAATCAAACGGTACAATTCAAAAACTGTCATAAACCCTTCAACGCTCAGACCCGAGCTGATTAATTTTCGCGCGCAAGAAAATAATTTTAAAATAACAATAATTTTTAGAGAAAACTTATTATTACCTACTTCTTCTTTCATTTTAGGTACTTACGAAATATATTTTTTAAATGAAGCATTTAGGTTCTTTATGATTTGAAAAACAATATTTTTTTACCACTTTTTCTCCCAAAAAAGGTATTAAGAGGTTAAAAATTAATTTCTTTTCGAGGTGGGCAAATACCTTTTTTACCTAACGAAGCTAGTAATACGTATATAATAAGTAATTGGTTTTAAAAAATCATGCAAAGTACATGTAGGTAAGCATGTATGTAAAATGTAGTTGAATAATAATAAAAAAAAAAACATTTGCAGTTGGTACACGCCTGCAAAAATATTACATTGAAAAATATCGAATATGGAAATTCTGTGATTTTATATAAAAAGTAGAAAAAATATTTTATTGGATTGGAGATAATTGAAGTGATAAGAGAAAGTATCAATTGAATATTTGAGAAAAAATTCCAAAGTTTGAAAACTGCTTCCTTTCTCAGATTTCACAAAGTTAGAAAATTACTTTTTTCTGTGTAAGGAATTTAGAGATTATATATCTGTATATTTTCAAAGTTTTGAGATATTCACAAAAGAAAATTGAATAAAACAATTTTTAGTTCACATGTATTGGCCAAATTTAAGAGACTCTACGAATATGCGAAGATAATAATCCTATTTATTCGGTTAATTTTAAAAATATTTTATTACTTTTCATAAACATATTTCTACGAAATACCAAAATTAAAATATAAATTCCTCTATATGTTCTATGAAAATTACACCAATGATTCCTTATATAATTCCCATAATCCTGGCCGCCCTGTTTGTTTCCAGCTGCTATGATTGGTCCATTAATAACTTCTAATTCCATTTTGTGTCTCTTTGCTTCCTAATATAATAAATACACACAACAGATTTTTTAAGAGGTTAGACCACTGTGAAGTTTTGTTTTTTTATTGGCTTAAAAAATCCTCTAGAATAAGGGACAAAAGGTCTCATACCCGCCCGAAGTCGTGTTCATTGAAATTTCGAGCTATTACTCAAGCGCTCCGAAATGCTCCGAAACGCCTACCTGCGATAAATCGTTACCTGCTCGGCATATCCAAAAAGTTAGCCCCCCCCCCCCCCCCGAATGCATATTTTTAGTTAATTTTATGTGCAATCGTTTGATGTTCGTTTGATAGTGTTTGATAGTCTAATATTATAATTTGATAGTTATTTATTAATTAATTACATTTTATGAAAAAGTTAGCGCCCTCCACATTTGATTACTGTGTTCATTTTGGGTATACAAGATTCCTTTTTATTTAAAAATGTTTGATAGTACAAGCTTATCGTTTGATAGTCGTTACCTTCGCAGATTTTTAACATTTTCGTTAAACAACAATTAAATTTTTAAATTTCCCGCGTTCTCGTTTTTAAATTTCAAGCCTCCCCAAATGCATATGTTTAGTTAGTTTTATGTGTAATCGTTTGATAGTGTTTGATAATCTGAGTTTGTCGTTTGATAGTTATTACTTTAATTAGAATTAATTAAAATCAAACATTTTTAAATAAAAAGGAATCTTGTAAACCCAAAATGAACTCAATAATTAAATGTGGGGGATAACTTTTTCATAAAATTTAATTAATAAAAATGTATTAAACTAATAACTACCAAACGACAAAATTAAACTATCAAACGATTGCGCATAAAATAAACAAAAAATATGAATTTGGTGGGGGGGTTAACTTTTTGGACATCTGCTCGGCGGGTTCAGCATAATCTTGAAGAATATTTTTATGAAGAGGAAGGTCCCCTTTATGAGGCAGGAATGTGAGATTAAGAGTAAGAAGCTTAATTTTTTTTTTCATTTAAAAAACTAGTATCAAAATTTGAAATTTGGTACACTTAATCTAAGGACTAGTGTCTTTCGATTAACGGACGATTTTGTCAATATTATGTTTTGTTCAATAATTATTAATAAAGATAACATGTAATTTGGGTCCAAAAATTACAGTAAAAAATTCAGGAATTTTTTTCTTGTAGCCAAAAATGAAAAAAATAAATAAAATGCCCCGTTAACCGAAAGCCAATACAATATAGATAGTAAGCATATTTTTATTTTTGTTTCAGACGACTAGTTTTTGCGAAATCGTGTACACCATCCGACCATGCGTGAAAATCATAGGGATGCGCGAAGCGGCTTAACTTGACGAGTTTTATATTTTTTTGGACATAAAAATGTTGACACGTTTTCAATGTGTATAGAAAATAATAAAAAAAATTACTGGTGTTTCATAAATATTTAGTTAGAAATTAATTCCTGTAAAAACGCCCGTCACAGTGGTCTAACCCCTTAAATATAAATCAAACACGAAGGAGCTGTATATAAAACTAAGTTAGAAGAAGGATAATTAATATTATATTTAACTTTAAAAGAGTGTTATAGTATTATATTAAAAATTATGTAATAAAACACTCATATCTATAAAATCTCTGATACTATTTATAATACAATTAAATATACAGATTTCCCAGACAATTATACATACATATGCCACAAGCAATCTTACTCTTCAAATATTAACTAAATACTATAATTCTGATTGTTGAAACTTCGGTTCTACTAAGTTTATAAAGTGGCGACAGCAGTAACTCTCAGAGTTATCAACTCCCATAAAACATTTATAACTCAATTCAAGGGCGTAGAATAAATACTTATCTTATTCAATATTAATACCAAAAATCAGAAGAACACTATTTAATTTTGTATCTTTCTATTTATTATTTAATATTTTTGAATAAAATTCAACGTTAAAAAAGTATAACTGCTAAGACAGACAATTTTTTTTATTTGAATAAAATATTGCAGATTACATAATGTAATGTTTTTAAGACGCAATCAGTTATTTATTACCCATGTTTTACTTTATTTGCAAATAAACTTTAAATAATATAGCTCGCATTTGGCTTCATATTAACCTGAATACATGGATGCAAAAAGAGCTTTTTTCGACAACTCTTTTGTGAAATTATTTTTATACCTAATAAATATTTTAGTCTGAAATTTTTATTCAACAAATATGTGTATAATTTAGATTTATTTTATAAGATAACGTTGAAAGTTCACTTTTAATAATTTACCAGAAAAAAGTAATAATTCTTTTAAACTCAATTAACCCGTTAGTCAGACTTGTATATATTTACAATATTTAGCGGTTAATAAAACAGTTCGTATTAGCTAATAAAGTTACATTTACATTTATGTTCTTTAACATAAACCTCTACGATAATGAACGAGATATTCACGCGTAAGTAAAAAAGTAATAATAAAATAATAAAAGGTTTGATCTATGAGTCTGAAATTTTGGGACAATTAACTTTTGATCCAAAGCTAAAACATAGGCCTGCGGGACCGAAAAAAAAAATAAAACACCCTAATGTTTACGTCACTATTCAAGTGCTAAAAATAACTAACCAATGCCAATTACTAAGTACATAAATAAATGCATATTTCCAAAAGAGTATTTCCATGTATAATTTTCAACAAAATGTCAAAGTATCCGAGAAGTTTTCGTAACTTCATGATTTTAAAATAAATATTGATTCCATTCACAATACACAGTGGACCAATTATATTTTTACGCATTTGAACACGCATTTGCAATTAGCTTTGTATAAATATTTTTATTGCTGTTTATATTAGCAAACAAAATTCAAAATGAAATCCCAAACCTCCAAAATAATAAAAATAATATTAGAAAGGTTCAATGGAATGCCGTTAGTTAAAATATACAAACCGTTTTTTATTGATATTGTATCTACAAAATACGAGATTTACTGGTTTGAATTGTTTAGTGTTTTGTTTGTGTCATAAAATTATACCATTTAATATTTATATTCTTTTTGGGGATATTATAAATTTTTACTGGTAACAAATAACCGATAAGATGAAAAATGGAGTAATATGTACTATGTTTATGCAGAAATTTATTTTAAAATGTAATATTTATATGTTTTCTTTTTGATAAAATAACCCATTGTAATATTTTTTTGGCATTCTTCTTAACAAAATCAGCCATTTAATTTTCTTTAAATGTTGTTTCTTCTTCCAGGTGTGTGAGAAACACCTACACGTACAACATATAAACGGGGACATAAATACGGAATGGAGATTGCCTATGTGCCTGTCAGAGCAGGTTTAGACATACACATTGGGAGTACGTATTGTGATTGTTATATATATTTTGTTCTATTAAAATTTTATTAGAGCGTCTCTTTTAAATTCTCTTACGGCATTATATATTTTTATGTTTTCAGTCGTATGTAATTTGTGTTCGTGGGCTGTGGTATTCTTAAATCAATTCATTAATTTATTTATTAATTTATTATATATTATTTAGTTTTATTTGCGGCGTTTTATAAAGTTCACATTCGAATATGATATGGTTCATTTCTCCATATGATTGATTATCACAAGTACATATTGGTAATTGGACAATTCCTATCTTATAGAGGTGATTGACCAAGGTTTTGGGTGTTTTGTGGGATATTTTCTTTATTTATATTTTTCAGATTTAGCTCATAGATTGTTCCATTCTCTTTAATTATGTTTTTTGTGTATGTTTGAAAGCCGGTGTATGGTATATATCTGTTACCGTCCCGTCGATTGTTGATTCTTTAGCACGTTTGTCAACATGTTCAATATTCTTAATGCCAATATATGCTTTAACCCAGATAAATGTAATTTTTTTATTTTGTTTTATTCATGTTTCTATGAATCTAAGAACTTCAAATATTATATAAGTTTTTATTTTCTTAATTAACTTCTCAATAGGAGGTTATTGTTATCGGTCCGAAAGTCAAAATAAAAAATATCAATATATTTTTATGTTTCAAGTATATTTACACTATTTTCAGAAATATGTATGCATATTTTCATGGCTAAACCGCTGATCCGATCTTAATGAAATTTGGCAGAGAGTTAGCTTGCATCCTGAGGAATGACATATGCTACTCTGCATCCCGAAAAATTGATTAGATAAAAATATACGTCGAAGTCGCGGGTAACAACTAATCTTCTACAAAATTCATCTTTATCACATTAAAATGACGCACAATATTGTACAGAATTTTCTCGATTTTAAATATAGGGCTTCGCACCAGACTGATACTTTTCGCGTATCTTCTATGCATATCTTGTCTCACTTCGTTTGAAGTGCGATTTTAACAAGATACCGTACTTTCGGTATTTTACAGTCATATGTTTTTTGTAAGATATTTACTGAAGATAGTATATTTTTACTTTGTATGGAACAAATTGTTTATGAAAACGATAATTTTCAATAACTATTACAAATTGCACACTATTATTTACCCGACACAAACAAAGTTATAAAATAACCATATAAATGAATGTGAACAGTATATTAGTAATTCTGTATGAAAAGCAAGGTACATACTTAATTGCAACATTTAAACATTCAATTGCTTCACAGAGTTGTACAAATTCGAACACTATAATACCGGAATAATGCAAAGCTTATTTACCGGAAACAGATATTATGAAGTAGACATTTGGGTCACGTTCCTAGTTCTTGAAGCACTATATGTTCCGGAATAATTTTCATCTAAAGTTTCACAATGAATATAACTACATATTATTTTAATAACTACCTATAGAGAACGTATCATATGATCTGGGTGAAGAATTAATATTCATTATAAAGCTATATACAGATATTTGAAGAGGCGCTTTAACATGACATAAATGGTTGTATCTGATGTAAATTAGAGGCTACATCACTTGTAATTGAATATAAATAAATTAGAATTAAAACAGTGATGTCGGTAGATATAATTTTAAAAGAGTTAAATTATAATTTGTTATAGGAGTCATTTTACACCAAAATAAAAAACTTTTTAAGAAAAAAATAAAACTGACTTCAAAAAAACCTTAAAACACTTAAAAGTATACCTATAATAATAAAATTTAACAGTTTTTGAAGTCGGTTTTATTTTTTTATTTCTTAAAAAGTTTTTTATAGACTTGGCACCAACTTCATAAACTGTTGAATTTAATTATTTTATACTATTCAGTGTTTTTAGGGTTTCATTTTTAAGTCAGTTATACATATATTTTTTTAAAGTATTTTTTCCTTCTGAGTGGCGTATCTTCAAAATCTATGGTCAGATTCTGATAAAATTTATATGAGATCACATCGGGAATACCTACGAATTGTGAAATGAATCAAATAATATACGATATTGTATTAATAAAATTGTGCGACCCTCGTTTTGTGTTCTTTTTTTTCTTTTTTGTATAATTCTTTTAACACGAAAAAATATTTCTGTCCCCATGGTATCGTGTTAATCGATTTCTACTGTATATTATCATCTCAAAATCAGATTAAATTTTTACAAGACAAAATATTGTATGTTTAAAATAAATGAAACAATTAATATTTAACACAAATATACCTACGTTTAGTTGAGCAATAAATTTAAAAACTAACAATAAGTGAATAAGGTATTGGCACCAGTCTTGAACGCTTTAAGAGTACAGTATATTGTTTTTTGGGATTTATGGGCTTCTTTTTTGTAATTCTCATGAACTTACTACCACTTTAAAATCAGTTTAATTACCAAAATCTGTAATAGTTTGATTTTTAAGTTATAGCCTTTTATTTTTTATATGTCTTTTCTCGAGTGATGAACAACGTAAAACCAGTAATAAATACCCAGTAATGGACACTTTCTAATGATTAGAAAATGATTAGTACTACTACACAAACATTGTAAAATAAAAAGTCGTAAAATTTAAAAAAATTTAAAGCATTTACATAAGAAAAATATTTTTCTTGATAGTGTGACGAACCACGATAAATATTTATCTACTGTTTTTAAGCAAAATGATCAATTATCATCAAATCACTCTGTAAGACAGTAAAATGTATATAGAATAATATCCATTAATGGCAGTAATCAAATATCAACAAATATTTCTGATTAAATACATTTAATTTAAAAATGTTGAACACTGGAGTATTGTTCAAGATTGGCGCCGGTACCTTATATGTATACGTTTTATCTTGTAAACGATTCATTGTTATTTAAAATATGAATTATTTGACTTCCAACTTCCATCAACTAATACAAACTAGCAAGTTTTATATATAGTACATAGAATCCTACATCCTAAGATAAATTATATAACAATTGCACTTCACACATATACATACGACATAATTGAATATCCGGGACCCAGTAAGTTATAATATGCGGACTGAAATGCGCTGATTAAATATCGAATATAATCATTTATATTCAAATATGTGAAGGCTCTCGGGGTAATGTTGTAACTGAGCCATCTCATACTGTCGAGACGTAGCTGAGCGCGTCGAGTGTGTATGTGTAGATGTAGATGTGTGTGTGTGTGTGTGTGTGTGTGGAGTGCCCATTAGCCGCATTGCCGCATGCAACATACTCCACAGATATTGGACGTCGGAATGACGCGGTGCTCTCGACTCAAGAGGCGAGCTGCCGATGTACAAAGGTGGCGTTGTGAACTTGGTACAAGTACTACGTCTTAGCTGGTGTCGAATTTAGTATGAATAATAGACTTGTGTAGTTCACGAACGAACTAGTTCACAAGAGCGCTCCTATACGAGAACTAGAGAAACTAGTTCGTATGCGCTCCGCTCTTTTAGTTCAATAGTTCCCGATACACTTTAAATACACTGTTCTAAAAATGAGTTTGTACGATTTTTATGTTTAATAATTTACGTTTTCAATACTTTATTACCAATTTTGAATTTATTTTACTAAAGATACATGAATGCAATATGTCTGTCAAAAGCACGTGATTTTTATATTATTTTATGCCAATCAACAAGAAGGAATGTCACAGATTTTAATGAAATTTAAAATTATTGCTTAAATTACTATAGAATAAATAATGTATCATTGAAAATGTTTCAAAATTTTCATATTTATCGAGGGTTCGATTTAAAAAAAAAAGATTATTGCAAATATATACACTTAAAAATATCGATCTTGTCTATAAATTACTAACGAATTCAAAATTACAGCAGTTTGCATTTCTATAGTTTGATGAAAAAAATAGTAATAAAAAATTACTAATTAAACAATTTAATTATACATTAAAAATCTAACAATCCAATATATCTAAGTAAATAAATTGCCATTGTATAGTCTGGAAATTTTAGTAGTGGGCTTGATAAGTTACATCATACCATAAAATTCAAACATATTTCCAGTTTGTACATTATATGATCTAGAAAAGAAAAAAAAATTAAAAAAAATTTATTAAACCATTTAAAAATATATGCTTACCGGTCAGCCATGAAATGGTTCGAATTTAGATTCAGGTTCGTTTACTTTGAAATGTAGTAGTTCGGTTCGGGTTCAGGTTAATGAAAAATACGGGTTTTTTTCGGGTTCAGGTTCCTGTATATAACTGTCTTATTATTTAATGTATAAATTTTGATTCAACCAACATAGAGCTTGGCGCGGGCCGCGAATTCTTCGGGTTACGTCGGGTCACGGCTGTGACCCGGGTGATCGTGACTGATTTCCAAATCTTGAATCGTGAGCGGGCGTGATCGTGAGTTAAATTAAAACAACCGTGCGTGAGTACATTTTTCTCGTGCATGATTCCGTTAGTATATTTTGAAGATAATTTTTTTATAAACTTATTTGATCTTTTTTTTAATATCTGAACTAATAATGCATAAATATAATAATGTTTTAAAACGAATTTTGACATTAAAAAATGTAGTATACAAAATATTGCCAATTATATCAGAACACCAAAAAAAGATTAAAAATGCATTGTAGCTTTATTTTCTTATTGTTTTGTTTGCTATTACTGTACTAGAATGTAATTTAGAAGAAAATAATTTGAATTTGAAATATACTATACAATATATTGCACGTAAAAACATTAATTTTCATCATTTCAAAATTTAATTTACAACAATTAGATTAAATCGGGCCACGTGCCTGATCCGCCGTACGTAATCGGGCGTGAGTAAAAAAATAGAATTCGTGAGCGTACGTGATCGTGAATAGTTTTGTGTGATTAAAAATTTTTCTCTCGTGAGCGTGCGTGATCGTGAGCAAAAATTACTTACGCGCCCAGCTCAACATCACTTTCAGAAATGTTTACGTAAGTATTAACACTTTCGATGCTTGAACCAATGAATGATCGTTTGTATGAGGCTTGTAGACTGGGTATCAAATTATTTAGAACAAAATACGTATAATGTAATTTTTATAATAATCTTTATCTCAAGTTCAGAATATTTTATTCCTGTCTAGAATTCCTCAGCCTTTGTCAAAGTGTTTCAACTACTGTAAAATAATATACAAGAAAAAAATCTATTCTTTGACCACTCAAACATTTTATTTATGTCTTTTAGAAAAAAACATACATTTTATTTTACATACACAATGTACAAAGGCTGTTCTTAGAATTTGCCATTATAAGTATCTTAATATGTTTTATGTAGATTGTAGGTATAATACCGTGTTATTTCAAACAATATAAAGTTCTTTTCAATGTATTATTGTGTCCTTTGAAATATATATAAACATACACTTCCGTTCAAAAGTTTCCGGGCAGTGGTAAATTCTGCAAAAATTAGTTAAAAAACCGTAATTATTTTAAAACTATTAAACTTTTTCGATAATATTAAATGTTTTAAGGATGGATTGATAGAGTACAACAGTTTTAGTAAAATATTTTTTTATTTAAACAATAATAAAAGTCATTTTGTTATCTTATCCAAAAACGCACCTCTTATATTAATTTCTGTATTGTTTCTGGTTTTATCTTCTTCCAGACTTCAAGAGGAATCTTCCAGAGATGCTATCTTGATGTAGAATTATTTTTTATCCCACGGTTCAGTTCATCCCCAAAAAACTCTGTGGGGTTAAGATCGAGTGTTTGAACCAGCCAATTGATATTTAAAGGTGTTGTTTTCTTCATTTTGAGCAATATATTTTCTACAGAGCTTAGAAGAATATTTTTGGTCATTATCTTACATGAAAATAAATCCAGGGCTATTTAGTCGCAGTTCTCATGAACATAATTCTCTTCTAAAATTCGTTGATAGCATATTTTTTTCGTAATTCCATCTATTTAGATAAGGTTTTTTATTTCTGCAGATGAGACACATCATCAGACAATCAGGGACACCTAATTATGCTTCACAGTTGGTACTGAACATCAGAAATTATTTTTTTACCAACCGTACGTTCCACGTAAACGCGTTATTTTTGCTCGAACACATGAAACTTTTCATAAAACATTTCTGCTGTTCTCAATTTTAAAATTCTGGTAGTTTTGTCTTTACTTTATTCATATCATAGAAACAGTTTTTTTACCGTAACTCGTCCATTAAGGTTCAACTTGTAAAGCCCTCTTTTTACCGTTGATACAGAGACCCATTTAGCATGAAAACAATTAAATTCAGCGCCTATTTGAGATGCTGTCAATCATCGATTTCTATTACATATTACTGTAATAGTCTTACTCTCTGCGGCTGTCGAATATTTAGACCTCCTAATTCGATTTTTGGTTGTGTAAACACCCGTCGATTTAAACAGAACGGTTGTTTAATGAACTTTCGATTTCGATATTTAAAAAAATTCAGCAATAGCTCGGTTTAAATATCCATCTATATGTTATAAAAGCACGGAGGATTGTTTTTCAACACTAACATTATTTTATTTTTTCATCACAAACCATGTATCCTAGATACTTTCGTTAGCACACTTTCAGAAGTTCGACAATAACTGAAGGAATAGGGGTTTGCTTTCGGCTTGTATACCCCTAAACTTTTAAAAATGTACTTGCTATTAATTAATTTTATTCCTAAAATCCAAATAATCGAATATTGTGAGTTCGAGTAACTGAACTGTTCAAATATAGTATACCTACGTTAAATTCGCTGAAAAATTATATTTTGTATATTTCTACCTGAATTTCAGTATTTTCAAAATGGTTAAGGTAACTCATAGTCAAAGTTTAATTTTAATTACTCAGTACATAAAACTGAAACACTGTAGTCAATATCAGTATAAAAATCAAATAAAATATTATTTTAATAAGTGCCCGGAAACTTTTATACAGGGTGGGGCAATAGTGCATGGAAGTTCGATAGCTCATAGACCATAACAGATAAAAAAATAATATCATCTTATGGCCGGTTTATACGTAATAATATTTTTGACTTTTACATTACTCCACTTAAAAATTCACTACTTCGGCGGTCGCAGCTTTGAAGACGAAATTAAATATGGATCTAATAGTAAGAGATTGTTGGGTGTTTTTGTTTAAATATCTTAGAGCCACCATGTACAGGGTGTTGTAAAATACAAAATGGTTGGGAACCCCAGCTCTACATAATGCCCTTGAAATTTTTTTTCCATTTTCCAATTTACCCCCTTTGGAGTAATTTATGGACATTTTTAATAATCAGCAATACATAATTCTGCAATTGTCTTTAGTTCTGGGTGTAAAAACGAACAAATTAAAAACTAATGATTATATAGAATTTTTTTTACTAATTAATAATTATTTTTATAAAAAACTCAGAGACCTAGGCTTCTGTAAATCATATTTTTGTTATTAATATTGATAAACAAACATATTATACCAATTACAGAAAATAACTAATAATTTTATATTATATTATATTAATAATTTTTAAATTCATATATTTAAAAAATCAATGATGAACAAATCATATACCCATTCTGCCACCACCACCTTCTTAACTATTAAGACTACGTGAAGGAACATGAACTGGGACTCTGGCAAATCAATACGCACATAAGTATAACCTAATCTAGCCTATTTAAGAAAATAATAATATTTTTATGTAAATAGAACTTTAAAAAACAACTAAATACTACAAAAATAACAACAAAACATAATTCGAGATTTCGATATTTGTATTACCTGTATCATTTTTCCATTATGTATATGGAACAAAAATTATGTTTAATTATAATAACATTCAACATCTGATCTCATGTCACATATCCAGCCTTTAATCATTTAAACTAATCGTACAGAAATCAACCAATAGTGTAGATTATGATCTATTCACTTCTTCTACATCCATTACAAAATTATTTTTAATTATATAATAATATTCAACATCCGATCTCATGCAAAAATACCAGCCTTTAATCATTTAAACTAATCGTACAAAAATCAACCAATAGTGTAGATTAAGATCTCTTCACTTCGTCTACACCCATTCCAAGCTCTATAAATTATACATATATTGTAGTTAAATAGCTCTGATTGCATGACAAATGTACATTAGTAAGGAACTGTTACAAATTCCAAACTAATAAAGAAAAGAAAATGTTATATTCCCGTAATTATTGGATATCCTCTCGTATTTGCGTGCAGGTCTAGAAGTTATATTGGAAAGCATAGATTAAGTTTGTAACAGTTATTATGTCTGAAACAATTGACTGTTATATACAACAAATATTATATATGTTTGTACTTATGTACATATATTAAAAAATTAACGTTACCGCATTAAATTATTGCAAATATTATTACAATATACACGGAGAAAAATGGAGTTGATTTTTTAATTAAAATTACAGTTACCGATTAAAATTTTTATTATATTCGTAAATATCATTTACATGATTTATTCAACTAATTATTCTTAAATTGAATTATTTGTTAAGTGCTATACAAATTATTTCATTTCAATTGGTAGTAGGTACATTTTTCTATTCGATACTTACATTTTTATTAAAAGAAAATACAATAAATACTACGATTGTGTATAATTAATTATATTAATAGCATATTTTTTATTGGTACAACAAATTAAACTATACCAATACATGCCCACGTACTATTTTTTTAAAGATTACCATTACATAGGAAATAATTTCTCTAAATACGTTTACTAAAATGTTTTTTTAATAATGAATATTTAAAAAAATATAAGCAATATTCCATATTTTTTACTCATCCTGTATAGGGAGAAATATTCGAAGCTCTATAAAGTAACAAATACTTCAGACGCGTGTAGACACATAGACACATAGACACTACACCTCCACCAATGCAGCATATGTACTAGTGGTGTAATGATATCTAGTCTAGAAATGCTTTGTACATAAACTTTTTAACAATGAAAGTCTCATCAATTTCGAGTTTATTTTTATTAAAAAGGCAAATATTCGATTTCCTGTAATATGATATATTCTACATAGAGCTGTGCAGAGTGGTAATTTTTCTTCAATATTAAAGTACAAAAAGTGACCTAACTTTTACTCTAGTTGTTGCTCCAAATTTTTGTACTCGAAAATAAAGTAATCAAATGTATTTGTTTTAGCAGTTCGCAATAAACGTCAGTTCTCAATAGATATATCATTTCTCACATAGATAATAGCACACCATATATCATCCATGTCTAGCCAAATATAATGACTACATGTTTCGTTAGAGGCGGAATAAACCTGTCGTAAATTTCGCGTCATAAGTACCTTTAGAAGTTTATACAACATTTACAAATGTTACGTTTATATCGAATAGCTTTTAAATATACCTACGAGTACATATTTACATGCATATATTTATTATTATTGATTGAGTACATACTATATAGTAGTATATACATATGTACATATTATATAATACTTAATTCACAATTATATATGTATGTACCATCTGAAGATTGTTTTATTAAACTAATCTATACAAAAGAAATACAATATAAAAAATGTTACTATTTGTGTTTTATGTAAAAAAATTATAAATATAAAATAAATAACAAGTAACAATATGGCATTTTACGGTTGTCATTTAGAATTTAAAAAAAATGTAGCCTATGACACGTGAACAATCAAGACGAACCCGATAATAGCCCATTTGTTGAAATCTCACGTATATACATAGACTGACAAAATTATAACCCTCATTTCTGTTTCGCTTGTTGTTAAAAAAATAATAAATTTTAATATATTTTCTATTTTATACATACGTTCTATAATATTTTTATGGAGATAATATACATACATACAAAAATGAAGTTTCTAACAAAAATATTAATTTATGAAAATTTACTGGTTCGCAGTAAAAAAAAAACCGAATAATGAGTAAAACAATTAACAAGAAGAAACTTGGCTTTAAAATTCTACTGCAATTACTGAATGAAACAAAACCAAAGCAATTTAAAATACGCGTATTTATAAAACTCTCCTAGCAGATGTAGTTATTGTTCTCTACATTCTGCATTATTTACTCCGCATTCTAATAAAATTTAATTATAAAATAAATTATTATACCTTAACTTATGATCATTATTATTTTTATTATAATGATGATATTATCTACAGTAAATAGTTAATTATAATATTCGAATATACCAAACTTATACTATACTAGCTGTGCCCGCGGCTTCGCTCGCGTGGACTACGGAATTATTGTTTATGATTTTTGAAAATAATAGTTGAATTATTTTACATATTTTTATTTCACACAATTCTTTACTATATTATAATTGTTCAATATTTAACGGGCTTGCAAAACAGTGCGCTGCCGGCAAACTGTTTTCCGACTTGATTTACTATTATCGTCACTGCGTATTCCTTATGTTACCTAACATAACAAAATATATACTAAAACCTGGACAAAGAACATATCTATGAATTAAAAAAACGTAAATCGGATAATTGGTTCTCGAGTGATCACCGCACTAATGGACAGACAGACAGACATTGTATTTTATAATATGTATAAGGAGATACGAGATATAAAATATGACAATTAATTTAATCTATCATATTAATTATATTAGTATTCATATTAAGAAAATGTCTCTGAAAATATCTTTATTTTTTAAAATACCTAATTCAGCATATTCGACTCGAAGCATCGGAATCTTCAGTAGTTGCTCCCAAGTGCGTTAAAAAGCTTTATAAAATTTGCTCACATATCACATTACGCTATGATCGTAAAACTAATGCCGCTTTTCATATATTTTTATATCTCCTTAACGGAGTTGATAATTTTATATACTCATTCATACATAGTGCGACTCCACATTTAAATTTGCTTTTAATGTTCCTATATTCAGGGTTGTCCACACTTTTAAATACGCTTATTTTTATTTGATTTATAATCTATAATTCTATAGAATAAAATGACAGGAAACTGCCAGTATATTGAAATTATAATAGGTACTATCAGTAAAAAAATATTTGACTCCTAATACAACAGTGTTGTTTTTATTAAGTCGCTCGTTAAATGTAATTTGAAAAATTAATTTGCTATAGGTATTTAAAAAAAATTGTTGAATACACTGTCTTAGATTAAATAAGTGTCCCACTAATTGTGACAAGCAGTGTATATATTCTGTACAAAAAAAATAAAGTTTTGCTGAGGAATGAATTACATTATTAAATCATTTATTTTAAATAAAATTTTAATTAAATTTCGGTTTTTAGAAATACAGTGGAACCTCATTAGTACGTTTTACTTTAGTACTTTTCGCAATAATACGTTTTTTAGATACCGAAATTCCTCCAAGACCCCTTTTAAAATATTTCGTTAGTACGTGTTTTCTTCCCAATCCCTTCAAAAACGTACTAACGAGATTCCACTATATTCGTTTTGAATGTTTTGATATTGACAAGTAAATTATATTTTTATATATTTATTCGTTTTTAGGGTTCGTAAAAAACAACGAACCCTTATAATTTCACTCTGTCCATTCGTCTATCTATCTATATAAATTATATGCTTATTAAAATGGAATTTGGTATACAGACGTAGATTGATAACCCAAAAACAGAAATAATAAGATTTTTGAAAAAAAATTTTTTTTGAATTCCCTTCCCATAGACTGAAAAGTATATTCAATTTTTTTTAACTTATCCCATTAAATGAGGTATTTTTAGATAGGTATCCTAAAATGCAACAAAAAATGTTTTAGGACTTTTTAATTTTAACCCTTCAGTCTTTTGCTTTTAAAAATGATTATCAGAGCATCCCCCCTTCTAATTTCTAAACTATCGATACAAAAAATCTGAAAAAATGTTGAATGCAGCTTTGAGATGGTAATTTGAATGAAAATTATAACGAACAATGTATCATTTTTTTGGATCACCTTCATATAGACTGAAAAGTGGGTGTCTTTAGATTAGTCTCCTAAAATGCAACAAAACATGTTTTATGACCTTTTGATTTAAAATTTCAAAATGTAGCTTTTGATTAGTACTTTTAATGAAAATCATAATGAACACTAGAATTTTTTGAACCCCCTTCCATAGACTGAAAAGTGAAGAATATTAGTTGAAGTGAAAGCTAGTGAGAACGGTTACGGAATCCTATCATGTGCGTGCTCAACACGCAATTGGCCGTTTTTATTTTTATATTGGTACATACGAACTGGAAGAATACCTTCAACAGATAATAGAATGTTCATTAAAATTCCCAATTACGATATCATATATCATATATAGATAGACAAAACAGTTGCATGTTGAATTGGTATTATTTTATGATTTTCTGCTAACAGGTATCTATAAAAAACATGGTCGTCTCGTAAATAGTTTAAACTAACTACAATGTGGCGTCGTAGTCAAATTCGAAATGTCTGTTCAACATGCTATTGTAATGAGAAATAATCAGCTGTTTGGAGTAACAACTATACTATTAAATATGCAGACATTTGTTTGATTTAGCTAACAAAAATTAACTCAATTTAATATTTGTTTTTCGTGATTTCATAGCTTTGTATTTATTTTTCAGTCACGTAAATTTCGACTTATTTTTTTTTGCCGCTGTAATCGAGAACCATTTATCCGATTTACGTGTTTTTTTGTATATTCATAGATATGTTCTCTGGCCAGGTTATAGAATATATTTTGTAACGTTAGGTAACATAAGGAATAAGCAGTAATGATAATAGTAAATCAAGTCGGAAAAAGTTTGCCACCAGCGCGATTTTTTACAATACGCTGCTAAACTATTAAATATTGAACAATATAATGTAGATAATAACTGTGTAAAATAAAAAGATCTCAAATAAACTCCGTGATACCATGTATCTAAATTTTATATCCAAGCCACAATGACTGCTTTTATGTTATAAAGAAAATTAAACATGTTTGGGTTCTGCTTACGTGGACTTATGACCTACAAACAGGGCCGGATTAAGAACGTAGCAGGAGTAGCAAATGCTACGGGCCCCACGTCTCTGGGGGCCCCGCGACTTTGCGGAAAAATATCTCTTATTGGACTTACCACTTACCGTCCAATGGTTGATACGGGGTGTCCAAATCTACACTAATTAATAATTTAAATTTAGGGTTTCCGATCTCGATTCGATTTAATCGAAAAATCGATTTTTGAAGCTCCGATCTTTGATTTTTTTAATCGATTTTTCTAAATTTGCTCAAATCAAATCAAGAAAATTTTGTTTGTAAAAGTGGTGTTTTATTATACACACCTCAAAAAATTAAAGAATAATTAAAAAAAAAGCAAAACAAAAAATTCCAATTTTCAAACAGTTATATTTCCGCGAAAATTAATTTAATTTACGTGTTCCAAAGCACATTTAAAAGTTTGTGCTTTCTAATTTTTGAATAAAAATTTCAACAAATTTTATCATCCCTTTCCGTTCTTTGTCAAGGGTTAAAAGGGTTCAAAAAAATTTCCCTTAATTTTTTATTAACTTATCAATTTTTTTAAGGATTGTATATTCTAAATCAAGTCAGTCAGCGGTGTGACGCCCGCTTAATGTGCAAAAAAAATCCTATTGACTTTTTTCGGGGGGAGTGGATGAAGCTATCGATTTACTCCTTTACAGCATCCAATTTGCTTATATAGTATAGGAAATAACTTTAAATAAGTTGTATACTATACAATATTATAAATAACGCGCGAATTAAAGAAATGCCGTGTCGGAGTGGGGCAACGGAAAAAATTCTCAGTTGCTCGGCCGGCATTCAGACTTTCTCGGTTTGAAATTATTTATAATTTTTGTTTTGATTCGTTTTTGTTAGGTAATTTAGGTGTTCATTAGTTATTATTACAATAATAACTAATCAATAAATAAATATAATTAATAAATATAATAATATAATTAATAAATAATTATTACAATAATAACTAATCGTGTTTGTACCTAATTCAATTATATTTTCAAAAATCCTACACAATAATTCCGTAGCCCACGCGAGCAAAGCCGCTAATGTTTCTATTAAGAAGGAACATACATTTACATTATCGATGGTAATTATAAATACATAAAATGCACGTGTTGCTTGTTTCCATTGGAAGTAGTAAATATCTATGAAAAAAATATAAACAAATCGAAACTTTTTGTAGCTAAAACTGTTGTAGCGACAACTTGTTTTTCTTTGTCTGCATAAATATAACAGTCTGTTCCCGTAATGAACTGTGACAAATCAGACAGAAACTAAAATGTTCCTTGTAAGTTTTTAGTGTGTTAAAAGTTCATACATATTGAAATAAATACATTGATTCCTTAGTAGATGTACACTTTTATATTATATCGATTTGAAAATAAAAGTAAAAATACAATTTTGATGGAAAATATACTTTTCTATTTACAGTGTGTCCTAGGGTAGATGTAACAAGATGTCTAATATTTGGTGATCGAGTCCTGCTTGATGTTAAACTAACGTATACCAAAAATTAGTTGGTTTGGTCGTCTAAAGGCTGTTTTATAAGCAAAGTTGAAGAAATAACCAAGAACCATATCAAAATATTAAAAAAAATTTACTAAGAAAGTTTGTTTAGAATGCAATTTTTTAACCCTATACTGATTTTCAGAGCATTAAAAAAGCAATTGGTTTTCGCTGAAGCACTCATAACGATGCAGAAAAATTGAAACAGAGAATTAGAAATGCTATAAACTCCATACCATTAGAACACATTCAAAACAATTATAATAAAAGGCGAAGAATAGAAAGGGGTGCGGATATGGGTGACAGTTATATCGAATATTTAAAAATTAGTCAACATGCATGGATTCTCGGATAATCGTTTCTCAAATTTATTATTAATTTTTTATGCAATTTCTTATAAAAAAAATTTAAATATAAAAAAAAATAATTGCAAATAATACAAAATCCTCCGAGAATCGTCGCTAAAATTTAAGCATTTTTTTTGCCTCTAGCGATTATTTTTAAAAAGTAATAGTTTTCGAGTAAAAAATTATTGAAAGTCCAGAAATTTCTGTTTGTTTTGCTCTAACTAAATCATAAAAAATTGACACTTTTTCTGAAAATTCGTTATTTTGGAAATATCTACTAGAAAGTCCTTTAAAAAACATCCGCTATAGGTATCTATTAAAACCAATAGTATATAGAATATTTTTCTATTAATTATAAGTAACTAACCATTTTTCTTCTACATTTTCAATCACCAAGATAACGTTTTTATATTTATAATTAATAACATTTCACTCGCAGTCTAACGCCACTGCTTTTTAATAAAATAGCTATTTCCAATAAAAAAATATACTGTGTAATAAATAATGAGCTTCGCTAGAAATTGTTTTCATTCCACACAAAAATCTGTAGGAAGCGTCTTTTGCGCATATCGGATATATTGCAATATCATTCAACTTAATTAGCCACCAGATTTTTTTTGTATGTTTTGTATTATACAGTAAAATTATTTCCGCTTTTATAATATATTTTAAAACACATATATGTATGTATGAGCATTTTCAGTGTCTGTAATTATAATTAATAGTACAATGAACGTTTTGTTTACTAGGTAATGAAATACAAAACTATAGCGAATAGTTTTAAACATTTCTTGGTTGTCTATTTTTTTCATAATAGGGTAAGACACCTAGTAACGAGCCCTGTTAAGGAAATCTTGAATGTTTTTAATTGTTAAGAGTTAGTTTATCAACCAATATTGATGAAATAGGTATTTATTTAAAGCATGGGGGTTTCAGAATAAAAGCAAATTAGAAGTATTTAATTTATTTATTTTTATACAAATCAAATTTGTTTAATTTGAAAAAACAGCCTTTCTCCAGTAACGAGCCCCTCTTTTCCCAATGATGCGCCCCAGATTTTTGCTAGTAACGAGCCCCCTTTACAGGGACGATTTTTAACATAATATTGGCGGTTAAATGAAAAGATTTTGTTAGTTATTTAAAAATAAAAAATAAACACTAATATTTTATTAAGTAAAAAATATATGAAATACAAAAAATTTTTTTGAACCATCCACGAATATCTGTTTCAGATAACTTTGAGCTTGCATCTGTAATTGACTCTGGAGTTCGAAGTGTCAGAGATGGATGTCTCTTCAAAAAACCATCATACCACTTATTTCCAGGTAGATTTTCTTTGAAAGGATTTGGTCGGATGGAGGCATCCAAAAAATCCTTAACAACCGCTTGTACATCTTCTTTACGGCGTGGGAAACCTTTGGCATGATTGTCAAGTAACCATTGTACAATTTCTAGCTCTTCTTTAACCGTTAAAACAGGATTTGGACCAAAGCTTGATTTTTTTGTTCGATTATGGATCCTGTTTTGTAGTGTTGATCTAGGAATATTAAATTTTTTAGCTGCTGAATGAATAGACAGTCCACATTTTATTTCAGCCAATGCTATATCCACTGTAGCTGGATCATATTTTCTCAATTTAGGCATTTTCTTCAGCAAAAACAGATAATCAATATCAGTATCGATTGATATATACCTACATAGGTAAAGTTGAAAAATAATTTAATTATTTAAATGTGGCTCCTTACTGGATTGTAATTGAAAATTTTAATTTCAGTAACGAGCCCCTCCAGCTCGTTACTGGAAATGTCAAACCTTCTAAGTCAATAGCGAGCCTCCAATAATTTAAGAGAATAAATATAATTTATAATAAAACAATGTTAATATATTACTTTTAACTTAATAAGAGAATAAAATAAAACATAAAAGGCATAGAAAATCACGCGTTAACTTCTTAAAAACGAATTACTAAATATAACCTCTTAAGAAAATCACTTAACTTACCAAAATTTGTAGAGGCGAAAAATTACGTCTGAACACTTTTAAGATTTATAACTAATTGAGCACACTATGTTTTAAACATTATATACGAAAATATCAGAAATTTATACACGATTCACAAGAAATACACACGTACATTGAAATTTTTTCCAACGCTTATCTATTTCGTCGGACATTCCAAATATGTTTTAGGGGCTCGAAACTAAGAGGAGGGCTCGATACTGGGTGTCTTACCCTATTACAATTTTATTGAGTAAATGAATTAAGAAATCGAAATATTTGAATTACAGTGGGTCCTGCTTAATTGGAACACTGGTTATTCAGGGCAGCCAACTATTTGGATGAAAAAATAACATAATGACCCCTAGTTTTATCCATAGACATAGAGCATGGACAGCGCATTCTGTATTAACACAATGGTGTAACATTTGTTCAAAAAGTGAGAGAGAGATGCAGTGTAGTTTGGAATATATCTATCTCTTTTTCTAAGAATCTGATTGGTAGCTTACTACAGTTCAGGTCAAGTTCAGGGTAGTATTTCTGTCAGATATATTTTTGTATATCATCTTGTGATTCTTGTGCAATAAGTTTTTTATTAGAAAAGAAAATAATATAAACTATAAACATAATATTATAATGGTTCATATTTATTTTGTGGGTAAGTGGCGGTTGCATATAGATCCTAAAAGATATTTTCGCCGTTAAGTAAATAATATTTTCAATAAATAAAAATAAATAATATTAAATAATACTTATCGGTAATTTGATGAAAGTTGTTTCTCTTATGGTCTACGAAACTTATATTATTTAGAGAAATTAACAATCGTTTTTTTTTAATAAAATTTTTTTATAACGTTAATTATTTTTTGTATTTAACCTCTTTATATATTTTTAATGTTTGGGGCCAAGAATAAATAGTTACACTCCTGTTTAAAAAAAGGACAAGTATATTCCTAACCTGTTTCCATCTTTTTCTTTTGACACGTCTTTGTTTTAGAATCAAATGCGTGGTCCATGCTCTCTGTCTATGGTTTTTCGAATTCTGTTATTGTTAACAGTAGTAATGTAATTTTCAAAATGGTCCAATTAGAACCCAGCATTTGTGTACTAATCTCTCAACACAAACACACGGTAACATAGACAGAAGAAATCGGGCATGAGAACAATTTCAGTTCACGTTTACTTAATGTGATAGGTTGACAAATGTACATAGTACGGTTTATATGGTTAAATGAAGTGACATTTCAACAACATATCCGAGCTATTATATAATCTTATATAATACATTGAAAACGCGTACATATTATAAAACGCAACGTCTCTTTGTCTATCTGTCCTTTAGTGCGGTTATCACTTGAGAACCACTTATTCGTTTAACGTTTTTTTTAAATTCATAGATGTGTTCTTTGCCCAGGTTTAAGTATATATTTTGTTACTTTAGGTATCATAAGGAATAAGCAGTGATGATAATAGTAAATCAAGTCGGAAAAAAGTTTTCCGTTAGCACGCTCTTTTGCAATAATGTTGTAAAGAATTGTGTAGAATAAACAGATTTAAAATAAACTCCGCGATACCATACATCTAACTTCAGTAAAATTAGTTCATTGATTTGTAACCGAGAAATATGTCTAAAACATCTTTACAAAAAGTGTAAACAAAACCCAGATAGAAACCATAACACGAAACAAGAACGGGCAATATTGGCGTATAATCGATTACGAAAAAACACGAAATAGAGGAAAGATTGTTTGTAAGCAAAAGTGTAAAACACTATCGATATATCCCCTTGAATGTCTCTTTATCAGGCGTTGGGAAAGATTAAAGTGTCTGGCAATTGATTGATTCGCGGCAGTTGCCAATGACGTTTACAACCCGCGCGCTGTGGTCTTCGGCTAACACGGACAAATACATACACACATATATACACACACAAACAAACACATACACACATACGCACACGTCATCGCTTATACCACTGAGTTAGGGTTGAGAAAATGTTCAGAACCTGAATTTTCATCACAACAACCATAACTACAGCACGAGAAATAACGATCAAATATATTATCTACAATTTTACCCAACCTGAAAATGAAGAAATAACCCAATAACCGTAGGAAGTTGACTCTACAATAAACTACCTAGTGATTTCAGAAACATTGTTGACATAAAGTTATTTAAGAATAAATTAAAATAATGTCTCTTAAATAAGTGTCTCTATAACAATACCCTATAATTAGAGTTATATCTTCTATTTAATTACGTACATATACTTAGTATATTAAGAAATATTTTTATGTTTAGATTTTAGTATAATATGTACTCTCTTTTGTATTTTTTATATTGTTCATTCCTGACGTTTTCAATTTATTGTATGGACTTATTTATACTCCTAAAGCCATTTTTCCACACACCGGCAAAACCGGTGCCGTTACCGGTGACGGCGTTGGCACCGGCCATGGCTCTTTTTCCACACACCGGCATTCTCAGTGCCGGTGCAGTTGAGTTCTAGCTATGGTGATAGAAACATGTATGCAGTGTTCAATAAGCGTTACCTTCTTGAGTTATTATACCTCAGAAGGAAGTATATAAATCGAAAATATCAAAAAAAGTAGTATTGGGTACATCCTCTGTTGACTGCAAGGTACTTATCCGATTTTCGAGTTAAAAGTCGACAGCATTTGACGGTGCCGGTGTAGTCACCGGCATATTAGCCGGGCCGGTCTACGTGGAAAAGCTCTGATTCGATTACATTGCAACCGGCGCCGTCACCGGCACCGGTATCGGTTTTGCCGGTGTGTAGAAAAACACCCCAAGAGTCCGAAATAAACATAATTATTATTATACAATTTATGATTTACTTAGTTGCCCAAATGGTTATTACAATGGCATCTAACGTAGTCTAAACCAAACATAATGCCAATGCATACCCCAAGAAAGCTTTTCTTAGTAGTTTGCTACACTATCAGTCATTGTTTGTATATGCACGTTGATAAAATGAGCATTGTTTCTTTTTCATATCAGCAACCTATATACCTACATTTTCTGAAAAGTCTCAAAGTTCATAATGTCGAATTTTGATATATACTTCTTAGACCGGTGAAATATGCTGCAGGTCACAAAATGTAATAAATCAACAGCAATCCTTTTGAATTCATTTCAATGATTATTGAAACTCGGCTAGAAGTAGAAAAATTTTCAATGTATTTAAACAAAAATATTTTCTACAAAAAACGATTATTTTAGTTAAGTACATATTATTGTTTAGTTTATTAAAAAGATGTAAATACATTTTTTTTGTATTCTATTACCTTATTTATAACCTGATTTCTTGTTTACTGGTTTATATTAATGTATTTTTTTTCATATTTTTATTTTTATTTTAGTACCTTTAGTTGTAAATAAGTTGACAATTATATTAATAAAGTTAAAAAGGTATTCATTTTATGACCAAGCCATGTTATTTTGATATACATATATTAGATACTTTTGTTCGTATCGCATTACGAAATTTTTCCGGTTAGAGTCACATTTTATATACTGCCTACCCGCATGGATGCCGCTTATATTACTTATCAATAATAGATACACTTTGTTGGCGAAAGCTAACACATAAATACAAAAAGTCTGTAGAGAGTTATCTTTTAAAGGGTAAGTAGATATATGTGTGGTTCTTCTTATCTGCCATTAGATTTAGCTTTTTAATATAATGTTCCAGTTATATTCCATTTCATTTTAATTAATAAAATGCATTATTGTCCATCCTTATTACTATGCAGTCACAATATCTTCAAGCCG
Source organism: Sialis fuliginosa (assembly GCA_961205875.1). Lineage (NCBI taxonomy): Eukaryota > Metazoa > Arthropoda > Insecta > Megaloptera > Sialidae > Sialis > Sialis fuliginosa. The sequence continues at coordinate 27,556,305 of OY540809.1, read as the reverse complement.
CATGATGCCGTGGTGTTTGACCGATACAATTATCTTCCTCCCCTTCTATCGTCTTTTTCGCGCTGTTACCCTCGCCCTGTCGTAGCCATACGATCTGGATCTTCGAACATCGAATCAAGTCACATGTATCCATTAATCATCTAGTCTTTAGATTCCTTAAATGTAAAGACTTTATTGGTTCCATAGTGTGTTTTTATTCTTTAATTTAATAGGAAGTTTTGTATGTTTGAAATTATCTAGGGTATCAGTGTTCTAAAAAAAATATATTGTTGATCTGCAAGGGGGCTAAAAGATGTTACGGTAGCGTGGGTGGTAGCTGCCCTTGCCATCAATGAACGGGTCCTTTTTTGTGCGAGCCTAGAAGTCGCTCAATTCCCTAGCATTATAGTCAATGAACTGGATAAGGCGGATAAGACAGGAAATCATATAAAACTTAATCCAAATTTCAATTATTAGAAAAACTTTTATTGTAAAAATAACAGAAAAATGAAAACTAAATAAATAAAAACAACGACATTACAATTTACTCCCCCAATTTACTTACCCTACATATTAACTAGTAGTCATAATTAGAATATTATAATAAAGAGAAAAGAAATAAATAAATCAGTAAAAGAATGTTGAACCCATAGTCACCAATAAATAAAATTAAACAAACAATAAACACTTAAAATCTATCTCTTACCTTACAACACAGGAGCATCACATTGTAGTGCCTACTTGCACACCCTAAACAAGATTCGAACTGTTCCCCTTAATGATTTACGCGTTTGCTTTATATATTTGCCTCGCTGGCCCAAAATTAAACTGCAAATAATTCCGATATTGTGCAAATATCACAACCAAGCAAAAAAGTACATTTTCTACATACTCACGATTACTTAAAACATTTAATTACTACGTTAATTACTTGAATAGGTCATTTTAAAGAATGTGGTATTTTTGCTGAGCTGTAATTTTACTTCTGTTCGCTCGATACTTTATAATATTTTGAGTGTAAAATAGTATGTTTCTTTTTAAGTGTTTAGTGCCAAACGAAACACTTATGGAATCATTTCAGTGTTCGTCCGTCCATCTGTAAAAGGCGATTTTCTCGGAAACTATTCGATATAAAAATTTGAAATTTAATACAAAGATAGTGGCCCAATTATAGATGTGAAATATAAAAAGTTGAGTTTTGATTTTAGCGGTAAATTGGAAAATGGAAAAAAAATCAAGGGTATCGTGTATGGTGTCAAATAAAAGCTTATTGAAGCACAAATTCAACAATACATTTGATGTATTTTTTAATGCTTTTTTTTGCTGTCCCTACCCTTAACACCAAAAGGATCGCTCATAAAAATCTGAAAGAAATCATGAACATTGAGAATTGGGTGGTGATTGAGCCAAAATTATCAGGATTGAAAAATTCTAGCGCGATAAATTGTTATAAACAATTTAATTATTTATTTCTTTATAACTTATAAACCATTGCTTTTAGAGAAAAAGTTTTTCGACAAAAAATATTTCTCACGATGTAAGAACAACTATTGCCCTTAGACGTTTTTTTTTTAAATTTGGAGGGCTGATGGCACGGAACATTAACTGTGCAACTATAGCTTGCACTTGTCTTAATTTTTTACTGATGGCCTTGACCTTATAATTTTTTATCAATAGCGAGATAAAAATTATTAGATTAGTTTTAGAGAAAAGGTTATTATTTATTTTAATTTATTTCTCGAATGTATGTATATCGACCAAACGAAATAACACAAAAGTAATGACCAAACAGTTATTTTGTTGTAACCTAAGATTATCGATATTTTAAAAACTTTAATACGATGTTAGAAATTACAAAATTTAATAATAACATTTTCTATTTTCTAAAGTAGAGCGCGCCATCTGTCGTGTTAATAAACACAACAAAAAAACTTCCAGTTCTATTTTCGTTCATAAAAAACGTCTCCAATAAGTCGATACTGCACACAGTACATATAAAAAACTAATATGGTGACATAGAAAAACATAAATATATGTACATACATATACATAATTTCCCTCTATCTTTGTTCACAGTTCAGAGATCCGTGTATCTCCCCCTCTCCCTTTTTGGCGTGATCCACAGTCGATAAATTGAATCCTGTTGGATTCTCCGCCACCTTCATGTGTTGTGGTCTTCGCCCAGAATGAGTTTTAACGATTGCAATGTTGATTCTGTTTCTTATATATGTATATACATTATACATACATATACCACTGCACATATCTGTACAAGTACACTACATATTTATGTACAGTACATACATTCTCTACTTAGAAACTTTTGCTGTAAATAAAATTTATTTTTTGTTTTAGTTTGCAATCAATATGCCATTCTGAAAGAGAATATGTGCAATTTTTCTTCAGTTCAACTTTTTAATTAAATAAACTTGTGAGTTTATAGACTTAAGAAAGAAGAAAAGAACGTTTTAAAAATTCAAATTTAACCCTACATTTCATGATATAAATGGTAGCGCTAAATCTGTCACACCCATACACATTTACATATATCATTTTGTGGGTTCCATATCTCAAAATGAAAAAACGGAACCCTTATCACGACATTTTTTCTCAAGTACGGCTAGAGATATCAAGTTGAAATTAATATCAAATACTAAGGTCTACAGCAGGCCTGACCAACACAAATTACACCACGGGCCGCATTGACGATCTAAAATTTTTCGAGGGCTACACATAAGTCAGAAATTTTGTAAAAAAATCCGGTTTTGAATTTTTTTTTGCATAAAAATTTAAAGTTAATTTTCGTAGGCTTTTATACATAATGACATATAGCTGGTCACAGATGAAAGGTTGTAATTGATCTCATTCGATCCGGCGGGAAAAATCCTACAGTAGTGTAGGAGTTATAGGGAAAAAATTACCCACTACCTCGTATAGGAACCGAGATATTTACGATTTTGTATAATCAATAAATAGCGAAAAAGAAAAAATCAAAGTTTTTTTCTCAGTTATAAATAATTTGTCTCAATTAAAATGAGTAGTTTAATTAATAGTCCAGGCTGTCTAGGCTAAAAAGTACCTAAAATAGGAATTTTTAGATACAGTTTTGCTATTTACAGAATTTTTTACAAATGTAGTTTAAAATAATATCCTATGTTTGCTCCGATATTGGTAATCCGCGTCATGGGTAAACTATGGTTCAATTGTAAAATTCTTCAGATTTTCTGATTTTTTCTAAATAGCGGTCTAAATAAGTTTTTTACAAAAAAAAGTTTCAAATAAAATTTATTCGTTATAAAATTTCCTACAACCTCCATTTTGAAAAATAAAATCATTTTTTTATCCTTTACACTAAAAAAATGGCTAAAAATATATTTTTATACTAGTAAAGTTTATCGTTTTTATAAGTTGGTACCCCTGGAAAATAAACATTTTGTAGTGCCTAACATTTACTGAAAATTAGAATCTGATATCTTTAATTGTTTTTGTTTTATTAAATTGTTAATAATGTTATCATGCTTGTCTTTGATTAACAATAAAAGTTTTTGTAAAACTGTTTGTATGTGTTCCCAAAGACTTATAATCGATTGTCACCATAAAAAAAGTAAAAAAATTCAATTCTTCGGCAAATGGTAGCACTAAAATCTTATTGTTGAGTTTTTTTATTATAAACCAATTCATTTTTTTCATAAAACCAGCAATATTAAAAAAAATAACAAAAAATAAAAATAAAACACATTAAAATTGGTTCAGTAGTATTAATACTGACAGACTGTCACTAACTGATCATCAAAACCAAGTACTTCCCGTTGTCAGAATCTAGAAATTTCGTACGAATGATCGTTTCATAGCACAAGTAAAAATAAAATCCGTTAGATCTGTTAAACTTGACGCCAAATGCTGCAGTGTAAATTATTTATCTATAAAACATTGATATTCTGAAAAGTTTATTATACGGACTTGGTCGTTTTGATTTCTGAATGATTCCTTTACTGAAGCATCAAATTGACATCAAATATGACTGTAATTTTCAAATTCTATTAAATGTGTTATAGATACTTATATACATTTTAATATATGTACATTCATTTATATATAATATATAAATATAAATACTAAAAAAGTAGTTTAATGTCGATTGTATTGGATTAATATTTGATTAAATTATAAATTATAAACTGTTTGAAGAAATATTATGTATTTATATATGTACATGTATTCACATATTCAAATACCTTTGAGTTTACAGCAAAGTGTAAGCAAATTTTATTTTTATTTACAGTCAATATTGGAAAATGTTATTTTATATGAACATACTTTATAGGAAGCATTTTTTTTTTCGCTTGTGAACAAGTAAGTACATAAATGTACGTACCTTGTTTAAAAAATAATGTAAATAATAAATAATATATATAATATAATATAAATAATGTCAATAATAACGTATTCAATTTACAAATTATTAATTTTCATTATACCTAAACATCTTTATTAGAATGATAGCTGAACTACTATATAATTAAATAAATTCAACCCAAAACTACTTACTACATAAGTCTTGAGGCTTCCGCGGTGATCTTCATATGGATCTTGACTTCTGAGTGTAAGCCGTGTCGGTTTGGTCGTGTTATCGGCCAACATTTCGTCACACATTGCAGTGGACAATGTCAGGGTTCTTCTAAAAGTGCACTGAAGATGTCCACTGCAATGTATGACGAATCGTTGGACGATAACACCACCAAATCGACGCGGTTTACATCCAGAAGCCAAGATCCATATGTTACCTACATACTCGTACATTTTTCTGGTTGCCAGTTTGCTTACAAAACGTTTTGTGTTTTTTTATGAAATAAATTCTAATTTAAGGAACTGAGTATTAAAAATGTTTAATTCTATATGAAAAATATTTTAATATATATATTTAAATTATGTTAATGGCACAATATTTTCGGTACTTAAACATTTTTATTACCAAAAATTGGACGCCATTAGCGTATCGTGGCAATCAATTTTCACCATTTTTGAAAAAATATTAATACTTAATAAGAATGCGTTGTTATGTCGAATATTGATCCATTTTTTTTTTTAATATTGGTGGAATGTCACCATTGAACTATCATAATGGTTTGACTGTCAAAGCAAAACAGCAAAAATGGCGCCAATTTTGTTCAAATATATATTTATAATTATCATGAACAGTATTATAAATTATAATAAATGATTTCTTTACGGAAAATATGTATGTCACAGAATTTCATAAAATTTCTCTATAAATCTAAAATCTCAAAAGAAAAATTTATAATTTCTGGTTTTTAATATCCGGATACATTTCAAAGCGTATGTAGGAATATTAACTCGAAACAAATTGTTTATTAAATACCTATATTAAGCAAAATTTTGATTAAAAAAATAATAAATATATATAAAGTATTGCCACCAGTCTGCATGGGCCGCTTTCAGACCAAAGTATACTGGGGCTTTTTTTAGGGGGAGGGGGATTGATGGGGATCTTTTTATAATTCTCATTATTAAAAGAATTTAATTTTCAAAGTCCGCAAATAAATATTATTTATAAAATTATAGCATTTTATGTTTTTTTTCCCGGTAATGGATAAAGTAATACCAGTAATGGGCACCCAGTGATGGAAACTTGCTAATGATTACAAAATGATAAGTACTACGAAACAAAAGTTATAAAATAAAGAATTATAATATAATAATTAATAAATAGATTATACTTATAATTAGTTTAACTGGCTACCATTTTGAAACCTATCGGCCGATTGTCATCAAACGAAACTGTTTTTCAGTTAAGTGTCTATAGATTATAATTCAGTAATGCTAGTAATCAAATAACAAATATTTCTAATTTAGTACCTACATTTAATTAAACAAATATCCAAGACTGGTGCCACTACCTTAATATCAAATCGTTCACTAAGAATTTATCAATTAAATATATAAATATTTAATTTAATAAACTTTTGATAATATATACTTAAACTATAACCTCATCGTTAGGATCGATCTAGACCAGGGGTCACCAAACTTTTCGAGAAACGGGCCGGATCGATTTTTTTTTAAACATGGGGGGCCGGACAAAAAATATTCTTGTTAGAATCCTATTAGAACATTTATTTACAAGTGCAATTAGCTATGTAAATAGAGTATATATCGAAATTTATAATGGAAAATATAAATACACATATGAAATCCTTAAATTATATAAAATAAATATTTCTTATATGTATAAAAAATATTTATATATAAAAATCAGGGGTTGGATGAAAAACTTTGGAGGGCCGAATTGTTTGGTGACCGCTGATCTAGACTATCGAACCGGTCTCGGTCCGGTCTTGCTCTAATCAAACATAAATAAACAATAAACAATAAAATCATCCAACATAAAATCTGCCTATATTAATAAAGTCACAGTATAAAAACACATAAATGGAATAAGAGTTTTTGCAGATTTACCTGACTTAATAACTCAGTTTAAATAGCCTTCCGAAATTTGTAACGCCCGTTACAGGTACTTATGAGTATTTTACAAATCTAATAATAAGTGTGCAAAATTCTCCTTTTAACATAGTGAAGTTAATAAAAAATCAATTCCTTTTCAGGTGTTATTTCATATTATAAAATATTAATATCAAAAATATCGTTTTGATTAGCATAAACTTGTAAAATTCATTTCATGGACTTGCCCTATTACTATACTAAATATTTGACTGAAGCGAGACCGGACCGAGACCGGCTCGATAATCTGAATCGATCCTATTTGTATTTTTCGCCTTATATGTTATTATCTTTTCATGATTTTACAATAAAAATGATCAATTTACATTGTTTTGTTTCAAAAATGTTATCTGTTAACAATATATTAAAGCTCTCTATGCATATAGGGAAAATATAAATCTGACAATGAGAAAATATATGATAATATATATTTGCAAAGGAAATAAAATCCGAGAAAGGAACAAAAATAACTAGGTTTACTGTAAACAGTTCTTTTCTCTTTTGTGTACATAAATATTTGATCACCGTAAGAACATGTTTGAATAACTAGAGTAAACAAATTTTGTAGTCAATACTCATAGTTGGCTGGATTTCATCTTTTTTTATCTCTTTTTATCCGTGCACATGTGGCTATTTATGAATAATGATTTGTGTATGGATATTCGTTTATAATAATATTTTATTTATACATGGAGAACCATACATGACTTTCATGTTCTTCAATATCTATTTAAATAATTTTTAATACTTATCTGAAAAATGTCAATGGGATTTGTTAGATATTAAACTCACCTTTATATTATAAATATTAATTTTCTAATGTCCTAATGTCAGAAACATAATATACATTCGTAGAATAACTTTTTTGACTGTTTGAATTTAATTGCATTTGTTTCCAAGACAAAATGAATTAATGTTGTAGGTTAGTATTTAAAATTAAAATTTTGAGAGTGGTTTTCAATAGCTGTTTAGGTACGTACAAATAATAAATGTCCCTTAGGTCTAATTTAACTACAAATGTACCAAGTATTATCAAAATTAGTGAGATAATACTCGCAACGTTCATTTTTTAGACGATAAAATTTCGAATATTTCAAAAACCCCTAATCTGATTATCACCAACATCAATAGGTCTGAGTACTTAGTTACTTAGGTACTAAGGCAAACATTTTCCCCAAAAATAATTCATATCGGTGCATTTTTACAGTATTTATCGTGAACGAAAAAAAATTCTATATCCAGACACACAAACACACGCACAGCCGCCATGCGGAAATTAACTTTTCTTTACGTTTTGAAGGTAGTACAATCAGAATCAAATCTTATCTCGGACACGATTTTTCGACGGTATTACGATACTACCATTTCCTTCGGAACATGGAAGTAACAAACAACAGACGAAAACTATAGTTATGACTGATCAAAAATAAAACCTCTTATCAAAAAAAATGTAAAAGTATTTCAATAGCAATGCTATCATCATCAAAAAAATGTTATGGTAAGGAGATTTGTATTTGATAATGTATCGATTTTAACAGTATACGAAGGCTGCTATTTATATTTTTGGCCTTAGAAACATTGAGTGTTGCCAGGTGCCATCTGTCGTTTTCATTGGAAACTAGACATTATTGAATATAACCTTCTTCAGAATATTTTGTAAACTAAGCGCGATTTGTGTTGTTTACAGTTACTTGAAAAAGTCATCTCGGGCATAGAATGGAATTAACTAGTAAACATTTTCGTGCATCAAAAATTCAAAATTTTATATTTAAAAATTTAAACCACATAATGATAAATAATTATAATTTTAAAAACAATATTATAGTTATTGGAGTGGGGGGTGCAAAGTACTCAGGTCAAAGTCTCTAGTAATAGAATAAACATATAAATTCATAATTGTAAAACAAAAAAGGCCTCGCATAACTTAACGCCGGCACTGGATACATAATAAAAAATATTAGAAGTCTGGACGAGAAGACTGGAAATATTTTGATATTCCGCTATACGGCTCAGTGCGCATTGGCAAGCAGCCGAACTCTGTGTGGGTAAAACAAAGAAGAAGAATATCTTCTGGCTGGAGAACGTTTTTTTATTATACTTCATGAATATAATAGCTTATGAGGTGAATATGGATTTAATAGAAATTGCGGAAATGTTCGCGATCCGCTAAGAATGATGCACTATTCTCAAATTTATTATTCATGTTACGGAGTTGCCGTTTCACAGAACAGGAAGTTTTACTGTCATGGTTTCAATATATGTATTTACAATTATAATTTACTCGTATATATGTAAGCATTTGTTATTGTTACTTTTAGAGTTGTGCTTGCTTACATATAATTTTTTTTTTACTCGAAATCATTTTTAAAACAAAAAATATACAGGTTTCCTGTTTGACGACGTAGTACTCTGAAACCTTACATCATATTTATATTTCAGAGTCATTTTAAAAGTGTTCTTATTTTTTATATTGACAGTTTCAAATAATTTTTAAGTGATAAAATACAGAAATTGTTTGGTCTCTAATATTATAAATGCGAAAGTAACTCTTTCTGTCTGTCTATTTGTTGCCATATCACGGCTAAACTGCTGAACCGATCTTGATTAAATTTGGCAGGGAGATAGCTTCTATCTTAAGGAAGAATATAAGCTACTTTGTATTCTGAAAATTGATTAGATACAAAATTCAAATTCCACTCGGACGAAATCACGGATAGCAGTCGGATAGTAATATACATATGTGTGAATTTTATTTATTTATTTTTTATTTTTTTCTATAACTGTGAATATTAAACATTTGCTTATTTATAACATGAATGTTTTTAAATCGCTGTTTTAATATTAGTGTATATTAAAAACAGTGATATATAATGGGTTTTAATTTAAAACCAATTTTAATAGCACTTTAGTAATATCTTATTTATTTGGTCAATGTCTTCAGATTCTTTTTTGATGTTTTACAAGTTTCAGTCATTTTTCAAAGCTTACTTGGTTTAGTTAATGTTTTTCGTTTGCAGCCTCATTAAAATTTTACAGGGTTGTATGCAAAAAATAAGGTCTATTCATAAAATCAATAAAGAAGATATGTTGTCATTTAATAAAATAGAGTTGGATGCCAAAGAAACGTAACTGACAGCACCATTTATTTTTGAAGATTAGCATTATAAATAAGGAAATATCTTCTTTAAAATCATTTGCTAAAATATTCTTTTAAATAATGAATATTTTAGAAAATATTCATTATATTAGATTATTTTTTTCTTACCCTGTATATACAGGGTAAGTAATCATTTTCTGAAATATGCAATTGTATCGAAGTCGATCATACATTATAACAATTACTTAATAAATACCAAATTTCAATCAGTTAATTTAATTTAATTTATTATCCTTAATATATATAAAGCTCAACGTCTCTCTGTCTGTCTGTCTGTCTGTCTGTCTGTCTGTCTGTCTGTCTGTCCGTTAGTTACCTTATCACTCGAGAACCACTTATCCGATTTACGAGTTTTTTTTTTTAATTCATAGGTACGTTCTCTGGCCAGGTTATAGGCTATATTTTATTACGTTAGGTAACATAACAACAAAGCAGTGACGATTATAGTAAATCAAGTCGGAAAAAATTTTGCCGTCGGCGCGCTGTTTTGTAATACGCTGCCTAAACCGTTCAATATAGAACAAAATAATGTATTAAAGAATTGTGTAGAATCAAAAGTTCTACAATTAAGTCAGCGACACGATATGTCTAACTTTTATATTTAAGCCACAATGACTGCTTTTATGTTACAAAAAAAACATAAAATATTTGGGTTTTGTTTACATGGACTTATGACCTGCAAAACATTAATCCTTATCGAAATAAATGATTTCATCGTCATAAGTACTTAATGTAGATATAGTTTGCCATTTACAGCATCCAATTTGGTCGTATAGTTTAGAAAATATCTTAAAATATATTTATAAAGGTAACATTTTAAATGTATGGTGTCGTGCCGCATCGAAGCGATGTACATCAGACTGGATTCGCTTACGTTCGGTAGATATTCGGAGTCCCTCGGCTGACGTTTGAGTTAATTTTGTTTTCAATAATTAACATTTAAATTTAAACAGAACACAAATTATTTGTACTTTTTTCTTCTGATTCGTTTTTGTTAGGTAATTTAGGTATTGATAAATTATTATTATAATAATAACTAATCGTGTTTGTACTTAATTATTTAAACTATATTTTTCAAAAATCCTAAACAATAATTCCGTAGTCTACGCGAGCGAAGCCGCGTGGGCCCAGCTAGTAAAATTATATAATACAAAAAATATTAAAATTTTATTATTTTATGTATATAAATGTACTACTTATTAATCTTCTTCTTACTTTCCTTCATTCCACCGACTCCAATTCAGCGTTAAGTTAAAAAAATATGCAAATAAATACCTTCACGTTACACAGAAACTCCAATATTTCGCTGTCAGAAATCTGCTTTATTTATAAATTGTACTACTTTATTGGTTTATATACAATACATTGATAAATTGTATTCAAATTGAAAATATAAATTTTATTGAATGCTCTTGTTTCCCGGGCAAATCATCCAGAAAACTAGGTAGGTATTTTCAACGATATAAAATACAAACAAAAACTCTACAAACTGTACTCGAAAACGTAATCGAGAGTATGAAATACAAAATAATACAGTAGAGCATAGGTCCGCGAAATTATTGCCGGGGGTTTGTGAAACATGTTTGGCATAAATTAAAGTACTTTCACATTTCTAATTACCAATGATTAATTAGTATCTGACGACTTTCGTTGTTTTTTTGTCAAGGGGGTGGGTCTTGAAAAATAATTGTTCAAAAGAGGGTCCCTAGACTACATAAGTTCAAGAACCGATATAATTAATAATTTAGGAGATGAGATGTCCGATAAACTTAAAAGTTCTGTTTTGTATTAAACTAGCGTATTGGACTCGGTGTTACTCGGAGATATAAATTTAATGTCTAATAAACCTATTAAATATTGTTTTCACTTATTGCTAGATGTCTCTCCTACGATTGATTTTTTTTACACAAATTATACATTTAAACCTTTCTCGTGAAACACTCTATCGATTAGTAAAAACCGGAATAAATCCGTTCAGTAGTTCTGAGAAAATCGTTTACAGACAGACAAAGCTACGAGGGACTTTGTTTTAAACTATTTATAGTTTACGATTATTGAATATGTATAGTGTATAGTAAAAAAAGTAATAAATTAGCTAGTTTACCTGTATCTAATTTTGTACATATTTATAATTAAAATAATTTACGAAAAAAAATTTCATTTTATATATTCTTTATTTCCTCCGTTCTAAATGAAAAAATAAATAAATAAAGATATGCAATAGATTTTTAAATTGTGAATTTAATTTCTAATAGCCCTTTATTATGCTCCTGAATATAATTTCACTAGTAAATGATACTGCACTGTATTTGTTTTTATTGTTTTTAACTTTTGATAGTTAATGAAATACTTTGCCATGCTATTTTTATTTGGGGTAAAAATATTTAAAAATAAATGTGTTCTGTTACGATAGTTTCGTTGTAAAACAATTCTCCCCAGCCCCAGCTAAAAGAAATATTATACCTATCTAAAGTTATGTAGTAAAAATTAGCAATATATAGAATATACATTATTAGCGATGAAGTTTGCATTTAACCACACTTACCCTAATAATAATAATACTAAATTAGTAAACCTACGTATTTGCAATTTATAATTCAATAAAGATCACAAAAATATAAGATATATTCAATGGCGAAGCAAATCATTAATTATTTTTTAGTAAATATCTTATCTTTTATTATATTTCATGTACCCCCAACTCTTTTACACGATAGATACGTTCCAACGAAAACCGCGTTAAAAAAGACTCATACTAAAATCTTTTATATTATGTATTTTATAATTTTTTTTGGAATTCGTGTTAGAACAAAAAATTCGTGTACAAAAGTGTATTTGTTCTTCTTTGTGGACCGTGTTTTTTCAAAATCATGTAAAAAAAGAGCGTGTAAAAAAAGAGTTGGGTGTACATAATTATCTATTTTGGGAAAAATATATGACATATCTTGAATATCAATTGTGTTTTACACCTCGTTTTATAACATTTTATTGACATTTGTATTTTAACTTTTCTTAACGAATCTTACATATTAACTTAGGTATCATCAGCATCATAATTCGTCTGCCACCCTAAGGTCATATTCGCTTACAACAGATTTGAAATATAAAGACAAACATCATCGGTTATCTTTTTCTAGGGCGGAGCTTATATAGTTCTATCATTTTAAATAAAAACACAAATATACGTCAATTGCATTAATTAATTTTATATAAGTATATTTAAATACTAAAATTCGAAATATCAAATATTTATTGTCAGTTGCCAAAATATTTACTTATACAATTTTCAATAGATTAGATAATAATTTATTCGCACAAATGAGCAGCGCCGGCTTTAGAGGGGTGGGGGTGAACCAGGGCGACCGCCCGGGGTGCCAAGTCAGGTGATTTTTGTACATTTTTTAGGGGGAGAGAGGGCGGAAAAAAAATTCGTCCAGGGAATGAGACTTGCTAAGGCCGGCTCTGTATGTGAGTACTATAAATAAAGAGTATTTATTTATCTAAAACAAACAAGTTTTAAAATATATGTCTTTGATTGGTACATGAAGCAATGATTTCAATATTATAATAATCAAATGGAAGGAGCCTACTTATTTTGTGATAAGCGAATTTAAATGAAAACCGGACGACCACTTATGGATTTCATGTTACATCAAGAAAAAAAATTCAGACATTTTTCATAGTAGATACTTTTGTTAATCTCTTCAAGCGTCTGATACTTTATACATACAATGTATATACAATACATACAATGAAATATTGCTTATCAACAAAACCTAATACAAATACCTATTGTATTTGGTATTTATATTTTCTCTTCTGCTAAACCCTGATCGCTTCTGTAACATATTGATCGAGTAAATGATGTGTATAAGTTGGAGTACAAGATGAGGCATAGGGAGGATAATGATGTAAAAACTCAATCCGATAACAAAAATATCATACTTGCAAGATTTTAAGCTATAATTTACATAAATATCATGTGAAACTCATAAGTATTAGTGTAATTAAATAAAACAGGTAATACTTAAGAAATACATATCTTTAAAGTTCGAGTCCACCAGACTTTATTCTATTTATTACCCAAATTATAAAAAAGCAACATTTCAAGTGGTATTTTAAAATTTATTAATGTCTGATGTCAATGTGTAATTTAAATATTAACTAAATTTTATAAAGTACTGGTACGTCTTGGACGTTTTAAGAGCAAGGTATACTGTTTTTGGGGATTGATGGGCTTCTTTTTTGTAATAGGCATGATGCCTAATTTTTAAGAACTATTTTATGATTATCTTACGTGTCTCTTATTTCCAAAAAAATGCTTATTTCTGCAGAAAATAAAGGTTTAGTCACAAAAATCGACCCTTTTAAAACTAATTTTGAATTTGACGCCAAAACGCTCGCAGGTGTCATGGCGCATTTTTGACATCACGCCTATGTAAACACTCCTTGTTAACTATAATAAATCCTTGTTTCATCGCTAATGGTTCTCGGTTTTATTTTTGGTAACACAAAACTGAGTAAATTGATAATTTAAAACCACAAAATAATTTATAAACAGTGCAGGTATTAATGAAACAAAAATGACGTGTACGTAGCCGTGACGTCATCAACTCTGACTGGGGTTTTATCAAACATGGCGGATTGCTGTATTTTCCGATTTTATTTTAACAAAATTCATATTAATCTCGCTTTTAATATAAAAATAAATACATTTTTTAGAATCTTTTTAACTTATTTCATTATTTAAAATCATAATTTCAGTGATACTTTGTTACTGGCATCATGCCTATTCTCATGAACTCATGTTTCTAATTAATACATCTTTATTAAATCAATTTAATTACCTAACTCTACTTTATTTATGTTTTTTTCCGGTAATGGATAAAGTAAAACCAGTAATAAGCACCCAGTGATGGACACTAATGATTACAAAATAATCGTAATGATAGAATCGTAAAATTTGAAACAATGTTAAGCCGATGCTATAATAATATCATAATTAATAAATAGATAACACTAATAATAATTAGTTTAAATGTTCGCCATTTTGACACCCATTGCCAAATGTCAGTAATAACAGTAATCAAATATCAACAAATATTTCTAATTTAGTACATTTAATTAGACAAGTGTCCAACTCTGGGGTGTAATGCAAGAATGGTGGCAGTACCTTATATTATTAATTTGAATTTCATGAAATAGTACATACTTTTTGTCAGTTTTAATTTTAAGAGAATTATATAAGTGATTGAGTAAATCTTTTTATTAAAATTGCGTCCATATTTGCAATTTATATTCTTAAAAGGTTTCTTGAGTAGTAGTATAAGAATAACTGATTATATTAAATGTTTTAGTATTGATCTGTATATAAAAAACTTTGCTTTTAGCTACCAAATTCACTCGAGACAAATATAAAATGATATTTGTTAGGATGTCGCTTCTCAGAGAGCCTGCTCGTGTTTTAAAACTAAATTGAATGATAAATGAGAATAAAATTGCTATTTCAGTCATTGTTTCAAAGAAATCGAGATTGTAATTTAAAATAAGTAATTTAATTATTTTATTTTTATGAAAGAAATGAAAACTTCTCTCATACAGAAGTTTGATTTTATTTGATATTTTTTAAATTACAACTGTAAAAATGTAGTTGATATGTTCTTATATTGCTCATTAACTCTGGGTTAACATAGACTCTATGCCCCATAACCTTTTACTAACAAATGTATGTACATATTTATCCATTCTTTTAAAATTAATTTTATATCGAATCTATCGATTGAACATTTATATGATTAGTTTGTTAACGTTTCAACTTACAGTATTATTAAATATGTCAATACATTTTTTTTGTTTTTACTAACATTTTTTGTAATGATTGATTTATTAAATAAATTATGATTTTTTAGTGCATTTTATTACTAACTCAAACTTACCTTTTGGGGGAGCTGGAAGGGGGAACTGTATGAATTAAAACTTCTGCCATGCGTATATATCTATTTTATAGTCAAAGGTATTCACATTGCGGCAGAAATTTTCTTTCGGTATTTTAGATTTTTTAACATTTTCAAGATTTGGACCAAATTCTGGCCATTTGTAGGCCTTAAAACACCAAAGACCGTACATAAAAAATTCTGCCATTATGTTTTTATATAATTGTATGTCCAAATAAACATTTTGCACCAAGTCTGGTCCGGTTGCTATCTGAAATTTTGGGGTCGAAATTTTGAGAGGCCCGTATTATTAACCCCGTAGGAAAAAAATTCTGCCGTTTATTCAAAACATCTTTAATTGGGGTGTCTACTTTAAGTAACCGTCACATCCAAACGGTTGTTACGCGATTTTTTTGCGTATTTTTCGTGGGCCCTATCTATTAAACCCCTACAAGCTGGTGGACCGGACTCATCGTCTGAGCTTTGTCTGAGTGAGTACTTCAAAGTAACCACAACGGCAGACGGTTGTTAAACCTACACCGATTATGCAGCTGGCTTCTATACTAATATATTATGAAAATAAAATTACATTTTTTAGTTTTATGGTTTTTTGAAAGTCAAAATTTATACAAATTATTCTATTATTTATAACAATTTGCAGATATAGGAAAATAACCAACTATCAACGTAATTTTTCAGCGATCCAGTACAGGAACACGCTAAGTTTTAACTGTATTTCCAAACCAATCTTAGAAGAATATGAGTGTATTATTATTGTTATTTAAAATAAACAACGACGCCACTGCAATTTAAGATCCATAAAAATAATAAAAGACTTCCTATTAGAATCAGAGAAACCTTATTTGCCGGACCATATCATGTTTCAGATTGTTTGCCATATCGAATGAAAATATTTTTCCTTGAAATTAGATTACATTTGGATGCCCAAGAAGGTATGGTGCTCGTAGCAAAGAAACAGAGATAGAGAATACTTTATATAAATTAAGATAATATCTGGTGTAGAGTATGGATTGTTAGAACAGTCTAAGATGTTCAAGTTATGAATATAAATACTCACATTATAACCGCTACGGAATGAACTGTGGTCACAGTTGAAGATAGTTTATTTGGTAATAATATTTACCCTTTGTCTGCCATAGACGATCTTGTGGTGCTGCAGAACTTTAATAATGTGGTTGCTTGATCTCACTTCAGGGGTGTGGTGCAGAATATTTAATTTTAATAATATTTACACTTAAAAAACACATTTTACTTATGATGTAGTTATTTCATTTGACCTTTAAATAACGAACGCTTTGAAATAAATGTTATAACAAATTGGGATCTATTTCGAACCCTATGAAAATTTTAATGTTATGATATTTAAGGTTAATTCAATGATATAAATAGGGTCCTTATGAATCTGTTGTATGAAAGGGCCACGAAATGCTGGAGGCCCTTAACCTATTAAATAACATCCTACAAGTATAGACAACGTTGGGTTAGTTATAGTAAAAACATTCTCGGAAGAAGGGCTCCAAAATATATTTTAATAACAAATACAGTACTGTAATAGCAAAAGTTTATTACGATAAATATTCTCGTTAACGTTTATTAAAAAAATGATCAAAGAATGTTACCTGAGAAACAACTTCTTATAAGACAATAAAAGAAGTAAGCATTCTTTATTGACAAAAAAAACGTAATTGTATACCGGAAACGAAAGTTATGGACAAATAAACTCCTAAGATGATTTTATTTTGAACATCACAGTGATACTTAAAATTTTCACTGAACGTAAAATGAAGACTGAATAAACTTGATTTAAAATAAAAATATAAAAGCAGAAGATTTCAGAATATCAAATAAAATCCAATAATATTTAGCTACTCGTACAGTAAAACTTTTAAACAACTTTTATCACGCGTCAAAAATTTGCAATTGTAGAATACACTAATAAAAATAATCTATATAATTTGCGTAAAATTTTAACAAATGTATATTTTAAATCAAAAAAATATTCATTAAAATAAATACAGGCAAAGTAAAATTCATGTGTCAGCTGTACGGTGGATTATAAATGGGAATTTTTTTATATATAATGGAAGAAATGAAATCAGCTGAACAAAAAATTCTGAATTGTAAATACGAAACAATAAATCACACTCGAAAAGTTTTCAGTTTGTTTTAAACTGCAGAGATGTCATCAAAAATATGACTTTAAAGCGGGTTTTAAGAACTTATGTAAGTATTTCATATTCTAATATTATTTTAAACAGTACGATATCACTAATATGTATAGTTGACACAAGGCATCAATTGAAACATTTATAATATTAATATAATATAATATTAATATGTCCGGGAAAAATAGATTAATTCTACAAAAGTCAAAGGAGACTTTATTATTTCTATACGCAAAAATAGAGAGATCTGAAGAGAATAAAAAGAGGACTTTAATTTTGTATTAATTATTCTAATAAGTAACTTTTGCTATAGTTGTGTTTTTACATACTTACATTTAAACTAAAAATAGTTAAATATCTATTCACTGTGGCCGGTAAGAGCGGACTAAGGAAAACTTGGGCCCTAGGCAAGGTTCCTACTGCAGACCACGTTGAAAACCAAATTCCAAAATATTTTTTTTAGCAAATTTTAATCGTCTACATTCTACATTAATATCTGAGGACCTTTTTTCGCTTCCATTTTTGCAAGCGAAAAAAGACAGTTGCCCTATATTTGGAACTTTTTTTTAAATTCTATGATACATGAAAGATGATGAAAACTATTATATTTATATGAGATAATCAGGATTCTTTCTCCAGAAAGAAAATAAAACAATAACAACTAAATGTCGTTTTTAGGTCCGTTTTAATTTTTGAGTTTGTGATTTTTATCTTGAAATATTGCATCTCTCAAAATTGTGGGCACCTTTTTATGGGGTTTAAGTATTTACAAATACTAATGTAAAAACCAGGATTAATATGCTACATTAAAAAAGAGAACGAATATAAAAAATAAATATAAAATAATATATTCATATAATATGTAAAAAAAAGAAAAGGATAATCAATGCTCAAAATGAGAACATGTTCTCTTTAAAAGAGATATTCTGGCAATCCTATCTATGTAGATCTGCATTTTGAGATAGATCTACACAGATGTACGTAGATCTATACAGATTTATGTAGATCAGTGCAGATCTACGGAGATATGCATAGATCTAAAAACCAAAGATGACCGAATAAAATTTTTGATCTACGTATATCTACATAGACCTAAGTAGATCTATTGTCGAAGATCAAAATTTTGGAAAATAAGAACTAATTTGATATACGTAGATCTAATCTATTTTTTCCCGGGCACCTACCAACCGACCGTTGTTGATATAAATTATTTATGCACTAATGTAATTAACGATTGTCTTGTTAAAGAAGTAAGGACGTACAGTCCGGTCCAAAACAAAGAAAATATTATTTTTTCCTATTTCAACTAATAACTAGAGTTGGGAATTTTAGTTCATGACAGAGAGCGCTCCCTATAGTTCTGTGGTCTTTAATGAACCAGTTCGTTCTTCTAGTTCTTTTAGTTCATAGAATTATTTTCCGGACTATACGATGACAATTTATTGATTTAGATATATTGGATTGTCGGATTTTTAATGTATAATTAAATTGTTTAATTAGTAATTTTGTACTACTATGCAAACTGCTGCAATTTTGAATTCGTTATTAATTTATAGACAAAATCGATATTTTTAAATGTATATATTTGAAATAATCTTCTTTTTTTCATTTTCAATTATTTATTGTATAGTAATTTAAGCAATATATTTTAATTTCATTAAAATCTGTGACATTCCTTTTTGTTGATTGTTATAAAATAATATAAAAATCACGTGCTTTTGACAGACCTATTGCATTCATTTGATCTAAAAAAAATTCAATATAATATATATTTAGTAAAACTAATTCAAAATTGGTAATAAAGTATTAAAAACGTAAATTATTACACATAAAAATCGTACAACCTCATTTTTAGAACAGTGTATTTGAAGTGTATAGAGAACTATTGAACTAAAAGAGTGGAGCGCATACGAACTAGTTCCTCTAGTTCTCGTGTGAAAGCGCTCTTTCGTTCGTGAAGTACACAAGTCTACTAATAACTAACGCATGGAACTGTTTTGAAAACTATTGAAAAGTATAGTAGCGGTATCATAATATTTGTTGAATCATTTCAATTTAAATGTTTATTATTAGCACTTTACAAACATAAAAAATAAATTTAGTGGAATGAAAATTAAATGACTTGACTGTACTTTAATCTATAACCTACGTTTGTTTGTTTTTTGATTTTAGTTCAGTCAGACAAGTGTTTATGTTCTGTTTCAGTTTTATTTAGTTTTTTGTTAAGTTTATTTATTTTATTTTATTTTTATTGTTCACTCTTTGTTTGGTAATCACTAATTGAGAAGAAGCCAACTTCAGTTCATTAATATCGACAAGGCCGGCTACATTAATACAGAAGCTAGAATAAAACAATTGAGTCAGATTATTGTAATTTTGAGTGATAAATAAATACATTCTAATTAAATCTAATATTTTATTTAAGTAATAATTTTGTAATCATCGAGTAAACACTCTTTGTTTTTGTATTTTTCAATTATTTTATTTCTTATTTATTGTTAGTTTTTGTTTTTTTCTTACTTAGTTATAACCTATGTTAATATCATGTTTGTGAATGAGGATAATTGTTTACCCCTATTAGAGTTGAATAGAGTGTATTTTTATATGAATAGATGAATATTTTGCCTGAAAACCTTTATAATATAAGCACTAATAGCCAGGTATGCAGATAAATGTTTTAAAATTAAAAAAAAAGTGTAACACCCTCTCTTAGGAGTTGAATTCCAGTAAATCCTGTCTTAACGGGTGCATACACCATAAAAGGAAAACACCCGGGAAATTTCACGTTTGTAGCTCAAGGGGTTTGTACTGGTACGCATTTTATATTAAAGCATTTCTTATATATTTGATTCAGCGATACGAATATTTTGAAGGAAGGTAGAATGAGTTATTTGTAAGTGATTTAAGCAAATATACCTATATACAAAGTGCAACAGTTTTTTTATATTGGGCATTTTAGTAAATTTTCTTATAAATAAATAAATGTCTATATATGCTACACTATCAGATGAAAATAAAATTTATGAATAACAAAAACAAAAAATGGCTGCAATTTAACTTAAACTTATAAAACTTTGATAAAATCATTTCTTAAAAAAAATATTTTATAAACTCTGGGACACTTACAGATGTTCAAATAGTTTTACAAACTGCTCTATTTTATACCCTTTCGAAAAACCTATCATATTACCTACACGAATAGGTTATTTTTGTTAAAAAAAAAACTTTTATTTTATTTATTCCAGAATAAGTAAGATTTTTACATTTTTCCAGTGAGTCGATCCGATCTAGTATGTCATTAAAAATGTTTTCAAACTTTTTTTTATACTCATTGGACAGTTTTTAAAACCATTTGAACATCTGGAAATGTCCTAGATTTTATAAAATATTAAAAAAAAAGATTTTATCAAAGTTTTTAAATGTTAAACTGCAGCCATTTTTTGTTTTTGTTATTCATAAATTTTATTTTGATCTAATAGTGTAGTATAGACATTTATGTAATATAAAACTCATGTTTGAAAAATATAGACTACTGGCTGCTACCCGCGGCTTCGCTCGCGTGGATTTCGAAACCCTCATCCCCATGATATTTTTTCCGCCGGATCGAATGAAATTAATTTCAACCATTCATATGTAAAAGAGTGTGAAGTATAATTTTTTTCTATATTTTGGTTTTCATTCTTTATGCAAAATCGTAAATATCTCGGCTGCTGTGCGAGATAGGGTGTTGTTTTTCTTTCTAATACCCCACTCCTGTGGTATTTTTCCCGCCGGATCGAATAAAACTAATTACAAACCTTATATGTGACAGGGGATGAAATATTTATTACTAAAAAATAATTCCCCATACAAATTTTTCAACCCTTTTGCAATCCCTTAAGGGTTCAATTTTCAGTATACGAAGTAGCCTATGCTAAATGACTCATTATACCTTCTTTCAAAATATTCGTATTGCCGAACCAAACACTGTATAAATATACGCATATTATAAGGTATTCTTATTATCAGATTCACACCAGTTAACTTTGGATATTATTGTGATTATAGCGAATAAGGTATTGAGTAATTATTAATCCATACTGAAGGAAGGGTGGAGCTAAAATCAAATTTCGTTTTCGATTCAACTTGTAAATAATAAACATTAAATAATCAGTTGACTATAATGAAAATTGTCTGCGAAAATTTCATCAGCGTAAGTTCAATCATTTTCCATCGAGATTAAAAGTTAATTACCGTTAATTTTATTAGTAATATGTAATTTCGCCGAGCCATTACATGAGCTATAATGAACACTGTATGGGGTAACATTATTTCGCGCGCCAACCTCTAAGTAAATTCCATTAGACTGGAGCAAACTTGTGAAAAACATAAATAACGTTGATGAGCCGCCAAGATATAATTAGTGGTACATTCGGTGTTTGGAAGTAGGGAAAGATGCTAAGCCAGTGGCGGGGTGTGTCTAAGGACATATATATGTATATGAGGACACATACTTTTAAATATACACTCGTCAAAAAAACATTTTTGTATTAAAATAGGAAAAATT
Source organism: Sialis fuliginosa (assembly GCA_961205875.1). NCBI lineage: Eukaryota > Metazoa > Arthropoda > Insecta > Megaloptera > Sialidae > Sialis > Sialis fuliginosa. The sequence goes on along the minus strand of OY540809.1, from coordinate 27,533,985 downwards.
CAAATTATAATATCTTCTCTACATATGAATAACATTTACAGGGAGAAAAAAAATAAAAACATAGGAGTAAATTGTATATCAAATATCAATTTATTTCTCAAAATCTATTTTACAACGGGAAACGGACCGTCACGTTTTTAGTTTTTCGAATGATTCAAATTCTTTTTCTTCCTTATTTTATTAGGGAATAATCTATTATAGGGTCGAAAATATGAATCGCCTAATAAGTGATGTGTTTCCCTGTTAGTCGATGGCAAAACGTGTGAATTAAATTTTAATTCTTTGTACATAACTTTCTGTATAGCTCAAATATTAAATTAAAGTTATAATTTCACATTGATATGCCACAAAGAAGATAAATCAGTTGCCTTTGTAGCTTTTTTTTTAATTTTTCGAGAAATATTTTCCATTAGAGGCCTGTTTCACTTTTTCCTTTAACTGTTTCACTTTTTCCCAAATTAGAGGTTAAAAATGAAACACAATTTTTTCATATTTAAAGTCCATGTTGTATCGTACAGTTCAAATGACGTAAGTATTTAAAATGGTTATTCATAAGCGCATCTAGTAGAAAAATTAAAGTATGAATTCGTATAGTTAACTGTCAAAAAACATGAAAGATTTGTATTTTGTTTCACCTTTACCCCAGTTGACCCTATATATTAATATGTAAACTTCGAAAATTGTCGTACATTTTTTTAGTATTTATTATAAAATGAGATGAATGAAACTTATATCATTCAAAAGGTACTGTGCCATAGATGTGCACAAAAAAATCATGTGTGTTTGTTGCCATTTAAGGCAGGTAAAATTTGGTCAAATTTCGACCATAAGAGATACTAGATACTGATAGTTTATCAGAAATATGTTATAATAAAATTATAATTACGTACACTGTTCACTCTCAGGATTACGTATAAGTCCCGTGGCTCCTATGGCATATACTCGTATTTTATTTTTTGTTTTACTAAATGAATTTCTAAGTGATTAAATTTGATAGAATTAATGTCACATCATATTATATTAAACCCCAATAAGAATGCAGACGCACTATTTGAAAACTATGAACCCGTCGTAGAGAGTTTCCAGTATGCGCCACTGGTTGACATTCTCCCGCCATCTCCTGCATGCCCTCCATGGCATTTTTCACGCCAATATCTGGATAATTAAATGCATTCCTAAGTGATTTCCATCGTTTATAACATCTGGAACTGCTTTAGATAAATGCGAGTTTGTTTCCTAAATTTTCAAGCTCTCTTCTTATTCTTCTTCATCTTCGCCTGCTTCAGAGGCGGTGTTCGTATCGTTTTATTTGTTTATAGGAATTATGTTTTCTAATTAACGTTCTGATTTATTTGATATTGTGCGAATTTTTCTCGTTAGTTTTTTATCCGCTTGGATATATTTATTTTGTTTGATTTTCAGTGTATTTTATTGAAATGATTCATGGATTCTGAATATAAGTCAAGTTGTTTTGATTAATTTTGTTATCTTTAAAGTTAGTAAAGTTAGTATTAGATACATACACCCAACTTTTTACTTTTTTATACATACATACATGAAATGTACTGTTTAATAAAGTATAGTGAAAATATCTACCTTGGGAACCACGGGACTTTCTTACACGTAATCCTAACAGTGAATAATATACGTAATTCTTATTTGATTAAAACATTTCTGACAAACTAACAAGATAGAATAAAATGAATAAAATAGGTAATATTATCCTCTCCATTATATAACAAGTGATTTTTTTAACGTAATAACTGAAAACGGATGTTTACTTTTGTAAATTTTTGAATTTTCGAATTATTTTTGAAATAAGAAAAAAATGTTTTAGATAAGAATGTCGAATATGTTATTATCTAATATTTATTCTCCATACATTTTTTCCAACATTCTTATAACGATTTATAATAAAAACGTTTGAAATAAAATCAGAGAATAGAATTAAAATATATCTCAAACATTAACAAAAACAATAACTAATGTAATGTAAGAAAGTGTTAACTTATGTAATTTCTTCTCTATCATGATATATAAAAAAGTCTTGTACCGACCAGGGCAGATTTTTTATTACACGGTAGATACGAGTACGTTCCAACGAAAACCGTGTAAAAAATGACATGCCTTCTTGGTTTAATTCGCGCGTTATTAATAATATGTATGTTACCATATGTAATTTTATTTCATATTATTTCCTAAACTATAAGACCAAATTGGATGCTGTAATAGTAAAACTGTATCTATATTAAGTATTTATGACGACGAAATCATTTATTTTGATAAGGATTAATGTTTTCCAGGTCATAAGTCCACGTAAACAGACCTTAACATTTTTAATTTTCTTTGCAATATAAAAGCAGTCATTGTGGCTCAAATATAAAAGTTGGATATGTATATGGTGTCGCGGAGTTTATTTTAGATCTTTTTACTCTGCAAAGTTATTTACTACATTTTATTGTTCAATATTTAACGATAGCGTATTGCAAAAGAGCGCGCTGACGGTAATCTTTTTTCCGACTTGATTTACTATTATCGTTACTACTTATTCCTTATGTTACCTAACGTAACAAAATATATCCTAAAACCTGGCCAGAAAACATATCTATAAATTAAAAAAAAAACACGTAAATCGGATAAGTGGTTCTTGAGTGATAAGCGCACTAACGGACAGATAGGCAGACGTTGCGTTTTATATACAGTGTATTCCAAGTTGATTAAGACATAGGAAATTTAACACGGGGACAATTAGAAGCGTTGTAGTAACCTTTGGTCAAATTTAACGATGTGTGATTGATGAATTTTGAAATGCCGCCTCGTAACTAACTGATAAATTTTAAATTAATCAACAGTATTTTGTTTTCAACTTTAATAAAGAATAAAATACATTAACGAAATTAAAGTAAGCATCCTAAATAAAATTATAATAATATTTTTTGGCAGATATATATCTGAAAACAAAATACTAATTACTATTTTATTAAATTTTGTGGCGGAATTTCAAAATACACAAATCACACATCGTTAAATTTGACCAAAGGTTACTACAACACTTTTAATTGCCCCCATGTTAAATTTCCTGTCTTAATCAACTTGGAATACATTGTATATGTATTAAATGTAAGACAGTGTAAAAAAAATAATATTTTTTTATAATTGGGAATTTGTGCTAGGATAAAAAATTCGTATAAAAAAAGTTTATTTGTTCTTCTTTGTGGACCATGTTATTTCAAAATCGTGTAAAAAAAGAGTTGGGTGTAGTTACATTTTTATGATAATCCCAAATAAAGGATATCTTTTTTAAACATTGCCGAACTGACAAAGTCCTTTTCTGTAAGGGTTAGTTGTCTTATCCAGTCCTTTGTTATTGAAAATTGAGAACACTGCCTTTGGCATAGTTCTTGAAGAGGTTTCGAACTTTGACATGGCATCAACAAAGTATAAGTTTCGATTATTTACCGCTAGTAAATACAAACTTTAGTATCGGGACTATTTTGAAATATGTTAATCTAAAAATTCATGCATGTACCTACAGCAAATATCCAGTATAGTATGAAATTGGTTATGATTTTAGATATGGGATCCATTATACAAAAGTTGTAGCGAATTAAAATTTACATATTTAAAAAATATATATATTAGAGTGTTTTTTAAATTTTTATTTTTTCGGTCCCGCAGGCCTACGTTTTAGCTTTGGATCAAAAGTTAACTGCCCCAAAATTTCAGACTCATACATGAAACCTGTGGACGGCGCAAACCGAGTCTTTTTCCCATTTGATTAACATGGGAAAAATTACTTTTTTTACTTACGCGTGAATATCTCGTTGAAAAAATGTTTTTTTGAAAATTTCTCAGGGGAATATTTTGTAGAGAATTAAGTGCTCAATTCATAAATCCAATCAGTTTTAAGAAATGTTTGTTTAAAAATTATCTTAAAAATTGAATTTTACTTTTTATGATAATGTTTAAACGAACATTTATCTTTAAAAATATTCGATCTATGAATTTGAAATCAACGAGCTATTCACGCGTAAGTAAAAAAGTAATTTTTCCCATGTTAATCAAATGGGAAAAAGACTCGGTTTGCGCCGTCCACAGGTTTGATCTATGAGTCTGAAATTTCGGGACAGTTAACTTTTGATCCAAAGCTAAAACGTAGGCCTGCGGGACCGAAAAAAATAAATTTAAAAAAATTAAAAAACACCCTAAAATATATGTTCCATTTAAAAATATTGAGTTTTGTTTTAATAAATTTTCGAAAAGTCACATACCTGTATAATGGACATCCTATATTAAATAATTAAATTCTTCATGAATTCATTGGTGGTACACCATTAAATTAATTAAGCTACTGAATACGAGAATAATTCTTGAAATTAATTACAAAATAATTTGCAATAATTTCTCAATTTTTTAAATATTAACCTCTATAGTACTCTATACTATACCACTGTAGAGATCTTCTGAATTGGAATAAAATATGTAATAGAGGAATGTGTAAATGTGTATAATAATATGTATATAATGTATCATAGTTTTATATCGTTATTTGAAATCATACTGTATATTTCAATATAATTTTAAAAAGTGCGTTTTACTTTGTGTCTATTTCTAAATAAATACGCAGTATCGATTTAATTATGCACCAATTGCCATCCTTAAGACAAACATCATCTGTTATCTTTTTCTAGGGCGAAGCTTATATAGTTACATCATTTTAAATAAAAATACAAATATACGACCATTTCATTAATTAATTTTATATCAAGTTTAACATATTTAAATACTAAAATTAGGAAAATCAAATATTTATTGCCACATAGAGTACTATAAAACAAAGAGTACTTCTTTATCTAGCAAATGAGTTTCAAAATACCTGTTTTTTATTTGATACATGGAGAAATGATTTAAATATTATAATTATCAAATGAGAGGAGCCTACTCAGTATGTGATAAGGGAATTTTAATGAAAACTGGAAGATCACTTCTGTATTTCACTGTACATATATACAATACAGGTTCTTTCATTTCTTGAAGAAAATATGTTATTTTTTAATATATACGTTTTTAAGTGAAAACATAGTAAGACTGACATATAAAACATATATTCTGAGAAAATTATTATTTGACATTATATTTTCGTCTTTGTAAAATCCATTCTAACAAAACATAAATAATATAAATGAACTGTAAGTAATAGTTATATAAATAGTTTGAGGTTAATAATGTACGACCGTTATCCTAATGCGGTGTTCACACCAAAGAAAACAAAACAGCAACACGGTGTTTGAAAACACGTCGTATTTAAAAATACATAGGCTTTATTGCACTTTTGTCAAAAAGACACGATGTTGCTGTTTTATTTTTTCGGTCTGAACACGGCATAATAGTTCTGACTGTCTGTCTGTGGAAGCTCTTCAGCCAAAACGGTGAAACATACAAACAACGGTTGATAAGAGTGAAAACTGTTTAAAAAAAATATATATATCTTATTTTTCGTTATAACTAGAGATTGGAAAAATAGTTGTTATTTTCAATGAAATAGTTACTAGTTGAATTTTTTTCGGAAAATAGTTGTTAAATAGTTTTTGTACAATTTAATAATAATTAGTGTAAACGAAGCAGTAAAAAGTGTCGCAAATAGTTTTAAAATAGTTGGAATAGTAGTTGCAAATAGTTTATTTCAAATTGTGTTCAATCAAACTAGTTTTCTGAAAACGGTGGAGATATGTAATAAAAATTACAATAAATGCATTTTTACGCAATAGTTAAAAAACTATTTTTCCAATCTCTAGTTATAACGAACCGTTTTAAAAATATGTTTCTGTTTAATGTTAAATAAATTATTATTGAGGTGGTCAAAGCGCAGTTTATTTTTGAAGGAACAACTTATTTTGAATATTTAGGTAAAACTCTTCAGTGGCATAGTAACGAGGGGGGTTGGGGATGAATCCCCCTCCCCAAAATATTCAGCGTTCTAAAAAAAACGTATATTTTGATAAACTCTTTAATATCAATTAAACTGAAACACTAAAAAAATAATTTAAGTAACTTTCAACAATTAATTTTTTTACACTTTACTAATTTATTAATTTTTCTTCTATGTTTAATAAATCAGTAATTAATCTTTATTCTCTGCGGACAGACAGATCCGAGTAGTTGCTTTAAATTAATCATAATTTTCTTTTCAAAAGAAAAATATAATATTCATATCAATGTTTCCTCACAGAATAATTATTAATTAATTGTATTATATATATTTTTCAATTTCATACTTATATTTTATTAGAAAATATCAATTGTGATTTTTCTTAGTATGTACTTACCTGATCTAATTATTCAATAATAAAATTTTGTTTATTTTCATCAACATTACAACAAATATCATTTTAAATTTTAATCCATTTAAAAATGGAAACCTAACATGTTTATCTGTTTAAAATTTAATTAGTTTTGAGGAAAAAAAACAGTAAAAAGATTAAATTCATTTTCAAGAGATCATATTTGTAACCGTGAACAAAAACATGCTGCTTTGTAATAAATTCATAAAATTACCATTTTTGTTCATTATTGCACTTTTAAGATAGAAATACACAAAAATTTAACGTATTAAGGCATTTTGTTGATCAAACAACCTTTGGAATGACCTATTTAGGTCTCTGGTATAAAAATAATGTGTAGTTAATTCATATACGATTAATAATGGGCAGTAATTATTTGAGCAGTTTTTTTAAATATTCGGGCGGTTATATTGGGCAGTTAATAAATCATTTGGGCAGTATTAAACTTTTTGTGCAGTATTTAAATCAATTGTGGCAGTAAAATGTTGACCCCCCGCTAGTTACAAAAAATCAGAGGGGCAGGGTTCGTTGCCCCTCCCCTTGTATTGTAACGAACAAGAGACCAAATGGTTACACAATATAATATATATCTATGTAAAATATAATAATAAATAAATATTATGGCCCCCATAAAAAAATCCCCCCTCCCCTCCTAAAAATCTCGGCCTTTTAATCATAAATAAAAATCGGGTATCATTATGAATGTGCAACAAAAAATTTATTATTTTTAAACAAAAAAATATTTTTTAAAACCTTAGAATTTCAAAATTTAAGTTAATATAAAAAAGTAATTTTAAAAGAAATTCACCCCTCCCCCCACAAAAAATTAACAGGAGCCCCCCTCACATTTCCCCGAAAAAGTCCGTCCCGAATTGCCTTCTCAGAAAAAAATGGTTACCGCTTACCCCAATATTTCTAACTGACTGATTCTGATTTAGTTACTGCTCACGTGTTACTGCCCAATCATTTATTTTACTTCCCAAAGTATTTATTCAACCACCAATTTCATAATATGTATATTACTGCTCGTTTCCATTGTTTTACTGCTCACATTTTATCACCCAATATATTAGTGAACTTCCATTTTTATTTTAATACTGACCGAAACTGTAAAATATTACCGCCCGTTTAAATTATAACCATTAATAATATATTATTCGGTTATATCTTATTTTTAACATATACATTATACACATGCAATAATGAGCAATCATTAGCAAGTGTCCATCACTGCGTGCTCATTACTGATTAGAATAATTATTAATTAATTGTATTATATATATTTTTCAATTTCATACTTATATTTTATTAGAAAATATCAATTGTGATTTTTCTTAGTATGTACTTACCTGATCTAATTATTCAATAATAAAATTTTGTTTATTTTCATCAACATTACAACAAATATCATTTTAAATTTTAATCCATTTAAAAATGGAAACCTAACATGTTTATCTGTTTAAAATTTAATTAGTTTTGAGGAAAAAAAACAGTAAAAAGATTAAATTCATTTTCAAGAGATCATATTTGTAACCGTGAACAAAAACATGCTGCTTTGTAATAAATTCATAAAATTACCATTTTTGTTCATTATTGCACTTTTAAGATAGAAATACACAAAAATTTAACGTATTAAGGCATTTTGTTGATCAAACAACCTTTGGAATGACCTATTTAGGTCTCTGGTATAAAAATAATGTGTAGTTAATTCATATACGATTAATAATGGGCAGTAATTATTTGAGCAGTTTTTTTAAATATTCGGGCGGTTATATTGGGCAGTTAATAAATCATTTGGGCAGTATTAAACTTTTTGTGCAGTATTTAAATCAATTGTGGCAGTAAAATGTTGACCCCCCGCTAGTTACAAAAAATCAGAGGGGCAGGGTTCGTTGCCCCTCCCCTTGTATTGTAACGAACAAGAGACCAAATGGTTACACAATATAATATATATCTATGTAAAATATAATAATAAATAAATATTATGGCCCCCATAAAAAAATCCCCCCTCCCCTCCTAAAAATCTCGGCCTTTTAATCATAAATAAAAATCGGGTATCATTATGAATGTGCAACAAAAAATTTATTATTTTTAAACAAAAAAATATTTTTTAAAACCTTAGAATTTCAAAATTTAAGTTAATATAAAAAAGTAATTTTAAAAGAAATTCACCCCTCCCCCCACAAAAAATTAACAGGAGCCCCCCTCACATTTCCCCGAAAAAGTCCGTCCCGAATTGCCTTCTCAGAAAAAAATGGTTACCGCTTACCCCAATATTTCTAACTGACTGATTCTGATTTAGTTACTGCTCACGTGTTACTGCCCAATCATTTATTTTACTTCCCAAAGTATTTATTCAACCACCAATTTCATAATATGTATATTACTGCTCGTTTCCATTGTTTTACTGCTCACATTTTATCACCCAATATATTAGTGAACTTCCATTTTTATTTTAATACTGACCGAAACTGTAAAATATTACCGCCCGTTTAAATTATAACCATTAATAATATATTATTCGGTTATATCTTATTTTTAACATATACATTATACACATGCACGTACGAGCAACAATCTCTCAAAAACATAGTTTCTAAGTAACGTTTCTCGCGAGTGACATAACACATTGTATGTCATCAGCACTCAGCCTTACCCACGTCCCGGTGTGATAATCACGGTAGAGGGTCTTCAGTGGCCGTGAAATTGGAACATTGTGTGTGAAAATTAATCTAAAACTTAAACACAATCAAAACAATGCATGCACTGTTCGTTCAAAGCAAGCTGCGTGAGTCTTTTTACGCTTTTTCTGCGGATACTGCTTTGAAAATATATAGGAAATACATTTGGTTTTAAAAAAATACGTTTAGCAAAAACCGAAATTACTGCGTCATTTTTCTCCGTTATCAAGATAATTACTTGCACCAATACCGGTAAATACGTATACGATTAAGTAACACTTGGAACACAATAAAACAACGTCACTCGACACTCAGTCTGTTTGGAACTGTTAGGCTCTTGATGAGGACTTCTTGTGAAGTCGAAACACGTGTCGAGTGACTAAGAAACCACAGTTTCTCCGTTTTTTCAGTAATAGGTACATCTAGATATATAAAAATGTTGGTACATATGTATATAAGGTCATTACGCATTAACCACTGGACGTATCGAAGCTAATTCACACCATATGTTTGTTTGGTGCTCTGATATGTTGACAAGTTTTTTTAGACTCGGTAGGTGGCACTGGAGTCGAGATATTTACGAGTCTGATTTTTTGAGCAGAACAACATTTTCCGGGTCCGCTAATAATATACATATATATATTTGAACTATCATATTACCCCCCCCCCCTTATAATGGAAAATTATCCCCCTCCCACTGAATTCAAAATATTAATAATGACATGCGGTATGCATTTATCGAGATACAAAGTTTATTTTAAAAACATCAAATGTGTTAGAAATGTAATATGTAGGTAACATTACATATATTCATTATTTGATTGAATTTTCTTCTAAACAATCACATAGAATTGAAACAATTTTCCTTGAACTCATTTAAACAAAGCTACTCAAAACAAAGTAACTTCAATTTTACTTGTAGGAAGATAAATGTTTTTCAAAATTATTACTGGCAGCAGTCTTGGATATGACCCCAGTAATGGCAATGTTTGAATTAAATGTACTAAATTAAAAATATTTGTTATTTGATTACTACCATTTCTGAATATTGATCTATATAGGTACATTTAATTATCTTACAGCGTGATTTGATGACAATCGGCCAATAGGTGTCAAAATGGTGGACATTTAAAGTATAGTTATTAGTATAATGTATTTATTAATTATTAGGTATTTTATCATAACAACTGCTTTACATTGTTTTAAATTTGACGATTCTTTCTTTTATATCTTTTATGTCGTAGTTCTTATCATTTTGTAATCATTAGCAAGTGTCCATCACTGCGTGCTCATTACTGATTTTACTTTATCCAGTACTGGAGAAAAAACATAAACAAAATAAAAGGATGTAATTTAAAAAACAAACTATATTTGCGGACTTTAGTATATGGCGGAATTATGCCGCACACAAGAAAAAAATTAAATTATATAAAATAATTTTAAAAAATAAAATAAAATAAAAACTTGATAAATAAATCTTGCTCGTCGTTGATTAGCAAATTATACGTTTATGAATACTGGTGTATTGCAGCGTGCTGGGGCACCGAGTCTCTTGCTATTATTACCTTTTTAAACAAGAGGGCCCAGAGTCCTGGTACAAAACAATGGGTAGGAGTTTAATTCGGTGTTATTCAAATTAATACAACGCAGTTTTCAACTATCTTATTTATTTATTCTCCTTTTTGTTATACAGACAAATACTTGTGAAGACAGAACTTCAACGGTAAGTATAAAATATATGAAATAAATCACTTTATATGCAATAATAAATAAAACTAACCTAATTAAAATGTGGTTTATTCAATCTTTCAGGGACTTCACAGGACATAGCATGGGTTAAGGGATTCCCAGGGTGAAACAAGGAAGCCTGAAGCGTTAAAATTCCGAAGCAGAATATTTTCTTTAGTGAATGTAATGTCAATGTATATTTCACATGAATAACGTATAACCATCAGTGAATAAAAGTTTTTTCAAATGTTGTCTTTGTTTTATTTTCAGGTTATTTTACGAGTACGAATATTGCTTTACCTCACGGACGTTGTTTCTCCTTTTTGGGAGACCGTGCCCAATTACACACTATAGGGGATAGTTCCCAATAAATGATATTTTTTTTTTCTGACAACATATGGTGACGACGAAATTGGAATACCTTGCGTAAGATAGGTTGGGGTCCTTTCGCCCTTAACAGACCAAAAAAGAAAAGGGACCTATTACAGCACTCCTCTTAGGGCAATAATGCTGTAAGGTATTTTCTCAAAAAAAAAGGTGCCCTCAAGTGGCTGCCCACTAACATGCAACCTTACGTCTCGTTTCCACCATTCTTTAGCCCAATTATGATCAGCGTATTTACCATATGGGATACCCCAGTATTAATTGAACAAGGCCTTTATCGAGGATAAACGTCGCCGTCGTCAACAGCAGAATATAGCTTGAACCTTTTTTGACGCTTGTACTCTAATACGAAGAGTGTATTCGTGAGTATTTAGCGAGAGTTCAATTCTACTTTACTAACACGGCAAGAGTGTATGATTTACTGTCAATTCCATCCTTTGACAAGACAATATTATAATCTTTAACAACCACTATAAAATAACCAGAAATTTCTGATACCAGAAATAATTATACACTATACATTGATATTGGTATGACTTTCACCACTTTTCTTTTGTTGAAGTAGACTCTTTTGTATGATCCTTGGAATATTTTAGTATTGGCTTAACAAAGCGCATATCGAGGATGGCTATAACCGTCGCTCGACAGTAGGAGATAGTTGGAACCTTTATAGACGCCTATACCCGTATGCGAAGGATGCATTTAGGGTGTATTAAGCGAGGGTCCCGGTATCTCTTTACTATAACGACGATGGAGGATGATTCACTCTTCCTTCCATCCAATCGAAATGCAACTTCTTAACCTTTTATAATATATTTAAATGAACTCAAGGAAAAATATAATAATGTTGCAAATAATTAGTTCTTTATTCATACGTGGCGCAGAAAACAACAACCAGGGGACATATTAATAATGTAAATTATCAATATCTTATATACATATATTTTTGCATAGGAAAATGTTGCCATAAATACCAGCACTAATGTCTGCTGATATTTTCTGGCAGGGTAAATAAACCAAAAGAAAATTTTTATCAACAGAAGAAAGTTGATATTATTACGTCGCGTAGCGAATTTAAATTTTTTCTTGTCACACGTAGCGGGATTCTTGTTTTGGATCACATAAACTTGTATAATGTGGCTGATACACGCGCACCCGAGGTCACAGGTAATTTTCAAGGCCGTCGTTTGAAAACAATTTCTTGAAGCGTTGGATTTAAAATATTCACTTGTTGATAGAATTATTAAATACTCAGCTTACTTGAATTTCTTTCTTCCTTGACACGTAGTGACCAGATATAACGATGTTTCTTTTTTTTTATAATTTCTTGATAACGTGGACGTCGAAAATAATAAATACGATATTAATTATGCTTCTCAGTTGATGAATTAAACAAATGTAGTAATATAAAATCTTGATTCGTCGATTTACTACATTTTTCGGTGCCACGTGTTAACCAGCAGTGAGAACGACATATACGATGTGTTCGCTACGGCAGTCGATGCCGATCTAATCCACAATATGGCCGCCTCCGATCCACGCACGCAACCCTTCTCAGTGGAAGGGGAGTATATCGCGCAGGTCTGACTTGCCTGACGTCACCGAACAATCACGCTCGCACATAATTGGTTTCACGGAGTCGTAATATTGGGCCATATAGGTGTTATTTTTAGCAACTGTCATTTAAAATACTTACATATACATATATAATATGTGGTGAATTCTACTTCGCCACAGGCTCCCCCCCCAAACTCGACTAGGGGGCGGCTAGCTGACCCAGGAGAGGAACTGAGAGAAGGAAGGGAAGTCTTAAGCTACACTCACCCTATACCTGCTGGTGACACGGCCGTAACTGGTCCACGTGAGCTCTGATGGTCCGCGCCGGATTCCCGGGGTCCTCCAGTTTCACATTGACGGGCGTCACGAACTCAACTATCCTCAGCGGTGGTGAGTATCTCCACTGCAGCTTGGCGGTGATGGGGTCTCCGGGCCGAACCTGGTGATGAAGCCGCTGGCGAACCATTTCTCCCACTTGGTAGGGCACTGGACGGTGTTTTCTGTCGTACAGTCTCTTCATTTTACCCTTGGCCTTTTCCAATGCTTGTTGGATTCTCTCTGCATTGGGGATCTCGGTATCGGCGATCCCGTGGAGCTGCCAACGGTTCTCCAGTGAATGGGGCAATTCTCGTCCCATGAACACGACAGCCGGCGAATGTTGGATAGCTTCATTCTCAGTACTGTTATGACTCAGGGCGACGCAAGGTAGGTATTTGTCCCATTCTCGGTGAGTCCGCCCCAACTGGTTCACTAGCATAGTCAACCCGGCTTTCAGGTCTCGATTAACTCTTTCGGCCTGATTCGCTTGGGGTCGATATGGCGTCGTGGTTATCGGATGTATTCCCCATGCCAGACACATGTCTTTGAATTTTCCCGAGGTAAAGCATCGGGCGTTGTCTGATACCACATATTCGGGGGGGCCATATCGAGACCACACCTGTTCAGCCAGCTTGGCACAGGTGACTTCGCTAGTGGCTCGGGCAGTAGGAATCAGTTCCACCCATTTGGAAAAGCCATCGACTAGAGTGAGTACGTACTGGTTTCCCCGTGACGACCTGGTTAGGGGGCCTACATAATCTATGTAGACTCTCTCCCAAATTCGAGATGGGGGGTTCGACGCCAAGAGCCCCGATGGTGCTTGATTGCTAGATTTTGCCTGCTGGCAAATAGGGCATCCCTTTACGTATTGAGCCACATCGCGATACAGGTCCCTCCACCAGAACGTCTTAGCGATGGACCGATACGTTTTCGTAATGCCTGGATGTACTGCAGAATCTAAGTCGTGGAAGTAAACCAGGATCATCCCTCGGATCGCTGTGGGCACCACCACCCGCCGAAGCTTTCGTCGACCGACCTCCTTCATCAACACGCCTTGACGTACACTAAACCCTTTTACATTCTGACCCGCATGAACTTGGTCCAGAATGAGGCGTGTGTCAGGGTCCTGCGATTGGTGGTCTTTTATCGATGTGAAAGACTCCGGGACGTGCTGAAGTGCATTTAGCTCTCCCGAAGGAGGATCTTCTCCGACCTCGAAAAGGCGACTCAAGCAGTCCGCCACTGGGTTTAAGGCTCCACGGATGTGTTGTACCGTGAATTTAAACCGACTTAGCCTTAAAACCCACCTTCCCACCTTTCCCAACTGCTTAGGGTGGTTAAACATCCACGCCAGAGCCGAGTTGTCTGTTTGAAGGGTGAATGGTTGTATCTCGAGATACGCCTGAAACTTCTCAATCGCCCACACCGCTGCGAGACATTCCCGTTCATAAATCGGATATCTCCGTTCGGCCGGGTTGAGCTTACGGCTGGCGTATTGGATCGCGCGAAATACCCCATCCACCTCTTGTAGCAGTACAGCTCCTAGCGCGATGTCTGACGCGTCAGTTTGGACCACGAAAGGTTTGTTGAAGTCCGGGAAGGTTAAAATGGCGGGCGATATTAGTTGCTCCTTCAATAAATTGACCGCCCTGATTTCCTTTTCGCCCATCTGGAATCTTGTGTTCTTCCTTTTTAAATTATTCAGAGGGGCGGCGATTTCTGCCAATTGGGGTATGAAGCGGCCAAAAAAACCCACCATTCCTAAGAAACTCTGAACCTGTTTCAGTGTTTTGGGGGTCTGCAAGGCATTTATGGCGAAAGCCTTTTCGGGGTTGACCTGAATCCCCTCTCCGGATATGATGTGACCCAGAAACTTAATTCGGCTCCTGCACAGGGACATTTTCTCTGGATTTACCGTGAAACCCGCTCCTCCTAGCCGTCGAAAAACCTCTCTCAAATGGTCAAAATGCTCAGAGACTGATTTACTATACACGAGTAGGTCGTCCAAATAAGGATAGACGCATTGAAATTTTAGATCTGCAAATAGATCGAAGATGACTCGGTTCAGGGCCTGTGGAGAGACACATAGCCCGAACGGAGTATATCGAAACTGGTACGCCCCGTTTGGAATTAGAAAGGTGGTATATCCCCTAGAACCCTTCTCGAGCGGGATTTGATAAAACGCAGAAGTGAGATCAATAGTGGAGAAGATTTTCGCGCCATGTAATGCTTGGAACGCGTTGTCAAGCGACGGAGCAGGAAAGGAATCATATATTATCTTTTGATTCAAATTGCGGTAATCCACGCAAAGACGCATTCCACCGCTAGGCTTCCTAATTAGAAAGGCTGGAGAACCATAGGGACTTTTCGACGGCTCGATAATGCCCTCTCTTAATAGTTTTTGCACATGTTCATTCATTTCTCTGGCCTTTGGGGGAGTCAACGGGTAGGGGGCCTTACGTATAGGTAAATCGTCTGTCAGGCGGATTTTGTATTCATAATTCAGAGCTCTGCCTACCCTGTCAGTGATTACATCCCTAAATTCGGTGATGATCCCTTGTAAGGCCGCTGACTCCATCGTCGAGAGCTGGAACGAACAGTCCATGGAGAGCTCCACCGACGTTGCTAGTTTCTCCCCTGCCTGATGCATCAGCATTACCGACACCCGATCTTTAAATTTAAACTGTATTTTTGACGACGCGATATCCACGGTACACCGCATTTTCTGCAACGCATCCACCCCCAGGACGCAACCGTGTGCCAGACCCGAGACCACTAAGAATTCCAGCTTCCACGTAAAATTGCTAATTTTTACTTTAAGCATCACCTTGGCCGTTATCGTCAACATTGAGCCGTTGGCTGCCCTACAGGTTATCTGGGTGGGAGTAGGTTGAACCTTGTGGAGCTCCCCCAGAACCTCAGTCGAAATGAACGACAAGGACGCGCCTGTGTCGACGAGTGCCACCTGTTTTTTATCGTTTAACTCAATACTGACGAATGGCAGCGATGGGGCGGTCTTTCTTATAACAGGCCCTTTTCTTAGAATTCGAGACGCGTAGCCTGTGGTACGCCGTCTCGTCTTTCGTTTTCCGAGGGTGCTTCACGGTTAATATTGTTCGCTCTCTGAGGATTAGAGTGGGCCCCATTCCCTCTATGACGTGGTTGTTCGGAAAACTCCCGCCTGTTTTGGAATCTGTCTGGAGTTTCCTGTCTAGCAGGGAACGACGATGAAAAGCGACGCTGATACGCCGCCGTTTGTCTTGCCAGAACTCTGAATTCCTCAATGTTGGAGGGAGGTACGGTGAAGCGCATCGCGTTGAAGGACTTAGCATTTATGTTACTGAACATCATTTGTATCAGCGATGCTTCAGGGCGTTCATATTCTAACGTTTTCGCCTTAGAATAAATGTCCTCTATGAATTCAGCCAAGTCTTCGTCAAAACGTTGCCGTCGACATACTAGCTGGCCGATTAGAGTCTCTCGATCGATAAAGGTAATGTACTGGTGGATCAAGGCATGTTTAATTTCCGACCACGAGTTTATCCTCGGCAGTCGATCTAACCACCATCGCCGTAGCGGCCCATCACATCTCCTTGCGACCAGATTGCAAATCTGGCCGTCGGTGAGCGGTGGACATGGCAAAATTTTGTCTACCTGCTCCATGAAAATTACAAGCTTAATTGGATCAAGCCCATTACACTTATCCACTGATTGGAAAACATTTTGTGAATTGATCAGGATTTGGTCTCTATCGCATTGTTGAGTGGACCGCGGGATCATTTGTGCGATCTGATCGTTAAATGCTGCGTTTCTGTCCATCACGGACACTAACCTTGAGAGCGATTCTTGGGTACTTTCTTGCCGCGCCGCTAGGCCGGTTATTGCGTGGAACATATCTCTTTGCCAGGGATCCACATTCTCTCTTGTCTGACTCGCCGGTCGAGGCGGAGAAAGTTTAGGCGATACAGGAATTTGACTTGGTATATCAGCCCCAGTATCCTTTTTCTCGGGTAAAAAGACATCACCGTTTTCTAGGTCTGGTAGGCTATGGTATCGAGATGAGGGTGGACCTCTTTCACTTCGAGATAATTTTCCTTTATCAGGGGAATGATTAACCGCCATTTTCAATTTTTAATATAATTAAATATATAAATATAATACTCTTAGCAGACAATATTAATTTAAAACAAAAAAAAAAATTGGAAGACATACAAAAAAAATTTATATATACATATATATATGCGAAAGGAAAAAGAGAAGAAAAGAAAAATATGATAGGCCAACCGTACGAACTGTGGATTCAGTAATGTACGGGTGCCTTGAACTCAACTCGTTTTTTCAGCAACCCACGGGCTGAATACAACTTCTTGGCTCTGGCTCTATCTCTCAGCGTTGAAGGTGAGAGTTGTGAGCAAAAATAATTGGTTTGATTGATTTTTAATCAAACCACGCTCTGCTACCATTTCTATGGCGGAATTATGCCGCACACAAGAAAAAAATTAAATTATATAAAATAATTTTAAAAAATAAAATAAAATAAAAACTTGATAAATAAATCTTGCTCGTCGTTGATTAGCAAATTATACGTTTATGAATACTGGTGTATTGCAGCGTGCTGGGGCACCGAGTCTCTTGCTATTATTACCTTTTTAAACAAGAGGGCCCAGAGTCCTGGTACAAAACAATGGGTAGGAGTTTAATTCGGTGTTATTCAAATTAATACAACGCAGTTTTCAACTATCTTATTTATTTATTCTCCTTTTTGTTATACAGACAAATACTTGTGAAGACAGAACTTCAACGGTAAGTATAAAATATATGAAATAAATCACTTTATATGCAATAATAAATAAAACTAACCTAATTAAAATGTGGTTTATTCAATCTTTCAGGGACTTCACAGGACATAGCATGGGTTAAGGGATTCCCAGGGTGAAACAAGGAAGCCTGAAGCGTTAAAATTCCGAAGCAGAATATTTTCTTTAGTGAATGTAATGTCAATGTATATTTCACATGAATAACGTATAACCATCAGTGAATAAAAGTTTTTTCAAATGTTGTCTTTGTTTTATTTTCAGGTTATTTTACGAGTACGAATATTGCTTTACCTCACGGACGTTGTTTCTCCTTTTTGGGAGACCGTGCCCAATTACACACTATAGGGGATAGTTCCCAATAAATGATATTTTTTTTTTCTGACAACATATGGTGACGACGAAATTGGAATACCTTGCGTAAGATAGGTTGGGGTCCTTTCGCCCTTAACAGACCAAAAAAGAAAAGGGACCTATTACAGCACTCCTCTTAGGGCAATAATGCTGTAAGGTATTTTCTCAAAAAAAAAAGGTGCCCTCAAGTGGCTGCCCACTAACATGCAACCTTACGTCTCGTTTCCACCATTCTTTAGCCCAATTATGATCAGCGTATTTACCATATGGGATACCCCAGTATTAATTGAACAAGGCCTTTATCGAGGATAAACGTCGCCGTCGTCAACAGCAGAATATAGCTTGAACCTTTTTTGACGCTTGTACTCTAATACGAAGAGTGTATTCGTGAGTATTTAGCGAGAGTTCAATTCTACTTTACTAACACGGCAAGAGTGTATGATTTACTGTCAATTCCATCCTTTGACAAGACAATATTATAATCTTTAACAACCACTATAAAATAACCAGAAATTTCTGATACCAGAAATAATTATACACTATACATTGATATTGGTATGACTTTCACCACTTTTCTTTTGTTGAAGTAGACTCTTTTGTATGATCCTTGGAATATTTTAGTATTGGCTTAACAAAGCGCATATCGAGGATGGCTATAACCGTCGCTCGACAGTAGGAGATAGTTGGAACCTTTATAGACGCCTATACCCGTATGCGAAGGATGCATTTAGGGTGTATTAAGCGAGGGTCCCGGTATCTCTTTACTATAACGACGATGGAGGATGATTCACTCTTCCTTCCATCCAATCGAAATGCAACTTCTTAACCTTTTATAATATATTTAAATGAACTCAAGGAAAAATATAATAATGTTGCAAATAATTAGTTCTTTATTCATACGTGGCGCAGAAAACAACAACCAGGGGACATATTAATAATGTAAATTATCAATATCTTATATACATATATTTTTGCATAGGAAAATGTTGCCATAAATACCAGCACTAATGTCTGCTGATATTTTCTGGCAGGGTAAATAAACCAAAAGAAAATTTTTATCAACAGAAGAAAGTTGATATTATTACGTCGCGTAGCGAATTTAAATTTTTTCTTGTCACACGTAGCGGGATTCTTGTTTTGGATCACATAAACTTGTATAATGTGGCTGATACACGCGCACCCGAGGTCACAGGTAATTTTCAAGGCCGTCGTTTGAAAACAATTTCTTGAAGCGTTGGATTTAAAATATTCACTTGTTGATAGAATTATTAAATACTCAGCTTACTTGAATTTCTTTCTTCCTTGACACGTAGTGACCAGATATAACGATGTTTCTTTTTTTTTATAATTTCTTGATAACGTGGACGTCGAAAATAATAAATACGATATTAATTATGCTTCTCAGTTGATGAATTAAACAAATGTAGTAATATAAAATCTTGATTCGTCGATTTACTACATTTTTCGGTGCCACGTGTTAACCAGCAGTGAGAACGACATATACGATGTGTTCGCTACGGCAGTCGATGCCGATCTAATCCACAATATGGCCGCCTCCGATCCACGCACGCAACCCTTCTCAGTGGAAGGGGAGTATATCGCGCAGGTCTGACTTGCCTGACGTCACCGAACAATCACGCTCGCACATAATTGGTTTCACGGAGTCGTAATATTGGGCCATATAGGTGTTATTTTTAGCAACTGTCATTTAAAATACTTACATATACATATATAATATGTGGTGAATTCTACTTCGCCACAAGTAATTAAATTGATTAAATAAAGTTACTTGTTTTATTAGTAACATGAGTTCATGAGAATTACAAAAAAGAAACCCGTCAATCACAAAAACAGTAAACATTGCCCTTATTGCGTCCATAACTGGTGCCAGTATCATATTCCTTTTTGACTCATAAACTCTAAATAATCGTTAATGTGCACGTATCAATTTATTAATTAACAAACAAATAACTTGTTAATATACATATATTTACTATTTAATTTAACAGTTAAAATTATCATAAAATAGAATATAACAAATCGTCTTTCCGTGTTTTGCTTACATACACACTTCCCTCAAACATCAATATACACACAAACACACGTTCGCATATACATGTATTATATATATCAGTGGTAGTCAATCAGTGGCTCCTTACACCGAATAATCAGCAGTTCAATTCCGTCTTAATAATATGCTTCATTCAAATAGGAAGTTCTTGTAATCAGTCCGAAAATCAAAATCAAAAATATTTTTGACCGGTTTATTAAATTCGTCTCAGTAATTGTACATTTGAAATGTGAAAACACTGTAATTGTTGGTGCAGAAAATCGAAACACAATGTAATAACATGACAATAGGTATTGTAAATATAGAATATACTCACTAATTTTATGGAAAAATAAATTGTTAATATGTCAAAGCTGAGGCAATTTGAATTGATACTTCTAAATATATGTGAGCGCCTGGTAACTAACCGACTGTCCAGTTATCGGGCTAGGAACATATTTTATTACCGGTAAATACAAACACGTTGAATATAGCGGTCAGCGACCGAGAAATATTCGCAAAAATCCAAAAAAGGAAAATTTTTCAGGTGGTCTTAAACTTTTGCAGGGTAGTATATTTTTTACGTGCACGAAATCTCGCAAATAAAAAATGATTTTGACTTTGTTAGGGTACCAATCAAAGCGTCTTGACGTGGATACGATGTAAGAAAGGATTTTTCGAAATTCAACCCCTATGGAGTTAAAAAGGGTGTAAAAGTTTGTGTGGGTAAAAATATTTTTTTGGTCAGATTTACTTGAAACTTAGCATGCATAAATATTCTACAATACAAATAATGAAACATGTATTTTAGTATTTTCTATACTTGCCATAACAGCCATTGAAGGGGTGATAACTACTCTCAAAATTTGAATTTTAAATATAAATAAATACGTTTACTAATTCATTTTTCCTTGGAAATAAACGCAATTAAATTAAAATTGTTAGATTTATTATTCTAAAAATGTGTATTATATTATTGACATTCGGAATAATAGAAAACTAATATTCATAATACAAAGGTAAGTTTTATTTTTGACAAATTCCATAAAAAATTTTCATATACATTAAAAAAAATTATTCACATAAACTATATGGAAACAATAAATAATCAATATTCAAGTATTTATAGTCATACCATGTTGGGAAGCTGGTTGTGTGGATCTCAAGGATTGAATCCACGGCTTGTTATTTCCGTATTTATCAATCTAATTTTTATCGTAAATAATCCATACTTATTTTGTTGCGTTTATTTCAAGGAACAGCGATTTTATTTTGGCCATCCCTGTTACATGTAGTGTGCTTTGCATATACGTGGATGTACGTGCGTGTATTGGTGTCGTTATCACAGCCTGCTTTATGAATTTAAATATTTTAATACACGTGTACGCTAAACGTCAGCTACATGTTCATGATGGCTTTATTATGTTTTCAATAATTAAGTGTGGAAGATGGTGAAGGAGATATGACTGTTGACATATTTACCCCCGCAGTGCTGATTTGATTCGATTTATTTTTATTAACTGGTTGCTTTTGATTTATAGATATAATTAAGTAATATACGAGGAGATAGTAAATTTCGAGATCCTTCGTGCTTTAAAATTTTGGCTGTTTGGTCTCACAGAAACAAACCAGTCTGTTAACGACCATATTTTAGAAACTATTCAACCTTAACAAAAATGTTTGAGACAAAAGTTGTTGGGAAATGTCTCATCATTAGCAGTGGACATCTTCAGGGCTCTTCTAAGAGAGTTGAAGACACGAAACGTTGGCAGATAACACGACCAAAATAACGCGGCTTACACCCAGAAGCCAAGATCCATATCTACAGAAGCCTTAAATATTACTTTACCACAAGAAAATAAACTCACTCGACACGTGCTTCGACTTAACAAAAAGTCCTCATCAGTAGCTTAATAGTTCTAGACTGATTTTAATATTACTTATTAATTATGTTATAAAACTAAAATAAAATGTATACCTAGTTTTAAATGAACGTTGTATAAACTGTATGCATATCGTAGAGTGGCGTAGAGATGTAAATTCAATTTTTATAGAAACTTTATAGTGTCTACTTAAAGAAGAAGTTTTAATATGAATTTTACACTGAATAAGCATTATAACTTATTAAATTATAATAATACATTAAACATTATTATATTTTTCAATCCTTCGGTCTCACAAACCCCATAAGATATTTTAACAAGAAACAATTGTTATTTCACTAAATCCCTCCATCTATTAGAACAATCATTGATACCGTAAAGACTAGATATCATTTTGAGGTATTCTTAAATCAATTATCATTATTTAGTAATACAAGATCTATTTTTCAAATCAAACTATACATAAATTTGGGTTTGACCCATTCAAAATTACGAGTACATGTGTAAACTGAAGCTAACATATTTTACTTGTACATTTATACTACAACTAGCTGGACCCGCGCGGCTTCGCACGCGTGGACTACGGAATTATTGTTTAGGATTTTTGAAAAATATAGTTGAATAATAAATAATTTTTGTTCTGTTTAAATTTAAAAGTTAGTAATTGAAAACAAAATAAACAACTGACGGCCGAGTGAAGAATCTTCCCTCTCCCCACGACACTTCATCATAGTTGCCGCTAATAATATGTTATTGTAAGTATATTTCACGTTATTTCCTAAACCAAAAGACCAAATTGGATTCTGTTAATGGAAAATTATATCTAGATTATATACTTATGACGATGAAATCATTTATTTCGATAAGGATTAATGTTTTGCAAGTCATAAGTCCACGTAAACAAAATTCAAATATTTTAAATTTTCGTTGTAACATAAAAGCAGTCATTGTGGCTTAAATATAAGAGTTAGACATATGGTGTCGCCGACTTTATTGTAGATCTTTTAATTCTACACAATTCTATAACAAATTATTTGGTTCAATATTGAACGGTTTAGGCAGCGTATTGCAAAATAGTACGCCGACGGCAACATTTTTTCCGACTTGATTTTCTATTATCGTCATTGCTTAGTTGTTATGTTACCTAATGTTACAAAATATAGCCTATAACCTGGCCAGAGTGGTTCTCGAGTCATAAGCGCACTAACGGACAGACAGACAGAGAGACGTTGAGTTTTATATATATTAAGGATGGCAAAAAAAGAGAATAACGTACAAAGGAAGGGAAAGTAGCGTAAACTATAATTAAAAACAAAATCACTCTGCGTATAAAATTCAACTAACGTAAACATTATTACAGCAAAATATTATTAACTAAACCAATAAAACTCTTGGTGCAGAAAACTCAATGAGCACCAAATTATATTACAAAAAAAAACTAACGTTTATATACGTTGTCATAAAAATCCGGCGAATCATCTTTTAGCGTTTCATTTAAAACTTATTCGTAATAAAAAGAAGCATCCGTATACAATATACATACATATTGTTCTTTCTCTTTCTTCATCAGTATTTTGGGTTGCTTATGATAGAAATTTGAGAGCTAAGATATTACAAGAGCAAAGTTCAATTGTAAAATTACCTTTTTAAAACACTGAATTTTGATATTTAATTTATTTAATAAGATATCTGCCACGGGAATTTCTTATACGTAATATTGACAGTGAACAGTACACGTGATTTTTATTTTATTAAAAAATATTTCTGATGAACTAATGAAAGATAGAATAATATTTGTAGGACATTAATTAAGTATAGATAATAATATTCTTTACAACATGTATCAAATGAATTTTTTTGAATGTAATTACTAATTCGGAAACGGATGTTTACTCTTGTAAATTTTTGAAATTAGAAAAAAATATTTTAGATAAAAATTGTCGAGTATATTATTATCTATAATTTATGTCCCATACATTTTCTTCCAACACTCATGATTAAGCCAGATAGAATTTTTTGTATAATTAATTAGAACCATCCACACTTTTCACTCTCAGTACTACGTATAAGAAAGTCCCATGACACTCATGGCAGATATTTCTTGTCTTTGAAATCTATAAAAAATATATATATCTTTTTTTTAAATTGAATAGAACACAAATTATACATAGATAATATGTAATATTACCTAAAGTTTTTTACTTGGATATTTTTCTCTTCTTCGCACTATTTCAAAGTAATTCGAAAAATTCAAAAGACCAAACATCTGTATCCGGCTGAAAGATCATTTTAAAAAATAGGAGGTTTTTTTCCCAGACAAAAATGAATCGTAAATATAAAATTTCACCTTTCTACGATTTGTTGTATTTACGTTGTAGCGTCTACAGACATACATAGACCGACACATAAACATTATAGTAAAAATAGTCAGAATGGATTCAGGGAAGGTCAAAATGGATAATTCTATCAATTTCGAAAAAAAATCGGCTTAACAATACTTACTTATAATATAAGTAATAATAAGTATGCATATACTATATTTCATATACATATATATGGAGTTATAATAAGTAAGTAAAAAAGTAGAATGGAGATTGAATTTAATCACGCAATCTCAATAGGGAACTGAGCATAGATCAAAATGTTGCACAAAGCGAACCCGCGGATTACTTACACCTAGCTTAAAACAAGAGATATATTATGAAAATTATGTATAAATGTTAAGTATAATAAGTTCAAATAGTTCAATATACCTACATAAAATCCCATGACAGCATACATCTGTCTTTAATAGATAGCTACATATATAGCTACATATGTTTTCTTTATATTTAACTTAAGCAACGTCGTATTTACCAATTTCGTAACGGCTTATTGATAAATAATAGAACTAGAAGGAATAAAGAAAAATGTCAAGCAATCAATCCAGAGAAAATTTTTGTTCAGATTGCATGAAATTCGATACGCTCGCCAAGAAATACATATGTATGTATATGAAAATATGTATGGTTAAATTAGATGTCATTCCTACTTCCACCTGAGCATCGTCGGGCATCTCAACTAGTTATTGTTAAGTACATGTAGGTATATAAATATATCTTCTCAGCATCTGTCTCTAATACTTTTAAATTTAAATAAGTTTTAATTTTATAACTTTTTTTTTTTTACTATTACAAAAAAAAGTAATATTCGCAAAAATATCCGCACTTTTTCTTGCGAATGTTAAAAAATGTTATATCACTAGAACAGACTATAAGCTGGTCCGATATTAAAATCAAAAATTGTTGTTTTTTCTTTATATAAATATCTCAATAAGCATTAAATTTTCTATAAAAAAGGTCACACAATATTTGTTCAGACAGACACACAGACGCCATTGTTAAAAAAATGTGCATATATTTTCATCAATACTTTATTATACAGTATGTATTAAAAATAATAATAACAAACGAAGACACGAACATAGAAATGTCTCGCCATCTCTGTCCCAATCAGCACAATAACTATCCCCCATCTCCGTTCGTACAGAATGTTTGCGGTCGGATGTGGCATTGTCTAGCACGACGCGGTCTGGAGCAACCACAAGATAAGCCGAGCTTTATACTAATTGTATCTTGGCGTAACCTTCCTCGCCCCTCACTACTATCTGCTAGTGCCGTTGTTATACAATAGTTCACGAGTTCGTCAATGGAAAAGTCCTCAGGCGGACGCATGTGGTTCTAGTTTTTTGTGTGTTGTTGGGGATGTATTTTGTAATTAATTTATCCTTGAATTGAGTTTGGATGTTTTTATTTGGTTTCAATGTTTCTATGACACTGAGCGATTGAGAAAAAAAATCACATTTAATTTTTTTATGAAAATTTTAGCTTTTTTGGATATGGACATTTCTATACATAATATCCTAGCTTCCAAGGATCAGTAATTTTTTTTCGTAAACTATTTAACTTACAAGTAACACTACTCAAGTGCCATTCGCCGATATTCTTGAAACTTTGCACACACGTAGTACATTGAAAAACATTAAACATTTGTTTTTTTTATTTTGGCTAACAAGGCGTTCGAATGTTTAACACCATTTAGCATAATGCTAACCTAACGCTTCTCATTATTGTCATTCTCTTACAGCTTTTACGACATTTCTCTATCATAATTTCATTGTCTGCGTGTTTTTGAGATCGCTAATGACGATTTTGACATTAGTTTAACGAGATTCTGAATGGAAAATACAAAAAAGTAGACGAAATCGCAGAAGTTTCAAAAACTTTATTTAACGCCACTTGCGAAGTTTATTAGATACATGATTACGATTTTGGCAACAGTTATATCAATCTAGATGTGGTGGATGAAAAATTCAATATGACGAATACCCACCGATATTTGCCCAGTTTCCGTTATTTGGATGCGATCTCAAAAACACGCAGACCAGAAATTATGATAGAGAAATATCGTAAAAGCTGTAATAGACAAAGCTCCCATGATATTTAGTCTACTTCACATGGACTACTCTTTGAAACTGGGCTTAATTATAGCAAATATACCAGGTAATAATAATCTGGTGGCAGATCGATAGGTTTACGTTAATTAATATTTTAAATTAATTATTAAAGTCACAAAAAGGGGGGTACTTACCCTGCATGACTACTCGCTGAAATTTCGTAATGTATTCAAAAATGATATATAATTTAAGAAAATTTTTGTCTGCCTCGTGATTGTCGTTATTAAGTACCTGGCTGACCTAATTCAATTAACTAATTATATCATGTTACTTAGGAGCCATCCATAAATTACGTCACACGTTAAGGGTGGGAGGAAGTCGACGAAGTGTGACAAGGGGTGGGAAGGGGTCCTAAATTTAGTGACATTACATTTCAAAATATAATATACTAGCTTATTTGTAGACATTTTAAAGCTTTACAACTTTTCAATACAAATCATTCATGTATTTCGGAACTGCTGTTTTAATTTAATAATTTTAAGGTGTAAAATAGCAAAATATGTGACATCACACTAGGTAGGGGGGGGGGTCTCACAAATGTGACCAGCTGTGACATAGACGGGGGGAGGGGGTAAAAAAATCATGAAATTCGTGTGACGTAATTTATGGATGGCCCCTTACCTCATATGACTACTCGTCAATTTTTTTCCCAGTGAAAGATTACATTTACTTCTATATGAAAAAATTGGTCTGCCTTGAAAATTACGTTATTAAATACCTGGCAGACTTAATTCAATTAATTAATTATATCATATTATTTACCTCATATGGCTGCTTGTCCATTTCAAAACAGTCGTGCTAATTTGAAAAGTAAATTGAAAAAAATTTTTAAACAAAAAACGTTATATGAACATATGTCCGGAAATGTTTCGTGAGGGGACTGCAGCCCTCGAAATATTTTACTCAAAATGAGTTTTTATTTAATATTTTGAGAGCCTATTGTGCTACAGTTATGAATTTTGATACAAGGTTTAGTATAAATAAGTGTTATCGGTTTCCAGTATCAACCAATAGTTACATTGGATAAAAATTGACAGGCCCAATGGGCCCATAGAACCCTGGCCAAAATTACTTACAAATTTCTTCATTAAATTTTATGAATGTCTATACAACGATGTATAAATGGAAATAATTGGAAAAAAAATTATAATAAAGTGGTCGTTATTTCAACTCTCTTCGTTAAGTCGTTTTCGAAATAATTACTTCTATTGATCCTTCGAAACTGGGATGCCTTATTTAAGATAAAAGACTGTTATTAAATTTAACAAATTTATCCTTTTGATAAGATAATAAATATTATAGAACATGTGCAGAAAATTTATTTCTCTTATATTTGTCACATTACTTTAACAATATCAAGACAAGTTAATATCGATGACTTTACAAGGAGTCTACAAAAACTTTTGAGTAGTTACGCATTGTCCTCGCATACATTCATACACACACATACACACACACACACACACAAACAAACAAGAAGTTTGAGCAGTGCAGTCAAGTGACTAATGACCGTGTGCTAATTAATGTTCGCACTGGACACTCCTTCATTATAAAGCCATTTCAAGGGAAACAGACGTACACAGTGATAAATATACATATACACAGTGCCACCCAAAGTACGCCTTTTAACCCTCCTATGAGCCACGTATTACAAATGTACCAATTACGTACGAACTTCCTGTTTTTCTTTTAACTAATTTAAAAGAGAAGATTCGTGGAAAAAATTAGAAAAAAGTTGAATAACCTTAATATTAACGACGAGATACATTTGTACAAATGGGTGTACATACACACACACACATACACTTATGACTTTGCCCAATTTTATTTGGGTGATTCCAGGGCGAAATGGGGGGAAGACTAATTACTAGATAGATAATAAAATTTTAAAATTAAAATTCATCGAAGAAGGGACCAGCACTAGAATCCAGGAGGAGAACACTGTATTTCAGGGGGAGGGGGCTATAGGGAGTCTCGATACATTCATATTTGGACACTGTTCTATCAAATTATGATTTCATTCCTTAAACATATTATTATACATAAATACTTATAAATTAAAAGGGGGGAGGGTTCAAAATTCATTCCATATTATTTTTGAAATTTACGTTCGTTTTTATCTATGGTTTCTAATATTCTAAATTCAAATAAACGTAAAAAAATTGAATATATGTATGTGACCACGAAGTATCTGCACAAAAATGATTTTTTCGAAAATTAAAACATAAAATAAAACAAATTAAACGTTATTTAATAAAGAATTTTGAAAAAATATTAAACATTAATAATTTCATTTGAATTTATTATTTTAAATAATGACCTTTCGACCATTATAATAAAATTTTCGTCATCTGAAACATAGACTGTAACAATGAGACATAACAAAAACTGTTTCACATAAAATAATTTGGGACGCTAAAACGATAAATAACTTAATTATTATATAAATACATTTCTGATTTTTTTTTCTCATATTCCTGAAATATAAACACTTGTCTGTATAAAATAAATTATTGTACATTTATAATACCTACGCACGAAGAAAAATGAAGTCGATTTTTTTATAAAAACTACAGTTGCCGATTAAAAATTTCAATTTTGTATCAAAAAATACTATCAGTTTTAATATGTACTGTCAATTGAGTAACTTTCACAATGTCCATTGTAATTTTTATAATACGCAGTTTTTACTATATTCATTAATATCATTTACATGATTTATTCAACTAATTATTCTTAGGTTGAATTATATTTGTGCTATACAAATTATTTCATTTCAATTGTTTATACATTTTTCTATTCGATACTTAATTTTTATTAAAATACCATAAAATTAATACTACGGTTATATATTAATAGTACCTACCTATATTTTTTATTGGTTTAACAAATTAAACTATACCAATAATGTAGATTTCAATCCTGCACGCAAAAATTAATATTCATATTATAATTTTAGTTACAGGTAGCCTAGCAATATATAGAAATAAACGCAAATTAACTCTCGTCAGTACTGTGTTTTCAGTTTATATCTATATGTAGAAGACTTTAAAAGAAGCAAACAAACGGTAAGTTACAATACACTTAAAATTTATTTAAAAGTATTCATATATGTATTTAGTTATTAAGGCCTCTATAAACCACCCAATCTGCAGTACCGATTTGTAGGGCGGTGGAAGGAGGGTAAATTGAGTACTGTTCTAGTAAGTAGTCGTTTTATATATAATCGCCCCGATTTGCCTATACAGGACCCAATCTGAAGGGACCCTACAGATTGGATGTCAAATTGGTTGGTGCATAGAGGCCTTTAGGGTCCACTAGTATAACTACAAATATAAAGCAGGAGTGTGTGTGTGTGTGTGTGAGAGAGAGAGAGAGAGAGAGATATGTGTATGTAGACAATAACAACGTTTAATTTTTACGATGTAGCATAGTAAAATTTCACCTGATCCTTTACAATCTATATTATCATTAATATGGAAGAATTACAAAATTATTTTCCCTTTTAAGAATACTGAGTCAAATAGTAATATTTATTTAAAAATTGAGTAATTGTAATGAAATATTTTTATCCGTGCGTCGCTCACAAACGTACATTTTTTTTGTCGCTCACACAAGAGTTAAACAATTCGTAAATATAATATTAGTTCTCTTTCGTTTTTATATAAAATAGGACTTTTATAACTTATTCAATAACATCATTCTTCATTCTTAAGAATAGTTTTTGTTTTGTGCGGAAATACCAAATAAGCTATGTAGGTATGCATATATTATAATGAAAACTCTTGAACTAAGAAAATAACACATATTCTTTGTTCTATTTCAAATATACAACAACTCGCAATAAACTTTGTTTTAAAACCAAACTAACTCCATTGTATTTCTATAGTGACACACTGTACATTGTATGTAGCTCCTGAAGAACAAAGTGTTGGCCAGATGGCACAACCAACCGTCCAAAACTCAAATCACATTTAGATATGAGAGAAACTCTCTCTCGGTTCGGCCAAAGTTTTTTCATTGAAATATGTTTCGTTGCTGTAGAGAACTTTAATGTTGTTTTGATTAACGTTGCTCCAGCCTGATTACTAACACTGATATTAAATTTTTATATTTTTTGTATAGAACTTTATCATTTTATTTATTGTTAATGCACATCAATATATTGTTTATTAAAAATTGTATATAATAATAGCTACATGAATATAATTGAGATTACAACATCTGTCTCATATTTTATTTCTTTCTGAATTTTTAATTTAAAACATCAATATTTTTACATTATATGATTGTATTTAATTGTTATTTATTATCTTTTAGCCTGACGATGATTCTGTGATTCGAATGCTTTCGTATACTTTTCTTTGATATGACGTTAAGAAAATCAATTCTTTATTATTTTAAATGAATATTTTATATTTTTATAATTTGATCATTTTTTAACAACAAAAGTTTATTTACTTGTAAAAATTGACATTGTATAGTTAAAATTTATTTTATTAATAAAAAATAAATGTATTATTATTGTTAAAGATATTAGTAGAATCTAAATCGGTTAAATTCTACTTCATATCTAAATAGAAGATATTTTATACTGAAAGGCATTTATGTAGGTCTTGAAAGGGTGGATATTCTCACAGGACGTATAAAAACAAATTTCATTTTTTTAAACATTTCTTCAATATTCATAATACATTAACTTGCAGATAAGATATTATAATGTAATTTTGTGTTTGCTTAAAATATAAAACTAAATGTTTATTCGTGGAAAGATCTACTATTTTTTATGTAAAAAATGTTGGCTACTTTAACAAAATGATAGATTTATATCAGCAATTATAGAACAAAATTGTTAGATACATCTTTTTGTTCCTGTTATATATAGTCCATAATTATATTTAATGATAAGCAACCTCTCATAAAATTAGGCCACCAGTGTAAGACAGTATAATCAAAATATGTTTCATTTGAGATGCGAGATATTATATATTTATATGTATAGTATATTTATACAGTGATTAATTCTTTTAACATTATATCATCCACTCTCTCATTGGGATTACGTAATGATATCTGGCCTTAACTAATTTTATGGCCATTTAACACTTAAAATCCTATCAATATCGGTTCAGTAGTTTTCGAATGAACTCTCAAACAAACAGACAAATAATGTTGCCTAAAATGACACAGACTCAAAAAGTAATTAAAGATTGCATATACTTAGTTTCAAAAAAAAAGTCGTTTTTACCTTTAAATGATTTTCGCAGATTAAAATTGTATTTACTTTCCAAAGAATTATAGGATTATTAAAAAAGCAAAAAAATACATAATCTTTTATAGACTTTATTTAATTTAAAACGATATTACAGTTAATAATACTATTATTGATATATTTACTTAATAAAAAACAATATATATACAAAAACACTATTATTTTATATGGTGGTCTTAATGTTTAAATTTGTATTAGATAGACTGACAATGAAACGAAAGAGAAAATAAATAAAATTAAAATAGATAGATAGAATTATTTACTTTATAATAATCTAACTGTTACCCATGATTTTGTTCGCGTGGAATTTGGGTTAGGTAATACAGATTTATGTTACTTATAATATATTTAAGTTTCACATTTTCACGCTAGATGACTACGCCAAAAAAGTGAAACTTATCGCGCGTACAAATGTCACACACCGATTTTTTAGCTAATAAATTTTTCGGGATACAAAGTAGCCTATGTCCTTCCTCAGAATATAAGCTATCTCCCTGTCAAATTTCATCATGATCGGTTTAGCGACAGGCAGGCAAAAACACTTTCGTATTTATAATATTAGTATGAATTTCAAATTAACATACTTTTAAATGTATTTAAATAAAACGGCCAAGTGCGTGTTGGGCACGCACATTATAGGTTTCCGTAGTTATTGCGATTTATAAACAAGAGTTATTTCAATTTTTTTTATAAACTATTCTAGCTACAGTGTTCGTTAAAATTTTCATTGAAAGTACTAACTAAAAGCTACAAGTCTTGAGGCTTAAAAGCTACATTCTGGATTTTTTTTGCATCGATAGTTTAGAAAGTAGTAGGGGGGAAGGGACGCTCTGATAACATTTAAATGCAAATATATCGTGACTGAAGGGTTAAAATCAAAATGTCATATAACATGTTTTGTTGCACTTTAGGAGACCTATCTAATGACACCCCACTCAATGGGTTAAGTGAAAAAAAATGTGAGTTCACTTTTCAGTCTATGAAAAGGGGGTCTAAAAAAATTTTTTTTTCAAAAATCTTATCATTTCTGTTTTTGTGTTTTTAGTCTTCGTCCGTATACCAAATTTCATTTTTATCGGCTTAAAATTTTTAAGGACGGACATGGCGAAACTATGTATAAGGTTTCCTAGTTTTCTACAGAAACCTAAAAATGAATCCTTCAAATAAATGTATACCATTGATATTAATAAATGTATGTGTATACATTTCAACAAAAGGCTTAAATAATGCCAGTCATTATTTTCTTTATTATAAATAAATTGACAAGACAGTACATAAAATTTTATATTTATAAGAAAACACAAATCCTTATATTAAATTCATAAAACACGCCATAAGAATACCGTTGATCTTAATAAATGTATGTACACTTCTACAAAAAGCACTAATATGTGTCACGTCCTCATTTCTCGCAGTTCCGCAGGAGACAGAATCAGGAAGCCGGAGCTTGCACAAAGCTATAGCGTATGTCACTATTTGAGAACTTTTAAATTGAAATCTCATGTTATCTATTTATTCGTAACAACAGTTATTGATAATTTTTATTTATTCACTGACAGCCGTTTATTGAAGTACATAGGTATGGAAGTAAGTTCAATATGAATTTGAATGACGGTATCTTAGTTATGATCTTTATTGTATTATGGTTTTGTTTGTCTGAATTATAAATTTTCATTTTATTTTGTATGGATTTTTTATTGGATGCTATAGTCTGTTTCATTTAAAATTGCAGTGGTGGACGGGGATTAGACGGTATGATTCACACAGGCACTATTTCCACACTAGGCTAGCCCACGAAATAAAGATTAAATATTATTATATGTTGCAGGCAACAGTTAGTCAAATATAAAAATGAAAAGTTGAACGTGCATTTTAAGTGAGTTGAACATATTTTACCACATTATTATTTCTTATTTTAAAACTTAATATTACAAAATTTTGTTGATTTTATAAAAATATTCTTGCTCAGAGGATTTAAAAAAGAACTCTATGTGGAAGTTTATTTCGTGATAAATTTTAATACAAGAAAAATGATGTAAAAAAAATTTAAAAAATACTAATTGTTGATAAATAAATAAACAAAACTAATAGCAAAATTAAATAAAATTATTTATAACAAAATTAAATGAAAAATGTGTTTTACAATTCGATGATATTTCTACATCCCACCACAGCACATTTTGACGGTTTCTGTCAAATCGACTGTGACGGATTTCTCAACTCCTTTATAAATCTTTTTTCTGAAGAAATGAAATATATTGTCGGTACGATCTCCGTTGACATGCATTGTTTTCGTATAGATCATGAACTTCCTGCTGTTCTATGTGGTCTTTTCATAGACGACAAGATTTATGGTTGGAAAATTGAGATCTTGTTGCTAGATTTTGTAGCTAGTTGGTTTTTTCTCTTTTTTTGAAAAAAAGTTAATCTAATATAAATTTCCGTGTCATCATACCAAGTAAATTAAAGGCGGTTATTATGATAGTATTAAAAATTAATTTATGAATTGATTACTCTAGTCTCGACAATTTTCTTTATGAAATTAATAGTTTTGGTTTGTATCTAACCCATAAATGACTTGTAACTATTTTTTATATTTTAAATAAAAAATAATAGAAAACAAATTTTGGTTAGTATTTACTATTAAATGAACAACACATATATTACTATATATATACATATTTTTTGTTTGTTTATTTTTCAATTAAGGTGCGATAGGGTGAACAAACAATAGACACTTGAATAGAAATTGAGTGATTGGAAGTTTCATTATTACCTTGCATTTATTAATATTAAATTAAGCGAAATAGTCCAGTGAACAAAGCAATTTGATGGGAAATTTTCCGAAACAGAAATTTTATTGTTGAGTCGAGCTTCACCCTCAAAAATGGGGTAAAAGGGTGAACATCGATTTTTTCCCCGTTTTTTCGTTTTATTTCAAAAACTAAATCAACGATGGGGTCATATTATGGTGGATATTTGTAGCTGATACCCAAATGAATCAATTGAGACTAATTAGATAAAATTTAACCAAAAAACACCCAGCCCTTCCAGAAGGTGAAAAAGCCATAACATTGTTTATGTTCGGTCCTAATCACTAAAAATGGAATAACTCTGGGGCACATCATCGCACATACTCTTATATTGGCTTCAATGCTTCCTAAAGTTCCAAAGAACTGAGATCAACCATAATATAGCCAAATATGAATAGATTTTACCAATGATATTAGCCAATATTTAAGGGTGAGTCACAAAGTATTTAAAAAAAATTGTGTTGCACTAAAAACCAAGTAAAAAAATCAGGAATCAATTTTTTTTACCAAATTGCACTTGTAGCTTCTATTTATACGAATGCTTAAAAGTCATCTAGAATCTACAAAATGACCAATGTGTTGATATTATAGAAAAAATCGATCGAAAGTGAATAACACAATGACATTAGGGTTACACCACCTTGGCGTTAGGAAAAAGTAGCATAAAATGGAAAAAAATTGACACAACTCACACGTAAAATTTTGTTTATAATTATCACTAGAGCAGGGGTCACCAAACTACGGCCCGCGAGCCGGACCCGATTCTCCAAAGTTTTTCATGCGGCCCCTGATTTTTATAATTTATTTATTAATTTTATATAATTTAAGGATTTGATATGTGTATTTATCTACATTTGAATAGATATGTTCCATTATTTTCGATATATATGCTCTATTTACATAGCTAATTGCACATGTAAATAAATGTTCTAATAGGATTCCGACAAGAATATTTTTCGTCCGGCCCCCTATGTTTCAAACAAATTCGATCCGGCCCGTTTCTCGAAAAGTTTGGTGACCCCTGCACTATAGTATACATTTATGTATATTTACGTTAAAACATTATTTGAAAAATATAAAAAATTGCTATTCTGTGGAACGCCTTTTCTTGGATGCTCGCCGACGGTGAAGATTGTAGCGTCCGCGTCGTCAGGAATCGTCTGAAATAAAAAAAATATTTTCTTATAAACGTCATAGCTATGGAGTAGCACAGGGAAAAAAACTGTGGAAATGGAATGTCGATTTTTTGTTGAAAACATTAATAAAAAATAAACAAAACATCCAATCGAAAAAATCTTATGCTACTTGGTAGATAATATTATAGATATGGTATAGGTCAATATTGATATCGGTTTATAAGTTGTCATGATATAGTGTCCTCCAGTTCGAAAAAAGTAGTTTCGAGAAAAACGCAAAAGAAAAAAGTTCAGCGTCTTATAATCAAAAATGTTCGTATATTACCTTCAATCTGCAATTCCTGGTCCATACACAGACACAGTGATGCCTTTTGACTCTTTTTGAGCCGGTATTGTACTATCCGGTCACTATATGTGATGCGAGTCTATTATCTACCGCGCTCATTTCAAATTCAATTGACGCTTTCTGAAATACAATTAGAAAATGTGTAGGTAGTGGTGCCATCCAAATTTTGGATATCTGCTTTTGGACCAATAAACATTCAACATTTTTCTGTTTGACAACTAGATTATATACAATTAAATTTTTTTAATTACTGTTAACTATAAGCCAGCGATTCTCAACCTGTGGGGCGCAAGCATATCAAGAAAAAATATTATTAAAAAATTTATTTAATTTACTGAAATAAAAGCAATAAAATACATTCTGACATAATAAAAAATAAAATACACGTTTACTTTTACACTTATAAACAAGGTTTGTACCAGTACTGCACAATGTATTTAATAATTAACTTATCAATATTAAATTAAAAATAAGATTAATAACTATTAGTGACTCCCTTGGGCCTGTCTTGCAGAGCAAAGTTTTTCGAATGATGGTTTCATATTAGATATTCATTTCAGTGAAAATTATTGTATGAGGGCGGGGCGATGAGAATTGTGATTGAAAATTGGGTCACAAATACTAAAAGGTAGAGAAACGTTCCTCTAAGCTCATTACTTGTTGTACATCATAGAAAGGTATTCAAATTTAATTATTGCATTCCTTCTAGCTAGCATGATATATCATATTTTAATTAAATAACTACCTGTTATTTTAAATAAATAGTATATATATACATTTTCTAGAGATTCGCAATTCCGACTAACGCCGTCTATTGTTTGTAACTGTAATCACCAATGTTAGTGAGGCAACCACTTTTAATTACAACTAGTACCGCTGTGAGCTGCAAGCGCTGCAGTTCTTCCACCACCAGAAGGCTTTGTAAACTTTGACTAACTTATTTGCTCCCATTACCCAATTATGATGGAACTGCGTTTGCTGATAATTTGCCTTGTTATTCATGATAAGTCTTTACTTTGTTCTTTGCACCGACGAAACTTTTAATGTTAATTTAATAATAGATCGTTTCATTGATGCAATGCATTGCAGCAATGGCTAGTTATAAAGTAAATGGTTTTTAAAGTTGTGATATTAAATTTTAAAATCAGCAAGTTAAATTATAGTTAAAGCCCAAGTTATACTATGAATGCTTTTTCTTACAATTAAGTTTTAATTTTTCATTCATTACAGGGTGAAGTTTAATTTAAATTTATTTTTTATTTTTTAATGTTTTTATTAGCTTTTTTCGTTCAT
This sequence comes from Sialis fuliginosa, assembly GCA_961205875.1. NCBI lineage: Eukaryota > Metazoa > Arthropoda > Insecta > Megaloptera > Sialidae > Sialis > Sialis fuliginosa. The sequence continues at coordinate 27,496,520 of OY540809.1, read as the reverse complement.
TATGATGACCAAGGCTTCTGTATTGTACTATTTTTATACTTGTTCACTGTACACTGAAAAAACTAATTTGGTTAAAAGTAATAAATACGTGAAGTTGAAAATAAAATATATACATATTTATTACTTGTTGAAGATTTAACCAAATAAAATATTGGTTTGAAGTTAACTTGTATTTATGAATAGGAAGTTGGATAACTCTCTGTCTAAGGAAGTGTATTTTTGTATATTTATAAGATCTATCAATAACGTGTCTGCATTCTGGCCACCTTCAGAATTAATAAATCTTTGAGTTAACCTAAGGAAGGCAATTGACCATCCTTAAGTAAACATATCAAAGCCAAGCCAGGTTGATAAGTACATAGTTCTAACTAGCACGTATTCATGATACTATGCAAATTCCAAATTATATCACACAACACAATTGTTTCTTTTAATAAAACCGTTAAGTATTTTTAACCAAATGTAAATCATTGACCAAATAATTTTGTGCAAAACACAGAATATTTGGTTTACTTGAAAATATATTGAATTGACTCAATGTAATATTTGTTCCAATTTAATAAATATTTCTAACAAGAACCAAATTTCGGGTTGCCCGTATTTTATCAAAAATATTGGTTCAATTTAATTATGATAGGTAAATTTAGCTAGTTCTTTTTTTCAGTGTAAGATAAAACGAAACGTTGATGAAAAATAGGGCTTCACGCCGAGACGACACCGACTTTAATTAAAACGAGACAAACATTTCAACAAAAAAACATTGACAAAAGTCTGCAAATATAGTTTTTTTTATTATAGCATTATATTTTGTTTATGTTTTTTCTCCAGTAGGTAATGAATAAAGTAAAACCAATAATGAGCCCGTGAAGGACACTTGCTAATGATTACAAAATGATAAGTACTACGACACAAAATATATAAAAGAGAGAATCGTCAAATTTGAAATAAAGTAAAGCAATTGCTATATGATAATATATATGTATAATAGTTAATAAATAAATTCTACTAATAATTAGTTAAAATTTCCACCATTTTGACACCTATTGGCCGATTGTCACGATCTAAGACAGTTAAATGTATATTATATAGATTAATATTCAGAAATGGTAGTAATCAAATATCAACTAATGTTTCTAATTCAGTACATTTAATTAAATAATAGACATTACTGGGGTCAAATCCACGACTGGTGCCCAGTACCTTATAATATCATATTATATTTAAAAAATTACGACTAAACTCGGGTTTAACCCACATGTGCCCAACATTTATTCCAATTGAATATTGCACTCACTCATTTTTGATTTTAATTTGTTAATAATATTACGCATATTTTATATCAGGTTTTTAAACCGTGCAATACATATAATCGTTGGCATATGTAGGTTAAAAACCGAGACCGGAACGAGACTAACGAATCCCCAGAATTCATTTTGATAATTTACAACAAAATAATATGTTAAATAAAAGAGAGTTGCATAAATATAGTCATAAAACAAAACACACTTATCTTGTAGATCCCCGGCGCGGCATTGCACGATTGTGTATGAAAAAGATATATGTTTCTGCATCCTGGAGATTTTTATGGTTTTGCAAAAACATCGCAACGTTGAGATTTGACCGAAAAAATGTGGAGTTCCGAATAAATGTAGAATATAAATGTCATAGAACAATGAGGAAATGCGATGCTCGTTTTCTTTTTATAGAATGTCGCAGTGGGAGGAATGAATTCATTTATTTTTAAGTTATTTTGTATGTTTATTTAATATTATAAATAGATGGATGTAGAATGTAACAGATTGTAATAAATGAGTTTTATTTCTGTTTGATGTAAATTTTCGTGGATATTATTTTTATATAATGCGTTTTACTCGTGTCCCACTTTCTTTGATTGTATTATTTTATAATTTATGTAATATACATACATATATTTTGAAATTTCTTGTTGTTTTTTTTTTGGTTATACCTATTTGTTATTATAGAATTTAATTAAATTAATTGTTATTACATCAAATTGAAACAATAAAATGTCATGATTAAGAAAAATACTATTTTAACCCTTTCAGGCTCGAAATTATTTCTTTTGGTGGTTTTAAAGAAATACCAGTAGGTCTCGTGAAAAAAATTTTAAAATTGTTGTTTCTTGGTGAAACCACTGGGACCAAAAGGATTTAATCCCGTATTTGAATTTATAGATTTTTACTTCTTCGTTAAAAATTACTATAAATTAATCAACACTAATGATTATATGTTAATTTTTTTAAAGAATGTTTTAAGAATATTTTTCTTTTAATTACTTTAATATTATTGATGAAGCACACCTTTATCATTTTATATTATTTATCATATTATATATTATTTATTTAAAGTTTTTTAAGCGGTATGATTCTTCTTTATCATATTTAACTCAAAACATTTCATTTTCAAAATCAATTTATAAATAGTAATTTCGTTATTATGAAAATGTTATAAAAACACATAATATTATATTCAAAAATAATTTGTTTAAAAATCAGATCATAATACACATTTTCGTAAATATCTCGACTCCAGTGCCACCTACCAGATCATTTTTTTGTAAAAATATTTCTCTCCATGTAACTTACTACATATATTCTAAATGTGAGTCAAATCGGACCATAAATACACATTTCCGTAAATATTTCGACCCCAATGCTCCACCAGGTCCAAAAAAAAGTAAATTTATCGGAGCATTAAACGAACATATGGTGTGAATATATCTTCAATACGTCCAGTGATTTAGGCCTGATGATTTTACATACAAAAAACTAACGTTACGATATAATATTGTTTATATGAATACAATTTTTCGAAATATCTCAACCACAATGCCACCTACTGAGTCCAAAAAATCTATAAACTTATCGAAGAACCAAACGAATATATGGTATGAATATGGCTTTGATACGTTCAGTGGTTTATACATACATATGCACCAACGTTTTTATATATTAAGAAGATATTGCAACAAAACTTAAATGTTAAAAAAATAATATCAAAAATACATATAGCACACTTAAGTTAAAAACTAAACATATTTTATGTTTCCTAAAGAAAAAGTGTAAATTTTTCAAGCACAAAAGAAAAACAGAAATATTATGATAAACTATATCTCTTTATCACTATGTCAGAACTCCAATTCCTGGTTTTGTGAAGACAAGTTGAAGTTTAAGCCTAAAGATTATAAAAAAGTCCCCTAAAAACTTGGCTGCATAATAGCTTCCTATTGTGTATTCGCCTGACTCTGAAGTGGCTATAACTTTTAGAATAATGCCTATCAATTTAAGAAGCCATAAAAAGAGATGAAGATGTGAATTCATTTAGTGTTTTTCCTGATAAAAAAGTGCTCTATTTATGGGAACTGATAAAATCAAGGTAGCAGTACTTTACCGTAATTATATAAATGGTTCCTATATTATAAAAATAATCGAACAATGCAAGCTCTTAGACTAACGTTAATTTTTGTTTAACTTGTACCTCAGATTCTCAATATATCACAGTAAAAGATAATGAATCATAAAATTATGCATTTGTTTCGGTGATTTGTAAGTTAACACTCTTGTGTAGGTATTTGCGACATATTTTCACGCTTACAGAGAATTACAGTGAAATCTCTCAAAAATTATATTTCCCTTCTACTCCCAAATGCAAATGTTAACTCGTTAAAAACTCACAATATTTAATTATTATTATGCTATGATGTTTTCATGTAATGTCACAGGGACGCCGACTACATGGGGCTTGAGGGGCTCAAGTCCCCCCAATATTACCGTTGGGGGGGGGGGCTGTGCCCTCCCCCCAATAAATGTATGTCTTCTGCCTGTGTAGTTGATTATAATAAAAGTATATGAAAAGCATACGGCACCGTCAACTAGAACCTACAATACAGTTGAGTCAGTACTGTCGTGCCAAACATTAATTGACATAGTTAATTGAGAAAAATATTTTAAGCAAAAAACTTTATATTAACATGTGTCCGAAATTTTTTCATAAAGGAGCTACATAGCACTCCAAAGATTTTTCGAAAAATAGTTTTTATTTAATATCTTGAGAACCTATTGTGATGCAGTTATGAAATTTGATAATCGGTTTAGTATTAATAAGTGTAATCGATTTCCAGCATCAACCAATAATAATTTAGACCGGGACTGTATGGGGTTAGTCGGCCCGTCGATAAAATACTAAACCATGTATCAAAGTTTATAACTGTATCACAATGCATTCTCAAGATATTAAATAAAAACTAATTTGGGGCAAAACATTTAGAAAACTGTAGCACACGGAAAATTTCCGGACACACGTTCATATAAAGTTTTTTTTTGCTTAAATTTTTTTTCTCAATCATCCTGAATGCATTCGTCCAGTCATGAATTTTTTCTATTATATTTTACTTATAATTAAAACAACTTGACTGTTTGTTAGGTTAATAAATAAAATTATTAATTATTTAAACGAAAACAAAATTCGTGAAAAAAATTGTTTATGAAAAAAAGCATCTTACTTCATATTATTATTTTGTCTTATATAAGGGAGAAGGGAGTCAAAAAAAAATTGCCCCCCCCCCCAATATTTTTAACAAGTGTAATGACACTAATAAAGTTAACCATAACATCAATTTAGCATGGAATATATGTATGTTTAAAATGTTCTCTGAAATATTATTTGTTAAAATATTTGTTAAATCATAATATTACAAAAATATAATTAGTTACATATTTTTTAAATACAAAATTATCAAAGACATAATGCTACCTCAAACAAATTTCCCCAAACAAAAATTTAATTTTGCTTTGTACATTTGTTCATTTTTAATGTGCCATACATCATTATTACCAAAACCAATAAGGGATAATATGGTTGTAAATTGTTCATTTTAATTAGATAAATGATGAGTTACATACTTTTAAAAAGCAAAAAATATATACGTATACATAAATAACTTTGCCTTGTCAAAACGCTTTAATTAGTGATTGCTGAACGATTAAAAGTCTAAAATTAAAATTCATATTTTGAAAAATTTGCAATTGAATGAGCAACAAATTAATTATATTTTCTTAGAATATTTTAATTGAAGCTCAGGAACGATGAATCATTAAAATTATACACTCATTTTAATTCATAATACCTGAAAGGGTAAATTCTAAAAGTAGAAGTTAATTAATTTTTTCATAAATACAAATATGTTTTACATGCTAAAATTGATAACATATTATGTTAATACAAAATGACGAACGACAAAAAATTATAATATCATACCATAAAATTCATTATTCGATGCACAGAGGGAGGTCCACTCGGGGTGCCAAGGTAGGTAGGGGTGTTATACCAAGGTATCAACAATACAAAACTTCAATTATTTATTTTCGAGTGATAAAATTGTAGCGAGTTAAAATTTTGTATATAGTTAGAGGGAGTCAAGGGTAGTAAGAAAAAAAGATTTCAGTTGCAAAAAACGGTTTAAGGGGATGAAATACCCTTATGAAAATGTGCAAAATAATTGTATATTTCAAATAACTATAAGATTTTTTTTAAATCTATAATACAAGCTTTTCATTATTTTTTATACACTTTCGAATGGCTACAATCGAAATTCGAAAAAGTGAAACTGGTTACCTCCACCTCCAACTCAACCCATTATTTGTTCAGATTTTTTTTATTTACTTAAAAGGATTCATTTCAAAAATATATTATGTTAATAAAAAACAATGAACGACAAAAATATATAATGTCATATCATAAAATTAATTATTCGACAGACAGTGGTGGACCAAGTGTGGGGAGTGGTCCTCCCGAGGTTTCAAGGTAGGTAGGGGTGTTAAACCTTGATATTATCAATACAAAAATTTAAATAGTGAGTACCATTTTTTACTTATCAAATATTCTCTTAGAATTATTTTTTAAATGTTCCTTCAAAACTACATAGCTTAGAAAAAATATTTTTTTGGATGGGGTGTATAACTAACATTCCGCCCCACGTATCAACCTTCCTTAATCTGCCACTGTTAACAGGCCATTGATTGCTAACAGTTCCGTTACAATCACCTTAATATGATAATGCATGTTAGGTATTGCACTATAATAATATGATTGTATTGTAATTGGTAGATAATATTTAATCAATGTAACTAATAATGTATTTCAATGTGAAATCCAATTTTAAAGATGAATTATTGTATGATATTTTACATTGATGTAAAGGTAATAGTTCTCTATAAATTTATTACCATACTTCTGAAACTTCGTGAGTGGTTTCTTTTTGACGAGTCTAACAACTTTTTTATTTGCAAAAATTCTTAAAAATGGGGCATTTTTGAACGTGCAGCCGCGGTATTTTCCGGCCAGCGGACTGAAAAAACGGCCCAAAATATTTATCGGACAAAATTACCAATGGATTGTAACTAAGATAATATGGTGAGAAAATCGAAAAAAAAAATATCGGACAAAAATAGTAGGGTATCACTTAGCCTGCCACCTCCAACAAGTCTTTATTACCAGCTACCTGAAATTTATAGGATTATTAAATAATTATTTTTACAACATTTTGTCTGACGAATATCTTGGGCCAATTTTCCAGTCCGCCATCCGGAAGATTCGGTGGCTGCACGCTCGAAAATGCCCCATTTTGAAAAATTTTCGCAAAAAAATTTGTTAGACTCGTCAAATAGAAACCACTCATGAAGTTTCAGAAGTATTGTAATAAATTTACAAAAGAGTCGGAGTACTGAGGACTATAATTGATACTAAATATATAACAAAACAAGCTTTGGGTTGAGGTGAGACCCTTTAGGTCCACACAATCAACTTCCCAACACGGTATGATTATAAATACTTGAATTCTGATATATTTTTTTAATATGTATTGTATATGAAAAAATTTAATGGAATTGGTCAGAAATAAAACTCACCTTGGTATTATGAATATTAGTTTTCTAATATCCTAATGTCAATAATATAACACACATTTTTAGAATAACTAATTTGACAATTTGAATTAAATTACATTTGTTTTATAAAACGTAACTAGTCTGACAATTTAAATTTAATTGCATTTGTTTCCAAGGCAACATGAATTGTAGACTTATTTATTAATATTTAAAATTCAAATTTCGAGGGTGGTTTTCACCTTTCACCCCTTCTATCTAAAATACTGAAATACATTTTTCATTATTTGTATTGTAGAATATTTATACTAAGTTTCAAGTAAATCCGACCAAAAAAAAAACTTTACACTCCTTTTTACCCCCTTAGGGGTTCAATTTCGAAAAATCCTTTCTTTCAGATCATAATCACGTCAAGACACTTCGATTGGCACCCAAACGAAGTCAATAACATTTTTTATTTACGAGATTTCGTGAACGTAAAAAATGACACGCGCATATGTACGTACGTACATACGTACATACATACACACACACAGGCATCTTTCTGAAAATAGTGTAAGTATACTATAGTGATCTTGAAACATACAAATATGTTGTAATTTTTGGTTTTGATTTTCGGACCGATTACAATAATTTCCAGTTGGGAAGTTAATATACGTAGGTACTATTTTAAAAAGAAATGTCAATGGCGGTGTATCTCTGAAGTATGAATTATTAAAATAACACCACATGCATCATTCTAGCTACGTCATTGTGTCATAAAATATTGATCAAGAATTTTGAGTTGTTACTTACTTTTAAATCATTCTGTATACTACAAATACTACAATAATCTAAATATATGTATAGACATTTCCTACTACAAAAATAAAACATTTAAAAAAAATCGCACGCATACATTATGTAAAAATTTCAACACATATGAAAAACCCGCCCCTCTGTTACGGGCGTTGGATCACGTGTAAGTTATTTGATTTTCTGCAACATTTACACAATTCGTATCGGGCATCGATCAAAAATTCAATCACTTTCCGTTCATATGCGAGAATTATTCAAATATTATACGTCGTGTTATCGGGTTTCTAGACTCACCCCTAACCATAATTGCTACCCCGTGAAGATCTAACCTCCCTCACAGCTCGGCTCCATCTACGTATAGGTACACAATACATTGGATTGTGTCTGTTTTTTACGACCAACAGCTTGACGTGGCATCCGATACAACCCATAACTTAAATGTTTCAATGGGCTTTGCCATATTTTTTGTGTGAATGCGTTGTATGGAGACGGGAGGTGTTGATTGTGTGTGATTTTTTTAAACTCCTGGGATTATAAATATACCTACTGAGTTTATGGCTGTTGTACTTACATCAGTATTGTCCGAATGGATATTGGAATGTCACCAAATCAATTGAAGTACTTTTAAGAACTTATGAAGTGGAATTATACAAAATAATAGAAAACACGTTTTGTCAATTGCTTCCTCGCAATCGAAGATACGAGAAGCTTTGTGATCGTTTTAGAATGAGACAAAAAAAATGTTCTCCGATTTCAAAATTTTAAATTTATCTTTCCGTTTCACGTCAAGACAAACACTTTTCGTTCCGTATCTGTGTCTGTCTGATAGTTGGGTCTGGCTTAAGGACGGTTCCATTTCAAAATCATCAAAATCGTGTGTAAGAGGGAGGGGTGACACTCCAAAATATTTATTTTTTCAAGATATCTAAAGAACGACACATGTTACGTGAAAATTTTATAGAATATTTTTTATAGAGCATTAAATTTCCTATAATATGGGTCTACAACGTTTGTTTTAAAATATTCCCTTACCAAGATTTATCTCAATTCTTTTTAAAAATTCGTGTTTTGTAATATTACTTTGTAATATTAGTTTAAACTAACAATAAGTGTTTTTAAGTTTAGGTATGCTAAAGTTTGTAGGTCATGTACCTGTGTCATTATTAAAACATATTTTAATAATTGAAATTAATTCATTATCGAATAGGTACAGTCACCTGCATTAATGGTCTTGCATTTTGTATTCATTTTCGTTTATCACAATCTTAGTAGGCTCCTCCCATTTGATTATTATAATATTTAAATCATTTCTCCATGTATCAAACAAAGACAGATATTTTGAAATTCATTTGCTAGATAAAGAACTACTCTTTGTTTATAGTACTCATATATATTTGTGCAATTAAATTATTATGTAATCTATTGAAAATTGTATAAGTAAATTTTGTGGCAATAAATATTTGATATTCCAAATTTTAGTATTTAAATATATTAAACTTGATATAAAATTATATGTCTCATTAATATGGATAAGGTGAAGATTAAAACGTTTTGAAGGGGGGTAGGAGTATGTAAGCCCCTCCCCCCACTGAAAGGCGAAGGATATTTGTTTAATGTTATGTTCCCCTTAAAAAAACTTATAAATTTAAAGTAATTTAAATAAAGGGGGTGGGATCATAGGGGTCATACCCCATAAGAAACAACATATGTAAAACTATAACAAATCAAATAAAAATTTCTTAATTTAATATACTACAATTCTTTTGCTTCGAACTTCAAAACTTGTTTTGTCTACCCCCCTCTCAAATTTGAAGTTAGTATTGTTAAACCAATTTTTTCAATTTCGGATTTTGATGGCAATATCCATTTTAACCTTCTATGAACCCATTCTGATTATTTTCGACTTGATGGCTATGTGCCGATCTGTAGTCGTTAACAAACGACAAAGAAAGTCTAGTGATAGCCATTGCACCTTTTTAAATGTAATTTAAAAATTTGAAAATTTTAAACTAGTCATTATAATGCCTAATGACTATAAAAAAGGAATTTGAAATTTTTATATTTTGTTAAATACATATGTATACCTACGAGTGGGTTAAAATTAACGCATGTGTTATTGCAAAGGTAGTGATTTTATTGCTTATATTTATATTACAAGAAACGCAAACTATTATTGCAAATAAACTGCCCTGGTCGACACAAGACTTTTTTATACATCATGATACAGATGAAAATTACATTAGTTAATACTTTCTGCTAAGAAATTGAATATAAACTACATTACTTTAATTGTTGTTTTTGTTAATGTTCGAGATATATTTTAATTCTATTATGTGATTTTATTTCAAATGTTTTTATTTTTTTATTATAAATCGGTATAATAATTTTTATGCTTAAAAAAATGTTGTTTTGTCAATGGCTTCTTATTTATTTAATATTTCAACAGTTTGGCACGTTTTAGATATTATTATTTCTATACATCTATTTAATTGACAGTTATAATAATAAATGATTTTATTTTCATAGATAACTATATAGATTTCATATTATTAAAATTAATTTTAAATAAAACTAAATTATTATTTTTGGTCAATTCATAAAAGATACAAAAAAAGAATAGAACATAAATTATAGAAAATAATGTTCTCTACAACTTTTATAGTCCAGGCTGTGGAGGCTAAAACAGATTATTTTTGGGTACAGTTTTAATACTAACAGCATTTGTTACAAGTGTAGAATAATACCCTAAGTTTGATCCGATTTTGGTTGTCCGCGACAGGAGTTATCCATGGTTCATTTGCAAAATTCTTAAGATTTTCTGATTTTTGGTAAATAGCGCTCTAAATAACTATTATACAAAAAAAATTTCATGTAAAATTTTGAAATTAAAAAAAAAATCATTTGTTTATCCGTTACGCTGATAAAAATGGTTGTAATAACTAATAAAGTTTAACGTTTTTTAAGTTGATATCCCTGGAAAATAAACATTTTGTAGTACAGAACATTAACTGAAAATTAGGACCTGATATCTTCAATTGTTTTTGTTTAATTAAATTATTAAAAATAGAATCATGCTTGTTTATGATTCACAATACAATTTTTTGCAAAACCTTTATTTTTGTAAAACTGTTTGTATGTGTTTCCAAAGACTTATATAATCGATTGTCGCCATAAAAAAGTAAAATTTATCAATATGGCAAATAGTGGCATTGAAATCTTATTGTTGATTTTTTTTATTATAAACAAATACAGTTGTTTTATAGAAGCAGCAACAATAAAAAAATAATAGCCAAAAACCTGCTCTGAACAATTATTTATCTATTGGTGAAAGCCGCATTAAAATCGGTTCAGTAGTTTTAGATTTATTTTATTGTATATTACACACTACACAATTTTTATAAAAATTGATTGTTTATACAATTAATTAATTAACTCTACCTACATAAAAAAGGTTATTTTTGTATCTTTTACCGCTTATCTCGAAAAATATGATGTGTAAAACGTAAAATGTAATAGCAAAAAAATATATTAATATTTAATTGTTAAAATGTATAAAATAATCTTCAAATCCAATATAAATTGTAGATACATACATATTAGATTTAAAATATACATAAGTAAATAACTATAATAAATATAAAAAATTAGGTAACAAAAGCAAAATTTGTAATAATAAATCATTATTTGAAATGGAAGTATATTTATTGTTTTTATTTAAAATGTTATAACTGTAAGTGTAAGCTCCGCCCTAGAAAAAGATAACCGATGATGTTTGTCTTTAAATTTGAAATCTTTTGTAAGCGATTATGGCCTTTAGGGTGCCAGACGAGATCTGCAGGTGACTGTACATGGGTCGTTTCAAAATTTGTTGCAGATAAACCTAACCTAACTTGTCTCAGAAGATTTTTGTTAGTTACATTCAAGCTTAGATAATATTTTGGAATCAATAAACAAAGCACCGTATTATCAAACATCTTTTATAAAAAGAAATAAATCCCACTTAAAATTACTTTTTTAAAGTAACATAGTGGTCAATAAAGGTAACAAAGTTTTCTTCTATACCGGGTGTTCCAGACCACCCGTCCAATATGTTTTACACCCAAACTATTGAAGATAGAGTTTTATGATAAAAAATTTACTATATATATCGACCCTAAAGAATTTCAAGAAAATGTTTTCAACCCCCTTAAACTCCTCCTTGGGGGGTAGTTTGAGGGATACATGCCCGTTTCTCAGCAAAATCAAATAGAACGGTGTATCCAAGTAGATAATTTAATTATAAATTTTATTTAAAAAAAAAAAAGTTTAATTTTAAAATTTTCTTAGCAAAAGTTGTTAATTTAAATATATTTTTTAAGATTAAGTACTAATTGATACACCATTCCATTTAAAAATTTTGATTTATCCCCAATTGAAGTTTTGAATTTTTGATATGTCGCGAATGACACTTTAAATTATCCAAATCTCAAATAATCATACATCATTAGAAAGTTTGTTATTTCTACTTTCATAAACAAATTTTAAAAATAAAATTTCATTAATATTTAACGAAACTAGAGCAATTTTATTAAAACCCTAAAATTTAGGATCAAGTCGCCATATTTTCTTAACAATTGAATGTATGAAAAAAAATTTTCTACAAAAGTTTCTAACTTTTTTATGATCTTTAAAATTATCTACTTTTGGATACACCGTTCCATTTGATTTTGCTGAGAAACGGGCTTGTACCCCTCAAACTACCCCCCAAGGAGGAATTTCAGGGGATTGAAAACATTTTCTTGAAATTCTTTAGGGTCGATATACAGTGCGTTCACGATGAAAGGAAAAAATTCGTTTAAAATTCAGGTAATTATTTTGTGCAAAAACGCTCGGACCCGTCGATTAGTATTTTTAGTTGCGAATTTTTTGACATAAGAAAATTGTATACAGGGTGTCTCAGGAAAAACATATGCAGTCATCATTGATTTTTTTAAATGGAACACCCTATATATTATACCATTTTTGAATTTTGCGATAAATTCTGAACACTTTTTATACAACATATCATATCTCTAAAATCAGTGGTTTTCGGAATAATGACGTTTGAAAATTGACATTTTGAAATACACACAACTCAAATAAAATATTTAAATTGAACAAAAACACCTTGAATATTTTTTTTCCTTTTTTTCTACTTTTTTCTTCTTTTTTTTCTTTTTTTTTCTTTTTTTTGCAATACCAGGTTATTTTTATTGGCTTTTAAAAAAATGTTTAAAGTGTTTTTGTTCAATTTAAACATTTTATTTGACTTGTGTGTATTTCAAAATGTCAATTTTCAAACGACATTATTCCGAAAATCGCTAATTTTAGAGATATGATATGCTGTACAAAAAGTGTTCAGAATTTATCGCACAATTCAAAAATGGTATAATATATAGGGTATTCTATTTAAAAAAATCAATGATGACTGCATATGTTTTTCCTGAGACAGCCTGTATACAATTTTCTTATGTCAAAAAATCCGCAACTAAAAATACTAATCGACGGGTCCGAGCGTTTTTGCACAAAATAATTACCTGAATTTTAAACGAATTTGTTCCTTTCATCGTGAACGCACTGTATATAGTAAATTTTTTATCATAAAACTCTATCTTCAATAGTTTGGGCGTAAAACAAAGTGGACGGGTGGTCTGGAACACCCGGTATAAAGAAAAATGGAAAATTTTAAGTAGGATTTATTTCTTTTTATAAAAGATGTTTAATAATACGGTGCTTTGTTTATTGATTCCAAAATATTATCTAACTACGCTATCGATCCATAACAGAGTATCATTAGGTACAAATACGAGTACATATTACATATACATATATAGAAGAGATGCAGTAATTAGGTTAAAAATAATTTTATACATTGGGGATTACTGATCTATTACAAATTTTTTTCACCTTACAAAATTTAAAATCTAAAAGCTGATACACTTGAAAGTACATAAGTGTTAAAGACCTTCAAGATACTAACTTCAAAATCCCTTATGTTACAAGAAAGAAAAAAACATTGAATACTTTCAGAATGAATCTTAAAATTTAATTAAAAATTAAGAGCTGTAATTAAGTGAGAGTTCTTAATGTAGGTACCTACTCCTAATTTTAATTATGACATTAAATTTTGCTGTTATAATAAAACAAGCGTTTTTTGTATGAATTGTATAAAATATGCAACACTATTTAATAAAAAGTATATCTTTAATCCTGAATACAATTTTTGGCCTTCTTTTACATAATATTAATGAAAAAAATATTTTCTTAATTTCTTTTTTGCACATAAAATGAATATTATTTAAACATTAAATTTGTGTGTCACAATCCCATTACTATTTAATATAAATTTAAAAACTAGGTATACCTATTATATTTCCTTTACAAATAAATTTATAGTTACAATATGAACTATAAATTGCTATAAGTCAGTAAATGTGAAAACATCTTATAATAAATAGTATTATAAGTACAGAACATACATGCTCATTATAAAACAGAATAATTTTCAATAAGATCCTTTCGCATTATAACTTTTTTGTACACAACACCAAGACTTATTGTTAGTTTCACAACTATGTAGTTTTGCCAGATAGTATCATAGAAGTATAAAATATTAATATTTGTACATGTAATGCATACATAAAAAGGACTTAGCTCTTTGACACTCCACATTAGAGCTGGGCGCGGGCCGTGAATTTTTCGGGTCACGTCGGGTCACGGCCGTGACCCGACGTGACGTGAGCGATTTAAAAATATTGGATCGTGAGCGGGCGTGATCGTGAGTCAAAATAAAACCATCGGGCGTGACCGGGCGTGAGTACATTTTTGTCGTGCGTGAGTCCGTGAGTATATGTATGTATATTTTGATATTTCTTTAATTTCTGATCTCATGCATATATGATAATCTGTTAAATCGAATTTTTATATTAAACATTTTATTTATAATATATTATTCGGGTCACGAGCGTGACCCGCCGTGCGTGATCGGGCGTGAGTAAAAAAATAGAATTCGTGAGCGGGCGTGATCGTGAATACTGTTTTTGTAACCGTGAGTGAGCGGGCGTGACTAAAAATTTTTCTCTCGTGAGCGTGCGTGATCGTGAGCAAAAATTACTCACGCGCCCAGCTCTACTCCACATGTCTAGGTATGAAAATAAAATTAAAAACTATGATTCCTACTTCTCCAAAATTTGAAATGACTGTGTTGACATTAGTAATTGTCGTTGGTAGAACCACCAAAGCCCAGTTACCATTTTATTTTATTTTATAAGCCTGTAGTTACCGAGTTAGAGGGGGGTCAAAACTAATTACTGCTGAAGACCCTTATGGGTGCCTTTTTTGAAAAAAAAAAATAGTATCAAATTCTACTGATTGAGATTTACATTTTGACACCCCACACATCTTGAATCTTGATGTAAGTTTTTGTTTTTTTTTGTTTTATTTTTTTATTTGCTTTAGAGCCTCCCACAGGTGCTATTTTTAAGTAAGGAAAAAATAAAGAAAGAGGGTCAAATTTCACTGGGTTGGTTATAAATTTTTACAAATCACAGGCCTTAGTATATATAAAGTATTTTTTCCCTAGCTTTAGTTCTTTAGCTCCCCTCCCCTTCTGAATTTTTTAACATCTTTGTCTAAAGGGTATAACTTTTAACATGTTTAGTAAAAACTTCAAGTTTCTAGCTTATTTAGTTTACAAGATATTTTGCATTGACTGAAAAGGACGGATGGACGGACTATAAAGTGAGATTAATTAAGTTTCTAGGGAATTTTTGAAATGACGTGGTTGCAAATACGTTTCAAAAATGATTTAAAAAAAATAATATTTGAAGATTCTTGAGTAACCAGTTTTAAATATGCTTATATTTGGAGACGCTTAATTAAAAGATCAAAAACTAACAAATTTTCACACATAATCGAAAAAAGTTGTTAGGGAAATGGGTTATCATACTACGAGTAATATGCACATTAAGGTGGGTCGAAAATAGGATCGAATCGTAATTGTGTGCAAAAGTTGCTATTCATTAATACAAACATAACACCTATCGGTCAATGTCTTCAAATTGCGCAATGAACCCAAAGTTTTGAAAATTTGACCAAAAAAGTGATTTTTTTGAAATTTTAAATTATTTTTAACGGGTCAGATTTTGGTGAAAATGGGTCGCATGTATTACTTTCATGAGAGGTTAAGGGGGTTCGTTTTAAATAGAGGTGTACCAGAATTCCGGCCGGAACTCACGATGTAGATGTATAGTGAATATTTTAACGTCACTACTATTATACATATTATTATTATTTTTATATTATATTATTATTGACACTATAAATGTTACATTCGATTGAAAAGAACGTATGCTATGCAAATAGTTTTACGAAGCTGTAAAAATTGCAGAATATGTAGAAAACATAATTTTTAGAATTTAATGTATTTTCTTAAAGAAATACCATATAGAACAATGTTAAGATAATAATCTATGTATTTATATTTAAAATATAATAGTAGTGACGTATGATGTGAATTCCGGCCGGAATTCCGGTACACCTCTAGTTTTAAACAAAAATTACCAATTTCGGAAATCGTGTTTTCGTACTTCGGTGATGTATTGTGAGATGTGTGACCCTTAGCGTTTACTTATTACATATACTATCCTATTTTCGACCCACTCTAGTGTACATACGTACTATATTCGCAAAAACTAATTTGTACAGCGACATAACATACATTTAGAACTTTACAGAACATTGAGTGATCTGTAGACTCTACTTTCGTTAATGATTTCCCCGATAGAACTTCTACTTTGCCTGCAATGATCAATGTAAGAGATAAATTAAAATTAAATTGAGTAGTTTAGACGCTTTACTATTCAAAGGTAGTATCTGATTAGTACCAGAAATATAAAAATAGTGATAATAAAAATTGTAAGATGTTAGAATATGAAACTCTAAACACTTTCAAATGAGGTATTGATATTTTGATATTATCTATGGATTAGTTTTGGAATTTAGAGCAGTAATACTTCAACTAATTATAACACAGTTGGCAACTCTGACCATACAAGATAGTTTTTATAATATCACCACTGTTTTAATACCGTTGGTGTTTTATTACAACGCGTGCACGAAACTTGTCACCCCATTTGAAAGTGCTTGCAAGCTTTTTAAATGGTTAATTTTTTTTAATAATAAATTAATATACAACAAAAGTTTTTATTTTATTTATTTAAAATGTTATAATCAAATTATAATCTACTGGCTTGAAATTGTGTATTATTGTGTGTTCTCGATACAAAAAATCAATCATTTCTAAAACTTATTTTTAAATATTTAAATCAGATACAATTAATATTAATAAGAAAGTATATTTTACTTTAAAGTTGTTATATTTTCCTTTATATTATATTAATAAAGAAATACAGGAAATTCTTTGAAGTCTATTTTTAGTATTTATAAATATATATACACATATGTTCTTATTTTCTCTGGTAGTATAACTAACATAATAAGCGGATTGGTTTAAAAAATTATGTTCAAGTTAATCTTTCTTGAAAGGTATTTTTATATTATTACAGCCTACGACCTACCTACAAAAGAATATAAATATATACAAATAATGTAAAGATTCTTGATATGAATGAAATTTAAAATATTAATTCGCCCAAAACATTACTTATTGTTAATAGAAACTAGTTTTAACAAAAATAAACTAACTATTCTTGAATTAAGAACTATAATCGGTGAGTCCAGGTGTAAACACTTGGACCCGATACTCGATCTAAGACTCAACGAGTCTCGGGTCTTGGAATAATTGAATTAAAATTTTCATTTTCATTCACTTTTTTAATTATAAATATTAATTTATATGAATATATGTATTGTTCAACACAAGTAGACACTAAAAAAGTGATGAATATTGATGCATTCTGGAAGTTGTTTTTATTTTTGTTTTCTCTTTATATGTTCAAAGATGAGTTGAAAATCTAAGAGAAAGAAAATTAACATAATTGTTCATTTTTGATACATTTCGAGTGTATTTCTACACTTTTTTTGAAATATCTCCGGTTCTTTAGGTCATAGGAAAAAGAAAACTTAAATTCTCATAAGTTAATAGGCAATAGAACTGTTTGTATAGATAGCGTTACTTTCCAAACGCATCCTAACCTCAAAAATAAAAAAATTGACGAAAAACTTTTTTATCATTAACAATGCAATAATTAATGTAAAAATCAAGGGATTTTTCGAAAATGGGAAGAAATGTTTATTTTTATATTAATAAATTTAAAAAAAATTGGGTTTTACGCCCACAATCGACTATTTTTGAAAAAAATAGAAAGGCTCGCGACTTAATGGGTAAATTTTATTTTTTTTAATTTTAGACTTTTTTATGTATTTTCTTATGAACATATACCAGATTCTGTTAAAATGCTAATTTCCCACTACTAAATATATTTTATTTTTGGCGATTTGTATGATGTTAAATATGTTTATTTGATTCATGTAATCATGTACCTAACTGTATTTTTTTAATGTCTATTTTTACCTATTCTATGTATAATTACCTACAGAATAAATTACTATTATTATTATTATGTTACTAATTGAAACATATTATACATATTCCAACAAAATAGTGATACGTCCGCATAAACAAAGAATACTTAAATTATTATTGCATTGAAAATGTAACAGATTTAACACCAAATTTAACTTTTTCTGTATTATCTAAAAATATTTTTGAATATAAATTGAAATATAACACATGAAAATCACAATAATACAGAAAATAACAAAAATAAATAATTATAATAAAAGATTAGAAAGTGTGAAATGATCAATTTTCCCAAGATAAAATTTTTCCGAAGATAAATTTGTATTATTTTGAAAAAAACAAAGAAAATAACTGAATATTTAGAAAAATTATATCAAGTGTTAATGACAATGAAACTAACATCAATAAATTCCGAGCGACAAGAATTAGTTTTAGATTATCAGACAATTCATTAATTGCATTAGTTTTTTTTAAGTTTTATTTTTTATACAAAAAACAATTACTTTGGTATGTTATAAATACTTATTTACGATTATTCTTAATAAATGAAATGTTTCATTAACAAAAATATTATTTTGCATTAGATTCGGGCCCGGACTCGGACCTGAATATTGAACGCAGACTCGAATTGGACTCGTCCAGTCTTAAAAGACCGAGTATTCCCAAACTCTAGTAAGCAGTTTGCCAAAAATTTATATTTAAACTCGTAATTTTAATTTATTTATTATTATAGCATGAAAAAAGTTCAAAAATAACGATTTTTATAATCTAAAAAGTCTGAAAATAACTAAAAATTCAATTTATAGAAGTTCAACTGTATTATTCCAAAAATCTGTATACATAATTCAGACGAATTCCTTCGAACATTTTTAATACATTCACTCACACACTGTTTTGAGGATTTGGTATGTAAAATTCAAAAGCCATATCTATACAACAGATTACTTATTAAAAATGTATTTAAGCTCCCGTACAAAGCTTACAAAAAGCAAGGAATGTCAAAATGCACGATACGGATATAAATTGTATCGTTTCTTTCAAAAGCTACGTTGAAAAATTCAGAGAGCTATGTAGTCAATACATTTCTAAGAGCTATGGTAGACGTTACCAAAATAAACTATTTATGGCACAGGTAATCCTGTGTAAAAACCACTTTGTTTCCTACAACCAATGGCGTAACGTGTACAAAAAAAATACCGATTTAATTATTCAAAAGTTATGAGATATTAAATACTACATAGATTAGTTTGTTGTTACATATTAATGGAATAGTTGTAACTCTCATTGAAAAATTTTTACATGAGACGATAAAAATATCTATACAGTGAAATACGCCATTTTAAATAGGGATACCTCATTTCATATTATACTGATATTGATATATTGAGTCTTAAAAAATTTCAACTAGATTAAAATGTTATAATAATTCTATTTCAATTAAAAACTCAATTTCGAAAAAAATATGGACTGTTACTTATACATCCACTGTAAAAATAAAATCTACATTTTTAGTTTCAATCAGTATGGAGAATGGTATCTTAAATGATCCCTTGATGTAAAATAATCCCATGTGATTCTATAGATCATATATACTCGTGTAATCTCTTCAAGTTGTTGACAAACATTTATTGACAGTAGGCACGATTTAAGAATTTTTAACTATAATACTTTTTTTTATTATTTGTTTCAATCGAACAAAATATTTCTATCAATAAAATGGAATAAATAAATTAAACACGGATTTGGCTAATTTTTATTGTCAATGTTGCTCTTTATTTGAGCATTCTCATACCTAATTATTATCCTCTAAAAGTTGATAGTTTTTGAAAAAAAAAATTATTTTCAATTTTTCAAAAATATTTTTTTTATGAAATTTTTTTTTGGATTTAGTTCAAACTATGGTACAATGTAGAAGTTGAAAAAATGCATATCAAATCATATTTTAAACTTCTACATTGTACCATAGTTTGAACTTAATCCAAAAAAAATTCTTAAAAAAAAATATTTTTGAAAAATATAAATTTATTTTTTTTCAAAAACTATCAACTTTTAGAGGCTAATAATTGGGTATGAGAATGCTCACATAAAGAGCAATATTCACAATAAAAATTAGCCAAATTCGTGTTGAGGCCGAATTTACATTGCTACCCGGCTACAGCCTTTAACAAAATATATACATAAATGTGGGGGGAGGAAAATTAAGCGAACGATACAAAAATGCAAGGGTTAAGACAACAGGGTGTCGAATAAGTTTGAGATTTTGGGTAAGAAGATCCTCTAAAAATCCTATAATAGAATACTGAATAACTGAAAAATATCTTAGGTTCTGGTTTTATTTCTGTGGTAGGAGTATAAATATTCAATGGCGTTACCTATTTAAAATACAATAAAAATATTATCAGGGAATATAAAATATAATGAAAATATTTATTTTTACTTGCATAATATATCATAATTAATATTCTTTGATAAATACAGTAAAACTTCGATATAATGAACTAATTTGGTCGAGGGGTTGTCTCCCAAACTCAAGTCCGTTATAAAATACATTAAAGGTATAGGTTTTCCAAAGGTGATGAAATTTTCAATTTCTTCCGCTCTAAATGAAACAAATTCAAGTTTTTGTCCATCACATCGATTTTTTTCTGTAATATTAAAATATTTTCTTTAATCTCCAGTTAATAACTAATATAAGATTTTCTACACAATAAAGAAATTTAAGTATTATCATTTTGTAAAGGTAAATAAATATACCTACAAATGTGTAAGAGAAAAATTAATAAAATTACACTGCTGTAATAAGATATTTTATAAATATTGATAATTTTTCTTGTACCGCCAATGGGTACATCAAAAGCTTTTTGTAAGCAATGTTAACACGTAATATGTTGACAAAGCGTATGTGATTACAATATCACAAAGCATGTTTTCTAAAGACCTGTGTATGTTGATTCTCTATACAGTAGTTGATATAATTCAGTCCTGTTTATTAATAAGAGATAAGTTTTTTTGATGTACATATGTATGTAGGTATATAATATAGAGTTTAGCGTTATTAAATACTATATGCTTTCTATAAACTATACAAATTATTAAATAGTATGTTTTATTAAAATATAACATTTTGCTTAATTAAAATAATTCAAATTACATAGGTATAGACTACATTTTTTTTTGTGTTTTGGGATATATTTGCATAATCAAATGCTTTTTAATCGATTTCAATTCGATTTTTTTATATTTGTTCGGGCTTAACTCCGACAAACATGCACCGATTTGGACGATTTTTGTTTGTTTGAAAAAGTATACTCACTAGGTGGTCCCATATATGTAAATATTATCAGAATCTGATCGTGAGCTTCGAAGATATGCCACTCAAAAGGGAAAAATAAAAAAATTTGAAAAAAAAATTAAAAATTATTATATGTATATAAGTTATATTAATTATATATAAATTAATTAAATTTACAGTTTTTTGAAGTCGGTATATATAGATATAATGGAAAAAAGAAAACCGATTTCAAAAACTGTAAAAGGTATACTTTTCAGTGTTTTTAGGGTTTTTTAAAGTCGGTTTAATTTTTTTAAGTTTTTTGAACATTTCTATTATTCTATTTTAATAGAATAATTATTATAGATTTAAAATTATTAATACCAACATTATATTCGATATTGTGTTTATATTATCTGTTAATTAAAGTTTTTATTATAATTTAAATTCGGTATAGCAATATTTTCGATCAATGAATACTATCTATTTAGGTACTATGTATAAACTAAACATACTGACCTTGATTTTTGCAAACATGAATCAACCATCGCCAGTGGCGGAGGAAAAATCTACAAAATAGGAGATTAATGTTTTTAATATACCTAAATTTTATCATTATAAACGTTATATTATAATATTGTTTTTTCTTATTCGGTCGTTGTAAAATTTGATCGGTCTGTCTGTAGAATGAAGGAAGACCCGTTTTAATGAAAAAAATAATTTCTAATTTTTTAATATATTATTAATGTAGATATTACCTACGATTATTGTAATGTATTTTTTAATGTTTATTTTATAAGTAATGGTCTAATGAAGACATTATTATCAATTATATATTTATTAGAAAAACTATATATTATATTGCTACCACCTACGCCACTGCCCATGACTCATGTGTTTTAATTCATGATGAAATTATCAAACATATCTTTTTGAAAACCGACCACTTCCTAGAATTGACTACATTTGCGAACAGGGCCGATTTTTTTTTAGATATATAAAATCTCTAAACCGGTAAACACGAAAAATGCCCGGTAAATCGGTAAATTATATTTATATATGCCAAAACATTGACAATGTTTGCTATAGCAAAATAATTTGCGTCTAATACTTTTTAGAATATTTTTATTTTTCAACAAAAATATCGTTTTTTCAATTAAATTCTGCAGTTTTAAATACCTATCCAACTATCCACTATACATACATACATAATACATATATTCTAAAATCTATCATCATTAGTTATTTATTGACAGTGAGTATGCCTTGATAAACATGTGTTATATAATTTATATCAGTTATAATATAATAATACATTTTATGACTAAAATATTAACAGTTCTAAAATGGTTTAAAATTTATATTTTCTTTGTTTCAATACGACGAGAGAAAAAATACAACGAAAGTCTAGGACCAAATATAATAAAAACATAATTCCAAATTACATAAATGTACAAAATTATTTTTTGTAAATGACTTCAATTTATCAACATATAAATATTTCTGAAAATATTAATGACGGTCCTGTTCCTGAATAAAAGCTACGAAAATAATACTCATCAGTCTGCATTTGTTTTTATAAGAATAAAGAGGTATCAACAGAACATACTATGTAATCTTGAATCATATTCAACATCCTTTTGACTTACATTACATTACATAACTCTTTGTCAGCTAAGTATGTGTGTGTATACATACTTATTATAAAAATATTGAATATGGAAGAAGATGTAGAGACTAGTAATGAATTTTTACAAAGTTCTGTTGATAATAAAAGTATAAATAAAGATGTAAGTGCACCTTTAAATGATCTAATAAATGAACTAACTATTTTTATAGAGTTATGTAAAAGTTTAATAGACAATCAAGAAAAAAAAAATTCTCTTGAGTTTCAAAGTGTAAATATAAAAGAAAGTGAACATGTTAATATTCTCGATGAAATAGCTGTTTGTAAAGATGTCATTACACAAAAAAATAACAGCGAAAGTAAATGTTTAACAGCAAGTCAAGAAAATGAAAATAATTGTTTATCGAATATAAATCTTGAAGATTTTCAAAACGATGTTAAAGAAGAAAGTGTACCTTTAAATATTGAAAATGATATTATTTATAAAGATGGGGAAAATGAAAGTTCAAAAGCAAATCAAGAAAATTGTTTGTCAGATACACATTCGGATAATATTTCGAAGAAAACTCTAACAAGGTGTACTGCTATTTTACTTATAACTATTCTATTTGGTGGTTTAGATATTTGTTCTGATTTATGGTTAATGATTAACTACTTCTTAGATACAAAATTCTTGTATGGAAGTTTGACGTTGTTATTCATATGGTATCCTTCATTTATGAACACTTGGTTGTTTTATAAGATGTAAGTACTTAATAAGTTATTGTATAGGCTGCAAAATCAACATTTCTTACTTTTAATTCACTCTATAATAGCTCTTGTTTTTGGGGTTCCGTAGAAAACTAGGAACCCTTATAATTTCGCTCTGTCTGTCTGTCTATATAAATTAAATACCTATTGAGATGAAATTTGATATACGGACGGACTGATGACCCAAAAACATAAATGATGAGATTTTTGAAAAAAAAAATTTTTTAGACGGGTGATTCCATAAACTGAAAAGTGTACTCAAAAATATTTTTTTCACTTACTCCATTGATAGGTAGGCACTTAGGCAGCAAATATATTAGGACCTTTTGATTTTAACCCATCAGACACTATGTATTTGCTTTGCAAACTCTAAACTATCAAAAAATCAGAAAAAATTCCAAAATGTAGTTTTTATAACGAACACTGTCAAAAAAATTTTGGACCCCTTCCCATAGACGAATAGTGTAGGTACTTATATTTTTTTCACTGCTCTCATTGAGTGTCATTAGATTCAACAAAAAATATCAAGGAACTTTTTTATTTTAACCCTTCAGTCACGATAGATTTGCTTTTCAATGTCGTTTTCAGAGCGTCCCCCTCTCTATTTTGTAAACTATCGATTTAAAAAATCTGAATAAATTCCAGAAGGTAGTTTTTAATTAGTAATTCCAATGAAAATTATAACGAACACTGTAACAAAAATAGTTTATGAAAATTTTTAAAATAACTCTTTTTTTATAAATCGTAGTGAGAATGACTACGGAACCCTATCATGTGCATTCCGAACACGCACCTGGTCGTTTTTTTTCTGGAATTAAAAATTGATAATTCTTATGCTGTTCCACAAAAAGCCACTTCTAGAATACTATTATTAAAAATAAAATAAATATTTTTAACTTACATAATTTTAGTTTTAATTCTTGATACTTTTTAGATATCGATTGAGTTTATTTGAAAAAAGTTGGATGCGTATATTTGTAAAAAGAAAATGGCCGTTAATTTTTATATTCCTATTTCAAGCTTCATCAATTGTGGTAGCAATACATAACTTATATTTTTTAATTTACAAAGAAAGGAATAAAAATGTACATAAAAATAGAAATGAGTTTTTATTATTAATGCAGATGTACGACAGTTTTGTCGAAGCAGCGTCGCAGTTAACGTTACAAACATTCATTGTGTTAAGTAATATTGATCAATCAATACATGATACAAGTGCCTTAGGTAAGTCTACCTTTAATTTTTGTATTTCTTCTTATAAGATGTTTTAATAACATATATGTTTTTGTAGATATAATTCGTTGGATATCAATGACATTGTCTCTTTTTACAATCGCAAGAGTAGCATTTTCCAGACAAAGATCTTACTATACAATTGAAAATATATCATTAAAACTTGAACTTAAAGAAAAACTTACAAACTTTATTCAAATATTTTTTATGATCGGTAAGTATTTTAAAAGGTCGATCCAGACTATCGAGCTCGGTCCGGTCTCACTTCAATCAAATCGTATGATATTCACATTAACGAGCCACTTTCGGGCCGGTTTTGGTCCGGTCTTGCTCCAATTAAATCTAATGTTATTCATATTATCGTACAAGTTTGGATCACGTTTTACTCTGTAATCAGTACTAGAATTATCGAAAACGAACTGAAGTTCCTATTCACACTAAGGGTACAATCCACGCGGTATCCGGCGAGTTTTTCAAAACACAATTTTTCGAAACACAGTTTTTCGAAACACAATTTTTCGAATCACAACTCTTCGAAAAAATTAAGTTTTGGGTTTTTTAAATTAAGTCTTACACAAAATTGGATAAAGGTAGAAATGAAAAAGAATAATGAAAAAGCAAAACAATTTTATTTAGTAAATAAAATATTAAGTACCCGGGAAAAAATTTCAGATCTAAAGTGATCAAATCAGATCTGCATTTTTACAGATCTGTTTTGATCTCCATTTTGGAACATATCAACGCAGATCAACACAGATCTGTGTTGATCTGCGTAGATCAACACAGATCAAAACAGATCAACACAGATCAACACAGATCTGCGTAGATCGGGGATTTGATTATTTTTGTACACACCCACAGCTTGACTTCCCGAAGTAACTGGGTTCGAAGAGCAATCCTGGAGAAGAGAACCACCATATATGTATTGTATTACCTTATTACTAACTGATTCGACTTGGCTTATACATATATACGAATGAAAGTGTAAATACTGTGTTGGCGAGAGCTATGTTGCGATATTCATATAATATAGATACATAATAATATGTACTTATTCATAAATAAACTTTTGTCTACCTTAAATAACAAATACACATATACTATATAGAAACCTTGTTTATAATTTAATCAATTAAAAAAAAATTGTACAGAAACGTATTGAATGATATTTGAGGCCCGTGTATTAAATTAATAAATAAATTCACAACTCATCCTCTGTCACAGATGAAGGGTTGTAATTGGTCTCATTCGATCCAGCGGGAAAAATACTTCGGGATACTAAGGGTGTGGGGGGCAAAACAACCCTCTATCTAGCACAGGAGTCGAGATATTTACGATTTTCTATAATGAATACCATAAGTAGCGAAACAGAGAAAAATTCAATATTTACTGTTAATACAGCATAGAAACATAAGATATTATTATTAAATTTAATAAAATGAAAAAAAAAGTCCAGACACGTATTAAGTGATATTTAAGGCCCGTATTGTTAAAATAACAAATACACATATTTTTTTAAATTGATTAAAATACAAACAATACGTTTCAATCTCACGATCTACGACGATCTGCAAAGATGTACAACGATCTACAAAGATCAACAACGATCTGTAAAGATTTACAACGATCTGCAAAGATCTACAACGATCTATAAAGATCACGATCTGCAAAGATTTGCAACGATCTACAAAGATCAATAGCGATCTACAAAGATCTGCAACGACCTACAACGACCTACAACTATCTGCAAAGATCTACAACGATCTATTAAGATCACGATCTGCAAAGATCTATAACGATCTGCAAATATCTACAACTATCTGCAAAGACCTACAACGATCTACAACGATCTGCAAAGATCACGATCTACAAAGATCTACAGAGACCTACAACTATCTGCAAAGACCTACAACGATCTACAAAGATCTAAAAAGATCTGATTTGTTCCAAAATGAAGATCAACCGAGATCACTTCAGATCTGAAATTTTTTCCCGGGTAAAGTAATATTTGGACAATTTACGAAATATATTTAAGTTGTATTTGCATGTTTTTTGAAAGTTGGTTTATTAATAAATTCAATTTAAGCGATTTTCTTTTGTTTTTTAAATCCCAATAATGTCGCGTATGTTATTATTAACATTAAACAAAATTAGTTTATTGATGAGAGGATTAGCCAGTCCTCTCACAAACCGCATATATATTAACATATGCATGTATGTACCTAAATAAATTACATGTCTTTTTGTTTATTAAATATATCGTAAAATGTCCAAATATTACTTTACTTAATATTTTTTTTACTAAATAAAATTTGAACAATAAAACATACATTTTTCGAAAAATTGTTCATTCGAAGAATTGTGATTAAAAAAATTGTGATTCGAAAAATTGTGTTTCGAAAAATTTACACCAAACCCATTTGAATAGATATTTTTCATTATAAACGATATATACTCTATTTACATAGCTAATTGCACATGTAAATAAATGTTGTAAAAGGATTCCAACAAAATATTTTTCATCCGGCCCCCTATGTTTAAAAAAAATTCGATCCGGCCTGTTTCTCGAAAATTTTGGTGACCCTGCTATACTGTATCGGAGCGTGATTGGACCAAGACCTGAGCATACCTATAGTGTGAATGATTTCATTGCTTATTGTTTATTTATATTTGATTGGACCGAGACCGGACCCAGACCGGCTCGATAGTCTGGATCGATCCTAATTCAACATCACAGTTATTTTCGTAAATAGTATGATTTATACATATTTATATATATTTATTTATTTACAGTTTCAAGGATCATCATTATATCTATGGGATTCATTTGTGTGCCTATAATAACATTAATTTATTTAGTTATACGTTGTATCGTTACCATAATCTATAATGTAAAGATATTGAAATTTCCTGTCAGTTTAAAACCATGGGATATTTTATCCTGTATACATTCGGAAGGTATATTTAATATATACCACATTCATCGTGCCTATTATCCGTTTCTTCAGTTTGATGACATAAATAAATATGATTACGTATTCCAATATGAACTGTATGTGTTTGAATGTATGATGTTCACAGTAATCTGGATGTTAAAAATTGATTCCGTTAATTTTGGTGTAATTATGTGTTATGTTATACCGTCGATAGAAGTGATATTGTTAATATTGAATATTGTATTTGTAATTATTACTAACTATATTGCTAAAAATAGAAAGGGGGTAGCAATTATAAGAAATAGCTAGAAAAATATTTACTTACAAATGTATGGTTATTTTGTATTACAGTGTACCCTCGATTATCAGGGTTAATGCTGGGGAAGACAGACAAGGATAAATGAAAAATACGAATAATCCGAACTATCAATTTTTATTTGGTTTAAAAATACATATATATAGTACTGGTACCAGTTTTGGATAAGATCCCAGTAATGGCTATTTTTTAATTAAATGTGCTAAATTAGAAATATTTGTTGATATTTGATTACTACCATTTCTGAATATTATTCTATATACCTACATTTAACTGTCTTACAGCGTGATTTGATCGGCCAATTGTTTCAAATTTGACGATTCTTTCTTTTATATCTTTTGTGTCATAATACTTATCATTTTGTAATCATTAGCAAGTGACCATCACTGCGTGCTCATTACTGGTTTTACTTTATCCAGTACTGGAGAAAAAACATAAACAAAATAAAAGGCTATAATTTAAAAAACAAACTCTATTTGCGAACTTTGGTAATTCAATTGCTTAAATAAAGAGTTACTTGTTTTATTAGTAGCATGAGTTCATGAAAATTACAAAAAAAGCCCATCAATCACAAAAACAGTACACCTTGCTCTTATAGCGGCCATAACTGGTGCCAGTACCTAATAAAACTTCTAAACCGGGAAACGCGTATTTTTTATTTATTAAAAAATATCCGTGATTCTTGTTTGCAAAATCCGAACAAACCATCGCACCGTTTGTCTCATTTATGTCAAAACAGACGCGTATTCTCATTAAAAAAATTTTTATTTCTTTTAAGCACGGATAGGTAATTAATCCGCACCTAGATAATCGAGAGTACACTGTATCTATAAATTTTAGCAATCTTTAAACAACATAACACAATTTGGTGCATAATAATATGGAACCGGTTTTAAAACTTTACACATACAGTCTGTCAAATAAGAACGTGAACGGCTTAACTTGCAGTCGGTAAAAAAATTCCCCCGATCTTTTATATTAGGTTGTAGGGGAGCCTTTCATGCTTTGCCACGGAATATTCAGTTGGCACTAAATTTTCTCCTCAGTTCCACGTAATGCGAAATGAGTTTCATATACACGCTTCGCGCAGCGAGGTTGCGTTCCTCTATACCAGGCCTGGCCAACCCAAATTGCACCGCGGGCCGCATTGACGACCTAAAATTTTCCGAGGGCCGCACATAAATAAGAAATTTTGTAAAAAATGTAGATTTTCCGGTTTTGAATTTTTTTGTAATGAATTCCTTTTTTTGAAGTAGAATAAGCTCGGAAAGTAACGACTATGTCACACTTTGAAAGCTTATATCTCCGGAACTAATAATCATAGAGCAATAAAAAAAATCCAATAGATAGCTTATGTAATCAATTTTATAATATAATATTTTAACCCCCCATCCCAAAACTCTTAAATGTATTAGTATAAAAAATGTAAAGTTAATTTTTACAGATGAAAGGTTGTAAGTGATCTTATTCGATCCGGTGCAGGTGAGAAAAAACCTACATAAGTGCAGGAGTTTTAGAGAAAAAATTACCCACTACCTCGCATAGAAACCGAAATATTTACGATTTTGTATACAGATAAAGGGTTGTAATTTGTTTTATTCGATCCGAGGAAAAAAACAAGCAAGTGTTCAACCATAGTAAATTTTAAAAAATATTTAACCAACAACAAAATATATCTGTATTGGTTCAAGTATTTAAAATACTAATAAATAATGGTTTTATTTATTCACAAAAATACTTCAAATTCTAGTTTTGTATTATATTATAAAACAAAATTATCAATTAAAATGAGCAGTTAAGTTATATAAATATAACAATATTTTAAAGAAAGCTACGGGAAATTAAAACCAACCTCAGTCATTGATAATCGAGAGTACACTGATAATTAAAATAAACATTATAAAAACATAATTTGTTTCTATGTAGCTGCAGGCCGCACATAAGAGCGTCGCGGGCCGCATGCGGCCCGCGGACCACGGGTTGGCCAGCTCTGCTCTATATCCACTCGAAAGATTCAAAAACATTTATTTTTATGTTGGTTCAGCAATTTAAAGCGATCAAAAATGTCGATGATTTCACGGAACGTGACTCCATAGGCAAAGTGTCTCAAAAACTCGAGAATTACATCTGTTTACTTGTAATCAAAATGCACAGACAATTCTGGAGGTATTCATGAAAGATTTGTTACCGACTATCAAGAAATCGATAAAAACGAGGACTGAATCCTTCAAGAGGATAACGATCCCAAACATTACAGCGAAATGTGCACCGAGTGAAAAGAGCAGTCTGGTATGATTACGCTCGATTGGCATTCGCAGTCACCTGATGCGAATCCAATTGAAAATATGTAGGAGTACATTAAACACAAGCTTCGTGGAAGAAAAGTCTATGATTTGAAGCAGCTATCCGAGAAATTTGTCACATTTGGAGGTCTCTGCCGCGTGAGCATGCTGAAATTTGATTGAAAGTGTGCCTTGGAGATGCCAAGCCATTATTGACTCTGGTGGTGACTGGACGAAGTATTAATAAAATCGCATTCATGCATGAGAAAAAATTTCAAAATAAATTAAACAAATTAAGTCGTTCACGCTCTTACTTGACAGACTGTACATAAAAAGAACCGCTTGTAGAATTATATTTTAAAAAATAGAGGTACAAGGTACAGCAAATAGTAAAGCAAAAAATCTAAAGCCTATTTTGTTAACTGTAAATTGATTTCAGACAAAAGTTGCCTTTTTCCATAGATATACTGTAACAAAAAAGGGTTTCCATTGAATAAAATTTATCTTGAAATGACCTTGAAATAAATAAAAGAGAGTGTCATCTAATGTCCCTTTCTGTCTGAACATTTTTTCCCTAAATCACGTTGATTTTAGTTAATGAGTTTATTAAGTTTGTATTGACTCATACGGTACATATACATATAATATATTACTGAAGGTTCTTAAGGTTATTGGCCTAGAACCCCATAAGTTGTATATTACAATTTTATACTTTTATTTATACATTGCTCTACCGATCGAATAACCTTAATAGTAGAGGGAATAGAGATACAAAAAGTGATGAATAGTGATGCATTCGGGAAGTTGGATTTTTTTGGATTTTCTCTTTATATGTTCGAAGATGGGTTGGAAAACAAAAAGTTAAAAAAATTGGACATGTGCGTCCCGAGAAAATGGCATAATTGTGCGTTTTTGATACATTTCGAGTGTATCGCTACACTGTTTTTGAAATATCTCCGGTTATATAGGTCGTAGGAAAATAAAAAAATATTAAAATACTTATATGTTAATAGACTATAGAACTGCGTTACTTTTCAAACGCATCATAACCTCAAAAATATAAAAATTGTCGAAAAACTTTTTTATCACTAATAATGTAATAATTAACGTAAAAATGAAGGGATTTTTACGAAAATAAGAGGAAATATGTATTTTTATGTTATAAATACATGATAAAATTTTCAAAAATAAAATTTGATTTTTACACCCACAACCGATCATTTTTGAAAAAAATGGAAAAGCTCGCCATTTAATGAGAAAACATCGTAGGGTAGATTTTTTTTTTTTTTAATTGTAGACTTTATGTACGTTCTTGTGAATATATACCAAAATCTGTTAAATAAATTAAAATATCGTAAATGATGTATAAACTAATGCTTGATCAGGGCCACGTGCACGTAATATATGTTTATACCAAATTTTAATAGTCTTATTAAAGATGTTTTTTATTTATTTCTAATATTGTATATTTTTTATGT
The DNA here is from genome assembly GCA_961205875.1 of Sialis fuliginosa. Classification (NCBI taxonomy): domain Eukaryota; kingdom Metazoa; phylum Arthropoda; class Insecta; order Megaloptera; family Sialidae; genus Sialis; species Sialis fuliginosa. The sequence goes on along the minus strand of OY540809.1, from coordinate 27,464,366 downwards.
TATTGCAAAAGACTTTTTTTATTATGTAAGTGTGATTCTACAGGAATTGCATTTTTTTTTTATTCGTAGAAGTGGTAAAAATTTTTTTTACATTTACAAAATTACAAAAAACGATATTTTAACTTATTTAACAGATTTTGGCATATATATACAAGAAAGTACATTAAAATGTCTACAATTAAAAAAAATATAATTTACTCTACGACGTTTTCTCATTAAATGGCGAGCTTTTCCATTTTTTTCAAAAATGGCTGATTGTAGGTGTAAAAATCAAAATTTATTTTTGAAAATTTTATCATGTTTTATATCATAAAAATACATATTTCCTCTTATTTTCGTAAAAATCTCTTCATTTTTACGTTAATTATTGCATTATTAGTGATAAAAAAAGTTTTTCGACAATTTTTTTATTTTTGAGGTTATGATGCGTTTAAAAAGTAACGTTACGTACGCAGTTCTATAGTCTATTAACATATGAGTATTTTAATTTTTTTTTTTTTCTACGACCTATAGAACCGGAGATATTTCAAAAACAGTGTAGCGATACACTCGAAATGTATCAAAAATGGACAATTATATGTAGTTTTTTCGGGACGCACATATAAAGAGAAAATCTAAAAAAATCTAACTTCCCGAATACATCACTTCAAAATGCTAATTTCCCTCTACTATAAGAACATATTTGTAAGTAAAAATAACAAATCATTTATTTATAAAAACAAAATCAATTTTATTAAAATCAATTCAATCCTGTAACAGAACATCGGCATTCGTAGGGAGATGAAATTCCCCGAGTTTATTTAAATGTGTAACCTGTTCGCATGAACGAGACAACAAAGTGCCAGCAGTCGCGTCGTCTCCCAGAGCAACGGTTTAGTGGGCACAGGGTCGTCATTCCACGGTCATGAGTTTACGTAAGGAAGTGATTGTGAACACCTACGCATTCTATATAATAATACGTGAATGTTTGCGTGTGTGAAAACGTTAGATCTAGATATATCTGATAGTGGTTGAGTAAAAACATATTTTTACTTACTTATACCCATGTACTTATATGAAATATACATTAGGCGTTTATTTTGAAAGTGGCCTAAGTCCATTTATGTTTAAACTGAGATATTTAAGAGTTTGCGTTTCAATAAAATTAAAAATATACGTGTAAGATATTGATTAAGTGTTTCTAAGAGAGTTAAATTTACAATTACTATTAAAATAACCTCATTTATTAAATGAATAATATGTGTTTTTTTACCACAAATGGACTTAAGCCACTTTCAAAATTAACATTTACATTTGTTATAGATTTAAAAGAACTCAAGTCCATTTGTTGTAACTTAAAATGCTTCAAATTGAAAAAAAAACACTCACCTTTTTTATTTTATATTATTTCTTAATTATAACTCTTAAAAAATTTATACAATTCAGGAAATCTAAGTATGTATACATGTTGATTTTTTAATCTTAATCTTGAGATTTCTTTATATCTGGAAAACTATGGATTTTTAAGAAAAATACTTGGTACAAAAGTTTTAGGATTTAGAGGGGCAAAATGGAGGTAACAATTTTGACCTTGAGTGGAGGTTTGAAGGTCATTTTGGGGTCAGAAATTTTATTTCAAACGAAACCTATTTATTTTTTTAACTTCTCAACTGGAAGTTATTTTAAATTCGTATTTTGCAGAAAAAAAGAATCAACTTTTGTCCAAAAAATTTTATAAAAAATTTCAATTTTAACATTTATTTTTATTTTGTTACGTTAAAATTAAAGTTTTTTAAAGAAATTTTCAGACAAAAGGTATTTTTATTTTTCTTCAAAATACAAATCTACAAAAAAATAACTAAGTTCCATTTAAAAAAAATTTGTTGACCCCAAAATAACCTTAAAACCTCCACTCAAAGTCAAAACTATTACCGTCATTTGGTTTGCTCCGCCAAATCCTAAAACTTTTGTACCCAACATTTTCCGTAAAAAGGTTTAGTTTTCCAGCTTTTGTGATAAATTAACAACTTTATCATATCCTTTGAATATATTTAACCAAAAATTGTTTTTTTATGATAGATTACTTCTAATTATACACGTTACTTCAGTCAACAAAAAAAAAAATAAACAAACGCCTCAAATATAGTATAAGTATGTATGTACTTTTAAGCCAATTTTACAAATTCCGGATTTTGATGGAATTATTCATTTTGACCATCCCTGAATCCATTTTGACTATTTTCGCCATTAATGATGTCTGTGTGTCTATCTTGTCTGTAAACTCTGTAACTCAAATACGACAAATCGCAGAAGGGTTGAATTTTATATTTAAGATTTATTTTTGTCTGGGAAGAAAACCTTCAATTTTTTAAAACGATCTTTCAACTGGAAACGGATGTTTACTGAGGTCAATTTTTGAATTTTTCTAATTAATTTTGAAACGGTGCGAATTACAGAAAAGTGGTAAGATTTAAAATTGTAGATAATATTTTTATCTATAATTTATGTTCTATTCATTTTAAAAAAAAAATTTAAATGGTTCATAACAGAGAAGAAAAATCTGCCATGAGTGTCATGAGACTTTCTTATTCGTATAGCAGAAATTGAACAGTATATGTATTTGCTATATGTACCATGGGACTTTCTTATACTTTATACTGAGAGTAAACAATATGGATGATTCTAAATTATTATTTTAAAAATCTTTCTGACTAAATCATAAATGTTGAAAAAAATGTATGGGGAATAAATTATTGATAATAACATACTCGACAGTTTTTATCTAAAATATCCGTTTCCGGTTAATTACTTTTTTTTTAAATCTGTTCACTCTCAGTTTTACGTATAAGAAAGTCCCGTATGGCTGCCATGGCAGATATTTTTAATTGTATTTCCATAAAAAAATAAATAAAATTTAAACCGGCGTCAAAAACAATCTTTCGAGAAACATTCTGAAGCTTGAAATCTCTTTGTTTTTAATGTTTTTTTATAATTTTTTTGGATAAGTGAATTTTTGTTCTTATGTAAGTAATTTCATCAAAATCCTACTTTTTTATCGAAGTCAGTTTGACATATAAACTTTTTAGACTTCTGTATGTTTGTGAAGTCACAGGTTTGACGGTAGAAGATTTATGCAGTGGGCATACACCAACTTATCGAATATGCTTCGGACGTCATGTACAGAGAGATTTACAACTGCCACGGCAACGGATCCCTCGGGCGGGAGGGAGGGGGGGTATATGTGTACGTGAATAAGTATGTATGTGTATGTGGTGTGTACGTGACTTCCCCTTTTGTACAGTTTACACCTCGTATGTGTACATTTCCTCTATGCACAATATACATACCTATTTATCAATTTTGAACAAGAATTAAAATGTACCTCTCGAATAATTAATTTTGATTGATTAGTAGTGACTGACGGAAGGTTCGGTTTCGATTTCGGTTTCGGCCAGTTTCGGCCGTGCTGAAACTGTGTTTCCACATTTCGCCGCTCGCTTGGCTGTAGGTACTCGATTTCATTCGTATGTCCGCCCGAATACTTAGCGTGAATTATAGATAAGATGAACATTAGGGTGTTTTTTTTATTTTTATTTTTTCGGTCCCGCAGGCCTATGTTTTAGCTTTGGATCAAAAGTTAACTGTCCCAAAATTTCAGACTCATAGATCAAACCTGTGGACGGCGCAAACCGTCTTTTTCCCATTTGATTAACATGGGAAAATAACTTTTTTACTTATGCGTGAATATCTCGTTGAAAAATTTATTTATTATAATTTATTACAGCAACATATCATAGAGAATTAAATTTCTTACAAAAAAGTTTCCAAGTGCTCAATTCATAGATCGAATATTTTTAGAGATATGTTCGTTTAAACATTATCATAAAAAATAATATTCAATTTTTATGATAATTTTTAAACAAACATTTCTTAAAATTTATTAGATATATGAATTGAGCACTTAATTATCTACAAAATATTTCCCAGAGAAATTTAAAAAAAAAATTTTTTTCAACGAGATATTCACGCGTAAGTAAAAAAGTAATTTTTCCCATGTTAATCAAATAGGAAAAAGACTTAGTTTGCTCCGTCCACAGGTTTGATCTATTAGTCTGAAATTTTGGGACAATTAACTTTTGATCCAAAGCTAAAACATAGGCCTGCGGGACCGAAAAAATAAAAATAAAAAAATTAATAAAATCTTCTACAAGTAAATCGGCGGGCCGACTGGCCCCATACACCCCTGGTCTAAATTATTATTGTTTGATACTGGAAATCGATAACATTTGTTAATACCAATCCCTGTATCAAATTTCATAACTGTACCACAATGGGTTCTCTAGATATTAACTAAACACTAATTTTGGGCAAAAGACTGTATCTCCCTCACGAATAATTTTCGGACATAGTTTAAAATTACATCCTCGATCTACTGTTAAATTGTTTTACACTAGTTGTAAATCAGCCTATATATAAAATTTAGAATTCTATAAATAAGAAATACTTTAACAAAATTCTAGAACATAAAATCTTATCACATTATTTTATATTTGATAGATAATCAAACTAAAAAATAACTGAAAAAATTTGTAACAAATTTTCTCGAGTAAGAAAATATTAAAAATTAATATAGTGTTAAGAAGTTTTAAATATTAAGGAATTTTTAATACATAGGTACATATACACATATGTGTATATTCAATAATGTTATTAGATAAGACGTAGTTTGTTTAGTCTATTCACCCTAGCCCTGGTGATAATGTTTACATTTGTGAAGTGGATCTGAGATGCAGATGCACAAAGGAAGGTGCATTTGATTATCAGAGGTCCTGTATGCAAGATTGTTTGCGAGCTTATGTTTTTAATATTGAACAATTAAATATTATTTATTACTTTATTATAAAGGAGTTTTATTTTAAAAATATTTCCTAACATATCAGAAGTGGGATAGTGTACCTGTGTACCTAATAGTGAAGACTGTGTGTAAAATTTGAAATTTTCTGTACGAAAATAAAAACTGAAGGAATAACATTGTGTGTGTGAAGTTTTCTGTGTGAAAATATATTTGAACAATATCAATTTCTGCTTAAATATGGGAGACCAAGAAAATGATCAAATTGAAAATGTAGAGGAATTGTATCAGCAATTACTGGAACAACAAATTGAAAAACGGATTAATGCTGCAATCAAGCGAAGATTGGGTGGTGGATCGTCTGTTAGTGAAAGAGATACGACCATTATAAAAGGTGATATCATACCTTATTTCGATCCAGACGTAGAATCGATGACTGTTACGTCATGGATTCAAAAAATTGAACGATTTGGAGAGATCCACAAGTGGACGAATTATGAAAAAATATGTTTTATGCAGAATAAACTAAAGGGAGCTGCGAGAAATTGGTTTAATCGATTGGAGGATTATAATAAATCATGGCAGGAATGGAAAGAGCTAATCACACTCGCATTTCCTCGGTACACTGACTATGCAAGTATTCTGGAAGAACTACTAGCTCGTGATAAGCGTCCTGAGGAAACGATGACGCATTATTATCATTCCAAACTATCACTAACGCAACAGTGTAGACTGGACAATGATGCTACAATTTCGTGCATTATTAGAGGATTACCCTTAGAGTTACAAGCAAACGCGCGGGCCTTTCAATGCACGACACCTAATGAGCTATATGCAGGATTTATAGCACCAATGGATAATTATCAATCGCCGTCTTCAAGTTTTGTCAAACGATCTAATTATCATCAACAGCCATCGTCTTCGAATTTTGTTAAACGTTCACGAAATGAAGATTATGGTGTAACTCCATCATACGCGCAGAAACAGAGTAACTCGTTTTCAAATATTACTAAGCGATGTTATAATTGTGGAAAAAGTGGTCACATTGCAAGTGATTGCCAGCGACGTATTCTGCATTGTTTTAAATGTAACGGAAAAGGTCACTTAAGTACCCAATGTGAATCAAAACAGAATGAAAAGTGTGATCAAATAAAAAAATGTTAAAATTAATTGTTACTGGAGGAACGTTGGGCGGCAGAGAGGATATTATTTTCGGTCAAGCTGTGTTCAACACTGACAGACTATTGGTGGTGGCTGAAAAGTGATCAATTAAAAGTTGTAGATGATTTATGTGACTATATATGTGAAATGTCTTAAGAAACAATGTATAACGTTCAAACATAATTAATATTACTTGTGGAAGTTGGTGGTGTAAAATCAGTAATAGCAACTGTTCAAGTTAATGATAAAGGAACAAATATGTATATTGCGGAAAAACATTGTTCTGGGCCAAGGCGGTGTACGTGTATATTTCATGGAGAATCAGTTGTTGAGCCGAGGTGATGATTATACTAAAATTCAGATAACTGAAGAATTACTTTATTTGTGGGTGAGTACTTGTAACAATGCATGTAGCAGTCAGATTGATAGTTGAAATTTATGTGGACGAAAAAAAAAAAAAAAAAAAAATTATATACATAAATGTGTGTATATGTATATGAGTCAAAACACGTCAAGTGGACCCCCCTTTTACCACTTAATGATAGAAAACTTATTAAAATATAATTATCGAAAGTAGTTATACCTAAGAATCATCCCTCAAAACAGTTTTTGAAAATTTTGAATTTAACAACAATTTTTTTAACAATAAAAATTTTCGGTACTTTTAATTAAAAAATTAATTGTGAAAAAGGTATTGAAGATAACTTAACGAAATTTTCAGTGATTATAGTTAAATATCTATATTTTCACATAAAATCCTTTTGCAAATTTCATTTGTTTATTATCATATTTTTTATTAACTTTTAAATAAACAAATTGAAATTTTAATGACTTCTCAGTACGATAATCGAATTTTTTTTTTTAGTAATATGCATTATACATTTAAGTAGTTTATTTCGAAATAAAATTTCACTGCCCGGTATTAGTTTAAATAATATGAATTTTTATGTGACGCAGCGGCGAGCGGTACAAGTGCCGCGCGCTACTGAGCTTAGCCGTTAAGACTGTAGATCGCTACAAATTACAGAATTATTGAATAAATGATTTTTACAATACAATTTTTTTTGTATTTATTTATATTTTTAACAATATTTGCACAGAGTAATTAAGACATATTTATAAAAAAGTATTATTTAGATTTAACAGTCGAATAAAATAAACATTTTAATAAAATATAATGAAAAAATCAATAAATGCCTTAGATTAGTTCTTAATTTTTTTTTTCTGTTGTTTCTTAAGTACTACATTTGTAATACTTTTCTCATCTTCGGATAAAACTTTGCATTTAAGTGAGTCTTTATTGACACTTTCGAAAAAATGAAATTGACGCGTATTTTTAATTGTGATTGCTTGGTCATGTCGCGATTTATATTTAACTTCATGGGAATCATGCTCATCTTGAGTACAAAACCCAACATTTACATTTTTGAAAAAACTTTTTGCCCATTCAAACAGTGATTTTGCCGAAGTAATGGGTTGGTCATTGTCACGTTGTATACTCGTGCGATAAGCGTGTCTTTTGACAGTGCCTCCCACACCATCACATGCACCTTTGCCATGAGATGTGGCGAAAAAATTCCACTCAGCATCAATATTAAAATCAGATTGATGATAAATCAAATTTAAAAAATTGTATTTATTTTTATATTGGGATGCTGCTCCGTCAGAAAAATAAATTTTTTTTTGACATTATTAACGCCTAATTTTCCTTTTAAAAACTCGACAAGTTTAAAATTAAAAAGATGTACTGAGCTCGAATCATGAGTGACTTTTTCAGAAATTACGACGTAATTTTCATGTTTAATTGTTTCATTATCTCTATAATAAATCACATAAGGATGAAGTGTTGCCTGACTATTCGACCAGTGATTACTCTGTGCAAATATTGTTAAAAATATAAATAAATACAAAAAAAATTGTATTGTAAAAATCATTTATTCAATAATTCTGTAATTTGTAGCGATCTACAGTCTTAACGGCTAAGCTCAGTAGCGCGCGGCACTTGTACCGCTCGCCGCTGCGTCACATAAAAATTCATATTATTTAAACTAATACCGGGCAGTGAAATTTTATTTCGAAATAAACTACTTAAATGTATAATGCATATTACTAAAAAAAAAAAATTCGATTATCGTACTGAGAAGTCATTAAAATTTCAATTTGTTTATTTAAAAGTTAATAAAAAATATGATAATAAACAAATGAAATTTGCAAAAGGATTTTATGTGAAAATATAGATATTTAACTATAATCACTGAAAATTTCGTTAAGTTATCTTCAATACCTTTTTCACAATCAATTTTTTAATTAAAAGTACCGAAAATTTTTATTGTTAAAAAAATTGTTGTTAAATTCAAAATTTTCAAAAACTGTTTTGAGGGATAATTCTTAGGTATGACTACTTTCGATAATTATATTTTAATAAGTTTTCTATCATTAAGTGGTAAAAGGGGGGTCCACTTGACGTGTTTTGACTCATATATTACATGTGGGTATATAGATATTTGTATATGGGTATATATGAATTTGAATAAATGAGAGATTTTATTTTGGAGTACTACAAAGTAGTTGGGTGTCATAGATATGCAAAACTGTCAATTGTCTTGAAAAATTTAAAATGTGTGTATTAAAAGTTATGTAATATAAGCTGATCTTTAAAGAAAGATAAATAGCTTAAAAATTTTAAATTATAATAAGGATGTTGAGATAACACATCAAGGATGATTTGGTTTTGTGGGGAGTTGGTATGTTTTATCGTCGTGAGTATGTTAATGAGAAACTTTAACTTTAATGCATGTAACAATGTAATAAAAGTCTTAGACAATGGTAGATATAAAATACAAAAAAAATGGTTTGAGGTTTGTACACATTTTAAGACAGTTGTGGCAATTAACAGTTTGAGACATTGTTGTAGCGATTCCGTTTCTGGTGCACCCAGTAGTTCTGAATCTGAGGATGTCAGAGATGCAAAAGATTTTGTTGAATTGTTTGAAAGTTGATAGCAATAAGTAATTAATATAAGATGTACAGTTATCAGCTGTAGGACAGTGGTAAAGACAGAAATGCCTTAATTGTATTCTAAATTAAATAAGTGTGAGCAGTCAGTGCTAAGTTGCAAGGGTAGATTACTACCGAGAATAAATAATTAACATAGCAGGTCGCTGCTGAATGGAAAAACTAGACTATTTGTAGGTTGTAAGTTTTTATAAACTAAATGTAAACTGTAAGTTTTTGTAAGGGCAGATTTCTGCTGAGAATAATTATTTAATAGAGCAGATTGCTGCTGAATGAATTTTCGATTTGTGTGCAGGTTACTGCCGAGAATACGTAATTAACATAGCAGGTTGCTGCTGAATGAATTTTGAATGCTTCGATTTGAGTGCAGGTTACTGCCGGAAATAAGTAATTAACAGAGCAGGTTGCTGCTGATTGTGAATGAATTTTTAATGCTTCGATTTGAGGGCAGGCTACTGCCGAGATTAATTAATTAATAGAGCAGGTTGCTGCTGATTGTAAATAGAATGCTTCGGTATGAGGGCAGGCTACTGCCGAGATTAATTAATTAATAGAGCAGGTTGCTGCTGATTGTAAATATAATGCTTCGGTATAAGGGCAGGTTACTGCCGAGATTAATTAATTAATAGAGCAGGTTGCTGCTGATTGTAAATATAATGCTTCGGTATAAGGGCAGGTTACTGCCGAGATTAATTAATTAATAGAGCAGGTTGCTGCTGATTGTAAAAAAATGCTTCGGTATGAGGGCAGTTTACTGCCGAGATTAATTAATTAATAGAGCAGGTTGCTGCTGATTGTAAAAAAAATGCTTCGGTATGAGGGCAGTTTACTGCCGAGATTAATTAATTAATAGAGCAGGTTGCTGCTGATTGTAAAAATAATGCTTCGGTATGAGGGCAGGCTACTGCCGAGAAGAATCAGTTAACAGGGCAGGTTGCTGATTGTGAGTGAAAAGCTTCGATCTGAGAATGATCAGTTAACAGAACAGGTTGCTGATGAGTGAAATGCTACGATGTAAGGGCAGGTGACTGCCGAGAATAATTATTCGACGGAGTATGTAGGTTGTTGATTTAAATGTTTCGATGTAAGTGCAGATTACTGTCGAGTAAAGTAGTTAACGTAATAAGTTGCTGTTGAAAGAACTAGCTACGTTGGCAAATAACTGATTGAGGGAGACATTCTAATTCGAGTATGTATGGGATTGCGATGTACTGGCCACACACGTAACCTATATTTATTCGTATATGTCTTATGAAATCAGAAAATAATGAACTGAGAAAAGTGAGCAGGTTTCTGCTGAAAAACAAAACAAAATATTTCGGTATATATTTGTTGAGAGAGCATTTCTATTACGATTGCTCAGTTGTAAATTTGATTATTACTGATTACGATGCACTGATCAAACATGTAAATGTAAGACGCGTGTGTCTTATGCTACTGTTTGTATTCAAGTACAAGTACTCATATTACATGCTATAAATAAATGGCATTTTTGTGTAAAAATTACAACTGTCCTAAAGCTGTTTACACAAGGCAATGATACTGTAAGATATGTTTGTATTTTTCCAGATTGATTAAAGATGAGCACCACAAAACGATTCGCGAGGACGCGAATATTATGCAGGATGGCCGAATTGTTAAGAAGTTTTAAATATTAAGGAATTTTTAATACATAGGTACATATGCACATATGTGTATATTCAATAATGTTATTAGATAAGACGTAGTTTGTTTAGTCTATTCACCCTAGCCCTGGTGATAATGTTTACATTTGTGAAGTGGATCTGAGATGCAGATGCACAAAGGAAGGTGCATTTGATTATCAGAGGTCCTGTATGCAAGATTGCTTGCGAGCTTATGTTTTTAATATTGAACAATTAAATATTATTTATTACTTTATTATAAAGGAGTTTTATTTTAAAAATATTTCCTAACAATAGTATGAATAACCTGTTGTTTACTAAATACATATTATATTTACTATTCCTTTTTATCGACTGTACGTAAACATGTTAAACAAATATAGATAATATTTATTTTAATATTCATTAGACCATATTTTATATACATTAATATTTATAATTAATATTAATAATATACTTATTATTATCTAAAACTTATGTTTATGTATTGTTTTTATTTTCGATTCTCAATAACATCTATAATAAATTAATATAGTGTTTAATTATAGATATATTCCAATGTAAGATATATTTAAAAAAAAAGTTTGATTGAAAATCGCACCTTAAGCTAAAATATTCAATATTTTACAGGTACATCTTTGCTTCGGATAATGTATGCATAGAAGATTGAAACGCAGCTTGGATAATATATTTTGCTGTCAGTGTTTTTACAGTATCAAGACTTGTTTAAATATTAAATATAGAATGTTCTCTTACCTTGTTTATTGGGGAAATTATATCATCTATTAATAAGATGTATATACAAATCATTTCCGAAGAATTTTCAATGTTAGTTATATGCAAAAGCGAAATAAGTTTCAATGAAAAAACTCAATTAATAACTGATATAAAATTATGAAGCAACCTAATACTTACGAGTATGTACGTTTTTGCACAGCTGATTTCTTTGTCTATTTATAAAGTTCTTGAATTTAATATTACAAGTCTATTTCCACGAGAATCTCCAAAAAATAAAATTACTTGCTTATATCATTTGTAAAAGGAATTACAAATTAATTTAGTTATTTTTCATACCTTCCAAAATATGCTATATTTAATTATCAAAACGCTATATTTTCTATATACTTATAATATATGCTATTGGCTTTTTTTCAAGATACACCCAAATATTACTATGTGTTGTTTCGGTTTACATTATTTTAAAAAAATCATACCCTTTTATATTTTCACTGTTTCCTTGTTTGTTTTTTTTATTTAAATTCCCCATTTATATTATAATCAAAATATTACAAAAATACAAAATAAAGTAATTTTTTATATCAAATATAATATGGATATATATTTAAAAGAGATGTTTTTTATGTACAACAGGTACATAAAAAATTAGATATCTGTTTTTGAAAGATAATATTCCAAGTATAACAATAACACTACATTGTATTTAAAAATAAAACATAACAACGTAAACACAAAGTATTTTAATGAAATGCATACTTGCAAACAACAAAATAAAATATATCCGTGTATACTTCGCGAATCAAATATAAATTACAAAATACGAAGAGAATAAAGAATAAAACAGAACATTTTTCAAACACCTGACTGGAAAAAGGGCGCGATAATTTCAAAGCCAGTGACCCGGTTAAGTCCCTTGCAGTTCCGGAAACATTGGGAAAAATCACGCCCGAAAGAATTATGTGGCATAATTCCGTAGTATAAATTAAGACATAAATAAAGCAGCTCGTAACAGTAACTATCTGAACAGACATTTTTTGTCAACTTCATACTGCAAAGGGTTTTCTTGAATAAAGAGGAAATATATATATGAGTTCAGAACTTTGTATATTTATATGTATATAATCCATTATAAGAAGTTATTTTGCTTCCTCACCATATCGAAGATACGAGAAGTTTTATGATCGTTTTAAAATGAGGAAAAACAATATTCTCCAATTTCAAAATATTAACTTGATTTTTCCGTTTCAGGTCAAAACAAACACTTTTAGTTCCGTGTCTGTCTGTTTGTCGAGTGAATCCTTGCCATACGCATAACTCATGAACCACTGAACCGATATTAATGAAACTTGGTTGGATGGTTGGGTCTGACTTGAGGACGGTCCCATTTCAAAATTAAATGGTTAATCAATGGCAGGTAGTTTATGTAAATACTTGATCGGTGTTTATTAAAATTGTTCGGTATTTAAGTACCTTGTTGAATTTAGGACGAGGAGTCACTGGGAATTTGGTTGGCAGATGTTTTTTTAAATGGCTTTATTTTATTGTTATTTTGATTGTTATTAATACGCGTTTTATTTAAGGTATTTCTCGAGGAGAAACAAGGTACGCTATATGTTAGAAAAGGAAAAAAAAGTGTAGTATAAAATCAAGATAACCGTGCTTTAAATTAAATTAAAATTTGGCAACGCTGAGCATATTATACTGCGCATGCGCGACTTTTGTATTCCCGATGACAGCTACATATTATTTAATGTTTTGATGTGATAACGTGTACTGTTATTTGCAGCTGAATTTGTTATATATTATAAGTTTATAATTAAGAAATAGTTTTTATAATTTTTATTATTCCTTGAAATTAAAAGAACAATATATTCAGCACGTCCGATTTTTAAATACCGCGGTAATTGTCAATATTTTGCGGCGTTGTCATAGCTTATACCGTGATATTTTTTATCAGAAAATAAGTTTTTATTTTACTTATAACTTAAAAACGGGGTGGTGAAAATATTTAAGATTTTTTATATTAACTTCAAATATATTAATTTAGTTTTTCTCAAAATTTCATAAATTTCTTGATCTTCCTTCGCATAAAATTATTTACTTTTTCATTGGAAATCCGCTTAAAATATCGTAATCCCTATACTCGCAATGTTAAATTTTTGATTTTATTTTGACGATATCTTCGCTCACAGATGGTCAATCATTTTAAGATTTTGAATGAAGCTTATAATAACCTTTTTTTAGTTTTTTTACAAAATTTGAGCTTACTCTTGAATCTTTTAATTTTTCCGAGAAATACCTTAATTATTTTATTTTAATTCACTTTATTTTACTGCGTCTGTTTCTGACAATGAGTTGGTTATCATGGTTACATTGTGAATTAATGTCTCCTGAGCTAAGCTTACATAAACACATGCGATACTGAGATGGAAAGGATTAGCTTCGGGTCGATTAAAGCATTTAGGTATTAGACGAACATGAAGACTATGGATCATAGGTAGCGTATTGCGGGCGACATGCGATACATCAACAATATTACTTTATTTACTCTTGTTATTTTCCTTTTTTAGGGTTCCAAAAAAACCCTACTAATCTCAAAAAAAATAAAAAATTTATTTAGAATAAAAAAATACTATCTTTTTATGTTATTTATTGAACTTACATAGGTTTTATTTATTCAGAAAATTAATTTTATATTGCCGCTCAATATAACAAGAGATATTTTAAAAAATGTACAAAAGAGAAACTGTAAAAATGTAGATTTTTTTATGTGCGGTCCTCGAAAAATTTTAGCTCTTGAAGCAATTTGGGTTGGCCAGGCCTGTTCTAGTTCATTAACAAATTAAAAAAATATTTGGCATATTTTTATAAAATATTTCACCATTTTCTTGATCGGTAGAAATTGTTTGTCTTTTAAATTGTTCGTATAAATGTATTTTCATATGTATACATCAAACTAGTCGGAAGTAATTTCTTCTCCGAAAGAGATTGCCTTAAGTGTATGTCACCAAAAGAGAAATTCAACGACAATAGTTACCACAGACTCGGTTTATTTAGTAAGTCTGACAAAACATGGTCAGGAATTTTTATTAAATTCTACTTTGCAGATATCAGAGGACAGTTTTCAACATTTCTTTGCGGTTTACGGAGTTAAAGGACATTTGAATAGAATGTTGAACAAAAATTTTCATTGTAAATTTAACCATGCAATATAGTTATACTGTATGTTCATAATGGTTTTATTTTATATGTATTTTTAGAAATTCTTGCAAAGTTTCACTATAGATATTTTAAATAAATAAATATAACAGAGAAAGATAAGAAGTATTTATTAACAAAAAAAATTATCACCTATACAAACAGAGCTGTGCATAAGTACAAAAAAATGTACGTTACAAGTACATTGCCAAAAAATATACTTAAGTACAAGTACAAGTACATTGCCAAAAATGTAGTTAAGTACAAGTACAAGTACTTTATCACAAAATTGTACTTAAGTGCAAACACAAGTACTTTTTGCAATTGTACTTAAATTTTTTTAATTGCAATTACAATTACATTTGTTATATATTTTTTCTTCACTGTTTAAAAAATATTATACTTCAGTGCAGTAATGCCTATTTTCGCGTCGCCCCAGCCCTGGATATTTTTTGATCTTTTGGGTGGGAGATAAATCGATAAATGCCGCAATATGTATACATATGTATATCAGAATTTCCAAACAAGTAATTTTAAGTTAAAATCAAATTTCTATACACAAATAATAAATTAATAAAAACCACTGAGCTGTTGGAAAATGGAGCACTCGAGCCGACAAAACTATACACCATTACCATTATAAAAATTTTAACGTACAACGTACCTATGTACGTAATGTTCATACCGACTATATTTTTATTTAATTTAATAAACATGAAACAAGAAACCGTTGTTAAACAGGGGGTTACTTATAAAAAAATAATATCAGAACCGCATGAACTGTTTTTTTAATGAAGGCATTTGTACGTATGTACATAGAAGTTAGATATCCTACCTATTTATTTAAAAATGACAACTAAAATCAATTATAAAATATAAACATATCTTCATATTTCCTTATTAGACTAACCTAATCTTGCACTTTTTTAACGAAAAACTATGTTTCTATTTCTATATTTGTAATTTAAAAGGTACTTGTATAATGTAAAAGTACTTTAGTACATTTGTATGTATTTAAGTACATTTTCAAGTACACAAGTACAATTACTTTCAAATAAACACATTTAAGTACAAGTACAAAGTACTTTTTTTTTTAAGTATTTAAGTACAAGTACAAATATTTTTGTAAGGTAAAGTGGGTAAAGTGGGGTCAGTGAAAAAAAATGTGAGTTCACTTTTCAGTCTATGGAAAGAGGGTCCAAAATATATTTTTGTTTCAAAAATCTTATCATTTCTGTTTTTGAGTTATCAGTCTTCATCCGTATACCAAATTTCTTCTTAATCGGCTTAAAATTTTTGAGGACGGACATGGCGAAACTATAAGATTTCCTAGTTTTCTACGGAAACCTAAAAACGACCCTGATACGTACTAATACAACCATGGAAAGTATTAAACTTTAACAAAATTCGACATATCGTTGGATTGAATAGAATCAATCTGGCAACACTGTGTGCAGCTAGATGTGTGTATGGAAGAGAGTGAATTTTCTTGATTGTTATAACATCCATTTGAAGGTGCGCGTGGCTGGTGACTCTATTTGTTGATGTGTTTGTAATTTGAGAAAATATATTCATAGATTAGTGTGTTTGTAATAATCTTTGGGTATAGACTTAATCAAAAATTATGTATTATGAGCGTAACTTTTTGATTGTACTGTAGCACGAGAACTACCTTATATTTATTAATTTATTGAAAACTGTAAATAAATATCATGTAGGAATTCCCGCTCCAATTTGAATTAGCATTTTTGAATCAATAGGTACTAAATACATTTAAAACATAAATAAAATTTAAAAAGTAATAAAGATCTTTTACTTCACAAATAAGATAAAATATCTCCAGTTCAGCATTAATGAAAGCATAAATAAACAAATATAAATATTACCATACATTGTTAATGAAAAGTTAACAAATCCAAATGAATAATGCAACGTTTTGAGATTTTCAGTACTGAACAGTGTCAACAAAGTTAGGTCCATGTTTTTGTGATGTCGGCAAACTTTAAGTAGCTTTCAAACAACACGGGTATTATTTTTCTATCTAGACTAATGTTTAAATTACTGCAACTTTTGCTGTCGCAACAAAAGGGATTCAAATAATATATTCGTTAATTTTATTTCACATTACAAAAATAAATAATAATTAGACACGAGAAAGTTTTTGTAATACTGTTTTTGAAAAATATAACGAGAAAAACAATGCTGATCATTATATTTTTACATTTAATATATTTTTCTCATTAGACAAAATCATTATTATTATCCAGAGATTTTGAAAACTCCGAATCCTTAAAAAAATTTATAAAAAAAATAAGAATTAGGTTTTTAAACAATTTTCTTTATATTCTGATATTCGAACGTCGGTTTATAGTTACATTTTCCGACAGTTCAGTAATTGGGTTAACAGTTATATAGGTACATACCTACAATTTATTTGTAAGAAACTAATAATATATTAAGGAAACTTAAAAAGGGAGATGCTAATGGGCCAACCATAATAAAATTTTTAATTGAACGTAATATGAAACATATAATAATAATCTTTTTGTTAGTTTTTTGTTTTCCATTTGACTCAAGCTTGTATACGAAAAATTAAAATACAAAAAAATATGTATATTTTAATCGTATATAAATTTTCAAGAAAATTACAATGAAATTACATTAATTAATTATGATTATATAGACAGTCAAATGTTATAAAAACACAATTTGTAATGGAATGAAGCTAATGGACCAAACATTACAGACTGAAATTACACGTAACATGAAACACATAATAATTATCTTTGTTAAAAGATTGTCTACGAAAAATTAAAATATAAAAGAAAAACATTAGATTTTCAAGAAATATATATAATAAATAATAAATATAATAAATTTAGGGTGGTCCTTATTTTTGAACTTTCGAATTTTTTAATCCGTACCCCCCCCCCCAATTTGTTCGTTATCATGAGAGTTGAATTTGTATTAAATTTGGTCATGATGAACCTGCCCGTGCCGAATGAGGGTTAAAAAAATCCGAAATAAGGTAATTTTATTGTTTAAAAAAATAAAGCAATTAGCATGAACATGTATAAAATTAATATTTATTATAGAGCGTAAAATTGCCTACAAAAAATGTTCTCATAGTATATCACGGATATCTATTATTTTTCATGAAAAATAATAAATACGAAATGTTTCTTTTATTTGAAAAAAATGATTTCTTCACGGTAATGTAAATATATTTTATGAATGGTAGGAGATACCCAGTAGCGTACCTACGGCCGGGGGGGATGGGGAATTTGCCCCGGGCGGCAGTTTGTTAAGGGTTGGCAAAATTGTAGATTGGGGGCGGCAAACTTGAGGTAGCATCCAAAAAAAAAGTTAATCAAAATTACTAGAAAGATGCAAAATTGTATATTGCCAGCGACTTTGAAAAAAAAGTCTTTAGTTTTCATATTTAGCATATAGTGCAAGGGGAGGGCGGCAAATTTGCCATTTGTCCCGGGCGGCAGAAACCTATGGTACGCCAGAGAGTTAAAAATATCTCAATTTTTTTTCCTTCATCTATAAATAAGGACCACCCTAACAATTAATAAATTATGATGTATATTTGTTTTGAACAATAACATTAAAATATACACATATATCGGTATACATTGCTTATAAGTAAAACAAAAGAACTTCGAATAAAAATGTTGTATTGTAACTTGTACCACAAAGACGAGAGATTTTAAGGCAGAAAATTATTACTATTTCTTAAAATAATTTATTGTTATTTAAGCATAAAAAGTTTATAGTAATTAATTGGCCGATGATTAAAAATCGGCCGATCAAATATTCAAAAGAGCTGGTCGATTCCAATTTGATTAAAAGTCGGGCAAATATCGGTCGACTGGCAATCAATATGGCGTGGTATGTGTGTGCACCTATCACCAACTATTTAATCGGAGACAAATAATATCGGCCAAATATCGGCAAACAATCGGCCAAATATCGGCCGACTTATAATCTGCAATGTGGACGGATGCAAATAGTTTCATGAATACAAAATTGAAATATACGAATGTAATTATTATTCCTAGTATAATTAAAAATAAAAAACAAAATTGCATGATCATACTTCATTTGATTTTTTGTTCACTTATTTAGCAAAATATTTCTAATTAATATTCTCTTTTCATATTTGACTGTACAATATCTGCCTATCCCTGTTTTGACATGAGACGTGACTACATTAAAACATCTATTCGTAATTAATGTTGAAAATTCCTGAAGTAAATTATTCATTTAATATTTTTAATAATGATCTATGCGGAAAATATATTATTTGCACTCGAACGAACGTTAATTATGTCTTTTAATTAATTTTATGGATATTATCGAAACTGTCGTTTTTCGTTTCATATTTTCAAACAAAATCTTCTTCATTACTTGCTTGATAGAAAACGTATAAACAATTATAACGTGTATAACAGCTGACAATCAGAAATGAATTAAATTTTATTTGATAAAATTTTTAAATAAAATAGCTTGGTTGTCTTCTTGATTTGTTATTTATTATTTTTTAATTATTTTATGGGTAGAGAACTATGTTATATAAAGCAATATTTAAAAATATTTTTTGAATCATTTTAAGTATTCTGTGCCGAAATCAGCCTTCTTACTTACTGAACCGTTAGACCTAAAAAGTTTAGATTTGGTACAATATATAGTAAATGGTGAAACAATAATAGATCTGAAGGGAAAATGAAAGCTGGCAATTCAAAGAATATAAACAAATTTTCAAAAATTATTTTATTCATATCTCCAGGAGAAATAGTGAGAAAATCTATAATATGTATAATGCCGATATCAAAAAATATATATATAAATAAGTGCACACCACACATATCTTTTTTCAAAATAAATTTAAACACCGATAAAGTATTTTCATGACATGCCATTGGTAAGTATTAAATTTTTATACAATTTTATTTAAAAATATTTATTCGACATTTTTCATAATACGCGCCTGAATATTTTTTCGTGTATTTAACAATTATTCATTCTAAATCTAAATTTTTCTATTATGCAATATGCAAAAGTCAACATGAGATTTAATATGTCTAAGTTAATAACGATTAAAAAAAAAAAATGACGTTTTTTTAAAGCAAATTGAGATAAATCTTTGTAAGGGAATATTTTACAACAAACGTTGTGGTGACCTATATTATAGGAAAATTAATGTTCTAAAGACAAGATTCTATAAAATTTTCACGTGTGTCGTTCTTGCAATATCTTTAAAAAAATATTTTATACACGATTTTGATAATTTTGCAATGAGACCGTCCTCAAGCCATACCCAACCAACCAATAAAGTTTCATTAATATCGGTTCAGTGATTCATGAGTTATGTGTGTGACAAGGATTCAGGGGACAGACAAACATACACGGAACGAAAAGTGTTTATCTTGATCTGAAACGAAAAGGTCAAGTTAAAATTTTTAAATCAGATAACAAGTTTTTGTCTTACTTTAAAACGATAATAAAGCTTCTCGTATCTTCGATGTGGCGAGGAAGCAATATATATTTTGAACTAGTAGACTAGTAGATCTGGAGGCAGCGACCAAATTTGGTCATCATAGCAGCCCGCAAAATTTGTTTTGAAATTTGTTAATTGGGATATAGATAACTCAGCTAAATTGGTCCCATGATCCTAGGACGCTGCCTTTAGATAGGGCAACCCGTCAGTTATGTAAAAAAAATAGCCGAAAAATTTATAGAAAAATTAAAAAATTAAAAATTAATAATTTTCGAGTAAAAAATTATGGAAAATTCGGAAATGTCTCTTTGGTTTGCTCCTTATCATAAAAATGGACATTTCCAGAAAAAATGTTTCAAACAAAAGTTGTTTATTTTATCTTTTAAATTAGGAATCTGCAACAAAAAATATAAATTTAGATTTAAAAAAAAAGATGAACCTGAAAACTCATCAAGGCGTCTTTTTCAAGGTCAACCTATAATGTCAATATTTAGCTCTCTCGAAACCATGAAACTTTTGTCTCAAAAAATTTTTCTGATGGGCTCTCCTAATTAAATGCAGCACTTCAAGCGTCAGATATATATATTTTTTGCATAAGGCTGCCAAAAGTTCGTTGCCTCATTTTTTTAACATCTTTATTAGATATATATATTTTTTGCATAAGGCTGCTAAAAGTTCGTTGCCTCATTTTTTTTAACATCTTTGTCTCGCTATAAATTAAAAACGCACCGATGAAATCGTCAGATATACATTTTTCTGTTTTTGTAATAATCAAATCAACCTAAATCTTAAATATCTGACGGGCTCCTAAAAGTTTTTTTTTGGCATCATTTTTTTTTTTTAATTCGCTCTAATATATTTAAACAGCGCCGCAAGCGTCAGAAAACTATATTTCCTTGATCTGGGGAACATGTATTTATCAAAAAGCATCTGTCTGTCAGGTTTGCTATGACTCATCCAAGGTCAAAAACTTAACAACTTTGACAGCCTATCAAGGGTTAAAGCAACATATTTTATGTCTGGCAATTCACTTTTCATGTATAACTACACTAAGTTAACAAATTTCATAACAAATTTTGCGGGCTGCTATGATGTCAAAATTTTGGTTACTGCCTCCTGATCTATAGGTAAAATTTCTCCGTCATAAAATAACTTACATAATGTAATAAACAACGTATATATGACCAGCCATACAAGACACGTAGGTAGACCTGAATATAAAAACACACATACACACAGACAACCTTTATGGTGAGCAGCGATCAAAACTAAATCGTTTTTGAGCATTCGAGATAATGTAGTTAGTTTGGATTTACGAGCGAGTGTGAGTGCGATAATCAACAACCAAGCTACAGTTTTTTCTTTCTTATCGAAGCACGAGCAGCGTTTCCAGGGCTGTTTGGAAATAGCGTTCCAACGCCTCACATTCTCATGCGTGTGTGTCTGTCGCCTTCTGCTAATATACGCGCCATTAGATAAAATACCATCCGTAACGAAATTGATTTCGGAATATTTGTGTCTGTATTTTTCTTCTTAACCCTTTATTTTCCTTTCTCAACGTATGATTATCTACAGAGATAAGTGAGCTTTAATGTTGCTATGAATTCGAGTAGTGTTCTGGGAAAATACATTTTCATTGCTAAGGTTTTTATAATATCAACAATCAATTCAGGAGTCAATTAGGAACAAATGTTACTTCTACATTTCATTGACTCAATAAGTATATGTAGTTAGTTAAGAAATGGCATATTTTTCAAGCAAGTATCAGCCCTTAACTGGTGTCATGGGGCCGGCCAGTCCCCACAGATCATGTTTGGATGTCTCATTATTATTGAAACTAGCTTACCAAAAGCTAATCTTCAGTGGGGGCTGCTTTACGTTTGTAAAATTTACGATACCAGTTAAGAGTTAAAATCCAAATTTTTACATAATATTATTGTGCGACTATGATATAGTGAAATTATAAAAAATATATAAGGTGCTATTTAAAAAACAAGTGAATGACACCAAATCTCTGAATAACACGTCACATAAAAATGAAAATAGCTAATTGTATAAAATAATAAGTGAAGAAATGTTTGTAGAAGTAATTTTTTATGACTACTTTTTATCAACTCCTATCAATGGCGTCGCTAGAGAGGGTACAACCAGAGGGAAATGATGACTGTCACCCTCCCCCCAACCCGCCAAAAAAGTAAATAAGTTTTATTTGTTACACATTAGACGGGGTCACCCTTGTGATTTTTTAACGACAGAAAAAATATCCATTTTTTAAGACAAATTGGATGATTATCACACCCCTTATTTGTTCCACATTTTACTCCCTAGAAGCTTAAAATAACCGAAAAATAAGTTAAATAGGCTTTATTTTTTAACATATCACACGGGTGTCATCACTTTGAGAGTGACAACCGGGGCGGTCAGCCCCTCGCCCCGCCCCCCATCCTTAGCGACACCACTGCCTATAATTATAAATGTTATAGATATATGAGGATCAGGCAGACTTGACATGAAGGTTAATTTTTTAATCTGTAGAATCAATTTCCCATTTCTTTTTATTCCAACTGTATATTTTATAGAGGAAAATAAAGTAAAAATCAATTGGTTTTGCGATATATTCATTGAAAATTAGAACAAGTAGTCGTGCCCCTACTGCAAAAGATCGATCTATATACATATACATCGTATCTCTGTAATCACTTTAGATTTTGTTGTATGTATGTTTAGCCTACATCACACCTGAAGCAACACACGTTATCAGTGTTTTTGTCGATCCAGTATGGTTTTGTAAAGTATTCACGTATATCTTCCAAATTGTGTTAGCTTTTTGTCGGGCGACGTGCGACAATATGTTTTGCTGGATTAGTCTCTTCGCGAATCTTTCGCGCTAGGAGGGTTTTAAACGAAAAACACGACAGTTAATAAGTTTCGGAATTTTAAACAACTTTGTTGTGAAGAATATTTAAGTATGTTTCTTGCTCAAGCTGTTAATTGGAAGTGTAAATGTATGGAGATAAGTTTACGTAAAGTTGTTGGTAGTTTTATTTTTTGTATGAGTACAAGCGAATACGTACCTGTTAATATTTAAGGTTTTTGTGCACATTAATTTAAATAATTGCTGAACTGTTATGAAAATAAACATTTATAAAATTAATAAAAAAAATATTTCCACAATTATTTAATCTTTAAGAGTTATGTGAATGTTATAAAATACAATCAAAATACAAAATTCATTGTAATAATAATAGTTTATTAAAGAAGTAAGAAAAAATCTTTTAGTAATTCTAAAACATTTTTTTTTATTTCCAGTTTAATTAATGTATTTCAGTGGTCTTCAAAAATGTATTGTCTTATGTTTATTAACTAAAAAGATACATTTAGTTATATTTGAAAATTAATGCATCCCAAAATTCCAAAAAGTTACTAGTGTGAACAAAACAGTGAGTTTTTCTGCATTTATAGCTATTCTCAATAGCATAAATTCTTGCGCAGTTACTAATTCTCAAATATTATTTTAAGATATATTTTTCTAAGGGTGGGAAGGCGTTTTACGAAGAAACATTATAATTCTAAATGTTTTGCGAGTTGACAAAGTTTGAGGTAACTAATGTATTTGATTATACAGTTCGTTAATACATAGTTAAATTCTGAATTATTTTAGTAACCATACAATTATAAATTATATGTATAGTGTATTCTAAATTTAAGATAAATTTGAATTCCTAACATTTGAGCCTGGATAACTAAATTGGCCATTTTTGGACCTTGTGGACATTTTCATCAACAAGTCACGAACTACATCAGCCTTAGTCAATTGACTAAGGCTGATGTAGTCAGAACACTAGTTTCCATTTCTTGATTACTTCTGTCTCACTTCCTTACACGCTTAAAAAATGACATTCTTTAAATTTCTGGTACAATCCACCAGAAATGTCATAAATCAACCAATCAAAGCTCGTTGTTCACTGTTTCTGGTCAGTCGAGAACGTGACCATTGTTTTATTGTGGTTAAGGTGTATATTTTAGTTTAAACGATAACGAATGATTTTTGCTTTTCATAAAAATAATGGCTGCTTATAAACGGAAGCGGACAATTAACTTTAGCGGACAAAATAGTTTAATCAAAAAGATGATTCTATATTTAAACATATTTATTATGAGGAAAAATAAACGCTATCCCGTTTATAACGCGTTTTGATCCGATCCGTTTAAGAACATTATAACGAAGTTTCACTGTATATCAGATGCTACTCTATAATGTATTAACGTAGAGAATATCGCTAATCCAGACCTGATCAATATCGTCCAGATGTAACTATTTGAGTTGTAAGATTACCATTCCATCCACTACATCATCCCTGATATGCATAAGAAAATTACATCACCCGAGTAGAACGTTGTTAGCATATTACTTCAAGCACCGGCGAAGTGTTGTCGTATATAAGTTTTTCTTTTTTCAACTTTGGTAGACGAAATGTACGAGTATGTGCCAAAGTATATAATACAGTAAAATGTAAAATTGTATCAAAAATATTTAATGCTGGAGTGTAGAATATATACATTTAAATTGAATTAATGTATGGTGTATTATATTTCACTAGCGTATTGGACTGGGGATATAAATATAATCTGTAATAAACCTACTAAACATTGTTTTTACTTATTTACGCAGCACACGCAAATATACCTATACAGGAAAAACTAGCATAAAATGGATAGCCTATTAGTTAATCATAATCTACTAGTCTAGTGGTTCTTATACTAAACTCTAAACTTTTTTTTGGGGTCCGTGTAACCTGTTTGTCACAAATTAAAGTACTATTACATTTCTATTTACTAGTGATTAATTGGTATCTAACGAATTTCTTTATTCTTCTGTCAGCAGAGGGGGTCTCTGAAAAATAATTATTCAAAAGGGGTCCGTAGACCACATAAGTTAAAGAAGTGCTACAACTAGTCGATTTCAGTTTTTCAGTCAATCGCGATGAATTTAAAATTTGAATTCTAGATTTAGAAAAAATAATAAATATTATAGAATTTTTTTGTAAGTATATTTATTTAATTTGCAAAAAAATCAGATCATATTTAGAGGAAAAAGATAGATCACATCAAAAATTTTGTTGGCGACCCATGGTCTATAGCAGAGGTTTCCAACCCTATGCCAGCGGGCACCATGGCGCCTTTCAACTAATTTGTTTGTATCCCAGAGAATATATACAAGTAAAGGCCAGGGTCATAACTACCGCCGGGGCAATACCACGGGGTTCCCGAGGTTAGGGGGCCCCCGCGGCAGAGTCAAACTTTTTTTTTGGTACTAACTTTTTTCATTAAAATTAGGAATAAGTGTAAAATCTGGCGACCAAAAAAAATCACTAAAATCAAAATTGGTAATAAGTGTTAAATTTGCAAGTAAGGATAAAAAAGGTCTTCAATTGTTATTTCTGCATATTCTAGGAGACCCTCGGCCACTTCTTGCCCCGGAACTCCAGAGCCTCTAGTTACGGCCCTGGTAAAGGGGTTTTTGTTTATTAGTTCGAAGCGTTAACAAATTTTTTTTAAATCTGATATTTCTGGATTCTATTGAAAATTCTATGTAAAACATAAGTATGAACAAAATATCCTACTCTAAAGCTTGAAAAATGATTGGTGCCCGCCGCCATTCTAGTATTCTATATTGTGCTCCAGGGTACAAAACTGTTGAGAACCCCTGGTCTATAGTATGACATACATTTAAAAAGAAACAAGGTAGTAGGAAGTTGTTAAACAATAGCCACAATTTCTTTTTATCCACCCATTTTTATATTTATAAAAAATCATTCAAAATATATATTTATCTCTCTCAAAAAATTGGATAAATCAAAAATATACACACGTTTCCCTCAATGGATATCAACCTACTTTATCCATACAAAAAACAGTTTACCCTCTTTAATGTTTGCTGTATTTGTTTATCGAGTAAGTGTCACGTGTGTGTGGGACGTTGACAGGCCACAGTAGGCCTTGGACCCGTCGGACAAGCGCCATCTTTGTGTCGCATGATTAATGAACGGTATATTTTTTTCTGATACGTCTCGGTGTGTCATGTTTGGATAACAGAACACAGGGATCAAACACAAAACTTCTGCGGTGGGTAACACGTGTGTCCTTTGTGAAAATGTTAGTTTAAAACGAGTCGACGTTGTTAGATTACGCATGAGCTATTCCAAAGCCAACGCGACTATTCTTGGTTTTTACGTTTTCGTGGTGAATCGGATGTGGATCTTGGCTTCTGGGTGTAAGCCGCCTTGGTTTAGCCATTCTATCGACCTACGTTTCGTCGCAAAATGCAGTGAACATTTTGACAGATAGAACGACCAAACCCAGAATTCATGAACCATACTAATATGCTTTTAAAAAAAATTCCTTTACCATTTGTATACATATCTCATATTTAGAGCACCGATTTTTCTAGTTCAAAGTTTTTTTGCACACAAAATAAATTAAAATAATATTTAGGTTACGACACATTATAATGTGCGTTTACTATTATAACCAAAAGTAATAGTAAGTACTTAAATTATGCTCTTATTAATAAAATACGAAAAAAACTTGGAATATTTATACGTACCAGCTATGGTTACTAAAAAAACAATTTCTCATGGAAGTATTTAGTACTTTATGGAATTATCAAATCCTGGTCGTTTAAGGAAGGGGTCGTGTAGAAAAGGTCGGTTTGAGAAACAATGAAATAATTAATTTAGCTTATATTAATTATAAAATAGAAAACTTTAATGAGAATGACCCACATTTGCTTTACAATCTTTAATTTTGTCGTCAAAGTTTAGATAGCACATATATTGTCTAACAATTAGCGAAGAAAAATAGATTGTCGTTTACTAATTGCTTGCTAAATAATTAACCTATATCTTTAGCATTACTACCAAAGTTTTTGATTATTTCACAGTATGATGTATTATATTTTAATGACTGTTGAATACAGTGGTGCTCAACGTATAACCTTTTAAGGGGGGTCCCAAACATAAATCTTAAAAATGAAGGTATTTTTATAACTATTTTTGCTACACAAAATTTAAATGATTAGTTATTAAGTAACGCTTTTTTTATACAAAAAATTTTTTTTGTTCGATATTATCAATAATTAAATAAGGTTTTTCTTCTGATCTTTCACATTTAAAAAATACATACAGGATGATTTACAACCAGTGTAAACAAATTTAAAAGTAGATTGAGGATGTAATTTTAAGCAAAAAACCATATGTGAACCTATGTCATGCTACAGTTTTGAAATTTGATACTGGGTATGAAATTAATAAATGTTATCGTTTTCCAGTCTCAAATAATCATAATTTAGACCAGGGGTGTATGGGGCCAGTGGGCCCGCCGATTTTTATAAAGTATTTTTTTGTTCTTGAATTTTTTTCTAAATTGTGTTCTTGTAGGAGATTATATGATGATACAAAAAACACAAAAATATATTTTGTTCATTTGTCATAAGAACAACCATTTTCGAAAAATATCGATTAAAAGAAAGTAGGTACTGCCGAATTTTACTTAATACGAATGCTTCAAATTACACAAAATAAGTTTATATTCTTGTTCTATGATTAAAAATAAGATGAAAAGTTAATATAAATATACCTCTAAAACTGCATTTTTAACAACAAACAGCCATTTATAGTTTCGTTTTTTAATCATGTTAGTAAAAAGTAGGTACGTGTAACAGTAATACAACTGGCTATAACTCTATGATGATAAGTATTAGGAGATATATTTATGTAAACTTTTTATTTTATTTTTATTATCGAACAAGAATATAAACTTATGTGTAATTTGAAGCATCCGTATTAAGTAAAATTCTTCAGTACTTTCTTTTTCGATATTTTTGAAAACGGTTGATCTTATGACAAACAAGTACACTTTTGTGTATTTTGTATCATGTAGTATTCTACAAGTACCCAACTCAGGAAAAAATCAAGAACAAAAAAATACTTGATAAAAATCGGCGGGCCCATACACCCCTGGTCTAAATTATTATTAGTTGATACTGGAAATCGATACAACTTATTAATATAAATCCCTGCATCAAATTTCATAACAGTAGTATAATGGGTTCTCTAGATATTAAATAAACACTAATTTTGGGTAAAAGACTGTAGCTCCTCACGAAGAATTTCCGGACATAGGTTCATATAAGGTTTTTTACTTAAAATGACATCCTCGATCTACTGTTAAATATTTTTACACTAGTTGTAAATCATCCTGTATAATGTGTTTGATTACATGGAGAATGAAATGTAGAATCATCAAGTTTTAAAATTATTTCATTTGAGCGAAAAAAATTAGAAATACATTTTCTAATAATTATTATGAAAGTATACACTGTATGATTAAAACAGCAACAGTTTTCAATATATTCTCCAGTAAAAAAAGTATCTTATACAGCCTACACTTTATTTTGCCATAAAAAAGAAAAAAGGAAGTAAACGAACGGCGTGGTTTTGCGGATTAAGAATTTCTCAGGAAACTCCGCGCAATTATTACACAAGAAACAACAGTTGTTTATTGTTTCATATCCTCAACGGTTCTCTAAAAAACAACAACGTAATATTAAACCAACATTGTGCGCTGACTTTATCGTATCTCAAGATAAACCGTTCAATGATTTATTTTTCATTTCATGTAATATATTATTGCATTATTTTATTGCTATAATTTTTAATTCAGTTTTTTTTACACATTAACCGATTAGTCAATATAAAACGTATCAATTGTAAAGGTAACTTAACACGTGGAAACCCGCACTATAAAATTGTATTTCCCATATATCTACAGACCGACATTTTGGATTTCTAAATTTGAAAATTAAAAATTTTATGTTGGAATTTTCAAAAATCGTTTTAAAATTAGTTATTTGTCAAATATATGTAATCCGCAATAACTAGGGCCTTTTCGAGGGACTAAGGAATCAACTACTGTACATAAATTATTTTTAAATGATGCCCACGGATGTATACACGGTCCCGAAGTAGGAAATGCCGCTTGCTCACGAGTGGCCGATAGTGATGCGGACTCAACGTGTTAAGAATCTCAAATGGTATTTGTTGTTTAAAATTATTTTTCAAGATAATATATTAATTCATTTATAAAAATGTTTATGATAATGACCTAAAATCACATTGTAATACATTTGTTATATTATTTAATTTAAAAAAAATACACTTGAATATTTTAATAGCCATTAGGTAGTAAAGCAGTAATAAAACATACTATTTAATTGATTATCTAATAAAGTATTGGGCTTTATTGAATCTGAAATTTACTTTAACTAGATCTGTTAACAATTAAATCAACTATAAAAAATTTATTTGGAATTTCTCAGCACCTCAACCAACTCTGCATAAAATTATCATTATATATTAAACTAGCTGGGCCCGCGCGGCTTCGCTCGCGTGAACTATTGAATTATTGTTTAGGATTTAAAAAAATATAGTTGAATTAAGTACAAACACGATTACTTATTATTGTAATAATGTAATAAAAACCAAACAACACTTGAATTACCTACCTAACAAAAACGAATCAGAACAAAAAATAAAAATAATGTTTGTTCTATTTAAATTTAAAAGTTAATTATTGAAACCAAAATAAACAATTGACAATCAAAATAATACCTTTCCCTCTGCCCCGCGTCTTCTTCCCGCTCACCACGACACAGGTTCCCATCGCGCGAATATTTATATTTCACGATATTTTCTAAACTATAAGACCAAATTGGATGCTGTAAGCTTGATTTACTATTATCGTCACTGCTTAGTTGTTATGTTACCTAACGTAACAAAATATAGCCTATAACCTGGCCAGAGAATGTACCTATGAATTAAAAAAGAAACCACATAAATCGGATAAGTGGCTCTCGAGTGATAAGTGCACTAACGGACAGACAGACAGACAGAGAGACGTTGAGCTTTATATATGAGCATTTCCAGTAGTTTTTTTAAAAAACAGGGCGCACGTATATCACCGATTTTGCTCCCAATTTTTTTTCTCAAAGTATATATCAAAAGAACACGTTACCCAAAATCTTTTCTCCCCGCCCCCTTTTTTGGCCGAATTACGATTTTTTAAACTTTTGAAATCGAGCGAAATTAGACTTTTTTCGATAGTACCTTATTTTTTCAAAATATCCCTTATTATGCATGTTATAGGGCTCATTTTCTTCGTTTTTTGTTGATCTTTCATTTGAAATCGGTTTCAGAGCCGAATATTCAATTTTGGCCGAATGCGGTACCAAAACATTAAGTTTGATATTTTGTAAAAATAGTCGATTTTGAAATTGCCGCCAAATATTTTGGTTTCAACCAAAATACTTCCGATAAAGGTCATTTTATTCTATTTTTTATGTAGTTTCCAAATATTTATAGATTTTTTAATTTGGTCAAAACCTTTTAAAGTTACACTTGTTTTAAGATGTCTTATTTTCCAAAAAGCGCTATATTCACACCATTAAAACTTTTTTCTCTATACTCCAAATTGCACCAAATTTTAGCAAAAGTTTCTTTTATTTATTCTTAAAACAACCCTCAAAAAACATTTTTTCATATTGAGCTCCTAAGTGAGATATAATTTTTATAAAACACCTAATTACTCGTGTATTAAAGATAAGAATTTACAGGAATTTTCAGTGTTTCTGAAATATCGGGGCTCCTGATAATCGAATAAAAAATATACCACTTAATTCGTTACGAAATTCCCTACAAATCTACATAAGTTAAATTTTTTTAGATTAATTACAAAACCTACAAATAAATAAAAACTATGTACATCGATTCCTAATTTATTTAATAACAACTTTAAATGTAATAGTGTCTCACAACTTCGTTGTTTAATAGGTATGTACTCATTTCTAAGACTGGCTCGCTTGCGCTCGCTCGGCTTTTCTTTTTTATAGGTTTTTTAATTAATCTAAAAAAAATTAACTTATGTAGATTTGTAGGGAATTTCATAACGAATTAAGTGGTATATTTTTCATTCGATTATCAGGAGCCCCGATATTTCAGAACACTGAAAATTCCTGTAAATTCTTATCTTTAATACACGAGTAAATAGGTGTTTTATAAAAATTATATCTCACTTAGGAGCTCAATATGAAAAAATGTTTTTTGAGGGTTGTTTTAAGAATAAATAAAAGAAACTTTTGCTAAAATTTGGTGCAATTTGGAGTATAGAGAAAAAAGTTTTAATGGTGTGAATATAGCGCTTTTTGGAAAATAAGACATCTTAAAAGAACTGTAACTTTAAAAGTTTTTGACCAAATTAAAAAATGTATAAATATTTGGAAACTACATAAAAAATAGAATAAAATTACCTTTATCGGAAGTATTTTGGTTGAAACCAAAATATTTGGCGGCAATTTCAA
The DNA here is from genome assembly GCA_961205875.1 of Sialis fuliginosa. Lineage (NCBI taxonomy): Eukaryota > Metazoa > Arthropoda > Insecta > Megaloptera > Sialidae > Sialis > Sialis fuliginosa. The sequence continues at coordinate 27,432,858 of OY540809.1, read as the reverse complement.
TATCGACTATTTTGAATATTCGGCTCTGAAACCGATTTCAAATGAAAGATCAACAAAAAACGAAGAAAATGAGCCCTATAACATGCATAATAAGGGACATTTTGAAAAATAAGGTACTATCGAAAAAAGTCTAATTTCGCTCGATTTCAAAAGTTTAAAAAATCGTAATTCGGCCAAAAAAGGGGGCGAGGGGAAAAGATTTTGGGAAACATGTTTTTTTGATATGCACTTTGAAAAAAAAATTGGGAGCAAAATCGGTGACATACGTGCGCCCTGTTTTTTAAAAAACTACTGGAAATGCTCATATATATATGTATATTAAATATTTAATATTTACATAATTTTTTTTTAATAGTTGAAAATATACAAAATCATATACTATATGTATGTAGTATATATACATATAATAACTAGCTTTCAGCTTAATGTTTTTAGTATTCATCGATCCATCTCTATAAATAATGACACTTTTAGAGATACATGACGAATATCCCTAACGAGTATTGAGCTACAGTAAACGGTTTACCGTACGCTGAATTTTCAGTGTCGATTTGTTTGATTGGGATACTTTTTATTGGATTAATGTTGACAAATTCGGTTCATTGATTGCAGACTTAGCATGAAACTTCATACATAGATATTTTGTTTCGTGATGATCCAAATGCAATTAACACAAAAAACGTATTAAGGTTTTGATTCGAATAGATATAAAGAAAATTTTTTTCACTATTCTATAAAGTTTTGGTATTTTTCGATTCCCAAAGAAATACTGGACAGTAAATGTTTAAAAGAATACGGTATTTGACACAATTAATAATAAAGACTAAAATGTTGTGAATGGTGTAGTATGTACATATATCTGTATATATAAAGCTTAAAGTGTCTCTGTCTGTCTGTCCATTAGTGCGCTAGTTACTCGACTTACGTGTTTTTTTTTTAATTCATAGATATGTTCTCTGGTCAGGTTATAGAATAGGCTATATTTTGTTACGTTAGGCCAGACAAGAACTAAGCAGTGACGATACTATGTAGTAAATCTAGTCTGAAAAAAGGTTGCCGCCAGCGCGCTCTTTTGCAGTACGCTGCTTAAACCGTTAAATATTGAACAAAATAATGTATTGTAGTAAAGAATTGTGTAGAATGAAAAGATCTAAAATAAAGTCCGCAATATCATATATCTTACTTTTATATTTAAGCCACAATGACTGTGTTTATATTACAATGAAAATTACAAATATTTGAGTTCTGTTTACGTTGACTTGTGACCTGCAAAACATTAATCCTTATCGAAATAAATGAATTAATCGTCATAAGTACTTAGTGTAGATATAATTTCCCCTTCATAGCATTCAATTTGTGTTTTATATATACGTGAAATAGATCTGTATTTTAATAATAAACTTAATTTAAAATTGTTATTTTTAGCCTGTTTGTCACGTGATTACAAACGCGTCTGGCAGAACTGTCACTGGTTGACGTCAGAACATATTAAAAACTTCAGAAAACTGAACGCATATCACGTGACTTTGAATGCGCGTTTAAGCGGGAATTTTTTCATTTGAATAGAAAAAGATTATTTTCAGCGTTTTCCAGCATTATTTTGGAATGATACTAAGGAAATATCTAATAGTCAAATACCCTATTCGACCATATTGAATTATTAAAAAATAATATAAAACTATTGATCAACATTCTAAATAAAACTAAATATTCAATAATAAATTACCACGATACAATTGACTTAATCTACATGAAACTCAACAAATGAAAGTGAAAACACCTCTAGAAACTTTTAAAACGCCTTGTTCGTGCAGACCGCTATCTCACCACATTTAATTGTTGATTAACATTTTTGATTAGGGCAAGTACTTTGTGTGTGTAATTGATTAAAAATAAATATCAATTTCATTCGTGACGTCCACTTATTCACTGTCGTAGGGATTCGGCGGCGGTCGACAACGCCAGTGTTGCTGCTGGCATTTTCTGGAGCAGATTAATTTATGGTTTCCTTACACGCACCAATTTCCGTTACTAGACCGTTTTGCCTGTACCAGTGTTACGAAAAAGTTTATTGTTATTTTACATAAAAATACATCAATATTATTTTGTAAATATATTAGTTTTAGGTCAGGATACACATTGGGTTTGATTTACACTTCTAATGTTTATTCCAGTTTCTACTATCATATGTTTATGCAACTTACTATTAATAGTCCACGGTAATTAGATTAAAATTTGCCAAATAGAAGAAAACAAAAATAAAGTTTTGATACTTCGTCCGCGAACTCTCAGTAGAGTTTGGAATAAGAGCCCGAAAAGTTCCCACCTAAATCGTGGATGGAACATCCCCATTCACGTAAATAACTACCTTTGGAGTGGAATTTATCCAAATTTTTCTCATATTTCATACGAACCATTGTTCAAAGAAAAAAAATATAACAGGAATTAAAAATTCTACATGAAATATTGCATAAAAAAAGTCATTAGAAAAAATAAGATTGAAAAATTTCATTAGATATTATACTTTTCTCTTATTGTTTCAAAAATCATACAGATTTTAAAGATAAATTATGTATATCTTTATTCGTTGATATTTAAAGTAATCTAATCAAAATTACCCATTTTCTCATGCGTCAAAGTAGGTACGTACAATATTATGATTGGTATAAACCAAATAGATTTGGTATTAATGCTAATAATTAACGATAATAATTCACAAAAAATTAAATAAGAATGGTTCTGTTTAACAGCCACTGGTCTGTATGAAAACAAAAGCCGCATTCGTATGTTCCAGGTCAGAATTTCCAGTTGTTCCATCTTCAGCGTCCGTGAGCGGAAGTCGGCCGCTTCTATGTATTTTTAAATTTATTTGTTTTACGCCTATTTCTTTTATTAGCATTTGCTTTTTTGAACTTTTTTCTTGCGATTGTTTACTTATAACAATTGGTTTTATATGTACTGAGAGGATGTGATAAATTTTCTTCATCAAACGGATATAGGTTTTTGCTCAAAAGCTCACAAAACATTTGTTTCTTGTTTTGCAATAAATTATTCGTTAAGAACGATGTAAAATTTATATTTAAATATACGACTATTAGGAAAACGTATTACGTATGTTTAACACTTCAGTATCAAGAATTTTTATTTATACTCATTCTGAACGTGCTATAAAGATGAAAAGGTTATTGTTTAATAAAGATTTTTATAAAAGAGTAAAAATAACTAGATATAATAGTATATTATACCACGAGTCAATAATGATAGCTATTATTACCGAGGATAATTTTCGAACCGAGCCGCTAGCGGTGAGGGAGAAAAAAATTCCGAGGTTATAATAGCCATTATTCCGAGTACTATACTGTACTTTATCTACGACTATTTGAATTACTTTCATAAAACACAACTAAATACAAGGAATGCGAGCTTCAACAAAACGTCATGTAGAAATGGATATGAATAATGATAAATAAAAGGAAACACTTACACATCAACATTTCACTTTTAAAATACTGTTCACCCTCGCGAAGAGGTTTTATAGTAATTTTCACTACTTCGTAGATGTCAATAATGAAATCATAGTAGAATTTTTTTAAAGAATAAAGAATTACAATGAACTGGCTCTGTTTATCACATGGTCATTATACCCTCTTGTGCACCAATCACAATTTCATAAATTATTCATTATATATTAATATATAGCATTATATAGTAAAAACTACGTATGTAATACATGTATTATATATAAGTCGTGGATAAAGGTAATTTTCATAATGACTCAATGGTTTTTATGAGTTTTTATTATTAAAGACTATATGTATTTCTAATTATAAAAAAACAAATCTTGCTTTTGATGTATGTATTTTTCATACACAGCCATAGAAAAAAATAAAAATTGAGTGTTTACCTTTTATAATAGCTGTTTAAATATCAGATTTTAGTTGAAGTTGGAAAAAATTATATGATACCTATCTAGACCTGAATATTACATCTGAAATATTAGATTAAATAGGACTTTATAATCATTACAGAGTGTAAAAGTCTATAAATAAAACTTTCAACTTGACATATTGTAATGAATATACTGAAAAATAGACATGACATCAATTTTTATTTAAAATAAAAACAATTAGGTACAATAATTATTCATTTAAAAAAGAAAATTTCTTTTTACCGTTAATTCACTCAAGAAACATAAACAAACAAAGCTTTCTTTAATGCCAAGAAACCTTCTATTATATAAATTGAAAATGTATTTAATTAAGCGTCCTTCTTTGAGGATGATCTTTGTAGTTTTTTAGCAATTAAGACAGTAATTTTCTATCCTATCTTCTTTATTAATATAAAAGTAATTTCTAGAAATATGTTCTCTCCATATGATAATAATTACATTTTATGAATAGTAGATTAATTATAAATGTAATTATTTTGATAATTAATCAACATTTTTTTATTAGACTATTTAAAGTAATTAACTTCAAAATGAACTTCTTTACTTCGGAATTTTATAATAAGTACTTACAAAATTACATTTTTATAATACTTTTTTTACAAATATAAAATTGAGTGCCACAAATAAAAGATTGTTTTTCTTTCTCAACAAAAAATGGGGTGTCAATTTTGAAATATGTTTTGTACAATTGAAATAATCAATCTTTTAATATATATGTATGTGGACTGACTACTGATCTGATATTATATAGATATAATTTTAAGACATGTCTTACACATAGAACTACACGTACAGTCGCCTGCAGAACTGGTCTTCCAGTTTGTATTCATTTTAGCTTATCACAAACTTAGTAGGCTCCTCTCATTTGATTATTATAATATTTAAATCATTTCTCCATGTATCAAACAAAGACAGATATTTTGAAACTCATTTGCTAGATAAAGAACTATTCTTCGTTTAAAGTACTCATATATATTTGTGCAATTAAATTATTATATAAAATTATTATAAAAAATTAGATAACAAAAGCAAAATTTGTAATAATAAAACATTATTTGAAATGGACGTATATTTATTGTTTTTGTTTAAAATGTTATAAGTATATAAACTCCGCCCTAGAAAAAGATAACCCATGATGTTTTTCTTGAAATTTGGAATCTGTTGTAAGCGATTCTGGCATTTAGGGTGCTAGACGAGTTCTGCAGGCGACTGTACTTTGTGTAACACAACAGGTATTCAATAGTAAATAATTTATGTATATTCATAAGCTAATCATACGTAAAGTTCGATGAAAAGACATTTTGTTCAACCGATTGATCAAAACTCATATGTGTGTGTTTTTTTTCTAGCACAGATTGAACATGGGGCACCCAGTTTGTCACACATGAGCGGCGAAATACACGAGTTCACTCAACTTCAAATAATCATCTTCGTTCTCCGTAAAGCTGTCTAAACGCCGTGAAAAGTTTTTCTTTTCTCAACTACATAGTAAGAAGCGAATTATGAAATGTGTTTTTATTTTCTTATCATGTAAACTAATATTTATGCATTTTTTTCAAATATAAGGAGTCATTTTACTATACATATCTTAAAAATTAATTATTAATATAGTTATCGAATTGGTTAAAGTATAAATGATAAAAGCCTCTCTTAAGGTATTTTATCTCCCCTTGGTTTATTTGGTTTATTTTGGTTTATTTCCCTTCCAGTTTAATGTGGAATAAGTTATTATCAATTAAATACTTTAATATGGGGATAAAAGGTAAATATACTTATATAATGTACTGACATCAGTCTTGGATAATACCCCAGTGTTGGGCAGTTGTTTTGTTGATAATTGATTACTACTATTACTGAATTATAATTATAAATACTTAACTGCTTAATTTGATAAAAATCAGCCAATTGGTGTCAAAATGGTAGACATTTAAACTAACTAGTATGGAAATTCGACCAATATTTTATTTGCTTTAACGACAACATACATACATAATTTTTTTGTGCACATTTATGGTATAGTGCCTAACTTAACCTAACCTAACCTAACCTGCTTTTACAACAAAAATTTCCAAATGAAAACACTGCAATTGAACGCGAATTGAAATCTCTATACGCATTATCTACGTTTGACAGAAACCCAATACTTTTTTTTGCCGCTTAGTGGCGCTAGGAATATTGCTATGCTATTACAAGGAAAAATAAACAAACAGCGAGAAGGGAAATCATGTGTGTATGTTAACTTTATTTTACCTGCCTTAACGACAACATACATACATGATTTTTTTTGTGCACATCTATAGCACAGTACCTTTTGAATGATATAAGTTTCACTCACCTCCTTTTTATAGTAAATATTAAGAAAAACGTACAACAATTATGAAGTATATCTAGATTATTAGTGTAATCTATTTATTAATTATTGCCTCTGCTTTACATTGTTTCCATTTTACAACTCTTTATTTTATAATTTTTGTATCGTAGTATGTACTTATCATTTTGTAATAATTAGCTAGTATCTATCACTGGGTACCCATTACTGGTGTTATCTTGTTCATTACTGAATAAAAAACATAAACAAAATAAAAAACTATAATAATATAAAAAAAATTATATTTGTGGACTTTGGTAATTAAATTGATTTAATAAAGAGGTACTTGTTCCGGAGGTATTGTCACCAAACAAGGAAAATTTTTAATTTACCCATTATATCTTATAAAGAAAATAATATAACAAAACCCCAACAATAAAAAATAAATTGGTATAATATAATATATAATATGTAATAATAATATAATAAAGTGATATTTTTTTTTTAATTTATAGGTTAAAAGAGTTGATACTTTCATTAATATATTCTAGTTTAAAAAACTAAAAACACGCTTGGACTTATTGTTAGCTATTGAGGAGTCCCTAGGACCACCTCCCATCTTCATCATTATACAAGCTCAATGGTACCATATTATTATATTGTCACCACAATTGCATAAGTTTGCAAAGTTTCAAATCGATACGACAATTAGAAGTGGGTGAAAATTGAGTAGTAAGATTTACTTACAATGTTAGGAAGTTATAGGTCAATTTAATAAAATCATATTAATAAATAATTTTGCTTTAGAAATATTTTTAACTATGGCGTATGAACATCGAAAAATTCAAATAAACTTGCATAGTTGGAAGAAGCTATTCTTAAACCTATATATTAATATATGAACATCGAAAATTGTTTTTTTTAGTATTTATTATCAAAGGAGATGAATGAAACTTATATCATTCGAAAGGAATTGTGCCATAGATGTGAACAAAAAAAGCATGTGAGTATGTTACCGTTAAGGCAGGTAAAATATTAGTCGAATTTCGACCATAGGCGATACTAGTTCTAAAAAATTAGAAAAAGTAGATAAGGTCAAAGCACCATTTATGGCCGCTATAAGAGCAAAGTTAACTGCTTTTGTGATTGACGGGCTTTTTTAATTCTCATGAACTCATGTTACTAATACAACAAGTAACTCTTTATTTAATCAATTTAATTACCAAAGACCGCAAATATAATTTGTTTTTTTAATTATAGCCTTTTATTTGGTTCATGTAATGGCAAAGGTAAAACCAGTAATGAACACGCAGTGATGGACACTTGCTAATTATAAAAAAAATGATAAGTTCTACGAAATAAAATATATAAAAGAAAGAATCGTTAAATTTGAAACAATATAAAGCAGTTGCTATGATAATATAATAATTTATAAATAAATTATACTAATAATTAGTTTAAATGTCTACCATTTTGACACCTATTGGCCGATTATCATCAAATCACGCTGGAAGACAGTTAAATGTATATAGATTAATATTCAGAAATGATAGTAATCAAATATCAACACATATTTCTAATTCAGAACATTTAATTAAAAAATTGCCATTACTAGGGTCCTTGCCAAGACTGGTGCCACTACCTTAATTTGATATTGTCTGTAAAATAAGAAATGTAAAAAAAAGTTCCTAGCTTCTTTTTTTCACTCTCGTTTGTAGATAGATATTTTATAGCTAAAATGTATGTACGCGTTTACAAATTACAAGCTAACTTAAATCTCAACAGTAAACATAGAATAGTTTTTGTTGCTTTCTGAGTAATAATATTCCTTTACATGTGAATACATATTTGCTTATATGTAGATTTGCAAAGGTAGGTACTTGTGATTCAGAAAACTAGTGAGTGTAAATGCAGTAAATAAAATACAGAAATGTAAATAAGTCGCAGACATTTTCAGTAATTATAATGTTAGAAATAGTTTATGTTCATAAGATATACTAATGTATGATTTAATTCAAATTTATTATTTTATGTAAGGTAATGATATTAGAGTAAGGTATATTTCAAGACGATATGTGAGGAAGTAAAATTAGATAAATACGCTTAGAAATTTCTATTGGGTGTAGTTTAATTAAAATTTATAAATAAGGTTCTAGCACCAGTCTTGGATATGACCCCAGTAATGGCTATTTTTAAATTAAATGTACTGATTTAGAAATATTTATTGTTTGATTGCTACCATTTCTGAATATTAATTTATATACATTTAACTGTCTTACAGCGTGATTTGATAACAATCGGCCAATAAATATCAAAATGGTGGACATTTAAACTAATTATTAGTATAATTTATTTATTAATTATTATATTATCATAGCAACTGCTTTACATTGTATCAAATTTGACGATTCTTTCATTTATATCTTTTGTGTTGTAGTATTTATCATTTTGTAATCATTAGCAAGTGTCTATCTCTGCATGCTCATTACTGGTTTTACTTGATCCATTACTGTAGAAAAAACATAAACAAATTAAAAAGCTATAATTTAAAAATCACACTATATTTGCGGGCTTTAGTAATTAAATTGAATAAAGAAAGAGTTACTTGTTTTATTAGTAAAATGAGTGCCATACGAATTACAAAAAAGAAGCCCGTTAATCACCAAAACAGTAAACCTTGCTCTTATAGCGGCCATAACTGGTGCCAGTACCTTATGTAAACTATGTTTTTACAATGTGATTATCGTATACATTTCGAGTTTTTTTTTCGTTTTACAGGCAATCGAATCAATTTTCAAATTTTTGTATGTTTTTTTTTCAAGTCAAATCGAAAACAACTGAATCGATTTTGAGGAGATATTCGTTGCAAAAATCCTTTTACTATAGGTTAGCTATCATCACACTATTCTATCAATGTGCTGAGCACTGGCATATGCATATAACACAGTGTTATGAGCAATTCATCATGCATGCATTTACTGATTTTAACTACATAAGGACAAAACCACAGGTAATCTAAATAATTAGACAAAATAAAACTTTACTAACAAAGAGATGTAAAAATATCATGTATGAAACTTTTATAAATAAAACGGCCAAGTGCGTGTTGGGCACACACATGATAGGTTTCCTTAGACCATTACGATTTATAAACAAGAGTTATTTCAATTTTTTTTATAAACTATTCTAGCTACAGTGTTTGTTATAATTTTCATTGAAAGTACTAACTAAAAGCTACATTCTGGATTTTTTAAAGATTTGTTTGCATCGATAGTATAGAAAGTAGAAGGGGGGAGGGGATGGTCTGATAACGACATTAAAATGCAAATATATCGTGACTGAAGGGTTAAAATCAAAAGATCATATAACATTTTTTTGTTGCATTTTCGGAGACCTATCTAAAGATACACCACTCAATGGGTTAAGTGAAAACAAAATCGAGAACAATTTTCAGTGTACCTATATGGGGGGGTCCAAAATAATTTTGACAATGTTCGTTATAATTTTCAATGAAAGTACTAATTAAAAGCTAAATTCTGAATTTTTTTCAGATTTTTTTTAATTGATAGTTTAGAAATTAGGGGGGTGGGGGACGTTCTGATAATGACATTTAAATGCAAATAAATCGTGACTGAAGGGTTAAAATCAAAAGATCATTTAACATTTTTTGTTGCATTTTAGGAGACCTATCTAATGACATCCCACTCAATAGGGTAAGTGAAAAAAAAATGTGAGTTTACTTTTCAGTTTATGGGAGAGGGGTCCAAAATAATGTTGACAGTGTTCGTTTAAAATAATACTGTTAAAATAATATATTCACATAAACTATACGAAAACCTTGAATATAATTTAATCAATTTAAAAACAAAAGAAGTTTCACTTCAACCATGCGCTTAAGTGGGTGAGGCATAGACCATTGACTTTGGTAAATATAATTAACCATGTTCGTTAAATACGATTATTTGGGCAATATACAACCTTGAAAAAATTAATACATATAATTAACAAATAAATTTTAAAATTTGAAAGGAAAATATCATCGGCAATATAGTACAATGAAAAAAATCAATCTGAAAATAATTTCCAAATGCAAATGTGCATAAAAAGATAATACACTAAAAATGGTTCCGAAATATTTTTTTATAAAATAATAAAAGTATCTACACCTCAAGTAATAAAATAACATATTTATACATAAAACATGTTAATTTGATAAAAGTAAACTGTATACTACCTTCTCCTATAAATTTAAAATACGCAACATACATAAATACGATATAAATTTTCAATGAAGAGGAAAATTCACATTTTATAGTGTCGTTGATAATAAATTCCGTTAAAGATTTTTTTTCAATTTTGAGTTTTTTTTATGTGTTAAAATTTATTACGAGACACAAACTTCGTCATCGAGAAATGGGGCAACATAAAATGTTAAGGAGTTGCTTATTTTAGATAAAATATCATCGTCATATGTTCAATAAATATAAATTCATTATTGATTAAAAAATAAACGTCATTTTAAAAATTATGTTCTGTCTTGACGATAGAGTCGAATAGGCTTTTTATTATTACAGAATTTATGAGTTTAGATAATAGTGATACGATTATTATAATCAATATCATAATAATAACAAGAATAATAATAAAAAAAATTGATAAAAATATCCATTTTGATCGCTGTATATATACAGGACATCCCGTAAACATACCGACAAACTTTCAAAAGTTTTCGAGGACATTAAAACAATTGCTTTTTGTTAATAAAGCTATGTCTGCAAACGAGCCGTTTTAGCAGTAGAGCAAAAGAAAGGGTCCCGTACAGAAGCAATGAATTTTACCTTTTGGTTGAAATTTTTTGTAACTTGGGGAAATGATAGTTCCAAGTATGCCGATCAAAAGTTGTAATGGGTGCAAACTACGAAATTCCATTATTTCTGCTTCAGGGGCCACCCAAACATTTTATGTTTATTTTTATGTTTATCTTCTAAAGCAAGCTTGCCCAACCCGCGGCCCGCGAGTATCTTTGGTGCGACTCTCATCGGATAATTTAAAAAAAATAATAATCTTATAATGAATATAACACATCCTAACACAATGCTAAAATGATTCTTCGATTTAAAAAATAAAATACAATGTTTTTAGAATCTAAAAGAAAAGTTAGAGGAACCTTAGTTGGAAGATCCTAATTAGTTGGCAGATTTAGCTTTTAAAACTTAAAAAATAAACAAAAATAACTGAAATGTATACCTAATAATTAAATTTTACAATTTTTCAAGTCGGTTTTCTTTTTTCTTTATTAAAAAGTTTTTTATTGACTTGGCACCGATTTCGAAAACAGTTAAACTTAATTATCTACTATATATAACGAAGTGTCCTCACTCACTCACTGATAATCATTTTTTTGACCATTTCCACTCATCGGAGAACCTTGAAATTTGGTATATACATTCCTTGGGGGTAAAAAATAACAACTAGTGGGCCTTTTTTTGAAAAAGTTTATAAATGGGGTAACAAGGGGCCCCCAATTTTTCAAAAAAAAAGTTACAATTTTTTTATTATTTTTTTTATATTCCTTGGGCGATATAATGTAAGGTTCAAATTTCAGATTTAAAAAAAATGAAAAAAAAAGAAAAAAAAAGTTTTGTTGTAAAAAAGTATCAAAACGAAAATTGATTTTAGATTTTTGTTATTTTTTTTAAATACTTTATCAAAAATATCATGGGGATGGGGGTTTCGAAATCCACGCGAGCGAGGCCGCGGGTAGCAGCTAGTTAGGTATATTTCTCAGTGTTTTTATTTTTTTCTTAAAAATTAAGTTTTTTATTTTTCTATTTTGAGTGGCGTATCTTCGAAGTCCATGGTCAGATTCTGATAAAATTTATATTGAAACACCTTAGAAGTATACTCTTCATTTCATTTATAGCTCGGTCTGAACAAAACAACGGAAACACCTTTGCCGGGGCGCCAAACTTAGGAGAGCGGCAAAATGGATTTGAATAACATTATCAGGATTAAAAAATGACACAAGAAATAAAAAAAAGTCTTAAGAAATTGAAAGATGACGCAAGAGTAAGTTTAAAGGGCGGAAAAATCGTGATGAAAACGAAAAAGGGGTCTACAATTACAAGAGGGTGCTTGGTAGATTGGGATTGTGCTATGCAGTCCAGAAGGTTCAAAAGGTTGGGCACCTATGTTCTAAAGTCTAAAGGATTAACTTTTATAAAATTTTGTATTTTTTATAGCATTTATTAATTTTATATAAACTGCCGTACGAAAAAAATAAAAAATGTCACCAAAAGTTCTAAAAAAAATTATTTGTATTTATATACTAATTTTAAACACTTTTTATTCTTTGAATAATTAAAATTGATCCTTTAGGACTTTAGGTGATAAAAATAAAAATATATGTGTATAAACAATAATAAACATATAATAAAAAAAATTTCTTAGGTCGCGCCCATAACAAATTTTAATCGGCACACTCATTCCAATTTCAACCAAAAGGCAAAATTTATTACTTTTACGCAGGGTCCTTTCTTTTAATCTACTGCTAAATCGGCTCGTTTACGGACATGGGTTTATTGACAAAAAGCGATTGTTTTAATGTCCTCGACAACTCTTGAAAGTTTGTCGATATGTTTACGGGACGCTCTATATAATGTATATGTGTGTTTATTAACACTAAATCAAAAATGATATATAAAATGGTGGACTTTTTTATTTAGAATCTATCCTATCTCGAAAAAATGACTTTTATTTTGAAGAAAATCTGAGAAATGATATCGAGTGTTTACAATTAATAATTATTGAATTTTTCTATTTTTTGTTCCAAAAAAGTGGAAGAATAATTATTATCTATAATTTATATATGACTAAATTTTCCGCTATAACGAACGAACTGGTTTCAATATCTTTTTGTATAAATAATATACAGTTATGTGGTCACAACAGCAATTTGTTTATTTTATACAAACGTATTTTCCGCCAATTAAAAGGCAATAAACATGTTTCTCGAGTATAGTTAATTAATTATATAAAATACTTCCCGCAGGACATACGAATGACAAAATTAATTTGGTAGAGTTCTAGTTCCGACATACAACACCCTAAAAACGCACTCATGCTAGCAAATTAACAGCAAGCAATATATATCTATCTAATAATTTCAACAATAATTGATTTAATTTATAAATCCGAAATAAACCGACAATAATGTTTTCAATATAAAGTCAAAGTTACGAAACAAAATTTGCTTGCACTTGTTTCCGAAGTACTTAAAAGTACTAACAGATCCACGCCTTTGGGACGTCAGGTTATGCTAATTTAATTATGAGTGACTTCAGATGAACAAAATTCAGAGAAAATATTATTTTGTTAAATGGAAATTAAATGTATGCATTATATTATAAAATTGTACTCAAATCCCTTGGAAATTGCAAAGTTAGAAATATCTACATATTTTGTACTTTATATTTGTACTGTTCAGAAGCCTGTACCACCAACAAGCTAAAATCATTTAAAAAAAAATTATTTAATAGAAAAGTAAAAACAATAATATTTCATATACCTATCTACTAGAGAAAAAAATATTATTTCATAAAATAATTGATACAAATAATAGAAGAATTTTATTTCAAACTAACTTATCGTTTGTATGAAAAAATATTTCATGCCTTCATGCTCCTCAAAACATAGGTTTTCCCAACTTAAGCAGATTACTTGTTTTGGCTTATTATGGTCGATCCAGACTATCGAGTTGGTCTCGTCCCAATCAAATATAAATAAACAATAATCTATTAAATGATTCACACATACGTATTGGTCAGGTCTCGGTCCAATCTCGCTCCAATACAACATAGTACAAAGAATATTTTACTGGAGTGTGATCGTACCTGGCATGGATTGTACTCATAGATTTGATCTACACTATCGGTCCGGTCTCGCTCTAATCAAATATAAATAAACAATAAACAATGAAATCATTCAAATTATAGTTATCGATCAGGGGGCTTATTACAGTTCTCGAGCGAATTTACTCACTTCTCGCATTTTCATCTCACGTGAATTTAGTCATCCTATTACGGATCTCTCGAGTGAAAGTGCCTAGGGTATAGGAATCTCACATTTTCACGAAAGTTAACGCCATTTTCATTTTATTTTGTTATTGTGAAAAGAATATTGTTAATGAAAATGAACGTGATGGAAGGACAAAAAAAATACTACTAAAGTATATGAAAAAAATGAAGATTTTGCACGAGGAAAATTGCGGTATAATGGTGGAAATAAAAAAAAATTCATTGTACAAATTCACGTGTATCAATAACTTTTATTATTTAAAAGTGGTCTGATCTTTATTTTTTTATGCATGTTTTGATAGCATATGATGCTCACGAGCATGCGAACAACGGTTGTCGATACAGAGTTTCGTGTCGAGTAAACTCACGCGGATAATCTCTTTTCGCCTAGTGTGAGATTCACTGTAATAGAGTGATCTACTCACTTTCGTTATTTTCACTCGATTTGAGAACTGTAATAAGCCCCCTGGTCTCGGTCCAATCACGCTCAGATACAGTATAGTATCGAAGAATATTTTACTGTAGCGTGATCGAACCTGACATGGATTGTACCCATAGTGTGAATAGGAACTTCAATTCGTCTTCGATCATTCCAGTTTCTAGTAGCGATCACCGAGTAAAGCGTGATCTAAACTTGCGCGATAATGTGAATACCGTAAGATTTGATTAAACCGAGACCGGCCCGAGAGTTGTTCGTTAATTTGAATATCATAAAATTTGATTGGAGTGAGACCAGACCGAGAGCGGCTCGATAATCTGGACTCATTAGTTTCTGAATATATCAAAAAATTAAATTAAATTAATAACATTTGGTTTTATTAAGTGTTTCTTCTCAAGATATTGATAAGAAATTTGTTTATTTCGTATTTTTTGAAAAATGTCACGAACATAGAAACATCAGATATACTTATCTTCAAGCAAACGCATTTTTGATAATACTCGTCAATAACAACCAACTAAGGTAAAGGCAAGTTTTCGTTTTTTTGGATTAATGGGCTTGTTTTTTGTAAATCTCATGAACTTATTTTACTAATAAAACAAGTAACTCTTTATTTAATCATTTTAATTACCAAAATACGCAAACATAGTTTGTTTTTTAAATTATAACCTTTTATTTTGTTCATGTCTTTTCTCCAGTAATGGCAAAGGTAAAACCAGTAATGAGCACGTAGTGATGGACACTTGGTAACGATTACAAAATGAAAAGTACTACGACACAAAAGATATAAAAGAAAGAATCGTCAAATTTGAAATAATGTAAAGCAGTTGCTATGATAATATAATAATATAATTAATTAATAAATTATACTAATAATAATTAGTTTAAATGTCTACCATTTTGAAACCTATTGGTTGATTGTCATCAAATCTTGCGTGAAGACAGTTAAATGTATATAGATTAATATTCAGAAATGGTAGTAATATAATATTAACATATTTTATCTAATTCAGTACATTTAATTAATTACTGGGGTCCAAATTAAAGACTGGTGCCACTACTTATATTACATATCACCATGAGGTAACTTGTAAAAAATAAATATGTAAATGTTGTAAAGTCATAATTACTAAGCTATTAAATTAACCCAGCCGTTGTAAAACAAACACTGCATTGATGTAAACACACGTAATAGTACATCGAGTTCAAAATAACAGAAATAATTATTTCTAAAGTTAAACTTTACAAATAATTATTATTCTACAAGAGAAAGCATATTCACCGAAAACTCTGTTTTAATGTGTTAAACAAATTGTAGATTTTATGAGAGTGTCTCAAGAAATGGCACGCAAAACTTTCTCTAAACTAACCTAAATTCTTCAACTTATTCCAACATTCTTGTTTTATTGTGATGGAATCAACGAGTTTGTTGTAATAAATATAAGCAAGCCAGATCAAGAAAGAGAACAAACTGACTTACAAGGGAACCTTTTCAAGTGGCATATTTGGATTAAGTTTAAATTTTGTATATTGTTAGAGTGGATCATGGCTAGTAAAAAAAAATATCTTAGCTGAGGTAAAACGGTTTAAGGGGGTGAAACACCCCTATGAAAATGTGCAAAATAATAATATATTTCAAATAACTCTGAAACTAATGAAGATTTAAAAAATCTATAATATGAAATTCTTATGATTTTTTATGCTCTTTCAAATGACAACAGTAGAAATTAAAAAAAATGAAATCGTTAACCTTCACCTCCCACCCAGTTTCATTTTTTCGAATTTCTACTGTTGTCATTTGAAAGAGCATAAAAATCATACAAATTTCATATCATAGATTTTTTGAAATCTTCATTAGTTTCAAAGTTATTTGAAATATAAGATTATTTTGCACATTTTCATAGGGGTATTTCACCCCGTTAAACCGTTTTACCACTAGCCATGATCCATTCTAACTATATACAAAATTTAAACTCGAATATGTCACTTGAAAAGGTTCCCTTGTTAGATCTTACCTAAAATAATATATAAATCTGCTATCTCTGTCTGTGCTATGTTAATATTTTTATATTTTTGAGTCTATACGTCGTTTTGCAAATACTATTCAAAAGTAAAAAAACATACTTTTTTTAAACGCGCCTGATTATTTTTTCGTATATTTTAATTTTTAAATAACTTCAATCTAAATCTAATTTTTTTTGCTATGCAAACGTCAAAATAACATTTAATATACCAAAGTAAATAGCTATTCAAAAGCAAATTAATATTTTTTAAACTAAATTAAGATATCATTATATCTTCGTAAGGGATTATTTCACTACAAAAGTTGTAGTAACCTGTATTAGGAAAAATTGAATGCTCTTCAAAAAAGATTTTATAAAATTTTCACTTAACATGTGTCGTTTTTGAGATATCATGAAAAAATTATGAAATATAACCAGCTAACCAAGTTTCATTAATATCGGTTCAGTGGTTCATGAGTTATGCGTGTGACAAGATTTCAGGGAACAGACACGGAAAGATCAAATTAAAATTTTGAAATCGGAGAATATATTTTTTTAAAACGATCACGAAGCTTCTCGTATCTTCGATATGGTAAGGAAGTAATAAAAGGATTTAATTACGAAGGCGAAGCCGTGGAGAATTTCATGTTATAAGGCACGCTATAGGTAATAAAATCACTCATTGTTTTTATGAAAACAAAATTCTCAACAACAAATAAACATTTTTAGATCCAAATAAATAAATTCTGCATTTATAATAATAATAATAACGCTTTATTTAAAAAAACCAAATTAATGGTGTCGTAGAAGATGTAAACAAGAGAACAATAAAAACTTGTGATAAAACTACATAAAATAATGAAATAAATTATAATACATTTAGATATAAAATATAAAATTAACGTATAAAATACATGATAGTAACGTGTGATCTTAATTAATAAATTCGTTAAAACTGTAGTGGTTTTTTTCTAGATTAAAAGCACTTTCTGAAATTTAGGGCCTGAGTATGTTTTAATATTTTCTGGTAGTTTGTTGTAGACTCTTATGACAGAATTAACCACTCCCTGATTGATGAGCTGTAGTTTTGTCTGTGTAATACAAACACGTAAATGCATTTAATCTATACCATCATTGCACAAAAACAGTAACAACAACAGTGATAACAAATCTGTATACATCACTACAATCACGATCTAAACAAATGCTTCCAACAGACGTGTACGGAACTTTCAAATTGAATGAAAAGAGTGAAAAAAACAGTCGACAATGCATCATTATTCAGAGCAATGGCCAATATATAATTCAGTCACGCCTCCATTTGAATCTTGGACACTGGTGACCGTTATACTGGCCGGGATCGAATACCAAAAAGAATCAAATGCAGCTGTCGGTGTCGTATAATATGGAAATCCGTTTGCATGCCGACAGTGGTCCACTGTCAGTGTATGTATGGCTGTATATGTATGTAACAGGGTCGGGTTTAAATAATGTCTTCTACTTATCTACATTTAATTTAATTTAATTAACTAAAAATGACAAATGCAATTATGACTGTATATGTATTAGGGGTGTACCGGAATTCACAATTATATTCAGGCCGGATTTTCCAGAATTTTCAAATTCTAATACTGCTTTCTACTAAGAAATTCATAAATAATATACATTATTTTTGTTAAAAATCAAACACAAATATAATAATTATGATATAACAACATTTTATAAGTAAGAATTTTAATGGAAATAATCATTTCATAACACAAATGCAGTTTCTTAACATTTTGTGTAGCAAAAGTTTGATTGTAATTATAACATTAATTAACCTTTAAAAAATAAGACATTTTTTTAATAATAATTTATTAACAAAAATGCCATTATATTATATTATGTTCAATTATACAGGTTGAGTCATATCACGAAGAACAAACTTGAACAATTGATCGAGAAAAATATTTCGAGAAGAAAAGTTCATATAGACATTTGTCCGAAAATTCTTCGCGAGGGAGCTACAGGCTCTTAAATATTTTGTCTAAAATTGGTTTTTATTTAATATTTTGAGAACCCATTGTGAAACAGTTATGACATTTTATAATCGGTTTAGTATTAAACACGTATTAATACTAAACCGATTATAAAAAGAAAGATCGAGCGAAAATTATGAAATAGGAGAACATTTTTTTTTTAAATGATCACAAAGCTTTTCGAATTTTCGATAATAAAACAAACTCATAAAAAAGATTTTATTCATTATTGAATAAAAATCACAATTGCCATGGAAAACTAAAATATTTTTGTTAGTCGAGGCGTCAGCCAAAACTACAATAATCACTCGAGTGCAATATTAAAAAGCCAAGTAAGCTTTGGAAAAAAGAATGGTTGATGTTATGCATGATATGACTCTCCCTGTATACCAAAGATATACGAAAATTTTCAATTGTTATCTTGTAAAAATAAAACTTATTCTGAATTTTTTAATAATACTGTAGCCCTACATATATTTCCCTCAATAACATTTCCTGTCTCTGAGAATAACTGAATAGACTGATGAATACTATCTGAACTTAGCTAATAGTATTAAGATAATGCAGTATTGTTTATGATACATGTACTATAAATATTAATGTATTGGTGCTTTAATTTCGAGTAGTAGGTATTCTTTTATCTGTAAAAATGTACAACATCTTCTCTATTGTGAATATGTCTAGATGCTGTTTGTGATTTTTCACATTTATAATTTAACATTAAAAATGTAATTAGATTCGATCAAGAAGACGTATGATATACAAACAATTTAAAACAATCGATCTTACGAAACTGTAAAAATTACAAGATTTGTAAAAAAATAATATTTTTATAATATAATATACTATACTATCTATACTATCTACTATTTATATAGAAATACCACATAAAATAATTTTGAGTGTAATTTTAGAATACAATTCATCAAAATACCTAAATTGAATGACTTATTGTCTGTTATTTCTGGAAATTTAAATGCTGTAAGATGTGGTGTCCGGCCTTTTTACTCTGTAAAACAGAAGTACTGCTTTTTTCCACTGTTTTAATTATTTAAATAGTTTTTTGTCAGAGGTAAAACAGTAATGCAGAATAAAAATTCAGTTTTATTTCAATGTATTTTATTGAGATCAAAATAAAAGTTAGTAATACAATAATCTTTGTCTGATGAATATCGAATTACAAAATATTAAATAGTTATTAACGTTTATTGATCTTTGTTGAACAAATAACGAAAAATTAATTCTTATGATATTTATTAATTATTATTATAAAGTGATTGAAGAATAATTTCAATAAATAAATAAATAAAACAATTTACTGTAGGTATTTATTTGAAGTAGATAATTTTTGATAACTGTCTTTTCGAAATTATAAGAACTTAGAGTGATTGTGAATATTGTACGGATATTTTTCAGTGGATAAAAGCAGAATAGGTTAAAAGTTACGGCTTTTTAATGTTGAAATTCCACTAGACGCAAATTTGAGGTTATGATTAACATTGTTAAATATTTATAAATAATAATATAACATCCATTAAGTTTTACATATTATATACTTTAATTTCTCCATTAGAACTGAATTGCAATAAAGTGTATTCGTTTTAAAAAGTTTCACTTTTTAAACAAAAATGGCGAAATGGCATTCATTACACATGTACTATATAAATGCATATTATTATGTTGCAATAAATAATTTATTTTAAAAAACAAATATTATTACTCTATCATTCAACAAATATTATTTAATTTTAATAAATTCAAAAAACGCATATTAAACACATTTTTAATTTAAAATTTTTCCAGTACAATGCAGTTCGATATAAATATAAAGCGTTATATCGATTATATTGTCATAAATATTTATATCAAATTTAATATTAAATTGTGAGATCAAAAATTTAATATTCGTCGTTAAATATTTTAAAGCAGCAATTTTTAAATGAAATGTGTAATGAAAAATAACATGTTTATAATATGGTTGTTTTATGTATAGAAAATTCAAAATAATGGCATAATTTAAATTTAAAAAATAAATAAATTATAAAGAGCAAAGAAAAATATTTTTTATTTTCATTCCTGTTATGAAATACAAAAATAACAAGAATATTGGTAAAAAGGTAGTTGAGTAATTTTTATATTTAATTACATATATATATTTTTTAGGGCTGCACACGAGATGAGATGAGAGTCAGGTAAATCTCGTATTGGTCTCATATAAGACCGAGAATTTTTATTTGGTAAAAAAATATTGATTCCTGATTTTTACTTTCTTATACCGTGTATATGAAATATAGTAAGTATAGTGAAGCCGATTTTTTTCGAAATCCGGATTTTGATGGAATTATCCATTTTGGCCTTCCCTGAATCCATTGACTATTTTCGCCATGATGTCTGTGTGTCTGTCTGTAAGCGCTGTAACTCCAATACGACAAATCGTAGAAGGATGAAATTTTATATTTAAGATTTATTTTTGTCTGGGGAGAAAACGTCCTATTTTTGAAATCGATCTTTCAACCGGATACGGATGTTTACCTACGTCGATTTTTTAATTTTTCGAATTACTCAGAAACAGTGCGAAATAGAGAAAAATGACCAAATTAAAAATTGTAGGTAATATCAATATTTATAATTTATGTTCGATTCATTTTTTCGTAGAAACGAATTTTTGAAAAAAAATTTTATTATAATTCTAATGATTCATAACAAAAGAGAAATATCTGCCATGAGTGTCATGGGACTTTCTTATACGTATTACAGAGATTGAATAGTGTGTGTGTTTGCCATAGGTACCATGGGACTTTCTTATACGTAATACTGAGAGTAAACAGTGTGTGTGAGTCTAAATAATTACATAAAAAAATTATTTCTGGCTAAATCATAAATGTTGGGAAAAAAGTATGAGGAATAAATTATAGATAATAACATACTCGACATTTTGTATCTAAAACATTTTTTTCTTATTTCAAAAATAATTCGAAATTTCTAAAATTTACAAGAGTAAACATCTGTTTTCAGTTATTACGTTCAAAAAAATTCATTTGATATATAATATAAAGAATAATATTATTATTATCTATAGTTTATGTCCCGTTCATTTTATTCTATTTTATTAGATTGTCAAAAATGTCTTAATAAAATAAGATTCACGTACACTATTCACTGTTAGGATTACGTATAAGAAAGTCCCGTGGTTCCCAATGCAGATATTTTTATTTGGTTTTTAGTGCAACAAAATTTTAAAAAAATATTTTTTAACTCGCTCTTAAATATTGGCTAATATCATTGGTAAATCTATTCATATTTAGCTATAATATGGTCGATCAATTTTTACTGATTAGGATCGAAAATTAACAATTTTACGGCTTTTTCACACTATTAAAGGGGTGTTTTTTGGTTAAATAGTCTCAATTGATTCATTTGAGTATCAGCTACAAATATCAACCATAATATAACCCCATCATTGATTTAGTTTTTGAAATAAATCGAAAAAACGTGGAAAAAACTCGATGTTCACCTTTTTACCCCATATTTAGAAATGAAGCCCCACTACTCACGCGGTCGGGTTATTTTTTTCGTGTACAGCGGCTCAAAATCTATAAGAATCAACCATAAAATTGTTGTTCCGGAAAATTTCCCGTTTTGACCATTTTCTCTGCTTCATTGGCTGGACTAAATTGTAATATGATATACAGTAGAACTCCTATAAGTTCTAAGCTACGGGACCGTAAATTCTAGGAATTAGAAGACATAGTGTACCCCTTCTACCACAATATCAATCTAATGAAATGAGACGGGAATAGCTTTACTCTCTAACATAACCCACGTAAATGACTCTGGTCTTCTGGTGGTAGAATTGAAAACTTATATGACAGTTCGTCATTTATAATGTATGGCGTCTTCAAAAGAAGATATGTAGTGACTATATTTGAGTTTTATTCGAATAGTAATGCAAGTATTTGATTACATATTGTTTTTTTCGTCTGTTTAATAACATTGTACATATATTTCCATTTATATAATTGTGAAACCATTTTAATAATTATTTTATCACCGTTTGCGCATGCTCAGTATTGCACAGCGTACTGGACATGTAAAGCCAACGCAATGAAAAACGGTAAGAAGTGAGGGAAACAATTTCTCCTCCGATGTAGGGGAACTCGAACATAAATGGTTCGAACTTATAAGAGTCCAACTGTATATGTATAACATATCAATAAAAGTTTAATAAATGCACAACTATTAGTGCTCTCATTTGAATTCAAATAATCCAGTGGTGACGCAAAATCTTAACAAAAGTGCACTGTAACATATACAGTGTATTCCAAGTTGATTAAGACATAGAAAATTTAACACGGTGACAATTAGAAATGTTGTAGTAACCTTTGGTCAAATTTAACGATGTGTGATTGGTGCGTTTTGAAATGCCGCCTCGAAACTAACTGATAAATTTTAAATTAATCAACAGTATTTTGTTTTCAACTTAAATAAAGAATAAAATACATAAAATTACAATTTTATTAAATTTTGTGGCGGCATTTCAAAATGCACCAATGACACATCGTTAAATTTGACCAAAGGTTACTACAACACTTCTAATTGCCCCCATGTTAAATTTCCTATGTCTTAATCAACTTGGAATACACTGTATGTATGTCACGGTGGGCACGATTGGGTTAACTTATATCTATTTCATCCAAAAGACAAATTACGAATGTGCTGTAAGCCTCTTCAACTCGTAAAATTAATTATTTTTGTCAGAAAAGAGGTATGTCGGTAAAATTTATATGATATTATTTTGTGATTTTGTACTTTAGAAATATAGAGAGTAATAAACAAAGCAATAAAAAAGTAGCACTGAAGTTTCAAAAAATGTTAAATAGAAGTTAAGATTAAACGCGAAAAAGGTTGTTCTCTTGTTAGACAAAATTACACATTACTAACAAACAAAAACAATTCTTAAAAAATTAAAAACATTCAATGCTTTCTCTAATTGCACGAAAACACGTCGAATAACAATTGCATGGGAAAAAAATAACAAAAAGTACAAAATGTTCATACGCCTGGCTGAAAATTGCATACAAAGTAATTAAATGAATGCCATAGGTTAAAACGCTTTTAATTCTGTAAACGCCAGGCTTTGGCGTCTACACTCGACCATACCTTCGCGTTTAATTGCTCTTGAGCTACTCCTGGTACTATACTTCTAAAGGTAGCCGCAGGTTTACAGGGTCGGTATTTCTTATGCCGTGTTTAGACCAGAATGACAAAACAGCAACATCGTATTTTTTTCAACAAAGTAGTAACAAACTATATATTTTTAAATACGATGTGTTATTAAAATACTTTGTTGCTGAATTGAATGTTTAGTTTAAATTCGATATTAGAGAGTTTAATAAGTAAATAATTACACTAATCAACAAAAAAAAAGTTTATACTGTCCTAGAGACCAATATAGTTGATTTTGGGGTTTTTGATATGTTTCAAATTCGGTACTCAAATTTATTCACCACGATTTGGTCATATTTATTACCAACAAGATAAAAAAATGTCTTATGTTTTTGTCGACGGCAATAAATAATACTATCTTTTGTCTTTAAAATGAAATTAAACTTTTCACTGTACAATTGTTGTTTTAGTACGTCTGGTACATAAAAAAAAACCTGCACTTTTTGATTGGGGTATGACACTTTCTGTGCTCATAGATAAGGTCAAAAGAATAATTCTCAGATAGGGAGCCACTTTAAAATCCGTGTATAACACCATTATATCGGTTATTAAAGATGGCCCCCACCGTTTTTATTAAATTGGCTGTATCTCAGCTCCTAGTCCTCTGATTTCAATTTTCTTTTATTTGTTTTAAAGTTCTTATTGAGTAGATTATTTTTTGTCATTATTCATTTTTCTCTAAATCTTAAGGGTTCCCCACAATTTTCGAAAATCTGAAAATGTTACTTTTTTTACGAACTTAATTTTTATATAACTTTTTTATTGTGCCCAATATCATTTTTTTACATCATACAAAAAAGAAAAACATTTTTTTCTGCGTTCCATTGATAACAAGATAATACTGTTTTAATTAAAAACGTCTTTGGAAAAAGTGTGTTAAACTAAGAAAAATATACTATTTTTGGATCATTCCATGTCAAGTTTACCTTTTATCATATGAAATTTTATGTTGGGATCAATTTTCTCATATGGTATAGCTAAAAAATTGAAAAATCTGTCATGGATGTCACTGAACTTTCTTATACAATAAAAAAATGTACGTGTATCTACTAATATAAAACAAATAATTTTGGCTTACTGATGACAGATATAAAAAAATTTATAGAACATAAACTATAGAAAATAACGTTCTCTACATTTTTTGTTATAAACATTTTATTCTGTCATGAACTTGTTAAAAAAAATGGAAAAAAAAAAATTAAATAAAAAAGATTTTTTTTTAATTGGTAAGAGATACAAAAAAATTAATTGAACATAAACTATAGAAAATAACGTACTCTACAACTTTTATTTCAATAATTTATTTCTGCTTTAAACCATTTCGAATATAATTGAAAAAAACGATTATAACGTCAAAAACTTTTTTTGAGAGGAATTGAACATAACATAAATTATAAATAATAATATTATAAGTAAATTATTATTTAAACATTTTCTTCCAACACGTACCGTTTCAGAAATATTTCGAATAATTACAAAAATTACAAGAGTAAATATCCGTTTCCGGTTTTAAAAACATCTGGTTTTTTTTCTTAAAACAAATTAATCCTTAATATAAAATTTTACCCCTCTATGTACTGCCATTTTTGAGTTCCAGCGTTTACAGACAAACAGATACACACACAGACAGACAGACAGACATGATGATAAAAATAGTCAGAATTGATTCAGGGAAGGTATAAATGGACATTTCCATCAAAATCTCGAATCCGAGAAACCAATACAGGTAAACTTGACTTGGAATGATCCAAAAATAATCTATTTTTCTTAGTTTAACACGCTATTTCCAAAGAAATTGTTAATTAAAACAGTATTATCTAGTTATCAATGGAACGCAGAAAAAAATATCTTTATTTTTTATATGAAGTAAAAAAAAATTATTGGGCACAATAAACAAGTTATATAACAATTAAGTTTGTAAGAAAAGTGAAATCTTCAGATTTCGGAAAATTGTGGGGAACCCTTAAAATTTAGAGAAAAATGAATAATGATAAAAAAGATTTTTTTTAATAAGAACTTTAAAATAAACAAAATAAAATTGAAATCGGATGATTAGGAGCTGAGATACAGCCATTTTAATAAAAACCGTGGGGGCCATCTTTAATAGCCGATATAACAGTGTTCTACACGGATTTTAAAGTGGCTCCCTATCTGAAAATCTTTCATTTGACATTATATATGACCACAGAAAGTGGCATACCCCAATCAAAAAGTGCAGCGTTTTGGCTTTATTTGCCACGAAGCAGACGTACTATTTGTCATATTTTAAGATATAACATTTTTTTAAATAATATTGCAGGGTAGATACTATGGACTTACTTTACTACAGACAAAATGTTAAATTTTCAATGTTTTCTTTGTGTGCTTTTTCAAGCTAGAACGTACACAAAGAAAATTAAAGGATAAATATTAATATTGTATTTATAATTTTATAATTTATACCTGCATAAAGTATTAAATCAAACAAAATTCTTTTAAACTTAATACTTTCAACAAAAAAGCAAATCACTTAGCACCATTTATTATTTTATCTAGGCAGGTCTAGGCTGTAGAAAATTTTAATTTTTATTCGCAGCTAAAATTACTATAAAAAAAAACTATTATATAAGAAGTTTTAAAATCTTTATTTATGATCCACTAGATATTTGAGGTAGGTAGGTACCTAGCTATTTTTTTGTTTTTTTAAGTATTACTAAACGTCAATATTTTTTTATATAAACCACATATTTTTGTTATTGATGGGCAATCTATGTCAAAACTTTAGACATATAGGTAAATATCTGTTAGCAGCCTTCTTCACCCAAATAACATCTATAAAATCTAAACTTTCGTTAGGAATAATACCTCTGGATAATATAAATGATATTTTTCTACGATTTCTAAAATATTTTTTTATTGTTTGACTAACATTCAAAATATAATTTATTTTAATGATATATAAATTCAAAATAAATATTATTTTTTAAATTTTCTGTATAAAATCATATGTAAAAAACTGTCATTACTATCGTTATACTAACTTACAAACCAATCTACAATAATTACAATGATGCGATTTAAAAAAGTTTTTAAGAAAATATGTAGAACGTTTTTTTTTCTATATCTAATTTATGTTCCATTATTTTTTTCTTTCTCATCAATTAACCGAAAAACATATTCCTTTCAATTTAAAAATATATATATTTAAAACGTTGTAAAAAACATTTTTTTATAATTTATGTTACATTTATATCATATCCTTTATTATTAGCTAGAAAGGTTATTTTTTCATATAATTAGAAACACGTACAAATATAAATTTTTCCTTATAATACTAAATATATAAAACCCGCCACTGGCTATAACCACATAACCATACTTTCTCTCCTTCTCTTTCTCTTTCTTTCTTTAACCTCCTCCTCCTTCAAACAAAACTCTTCGTGGGTAGTAATTTTACGTTTAACAAATTGAAACCTATGTCAAAAGATCTCTGGCTGACCCTTGCGCCTTGTTACTTTATAAATTAGACCAATTTTGTGTTAGTTTTGTTTGAACAGACCCCAACAGGTAAATTTATCATACGTTTTGTTTGAGACGAATTATTTGATAATGTTATTGATTCTTTGTATAAATATTTTATAGGCAATTTATTAAAAGAAAGTGAAAAAGTTATATATTAAATTAATGCTAATCGTACTTTAACATTTAATTATTTCTTTTATCTTAATATTTTGTTTGTTTCATACATTTTATTGGAGATTTATTTAAAAGTTAGACGAGACACGGTGTGCAATATTAATATTGAACTCAAAATTATAAAAATCAAACTTTTTTATCTAATTTTCAAAAATAGTTTTGAATCTTTTTCTTTGAGGGGATGAGATTAATCTAAAATGATGGGGTAAAAATACGTTTTAAAGTTATATTATAATACTAATTAAAGTTTTATATTTAATTTCGTTTCAATAATCTTTAATATAATAACAAACAGAAAATTATCACAAATGTACACAGAATTCAAATTATTAGAAAACAATATCACGTATAGTATAGAAATTAAAATAATAGTTCCAAACGGTAAAACAAATATTATTCAGATATAGAAAATACATGTGTGGAATTATAACGACTGCAATCTATTTTGTAGGAATAATATTAGTAGGGTTATTAGTCTAAACATCATCAAACCGTTTTCAAATGTTTTATTAAGGTTTCTTCAATGAATACACTTGCCATGACAGATTAAATTAAAAAAATACCTGCTATGGGAGCCACGGGATTTTCTTATACGTAATACTGATAGTGAAAGTGAACAGTGCACGTAATTTTAATTTTATTAAAAAAAATTATAATAAACTAAAAATAAACAGGACATAAATATAAGATATATTCTCTATAACATACATACATAAAATATATTTTTTTTAAGTAATTACTTAACCGGAAACGGATGTTTACTCTTATCAATTTTTGAATTTTCGAATTATTTTTGAAATAAGAAAAAAATATTTTAGATAAAAACTATCGAGTATGATATTATCTATAATTTATTTTAGAATATAAATTATAGATAATAATATAATATTACATACAATTTTTAACTTGACCATTTTTCTCTAATTTGCACTGTTTCAAAGTATAATTCGAAAAATTCAAAAAATCGACCTTAGTAAACATAGGTTTTCTACTCACAATCAGACAAAAATTAATTTTAAATATAAAATTTCACCCTTTTAAGAATTGTCGTATTACAGCGTCTACAGACCGACCGACAGACATCATGGCGAAAATAGTCAAAATGGATTCAGAGAAGGTCAAAATGGATAATTCCATCAAAATCTGGATATCGAAAAAAATCGTCTTTACAATACTTACTTATACTATAATTGTATTTTTCATATACATGGGTATAAGAAGTAAAAAATTATTATAAATTGTTTGTATTTTGTTAGAGTATGAAAATAATCTGTCAAGATACTTATAATATTATAATACAATACTTACAATGTAGTTTAAAGTTTATTTCTGAAAATTGTTAAATAAATGAAGTGATAAATGATTTATTTGATGAAAAATTATCCTTTTTTATCTGCAAATTCGTTGTTTCTTTTTAAATTACATTTTTTTAAAGGCAAAAAATATGTTATATATTTCAGGATACTTTTTATTTAGGAAATTATGTTCAGAATTACACAATAACCATTCCATTTTCAATTAACAAATTCATATATTATTTGTATCTGAATACGAATATGCCATGTCTACTGCTTGAAAACGAATCAATTTGTATTTTTCAATAAATATTACTTACAACTCATATAACGTTCATCAGATATTCATTAGATAGTTAACGTTTAGTGAGTAACAATATGATTTATACATACATATATATACTTCTTTTTTTCTGTTTTATTCAGTTGGAGTTTTAAATATTTAACAATATAATGTCCGGTATTACAGCCTAGCTAACTAAGTTTTGTAATATTATCTATAAATTTGGAATTTAGAGCAGTGATACTTCAATTTGTTATAACACAATTGGCGACTCTGACCGTACATGATAATTTTATTAACATCAGCACTGTTTTAATACCGTTCGTGTTTTCTTACCACGTGTGCGCGAAAGTTCTTAAACATTTCATGAAACTCCAAGAGAACTGTCATATAAATTTGATACCCTGTTTAAAAGTGTTTAAAAGCTAGCAAAATTGGCTAGCTAGTTTATAATATCGAACATAAGTATTTAATTTACTAGTGCTAATATAGCGTAATGAAACGTCCTTGCTGTATCGATGGCACTGAAACGTCCAATTCATTCGTTTTTAACATCGATCTAGTAAATTAACCTACTCACTTTTCATATACCAATATTTTTATGTAAATTGAAATATCGTTTTTTTTTATTAAAAAATGTTATATTTGGCCATTACTGCGAATAAAACCCTTAAAAAAACGCAATTTCTGTAGAATCACACTCACATAATAATAAAAGTCATTTACAATAACATCAAAAATATGTAATATTAGAAATACCTACAAAATATCTATAATAATGTCCGGTATCATAAAGGACTTAACAAATTTGTTAGCTAGCAAGCACTTTCAACTGAGATATCAAACTTATATGACAGTTCTTTTGGAGTTTGTTGATAACTTTGACAAGTTTCGCGCACGCGTTGTAGGTAAATACAAACGGTATTAAAACAGTGATGTTATGAAAATTATTTTGTACGGTCAAAGATGTCAACTGTGTTACAATTAGTTGAAGTGTCACTGCTCTAAATTCCATAACTAATCCATAGATACTAGTACAGAATTAATACCCCATTTGAAAGTAATTGCTAGCTAGCAAATTTTGTTAGGTCCTTTATAATACCGGACATAAGATTATTAAAATGTGGTATAAACATATATTACGCGCACGTGGCCTTGATCGAGCATTAGTTTATACATCATTTACGATATTTTAATTTATTTAACAGATTTTTGCATATGTTCAAATTTCTTACGACCTATAGAACCGGAGATATTTCAAAAACACTGTATCGATACACTTGAAATGTATCAAAAATGCATAATTATGCAATTATCTCGGGACGCACAACTAATCTTCGAACATATATAGAGAAAATTTTGTAGCGTAAAAGTATAGGAAATTTCCAAGCTTGTGTGGTAAACTTACAAGATGTATTATAAAAATACAAATTGTATTGGTGATATACTAAACTGTGAGGTAATTTATTTTTCCAACACTGACTTTTGGAATTTTCCTTCACATTTGTATAGTAAAAATATTGTAAATTTACTATTTTTTTTCTCAGTGTATACTGTTATTGCTGTAGAAAAACATCTACCAAGTAAATGCACAGTGCTTCCTCGTGCTAAATTCACTAAAACCGATAGTGTTCAGATAAATTGCCTGACATTGGTTAACCATTTAATTTTTATACAAATTTTACTAAAAAATCTTAGTTCGAATTTTTTCTTAAAACGCACCTGAATATTTTTTCATATATTTTTAATTTTTTGACAATTTCAATCTAAATCTAAATTTATGCAAATGTCAAAATGACATTTAAAACGTCAAAGTGACATTTAAAACGCCAAAGTGACATTTAAAACGTCAAAATGACACTTAATATATCCAATCAAATATCAATTTAGAAAAACAAAACACGAATTTTTAAAATTAATTTAGATAAATCTTTGTAAGGAAATATTTGACAACAAACGTAGTAGACCCATATTATAGGAAATTTAATTCTCTAAAAAAAATATTCTATAAAATTTTCTTGTAACATGTGTTGTTCTTGAGATATCTTGAAAAAATAAATATTTTGGGGTGTCACCCCTCCCCCTGACACACGATTTTGATGATTTTGAAATGGGACCGTCCTCAAACCAAACCCAACCATCCGACCAAGTTTCAATAATATCGGTTCAGTGGTTCATGAGTTATGCGTGTGACAAGGATTCAGGGGACAGACGGACACACGGACACACGGACGGACAGACAGACACGGAACGAAAAGTGTTTGTCTTGACGTGAAACGGATAAATAAATTTAAAATTTTGAAATTGGAGAACTTTTTTTTTGTCTCAATCTGAAACGATCACATAGCTTCTCGTATCTTCGATATTGCGAGGAAGCAAAATGCCATACAAACGTCAACAATTGAACACCAGATTTTATCCGATTCGGTACCAATATCTACAAACATTAAAGCCATCTATTAAGCAGTGAAGTAACTAATAATGGTTTAGAATTTTCAAAATGCTGTTACTATTTTACTATTTTTCACTGAAAACATGAAAATTGCATAAACATTTTCATGTTTATAATTCATTTTTAACAAATCGGAAAAGTATTTTGAAACAAAATTTTTCATTAAAAAAACAACTTTAAAAAAATAATTATATGATGTATAGTATATAATATTATTGACGTAAAATGTTCATTGAATTATAGGAAAACGTCTTAATTTTGTATAAAAAATGTGTTTAACAACATAAACACAAACTAGTGTCAATGTGGTTCAGAAAGTTCCTATGTACCAAATTATTAAAATCTTTAATAAAACTCCTGCAGACATTAAAAACTTACCGTTAAGTAGATTTAAAATTCATTTGAAAAAAACACCTATTGCAAGACATCCTCTACAGTATATGTAGATGAGTTTTTTTCTAGTGAATAATTCTCTACACTAACAATAAGAGCACTTTTTATAATTATCACTGTTAATATCTTTATATAGGTATATTCTTACCAATGCAATGTACTGACTTGTTTCACACTGTATAGCAGTATCACGAAATAAAGATTTATTATTATTAATTTATTTTCAATAATTCTTTACATTGAATGCAAATCGGAACAGAGGGAATAATATATATTTATTTTTATTCACCCAGTGTATAATTTTAAACACAGAATCGATATATGTTACATTAGTTTTTCATTGAACATGCTCCACTAGACTAAAATAAAATGGGAACACCGATCAAACCAGTCCATAATAATAAACTCCTATCCGTACCTACACAAGATCAGTTTTTGCTACTTATGTGGAATCCGATAGTTCCTTGGACCAGAAACGAAATTGCGATTTTGGTATGCGCGGAATGTTTACAATATCGAATCAAGCATTCACAATGTATGTGGTATATTTTATACCCCTTATATTGACTACTGCTGCCACCAACAGCTGACGCTTACAACTCAGGTCATTTTCTTATTCCTTGTACAAAAGGACCTATACATGAATATTTTTGTATCTGTTGCTTTTTTCTCGGGTATTGAGGTTCTGATTAAATTTGTTAAGTATTTTTACATTTCATAATACAAATATTGATTTTGGTATGAAAAGTGATCTTACTCAAATTTGATTAATATTTACTTTACTTTACTTTTCAAAACTGCTACAAATGGAAAACAGATGTTTAGTTATATGTTGAATATTATATGTTGAATATATATAGGTATATAATTAGTATATGTATATAATTTAAATCGACTTCCGATTTTACCGGAAATAGAAAAGTTTTAATTTTTGAAAATACAAACATACTTTTATAGATTTCTATCCATGTGCCACACAAAATGTTATTATACATATTATAAAAAAATATTTTAAAAAAAACGACTTTCAAAAACCGTAAAAAGTATATACCTAATAATTCAATTTAAGAGTTTTTGAAGTCGGATTCCTTTTTTTAAGTTTTTTTTTGGCTTGGCACCAACTTTAAAAAACTATTAAATTTAATTATTACATATCTCTGTGTTTTTAAGATTTTTTTATGTCGGTTTTTTTTTTTCCCTTTTGAGAGACATATCTAAGAAGTCCATAGTCAGTTTCTGATATAATTTATATGGCACCATCTCGGGAGTATATTCTTCAAACAAACAAAAATCAACCAAATAGGTGCATATTTGTCGGAGTTATGTTCGAAAATACATAAAAAATATATACAGCTCAATTGAAAACCCCCCTCCTTTTTTTAAGTCGGTTAATTAATACAATCGATAAATAAATATTACATTGCAGGTGGTCCGGTTTTTGATACAGATATTTTAAGAGCTGATTCTTTGGCTCATTGTGAGTAAAAAATTATACGGGAAGGTGGGGTCTATCTTCAACACCCTCTGATCTACAGAGTGTTTAAAAACTTCCTTCAGAGTATTACTTACAAAGATTATTTCATAACTTCCAAAGTAACGTAACTAGACAAACCACAATGAGTCAGTTTCATAGGTAATTAACTAACGTATTTTTCAGTATTAGCGTTATTGGTAGCCGTGTTTCCAGTTCAGAGTTATTGCTCATCAAAGTCAAAAATATGTTTATTTTTTTGAAAATTTTTATGAAAATGACATTTTCCCCCCAAAGTACCTATTTGTGGTATTTTTTATCATTATTTTGGATTGTAATAATGTTACCTACAAATTCACCATACAAAGTAAAAAATTAGGTAGCAAAATAGTCACTTTGGGGATTATTTAGATAAATGTATAACTTTAAAAAAAAGACCCAGGTCCAAATTTAGTATAGTGAATTTGTAGGTAACATTATGACACACCAAAATAATGATAAAAAATACCACATATCATAGGTACTTTTGGAAACACGACTAGCAAAAACGCTAATACTGAAAAATACAATAGTTAATTACCTATGAAACTGACTCATTTTGGTTTGTCTAGTTACGTTACTTTGGAAGTTATAAGATAATCTTTGTTTGTAAGTAAATCTGAAGGATGTTTTTAAACAGCCTGTAACTCAGAGGGTATTAAAGATATATCCCCCTTCCTGTACAATTTTTTACTCACAATAAGCCAAGGAATCAGCTCTTAAAATATCTGTACCCCAAACCGGACCATTCTGTATATACTTACAGTAAATTCCTCTTGACACAATGAATTACAACAAATGGCTTATTTATAATAAATATGTTATTGTCAGAGTCAAAATAGCTTAAATCATGAATGGGAGTGGTTTGTAATTTGTACCGAATAAAAAAGTGAAATGTATACAATATACGGTATTATCCAAAGTGGTTCACTACATTTTATGGTATTATTAAAAATACGCTCCGAGTTCTTTTCTCCTAAAGATCATGACTTTATTAAGACTTCTATTTTCAATAACGTATTGTTTCTTAGAATACAATATACGAAAGCGTAACAAAGGACATTTTCAGTTCTGACATATTGTGAAATCTACCCACAGAGGTTTAGAAATTACTTTCGCTAGCACTTTTAATATAAAAGTCCTTTGTAAATAAAATAGAAAATTCATGTTTGTAAATGTATTTCATACTTAAAATACGTTTCATAAAGCCTCATATAACACTTCAATAGAAACGAAAATAAAAAATATTCATATACATGTATGTACCTACATATGTATATATGTATGTATCTATACTATACAAATATACTGGATGATTCAAAACTGGCATGCCAAACTGTAAAACAGTAAATTGAAAATAAAAATATTTGACGCAAAAAATTTTCATATCATCATTTTTTCGTGTGAGAACTACAGCTCTCCAAAGATTTTGTCCAAAATAAGTTTTTATTTAATATCTAGAGAACCCATCGTGGTACGTTATTATGTAATTTGATAAATTGTTAAGTATTAATATTGTTATCGATATCCAATATCAACCAATAATAATTTAGACCAGGACTGTAAGGGCCCAATCAGCCTACCGATTTTTATTAAATATTTTTGTCCTGTTTTTTTCCTGAGTTGAGTATTTTTTGAAAATTATATGACAAAA
Source organism: Sialis fuliginosa (assembly GCA_961205875.1). Lineage (NCBI taxonomy): Eukaryota > Metazoa > Arthropoda > Insecta > Megaloptera > Sialidae > Sialis > Sialis fuliginosa. The sequence goes on along the minus strand of OY540809.1, from coordinate 27,397,575 downwards.
AATACATATAAATATTAATTGCTCTTTTATCATAAGTAGTATAAACCGTTTACGAGAAATCTCGACATAAACGAAAGGACTACAGAATTTTACTTAAATACTTTAAATTACACAAAATAAACTAATATTCTTATTCTATGATAACAAAATATTTTAAAAAGTTCATATCTCTTAAAATGTGTCCTCTTACATTAGTTCTATAGACCGTTACACTCATAGGAAGCGTTCACGTCTGACCAAAAAACGGAACAACGAGCTTTGATTGGTTGATTCGAGGAATTTCTGGTGGAATGTACCAGAAATTAAAAGAATGTCATTTTTTAAGCGTGTAAGGAAGTGAGAAATAATTAAATAGAAAGAGATAGAAACTAGTGACCAGGCTAACCAAACAATTTTTATGTTCACTTCATGTTGAGCGTTTCTTCCAGAATACTAGTTTCTATCTCTTTCTGGTTACTTTTTTCTCACTTCCTTACACGCTTAAAAAATGACATTTTTTAAATTTCTGGTACATTCCACCAGAAATTCCATGAATCAACCAATCAAAGCACGTTGTTCACTGTTTTTGGTCAGTCGTGAACGTGACCATTGTGTCGACTAAAAATGTACAACCAGTATATGAGTTTTAATTTTTATTTAATACATTTTTTAACATAAATAATTATTTTATATTCAAATATACCCAAATAAAATTAATTCTATTAATGTAATTACTACAAAAAAAGTTATTGCATTTTATTAAACAATAATATAAAATAATACCTCATAACCTACAATTTGTAAAAAAAAACAAGTTTTATACATAAATAAAATAAACATAAATAAATAAAATTATATAGCTGTTTTCAGGCCTGGAGAGAGTAATATTGCTAACGAATTCGCGTGTAATTTTTTATCCCAAATACACGAAAAAAAAACAATATAGTGAAAAACTTACGCAATAGTTATTAAAAAAACTTATAAATCATAACCGTGCGATGTTTTTATTGCATGTGTAATTTATTAAAACCTATGTTTGCGCGTACAATATGTTTACAATAATTTTGTACAAAAACAGACTATTTTTTTAGAATGGGTTATTTCCACTTTTTGTAATTGAAAAATGTGCAATTTTTTAATATCTATTATTTAATTAATTTTCTGTATGGATAGTATTCATCACTATAACTTGTTTATTATAAATATATGGAGTTGAAAATATGCCAAAGGCCATTTATAAAATATTTTTTTAAAGTTCAAATGAATACAACTGAAATGTGATTTATGTTTATTTATTATTTAAAAACAGACACGTGTCTCTTCCTCCCATATAAATTAAAAATTAAATATAAATTGAGTTATTTTAAATGATAACTTACTTTTGAAGTATGTGTATGTAATTTAATTACATATATTCAAAAGATATAAAGAAACGTTTAATTGAAAGGTAACAAAAATGAATTAATACAATTTGGCACCATATGTTTAATGAGGGATTATATCCGTGGAAAAAAAATTGGGTTCCCAACTGAATTTTTTAAATACTGAAAATTAAATGAATACAAAGAAGTCACGAATTTTTAATTATAATAAAATACACACAAAAAATCCAGATCGACGACTAAAAAAATAAATTCAAAATGTGTGTTAAAGAAAAATTTAATTATAAAAAAAAAATCATTTAAAAAACCCCTGGTAAAAGCCTCTTACGCCTGTGCGATAATCCAGCACTGATTAAAATGCTTTTTTTTTTTTTTAATCTTTACAAATAAATGATCACTGATATGTGATATTTTTACATGAGTGCAAAGAGAATTATAGAACAAAAGTTTTTAATAATACATAGTTAATGAGAAAACTCTCCGGAAGTGCTCTCTTTACTGAAATTCTACACAAAAAATGTATACAGAAATTTTTTAAACGGCTATGATTTAAACGGGGGTAATATATTACAGCTTCAGTCAGTATTAAAATAAAAATGGTAAGTTCAATAACATATTGGGTGATAAAATGTGAACAGTAAAAAATTGGAAACGAGCAGTAATATATTATGAAATGGGTGGTTGAATAAATACTTTGGAAAGTAAAATAAATGATTGGGCAGTAACACGTGAGCAGTAACTAAATCAGAATCGGTCCCTTAGAAATATTGGGGTAAGCGGTAACTATTATTTTCTGAGAAGGCAATGCGGGACGGACTTTTTCCGAGTCCTGGTACTTTTTTGTGGGGGGGTAAACTTTATATAAAATTATTTATTTATTTTAACTTAAATTTAGAAATTTTATAATGTTCAAAAAGGGATTTTTAGGTGGGGGGGGGGGGGAGATTTTTTATGGGGGCCATTAACATATAATATATATATTTTACAATATATTATATTGTGTTACCATTTGGTCTCTTGTTTGTTTTAATACAGGGGGACGGGGAAAGGAACCCTGCCACCCCTGCATTTTTGTCACCAGCGGGGGGCCAAATGGTTATTCCATATAATATATTTGTAAAATATATATTATATGTGAATGGTCCCAATAAAAAATTTCCCCCCTCCCCCCGAAAAATATCCTGGTTAGGTTTTTTTAACAAACGTGTGCCGCTTTTTTCAACCAAAAGTCAACTTGATTTTTACCGAACTGCCGAACTATATAGTTATCTAACTGCCGAACTATTTATTTAACTGCCCAATTCAATTATTTCACCGCTTAAATAATTATTATACTGGCCATTTATTTAATCTACTGCTCGAGTAGGTTTTTAACTGCCGCTGTAAGATTAAATAACTTACCATAATCTTGTATATTACTTGCTACATTTTACTGCCACAATTGATTTAATTACTGCACAAAAAGTTTTAATACTGCCCAAATGAATTATTAACTGCCCAATGTAACCGCCCGAATATTTAAAAAAACTGCTCAAATAATTATTTCCCGTTTTAAACACTGATTATTCTAAACTCTTTTAAATACTATAAAATATAAAAATTATAAAACATATACATTCACGTGTAGTTTCAGAACCAGGTTTATTCAAAGTAATGAAAAACTATAAATACAACACATTCCATGACAGCATCTTTGTAAGACGCATGAATACGTCATCCGTAAAAGTAATCAAGTGCGACTTACATGCAAACAACGTGTGCAAGTAGTGCGAGTGCAACAACTGCAATCGGCGATGCCATAGTATACACATATATTAAAGATATGATCACTAAAAACAACTTGATTGTTTAAACGTCAGAATTATATATTGATAAAATTTATAAACATGAATATTGTTGAGATAACGACATCGTTCTCACATTTTGTTCTTTCTTAGTAGCCTGACGATGATTCTGTGAATTGAAAGTTTGCGTTTATAAATTTTCTCAAAAATAAAAACAATTTGATTGTCTAAACGTCAGAAATTCCATATTGAGAAAATTTAATAACGCAAGCTTTCGATTCACAGAATCATCGTCAGGTTAAAATATAATAAAAAACAATTAAATACAATTAATATAATGAAAATATTGATATTTTAAAATAAAAATTGTGGAATAGAGATAGTATAAATATATACAAGGTAGTTTAACTTCCCGTAGGAGATGGAAAAAGAAGTTTGGTACATTATATTATTGGTTTGAAAAATTATTTTCAACAAAACATTTTTTTTCAAAATCTTTACAATTAAATTATCACTGATATAGTATGATATTTTTATATGAGTGCAAAGAGAATAAAATATATTTGTGATAACAGATCTAATAATACATCATCGTTGCGCGTTTAAAATCTACTATGTCACAAATATATATATTTTTAATATTACTTGATGCATTTTACATGGGTACAATTAACAGATTTTGCTATACTGTCAGGAGTCTTTGGGAAGCAATAACACATGTCAGTTATTACCTTTCCAACGATTAGCTCCATAATGCAATTTCACCGAAAAATGTCACATAGCAGGTTTTTGCACGTGCAACGATGATATTTTACAATAATACCAATTATAATACTACATTCAACTGTGGCAAATAATTAACTAATAAGTTTTATAGAAAATATTTTTTTGTAAAATTAATTAATAATTTCTTAAATCCATGTTTCTTACTTACATATCAAATGTACATATATAGGAATGCGAAAGAACCCTGCTATATAGATATTAAGCAATAATAAACACGAACAAATAACAGAGTGATAAAACAGTAAGTTAATTGAACGAGCAAGTTCCATTTTAAACGAGTAAACCAAAGTGTCTCGTCGAGACGTATAGTATATAAAAGTTTGGGTTATGTCCAATCTTCATTAAAGTTAAAATTTACTAAGTCTATAATACCACTGCAATGGAGAAGAAAAGTTTAGCGCAATCATTTCTTTCAGTCAGTAACATAAAGCTCCTTTGAATCATAAAACAAGGAGGAGCCAGCGAAGAAAGTATAATTTTCACACCATAGCTCATCTCTAGATTACGAGACCATTGTTTTATTGTACGCTTTTGTGATGTTTTACAGCACTAAGAGGAATTTTTTAAAGATAATTTCACAACAAAAATGTTCATTAAAGATGAACAAGGATTTTAATTTCATAAGGAAGTCATTTTAATAATTATAATATAGTAATAAAATGTGTCTATATTTACTTTATACATTTACTATTGTATGATACTTTTGATTTACTTCTTTGTAAATATTTTCACCCGCCTGTATTTTTAAATCATTGAATGACAACGCAACTGGCTGCTCTAAGCATGTAGGACCACAACCTCATTTCATAATGATGGTACTTCTATCAACTGTGCTATCCATCTACTGTGTTTGTTTTGTCACAGATTTGACACTGTGTTAAATGAAAATCTTACTAAGATTAGCTCAGCAGCAATTAACTAATACTGACAATTTCAATTTAAATTTAAATTTGTGCAAACGTCAAAATTACATCATGTTAAATATACATTTTTTTAAAGAAATACGATTTTTTAAACCAAATTCAGATAAATCTTAGGGAATATTTTACAACATACGTTGTAGAACTATATTATAAAAAATTTCACGTAACATGTTTCATTCTTGATATATCCCTCCCTCTTACACAAGACTTTGATGATTTTAAAATGGGACCGTCCTTAAGCCAAACCCAACCATCTAACCAAGTTTCATTAATATCGGTTCAATAGTCGATTATATATTTTTTAAATTCTCATAAACACACTGTTCCAATAAAACAACAAAATTCCTTTTTTTACTCATGTCAATCTACAACATTTTATTGTACTCTTAAATCATCTTCATTAAAATGTAAAACTTACTTTATATAGAAACTATCTCGCCACAACTCGTATCTCCAACATTTGTAGAATTCTATGTAGAAACTAGGTAGTAGTTATATTAATAATAATATCCAGCAAACATTCTCTGGCATACAACAATGTTATACACGTGGTTTATGATTAACATTCTAATCATCGAACCAATCGTTATAATTTAATATCATTTCATCAATACTGCTATTATCTACATACATATATATACATATATGTATGTATATATCATATAGTATAATAGATACACCTAGACAGTCTGCATTCAAATATTGTCAGAATACATATGTGTATGTTTATATGTATGTGTGTGTGTATTCGTGTATATCAGATATATGAACAAACTTTTTCATTTACGTATTTCTAAATTACTTTAGCAAATTAAAGTTTTTGTATATGTCGTAGCTGTGAAAGATTAATATAAAAAGAAAAATGTAAAAATTAAAAAAAAAGTTAAAGTAATTATAGAATTTAAACTTTTGCAGTGATTTCTTTTTAATTAAGATTATTCGATCGTAAGAGTAATGTATAGAAAAAAGTCTAAAATTTTAATATGTTATTTATAGATAGCTCATATATTTTGTTATTTTTTTTAAATATTGGACGTATCGTTTTTGAGTAATTGGATATTAAAAATATAATTTTTAATACACGGTAAATCAGAGAACTCGCCGGAAGTGCGCTATTTATTAAAATTCTACATAAAAATTCTATACAGAAACGTTTTAAACAGTGATTATTCGAAACTTCAACCCTTTTTTATATAAATACTATAAAAATTATAGAACACACTATTCACGTGTAGTTTCAGAACCAGGTTTATTCAAAGTAATGAAAAACTAGAAATACAACACATTCCATGACAGCATCTTGTAAGACGCATGAATACATCATCCGTAAAAGTAATAAAGTGCGACTTACATGCAAACAACGTGTGCGAGTAGTGCGATTGCAACAACTGTAATCGGCGATGCTTAGTGTATAACCAAATGAACGGAGTTTAACTCTCTTTCTATTTTTTTTTCTAAATCAAAAATGGTGCCTGCTTGGGGGCTTTAAATTAAATAAAAAAAAAAAAAATTGTATACCAAAACGTGTGAGATGTCAAAATGTACATCTCAATTAGTAGAATATGACTCAAAAATGGCGCCTGTAGGGGGCTAAGAGCAGTATTTTATTTTGTCCTATTGTTTACATGAAAAAAATTTGGTAATGAGGCTTTGGTGGGACTACCAACGACAAATACTAAAGTCAGCAATATAATTTTAAATTTTGGAATAATAGGGAGGGGCATCATAGAATTTTTTATTTTGACATCTAGGCAAGTGGGGTGTCAAAATGTAGATCTCAGTAAAACGACACTTTTTTATATTTTTTTCTAACGCAAAAATGCATGGCTACAAACATTCCACGTAGTACGAACTTCGGAACCCTTTGCCCGAATTATTTATAATACCGAGTATTAAAACTGTTTATTTTAACTTGGAAAAACTTGGAAACCATTTTTTATATTTCTTTCATATTAGAATAATACAAAAAAAAAGAAATTAAAATCACATTATGTCATTCGAGTAAACCCTATAACATACCTGTTTGTGCTATCGCATCCTTTTACACCAAGAGCAATAAATTACACATCGGGACTGCAGTGGAAAGGGTGTATTTGGCAGACTAGACGCGATGTAATCAAAATAAACAGGTCTACCATTCTTAGCCGTAATGTTTAATAATTATACAGGTGTTTAATCTATTAACAGAATTGGCTTAAGGGGAATAATAAAAATAATTGACGAATGATATTGTTTTGAGTGGGGAGGGTTGTTTTTGAATATAGCCTATATTCACAATGTAGAAATTTCGTTGTAAAAGTTTTATCGTTGTATTAATTCATTTCAACAATGGTTCAATTCTTCTAATTCTAGGACAATTATAGCTAAAAATTGATTTTGAAAACATACAAAATATTTATAATGAGACAAAAAAATTGTTCAAAATTTTAAATTGATATTTCCGTTTCAGGTCAAGACAAACACTTTTCGTTCCGTGTCTGTATGTGTGTCTGTCCCCTGAATCTTGGTTGAATGGTTGAGTCTGGTTTGAAGACGGTCCCATTTAAAAATCATCAAAATCGTGTGTAAGGGGGTGGGGTGACTTCTTAAAATATTTATTTTTTCAAGATATCTCAAGAACGACACACGTTACGTGAAAACTTTATAGAATTTTTTTTGTAGAGCATTCAATTTTTTATAAAAATAGGTCTACAATGTTGTCATTCTTTTTTTAAAATTGATATTTACTTTGACATATTAAATGTCATTTTGACGTTTGCATAAATTTAGATTTAGATTGAAATTGTCAAAAATTTTAAAATACATATACAAAAAATAATCAGGTGCGTCTTAAAAAATATTTCGAACTAATATTTTTTACTAAAATTGTATAAAAATTAAATGGTTATATAATCGGTTTTTATTTAAATTGGTCAATAATTTACTACCTTTGGTGAATTTAGCACGAGGAAGCACTGTGCAGATGTTTTTATATTCAGTTTTATATTTCTATTTTCATAAAATCCAAGATATAATATGTTTTTGTGTTTTGAGTTTAGATCTTCAAAATGCACTGTGCATTTACTTGGCAGATGTTGTTTATATACTAGTTACATGTTACAATGTTAGATAAAATTAAAATAAAATTTTAGTTATATTTTCATCCACCATTCCTCTTTTACAATAGATATAAAAAAGTTATCGTTAATTTTACAAAAGTCTGTTGCTTCAAAGAGTCTTGCAAATATCCAATTATACCCATCATAAATTTTACTTCTGAATGCTGGGCTGAGATTGTTCCATTTGGAAAAAGGCTATTAACATGCTTTGAAGAAACTGGGTAGTAGTATACGATATCTAGTCATGGTGATATGTTTAAGTCTAAAAAGAATAACATTGGTAATAGTTCAGGAAACTTGTGCAAAAGTTCCAAATAATTCCAATAGTTCAGGGATTTTTCATGGATTTAGAGATAGTTGTGAGGAGTATTTTCTGAAAAGTCCCCATTCCTAGGTGTTGAGCAAACCCTGCAATCAGGGTTGAAAGAAACAATTTTGAGTGTTTATAAAAATCGGAATATCTCCGAAACGATAAATACTACACATTTGCAATTAGGCCCAAATGACGCAGAACTAAGTTCTTTATAGATACAGAGAACATTTTTTTAAATGTGGTCCCGTTAACTATGCTAAATTTGCAGTTAAACATTAAAAATATATATAATTCCATCTTGTACCACAAATATAACCTACTTTGCGGGCCCAAATTAAAAAAATATGTTATTTTTGTCTGTGCGCAATTTAATTTCGCGTCATTTGAGCCTAATTGCAAATTTGTACTATGTACCATACAGGAGATATGTTTTTTTTAATTCCAAACAAAATTGTTGGTTAAAACAGTAGTAGTCAGAGTAACGAATAATTTCATAAATAGTCCAGTAATTTTAGATATAAATGCACTCAATCTGGGAAAAAAATAGCAGTTAGCTGAATTTTTGTATACACCTTCGTTACAGTGTTATAAATAACGTGTAAAAAGTCCCCAGCGATATCGTGTCGACGTTGCGAGATATTGAAGGTCTAACGTGACGAAAAACAGTTATTAACGAATATCTCGCTTCCTATTACTCGGAGGTCAATAAGGGTTATTATATAAATGGTGTGTTATAAAATTCTTAAGAAAACATGTTCTTTCCATTTTTAAAAAGAAACAACCGTTATCGTGGTAGAGCGCGGAGAAAGTATGGCTATATATTTGCATACGGTATGTCGCACTCTATGGCAATTGACTATTCTCATATGACTATTTGTACGTGAAAAAATTACAGGACAAAAATTAAAGAGTAGCAAATAATCTATAAGGTGTGTCATTCGGATATATTACAAAAACATTTTTAATCAATTTTAATCACATTTAGTAGAACTACAAATATAGCGATTTATGAAAATTTACCATTCTTGTTCAATTTTGTGTTCAAAATCCACACCTAAGCTTTTTCAAAGTTATTTAATGGTTCTACTAAAATAAGCTTAGGATATATTGAGTAGAAAAGAGAGAAAAAATGTGTTAAATTGACTTGCATTTAACAATAGGTACGTCAAAAATTAAAAAATCGAAAAAAAAATTATTTTATTATAAAATGCACCCTTTTTAAAATTGTATGTGTACTTATGTTATAAATATGACTAAACAGTAAAATTATAAATATTTTTAGGCTACAAACATGTTGTCCGTGCGATTCTTTTTTATAATATTATAATTTTAAAACATTCGATTTTAAATAATTTCGCTTTGTAAAAACAAGTTTGTAAGTTCTTTAGTTAAGAATCTTAAGGAAACCTACCAAAACGTACCGTAAAAAAATCACTAAAAACCAAAACTAATAATATCGATATAATGTTTTGCTCTACACTTACAATTAGATACATATAGGGATATTTGTGAAAATATTCATCTATGTATTAAAATAAAATAATGTAATAACATGTATAAGTATCACTTCATTTGAATGTGTTAATTAATAAATTAAGCTGTGTTTTTCTTCCCTGGACTATAGTAACATTTTCAGGCTAAAATATGAATACTAAGGCCTTATCGATTTTACAGGATTAAAATGTAAGGATTGGGGTTCTCACATTAAGGTAATAAGAACATTAAATATTATAGAATATGAAATAATTATGGTTTTATACTATTAATGAATTAGTTGCTCCTTTATTTGTATGCCTTTTGTTTATAAAATAGATGGATCTATTGTACTTGTCTTGTTACGATCCTATAAAAATTGATCCAAGTATATTGTTTGGCTACTGAAATTAACTATTTAATATAGTTAAATAAACACGCAAATATTTGCAGTGAATCGGTTAATTTTTCACAAATATCCGGACCAAAATTCCTTCTTAAACCGTTTCTAAAAATACATCATGTACTCTGTAATGTTGTTGAAGTAATACTTATAATAATACTCTGTAATATATTTAATGGAATATGTTCATAATTTGAATTTTTTGCATCAATACTGTAATAGGAACGTATCTGTTCTGGTATACAGCAATTAAGTAGTTAAAAAAAATAACCTTTTTTCCGTTACCACTGCATTAATCTTGATGTTTTTGGTTTTTATTATACGCGAAAATTTCTGATATTTGAATAAGATTCTACAAAAAAATTTCGAAATAGCATCAGGGTCAACTAAAATCTAAAAAAATGCAAAAAAATGTTTTTTAGTTAACTATATTTTTTTAAAGTCACAATGCTCCTTACGCTAGTACATAACTGATCTTAATAACCTTGATCTTATTTTATAGTAAATTATATTCTCTACAAAAAAAGTTATTTGCATCGTGTTCGTAGAATGAATATTTTCAAAGAAAAACGCGAAAAACCGTAAAAAATTGTGCCCCGTCCGCCATTTATTTACGATGGCAGCGATATCACCGCTTAGGTTAGTCACAATTAAAAAAATATATGTATATTATCTATGCAAAATTTAATTCTGCGTCATTTAAGGGTAATTGCAAATTGATTCTATGTACCGTTCAGGTGCTATTTCAGTTTTTATAATCTCTTAAGCTGTTTCTTCCAACCATGATTGCAGGGTTGGCTCAACACTTAAGAATGGGGACTTTTACGAAAATACTCCTCACAACTAATTCTAAAACCCTGGAAAGTTTCATAACTATTGGAATTATTTAGTACTTTTGCACAGTATTTCTAAATTAATAGTATCGAGACTGAAATAAAATTGAAAATATTGTAAAAAAATTACATTTCGTTCACTATTTTTTCAAAAACCCAGCTCTCCTAACATTAATATTTAACCGATCTCAATGTTCTTGATCTTATTTTAAAGAAAATTATATGCTCTACAAAAAAAGATATTTGCTATGTTTTCGTAGAACGTACGGTTTCAGATAAAAACGCGAAAAACTGTAGAAAAATGTGACCCATTCGCCATTTTTTTAAGATGGCGACGGTAGCACAACTCGGATCAACTTGAACATTTTGGAGAATAACCAGAGTCATTAGTAGAACATTTTTACCAAAAATCATTTTGGTCCGAATTAGTTTCCGATAGTTGTTTAAATTTATGTTTATTTGACTTGACTAATAATGTGTATAGCAAATTTAAATATCTTCTCCCAGGCAGGTAAATAAATTTTTCGGGGTAATTTTAAAACTTGGTTTTTGGACAGAAAGGTTCACTTAAATGACTAAACAAAAAATAATATTTTCTTTTCAAATGTACCTATGTAAGAACCTAAAGAGAGTACCTCCATTTTGATTTTTTTGATATAAGTTTGTCAGTTCTTTAGTTCAAAAGATACAACCATATTAAGAAAGCACTTCATTAAAAAAAAAATACCAAAAACCAAAATTAAAATAAGTGTATTTTTTTTTGCTCAACACCTACATATGGGGATATTTCTGAAAAGATGCATCTAAGTACTGGGAACAATATGTATAAGTATCATTTCTATTGGAATTATTTAGAAGTTTATATGGAGCTGTGTTTTTGTTTCCTGAACTATAATTACTTATAAGTAAAATTTCTCAATATCAAGGTACTGGCACCAGTCCTGGATAATACCCCAGTGTTGGACACTTATATTATTAAATGTACTAAATTAGAAATATTTGTTGATATTTGATTACTGCCATTACCGAATCATAATCTATAGACACGTAACTATAAAACAATATAATTTGATGACAATCGGTCAATGGGTGTCAAAAACTTTTAAACAAATTATTAGTGTAACCGAACCTATTGATTAATTATTATATCATCATAACATCTGCTTCACATTATTATTTTTAAAGTTTTGTTTGTGTCGTAGTACCTATCAATTTGTAACCATTACTGGGTACCCAATACTGATTTTACTTTGTCCATTACTGGCGAAAAAACATAAATTAAAAAGGCTATAATTAAAAAAAAAACTATATTTGTGGACTTTGGTAATTAAATTGATTGAATAAAGAGGTACTTATTTTATTAGTAGTATGAGTTCATGAGAATTACAAAAAAGAAGCCCAACAATCCCAAAAAATAGTATACCTTATTCTTACAGCGACCAAGACTGATGGCGGTATCTTATGTTTTTGTCAATCGATTATACATTATACTTAAGAAACATACAAAATACGACCTAGTGGTCGCTAAAAATGTGTCTTGTAGAAAAGGTGTCGCGAGCAAAAAATTAATAACCTCCATTCTAAACGATAGCATTTATAATCTTTTCTTATCGAATCCGCTTCCCACAAAATCCTTCAGACAATTATCTCAGCTATTACACATCTTATCGTTACTTTTTATACTCGAAACCATAAATTACATTTGAAATGCGCGTGTATGCATTGAACGTGCTTGACCAGACCAATAGAATAGGGATGGGTGTAACGTTTGACCAGACGTGAAGTGCTCCAGTCAGTCAGTCCCAGGAGCGGTGTGCAGTTACAGTAACGCGATATTAACGCCACGTACGTCGTGATTAATGACCCGTCTGACGCTCAGGAGGTGTCGACTTTCCAGCAAGAGTTTTAATTGGTTACACCCAGTCACTTGCTAGAGAGGAACTTCTTTACGTATCAACTTGTAAAAGAACGCTAGGGTTGCCAATCGCGTGTTTATAGAAATTTCTTGATAATTTGATAAATAAAATTAAAACATTATTTATTTTACTGTTAATAAATCAAAATATTAGCTAACTATTCTTCTTCATGTATTATTGTCAGCTGGCTTAACCTTTCAGACAGCTCCTTCGTGGTTGATTGTTACTTGTAGAATATGTTGTGAGTGTGAATGTGTATTAAGAAAAACAAGAACACAAGATGAAATGGGAAGTTGATGATGGACCAATCATAGCAGGTGGGAACAAACAGGGTGACCGGTATTAATGGAATTATGTAGGAAGTAGCAACTATTATTTTTTTTTAAATACTTATATCATAATTATAAGCTTAAAGCAAAATAGTACTTCATAAATAAATTTTACTAGTACTAATATTAATATATTGAACAAATAACTTATTTATTATAGTACCTAAATAAAGTCCAATTCACAAATTCTTGATTGTCTTCCTATTTATTTTATAATAATGCTATTTCTTCTTCATCATCCATTTTTGTCCACTGGATTGAGTTCTGTAAAGACAGTTATAATGTTTTAGTGTACATATGTAGTGTAAATGGGTAGCACGATGATACAAGCAAGGATTGGAAGTTGCTAATGGGTCAGTCATAATGCTATTTCATGTATAGTATTTGATTGGACCGAGACCGGTTCGATAATCTGGATCAACCCATAATATAATATTTACAATATTACATTTTCTGTTTTATGTGTATACTTATCAGTCTTATCACATAGATGTTAATTTATTCAGTAATGAAGAAAATTGATTAAAACTTTTATAATGATCTTCAAATAAATCCTGGACTATTTAGTAGGTATATAATACCAAGACAATATATAAATCTTTATTATTATTATACTTATTTAAAATTCTATTAGCTGTTTAATAATTCATTATGATATAATATGCATATACATATGTACAATATACATGCATACATATTATATTACCAGGTCAGAACTATTGTACATTCCTCACCAATTATGTAGAGCTTTGCCTCAACTTGAGGTAATACATACTTACAGATTTCTAAATACATACATAATACATATGTATGCTAACTATGAGTATGTTTACAAGTACATGTGACTAGTATTATGTTTCGATCTCAAACTATGGTACTTGACCCCTATTCTGTAGCTCTCGATTATATTATGCAGATATTGCAATTTACCATATCATTGGTATAAAGTGTGTATGTGTGCATACAATATAATTAATTAATATTAAATCTTAGTTCATCATTTGAAATTATTTTTTGATGTTATACTTCTTTAGACGCGTTCAAGGTGAAATTTTACTAATGCATATTTCTAATGGGCGTACATAAGTACACACACCCTTTTTTTTAATTTTACTTATTTAGAGTTAGGGATGATCCCTTACAGCTACATATTGTGTTACGTTTGGGTTCAATGTTTATTTTTATGGATTATATAATATATGTACCCGCTTTATTTGACCTATTTATAATTAATGTTTATTGTGTTATTATAATATAACTGTTATTGATATTATTTTTTATTAGTTTCTTTATTTATTTTTATTTTTTATATTTTAAATGATTGTTTAGAGGATTTTATCGGTTATAGTTTATTATATTTCATTCAACATCTGTTATTTATAGTTATTTAGTTAGTTATGAAACCTTTGTTGACTTTAAATTTTAATTTATAGTTATTTTATTTCCCTCTGATAAAGGACATACATGATGGAAAGGAAATTTGCCTCCGCACCTGTCGGGGCGGGTTTTTACGAACAGTACGGCCATGTTTATGGAATGTATGTAAGGAATTCACGCATAAGGAGTACTAACACTTAATCTTAACTTCGTTTTACGAAAGAAGTCTTCAATTGTCAGAAATGCTTTTATACAGGGACTTGAACCGGAATTTATTTATGGTTCGGGTTCGGTTCGGGTTCAAACAAACATTTCGGTTCGGGTTTGGGTTTAACATGTTACAAACTATTTGGGTTCAAAAACCGTTATTTCTTAGGGTTCAGGTTCGAGTTCGAGTTCAAGTTTGTAATTGAAAGAAAATTATTTTGTTCGAAAAAAAATTATAATTAACAAATAAATCATTTTTTGAAGAAGAAAAAAACATTAATAGCATTACAATATTGCTATAAAAAAGGACAAAAAATAAAATTACATTTTAAAGATTGAAATTTATATTTTTAAATAAAATTCAAACAGATTTCCAGTAGGTATTAATACATTTTATAATCTCTTAAAAATTGTTGGAGGAAAATATTAAAATATTAAAAATAATTTATTGAACCTTTTAAAAATATATGGATACCGGTTATCCATGAAAAGGTTCGGGTTCAGATTCAGGTTCGTTGACTTTGAGATATAGCGGTTCGGTTCGGGTTCAGGTTAATGAAAAATACAGTTTTTTTCGGGTATATTGTTTGGGTTCAGGTTCAAGTCCCTACTTTTATATTATTGCTGTTAAGAATAAACTTCTAAGTTTAAAGGAAATATGAAACCTAGATCTTGTAGTGATTTTAGAAAATATTTTATTTTGGCCCTATTATCACATTTGAAAAATATGTGGTTTATGTCACCTATTTTACCACACGAACATCTGCTACCCACATTTTTGTTATCGGGTGTTTACATTTGAAGCATATCTTTGTATTGACAGTGTTCAATTTAAATTCTTATTGTATTTTCTACAAAACATGTTTATTTTATAATAATTGTTTGTATTTACAATAAATCAAACAAATGATTGCTAGTTACACATAATGTGCACGTGTCACATAGACGTATTTAATTTCTATAGCATTCTGTATTTATCGGAACGTTATTCCTAATTGGATTTAATTACACATGTGTATACAACATACCCACTCAAATGTATTTTCATACATTCACACAGTATTGTATCGCTAATACATGGGTGTGCTATATGTTACATACGTAAATTAACTAATTAATTACCAATAATTATTTTCATCAGTTTCCGATCTCTATTTTCCATGTTTTTATAAAGAAAAATATCTTGAAATAATAAAATTATTAGTGTCCAGCCCACCTCTGTTTGACCCCAAGAAAATGGAATATAATCTTAACACGTGCATTACGACGGAAATACAAACGTCAATATGCTTGCAAATTACATTTAATACATACATTATGTTCAATTGAGTACATAACTAATTATGAATGACCAAAACATTACAGGGCATTCTAAAAATTTTTTTTATCCTTTTTGATTTTTAGCCAATTATGATATGGACATTAGGGTGTCCGTACAAATTTAAATATCAATGGGACGCCCCCTTAATGTGCTCTTTATGACCAAAAAACAAGTTAGTCACAAACTCAATGTTGAAAATTAATATTTAGTTATGTTCAATGCATTTTAAATTTGATGTGTATTTTAAATAACAATTTCACGTTTTTCTTAAAAATACTACTTTTTTCCAGTTTTTCCTGTATATTATGACTTTTTTTAATAAGATATAGTTTTTTTTTTTTTATTAATTTATTACTTTCATTTCCAGAGAAAATAGATTAAAAATTTGTAAAAGTCAAATTTAACAAATAATCCATTTTTTGCGGAGATGGAATTTATAAATTAATTTTTTAAATTATAAATTCTTCTTTAAAAATTTACCATCTACCAATAAAAGTCAAAATATACAGGAAAAATTGAGAAAAAAGCAGTATTTTCAGAAAAACATTTATATCTATCCATTCTCTACAAATTCTTATAATTTTGTAAACATGTGTGTTGTTGCTTAAAAGTAAATTAAGCAGGGGTTATTTTAGTGTGTAGTTGTAGCTTGTTTCTACAGTTCCAAAAATGAAAACTGCAGTTGTAAAAGCTAATTTGTGTAGTTGAAAAATTGCTAGTAGAAAGAAAAATATAAAAAAGTGTATGTTTAGAGCAGAGCCGGCCTTAGCAAGTCTGGCGCCTCTCTCCCCCTAAAAAATGTTAAAAAATCACCGAAAATGTCAATTAAAATTGATAAATTAACAAGAATAGTTAATATTTCAGCTTGGCGCGATCCTACAAACCCCAACTTTTTTTTAAATATAGCTTCTATCATTAACTTTAAGATTATCAAATGCCCTAAGACCGTCAAGACCTCCTTCCCCTTTTATTAACAAATTAAAATTGATAAATTAACAAATAAGTTGATTAGTTAATATCTCAGCTAATACCTTATTAAAGGTTTTCTGGGTTGCTGAATAAGAATTTGTTAGTTAGCAGCTATCAAATAATCGATTTTTCTTGGATTAAAAAAAAATTAACATTGTTTATATTTAGCTATATTTTTTGCTTAGTCGGGTTTAACAGATCGACAAAAAATTTAAAGATTAAAAAAAAAGTTTACTTAAAGCCGGCGCTGGTTCAGAACAAAAAAGCAAAAAAAATGTATATTAAAATTTTCTTAAAATACCCGTGTTCTTAAGCATAACCACCCACAACGATTCTAAAACTAAACAAAGACCTTCTAATTTAATAATCTTACCTTCAATCCCACACAATCCTCAAACACCCTGTTCTATTAGAAACGTCTCAGAGTTATAATATATTAACAATATTTTACACTTTCCCCAGCTAATAAATATGTATAAGTAAATTACAAACATAAATCATTGTGATGATTTAAATTTCAGATACCTGACGCCTCTGTAATTATTTTCCACATACCTGTAAGCTCTGATTAAGAAGGAATATTAAAGTACGTAGCTTCCGGGAAATGAAAATTTTGTATTTTAGCCTATAAAAAAAACATGTAATATTTTTAATTATTACATACTATTATACTTACATATAAATGTGTCACAGTCTAGAATTAAAAAAAAATTATTTTCATTTTATCACCGTTTATTTATATTTAAATATTATTTTTTATTTTTTTATATTCTATAGTAATCTATACCAACTACAATTTATTTTGTGTGAAATTACAAACATAAAATTTATAACTATATTCGTATGTTAATAATGTATTTAACTAATATGTGAAATTCAAAAAATCTAAAATAATTAAACATTTATAAAATATTGGAAAAATTTTGTTTATATGTTTTTACGACATTTGGAAAATATAATACGTGTATTTTAAAGTATTAATAACATACATACCTATATATAGTATATATATATACAACGTTATGCCAAATATATTTTTGTTATCTATGTATATAAAATCGATATGAAACATGATACAGTTCAGAAAACGGAATATGTATTAAAATAGGAACACGAAAAATGAAATTTGATACTACGATAAATGCAAAAGTGTATGTTTCATCTTGCACAGATGTTACTATCATGATCTGGAACATGAAAGGGCTACAAAGAAGTTCAATAAATAGTAATATCTAAAACGCAAGTACACGTGTTAAACTAATTTGTTTTTCATTTACAGTAATTCATTCACCAATTAGCATTCAGAAAGTAATCTAGTATTGTTCTACTATTCATATACAGGTGAATAAAAAATAGTGGTAATTTATTCTACAGTCTTAAATATAAATATTATGGGAAAATATTTTCTATCAAAGTTGCATGCCTAATTTAACAAATAATTTGTTGTATGTAACGTCCCACTCCAGATTTTAAATAGCACACAGTTGGCAGTGGCGGGTTTAACGGTAAACGAACTAAGCGACCGCGTGTGGCCCCGGATACCAAAGGGTCCTGAATTTCGCAGTATTCATTTTTTTACAAAAAAATTCAAATTATTTACACATCTATCTAACCGCCAAATAAATCTTGCACATTTCAGAATATTGAAATATTATTGAAGATTATTTTTTTAACAATTTCCTTGTCTAACGTGTCAGTAGAAAGATCATTTTCTGTTTAAATAGAGTAAAAAATTATTTCAGGAATACAATAGGAGATGAAAGACTAAATAACTTGGCCATATTGTATATAGAGCAGGAAATTTTAAACCGCATTGATACTGTCAAAATAAGTGATGATTTTGCAAGAAATTTTATTTAATGTGTAACGGTATGAAATTTTTTCTTACCTTTCTTTTTTGTTAATAAGTTTATGAGAGTTTTCTTGCAACTTCTATTTCTAACTTGAGTTTGAGGGACCCAAAATTTTTACCGCATGAGGCCTCCAGTTGACTTGAGCCGCCGCTGACAGTAGATACACTTGAGAAACGCACAGGGATCATTTTGCGCGCTAGCGTAAATTTAAAATCAGTATATCTCAACATTCAGAGCAGCTAGCACGCTGATTTTGGTATCAAATTATAGACTTCGGTCTATGAGGTTCAAGCACAAATCAAAACATTTAACCAGTGAGTGGAAAACTTCACATAATAAAAAGGTAAATTTTGTATTTCCACGATTTCGCTTGTAGTAACGTGTTTAATTTTTTGATTATAGTTTTTTTTTAAATATGACCTTACATTTGGAACGTATTCATGTCAATTCCTCGACTGGGTATCTTGACACAGTCACACCCATTTAATTTATAACTAAATCTCACAGTAAAAGTTTTGAGAAAATTATACATAATTTTAATTTCATTTACAATGTGCAGTTATTTCCAAGCAAACAAATCACAGTTACAATAAATTTTTCGTTTACTTTTCATCAAAGTAAAACAGTATTTTAACATCACACATATACGCCACTGTATATTCATTCAACAACGTCAATAAAACAAGCAACACTTGTACGAACGACAGCCACAGTTTCTAAATGCATACACAATCTGTGATACGTTCCACAAATTGCATCAGACGATTAAATATAGCATGTATTTAATATTGTTAGAGTGTGCATTGTCTTGGAGAATATTCAGTAATATGATTATCAGATCTGTATATTGGTACAGCAAACCATATGCTTTGCATATAGATGCAGTTAACTGCGTATTTACTCTATATATCGACGTACATTTACCTATTATATTAAATTGGCAGCGTTCAGCTGTGCTCCAAGACTCGATTTACAGAAAGTGAAAGTGACAATAGTTAAAGAGATTACGAAACTTTTATGTTCAGCATGTAGATTAGTGTATTTTATTCTAATAGTTTCTTTGCGGCTTCACTCGCGTGTATCTTAAATTAATTAATGTCCGCGCAAAAGACTGCTCTAAAAATTAAAATTAACATCACAAATACCACTGATTATCCTTTTCATTTTATACATACTTATTTATGTACATATATATGAATAGAATATTAGTTGTAAATTTCTCTGGATACGTGCCTGACCTAATTATTGAATATAAATTGTTGATTCATTCATTACATATGTATGGAAAATATGAAAGTTCCATCAAAATAATTTACATTACATTAAAAAAAATCTACCAACATCCGTGCAATAACAATTGTTCCGGATTAAGTTTTATTGAAGTAAAACGTTCCTTATAAACTCTCCATTTATGAAACAATTTCTTAGATATAGATATATAATACAAAGAAAACTGGAAATATCTACATTACTATAGAACTAATAAAAGGATTACAGTGGTATTTCTCCACTTTTCTGTTCTACTTGTGAGGTAGATAATGCAGCAATCTGCATCGGGTACTGGATTATGTGTAGATGGGAAATTCTTGAACTGGAAATATGTTTCTCATATAATATTATTTTTATTTTTTTTAATATTTATTGCAATAATACATAAATAATTTTGTATATTTCATCTTCTATTTTTGTACAGTCGAATACACAATTATCTGTAAATGATCTATATTGTTATTATATTATATTATATTATATTGTAGTTGTTTTGTGAAATATTATTATTTATTTCAATAGGTACTTAATTCTCAAATAATTATAGTAACACTCAAATGAATATAAGAACAGGTACTGACAATTTTTTTTATATATTTTTTTGGCCTTGTTGTTTACAATTTTAGCCAGCTAGATCTACCAGACATATGTAGTTGAAATATGGATGAGGATTGTGCCCACTCACTAATGTCCATGGAGATATGGTTAGTGGTTACATATTAGGTTCTATTCTAACTTAAACTATGAATCCCCAATATTTACACTTCTGACACCTGCATGTGTTATATGCACATTTCATTATGAACATTTCACATACATATGATACTGACAAGTTATTTTACAGATATAACTTGAATTGTCAGTTAGTTAAATCAATAGTTACTTAACAGTGAGATAAACTGTAATTGTAAAACTTGAAAACGACAAAATCAAGAATATAATAAAATATATAGTGGACTCATATAACCGAAATTTTGTATTGAATAAAACACTAACTATATAAATAAAAGTTCTATTTCTAAAAGTATTTTTTATGGTCAATTTTCATAAATAAATTATCAAAATAATCCGTTATTCACTAGGGGATATCATTTTTTATTTATTACTAAATTTAATTAATTCAACATAAACTTGTGACATTTATCGTTGAAAATTTGTTTTCTAATTATATTTTCTTAAAAATTTATAAAGAAAATTAAGTTAAAAAGGAATTTTTTACCGGAAAAATACCCCAATAACCCCCCCCACCTTCCCCCGCCTAAATAATTAGTTATAAAATTAAGATATACATTTTAATTTTTCATCAGCAAAATTTCTTTGAACTGTAACTGTTTGACCCTAATTCAAAACTAAATTGTTCTTGTATAATGATAACAATTGATTTTACATTAAAATATTATAAAATTCGAAAGATTAAAAACATTTCTTTCTCATAAAAATGATATTAAAAGTTAAATTCACGCTGAATATAATCAAGATGAGTTTATATTCAAACAGCTTTACAACACCCCATTTCCAAAGGTTTATCTTAAATGTTAGTTGTAAAACAAGAATTTAAATTTTCTATAATGAATCAATAAGTATTTTGTAGAACTTCAACCGCAATACTAATGTAGAATTTTCATTACCACTTAAAAAGTTTATATATAGTTATTCTTAATGGATTTAAACTGAAAACTAAAATGTTTGTAACTGCTTTAGCTTAAGTACCAATAAAATTTGATGACTTATTTAGAGTAAAGTTGGGTTTAGCTACAGAATCTAAATAAATTAAGGTAATTACTTTTTAAGGAGTATTTATTTTCCTAAATGAATATTTTATCTTTACTGTTGTTTCTACAAAATAAAAGTAACATTTTATATTATTTATTATAATTTATTATTAATGAGATTAAATTAATAATTATAATATAATGTTATTATCGAAATAGTATATTCTACCATTATCACTTAAATACAGTAAAATTTCAATGAGTGACATACTCGTTAAGAATTATTTTCGTTAAAAGTATTACTTTTACTTACTTTACTTACATTATCTGTTAAAAATGATTAATGAAGTAATAGATTGGGTAGGTATTATAGAAAAACATATCCTATTAGACTGACTTAAAGACTGGGAAAGCCGATTTAGGCAAAGAGGCTGCGACGGCGGAGGCCAGGGAACTGATCATGCGACGATGGCAAAGGCGCTGGGAAGAAGAGACCTGCGAGGCTGATCGTTGATCTGACCGAGTGGACGGGACGAACGTATAGGAAGGTGAACCCAGTTCTTAACGGGACATAGATACTTCAATGCCTACTTGCACAGGATGGGAAAGGAAGAGAGTCCTGCCTGCCAGTACGGGGATTCGCCTCTGGACGACGCCAACCACACATTCTTTGAGTGCGACAGATGGCTCGAAAGGAGGGGCAGACTCGTGGAGGAGATCGCCGCCGGCGGGTTTTCGGTGGATACGGTTCTACGGTCTATGCTCTCGGGCGAAGATCGCTGGCGCTGTATCACCGCATACGCGGAAGCGGAGCAGGGTGAGTAAATAAAGGTGGTGCTCTTTGAGAGCTAACAGAGGCACCTTCCCGAAGTAATGCTAAGCGGCGATTCCGAGGAGGTAAATGCCTGTGATGGGGAGTTTTTTTGTCGGTTAGAGTCCGACACACTATTTCTATTTCTTTAATTTTTAAGAAGAGGAGGAGTAAAAAACAAACGAACTATAAAATTGGTTAGCACCTTTCAGAATATTAATCTTTGGGCTCTTGTGAGCTTATATCGATTGAAAAAATTCGGTTGTCATATTATTTCCACTCAGTTCCTTCGTAGAAGTGTTAGTGAGAGGACAATATGAGCGCGCAGAGTAGAAATACGCACATAGTTGTTAATTAAAATAAAGGTGGGTGCCGGTAATAATTTAAAATTGAAGTATACCATATTGTTAACATTCGTTTGAAGATTATAATTTTTTTTTAAATATGATAATATTAGTTTTAAAGTGTACATTTTCATGATTGAAAACACCCAAATTCAAGTTTTTATGAACTTTAAAAAAATTATAACAAATAAATGAGTAGAGTTACAGTTATGAATGTAAGGACCTTTTTTAAGCGGAAAGGCATAATAATGGTACAAAAAAAGTTTTGATTTAAAAATCTTTTTTTTTCTTTTCGCTCTTTAAAAAAAATTGCACCCAAGTACCGACTGGCACCTTGTCTTTTTAAGCTCTTTGAGGTCTCAGGTATACGAATCTGAACATAGTATAGGAGCCAGCTGCAAAATCGGTGTAGATTTAACAACCGTCTGCCGTTGTAGTTTTTTTGAAGTACTCACTCAGACAAGCTCGGACGATGAGTCCGATCCACCAGCTTGTAGGGATTTAATAGTTAGGGCCCACGAAAAATAAACAAAAAAAAATCACGTAACAACTGTTTGAATGAAACGGTTGCTTATAGTAGACCCCAATTAAAGATGTTTTGGATATACGGCAGAAATTTTTGCGTAGGGGTTTAATTACTGGGGCCTCTCAAAATTTCGACCCAAAAAAATCAGATAACAACCGGACCAGACCTGGTGTAAAATGTTTATTTGGACGTATACTTACATAAAAACATAATGGCAGAATTTTTTATGTAGGGACTTGGGTGCCATAAGGCCTACAAAGGGCCAGAATTGGGCCCCAATCTTAAAAATGCTGTAAAATCTTAAATACCGCGCGGTGTATGCCTTTGTTATGAACTATAAAATAGATATATACCCATGGCAGAAGTTTTTATTCATGCAGTTTCCCCTCCCAGCTCCCCCAAAAGGTAAATTTGGGTTAGTAATAAAAAGCACTAAAAAAATCATAACAAATAGGCTTATAGAGGCTTATAAACTTATAAAATGATAATATACTATTGTATGTAATGTTAGACACCCCCCGTGCCCCCCCCCCCCCCCTCATACAATAATATATTATCATTTTAAAAGTTCATAAGCCATTATAGACCTAATTGTAATGATTTTTTGCTAATTTTTATTACTATCCCAAATTTTCCCTTGGTGGTGAGGGGGGGATGGGGGGTGTCTAACATTACATACAATAATATATTATCATTTTATAAGTTTATAAGCCTCTATAGTCCTATTTGTTATGATTTTTTTAGTGCATTTTATTACTAACCCAAATTTACCTTTTGGGGGAGCTGGGAGGGGAAACTGCATGAATAAAAACTTCTGCCATGGGTATATATCTATTTTATAGTTCATTGTAACGATACAAAAGTACGTATGAGCAGGGACTTAAAAATCAGCCGTACGCACTAGCACGCGGACGAGGCGGGCTGAAACTTGACGGCGAGCGGACGGGATCGCGCCGTAACAAGAGCAGTGCACGCGCCGGTAGGAACAACACGTGTAGCGTAGATCGCAGTTTTGATTGTTTTATTGTGTGTTTTTGTAAAACGGGAGATAGTGTATCTGTTGGAGGCGAAATAAAGATAGTGTTGTGGGCTAGGATATAGTAATAAGTGTAGTGAAGATCTTGTGAGAGTTGATAAGGGAAGTGTGGGGTCTCTGATAGGAGACGTGATAAAAGTGAAGGTGGTATTTTGCGTCGACCAAAAACCACCCCGGTTATTTGTGTAGCATTAGGTTAGAGTTAAGGTGCAACAGAGTGTTAATTTTAAGTTTGTTATTACTTTGGAATAAGGATTGCTAGAATTTAAATAAAGTCAAGTATTGGTTTTTTTGTTTTGAGAAATAATCGGTGAATTATTTTTTTATTTATTTTTTTATTTTTTTATTGTTAATGATTAATATTACTATTAAGTAAAGTGTGAACATTTCGCAATCATACAGGCCCCTTTTAACTCGCAGTAGGCCAGGTTCATGGTATACCTCGGGGGCAAACCATGTGGCGCCCATAAAATCGTAACACCATATTTAAATAAATATTCTGTATCTTTTCTTTACGACAGAACCCCCCCCCCACCTCCACTGAGCAGGGTGAAACTTGACCTGTGCCAGTAGCGTCATTTATATACGTGGCATCATATCAAAGGCATACACCGCGCGGCAGAAATTTTACAGCATTTTTAAGATTGGGGCCCAATTCTGGCCCTTTGTAGGCCTTATGGCACCCAAGTCCCTACATAAAAAATTCTGCCATTATGTTTTTATGTAAGTATACGTCCAAATAAACATTTTACACCAGGTCTGGTCCGGTTGTTATCTGATTTTTTGGGTCAAAATTTTGAGAGGCCCCAGTAATTAAACCCCTACGCAAAAATTTCTGCCGTATATCCAAAACATCTTTAATTGGGGTCTACTATAAGCAACCGTTTAATTCAAACGGTTGTTACGTGATTTTTTTTTGTTTATTTTTCGTGGGCCCTAACTATTAAATCCCTACAAGCTGGTGGACCGGACTCATCGTCCGAGCTTGTCTGAGTGAGTACCTACTTCAAAAAAACCACAACGGCAGACGGTTGTTAAATCTACACCGATTTTGCGGCTGGCTCCTATACTTTTATGTTCACTCACTGCCTTCTAGTTCCCGGTCTAAAATTATAATAATATTTTTTGGCAGATATAACAAAATACTAATTACTATTTAACTAAATTTTGTAGCGGCATTTCAAAATGCACCAATCACACATCGTTAAAAACCAAAGGTTACTACAACACTTTTAATTGCCCCCCCGTTAAATTTCCTATGTCTTAATCAACTTTTAATACACTGTATATTATTATATATAATTATTTAAATATAAATATAAAATACCCAGCTTAAGTGATCATGTTATAATATTGTGACCTACTTTGAAATAAATTTTGGAGTAGATATAGAACTAAAAAGTTTAGCCTTATTACCCAAGCTGATTACAATCTTTAAATAATACAAGAAAGAAGCTTCTTCACTGATTCCTCGACATCGTCTTTGTTTTTTCCTTAAGACGTCAAATGAATCATCCCGCGTATTACCAAAATACCAAAGTTTATTTGAGCTTATTTCATGCTTTGGGCTTCACATTCCAGCTAACGATACGGACATTTCAACTCCTTACAAAGCCTTTTCTACTAAATACATGCGTATTCTGAACTTTCGCTTTTTTCTATATATACAGCTGAAATTATACAGATAAACATAAATTAACATTTTGATAATTCGAATAAGGTACTAGCACCAGTCTTAGATAATTCCCCAGTATTGGATACTTGTTTAATTAAATGTAATAAATTAGAAATGTTTGTTTGTATTTGATTACTGCCATTACTGAATCATAATATATAGACACGTAACTGTAAAACAGCTTAATTTAATGACAATCGGCCAATGGGTGTCAAAATGATGGATATTTAAACTAATTATTAGTATTATTTATTTATCAATTATGATACTATCATAGAATTTGCTTTACATTGTTTCAAAATTTACAATTCTTTATTTTATTACTTATGTGTCGTAGTACATACTTATCGTTTTGTAATCTTTAGCAAGTGTCCATCACTGGGTACCCAATACTGGCTTTACTTTGTCCATTATTAAAAAAAAAACATAACCAAAATAATAAGCTATAATAAAAATAAAAAAAACTATATTTGCAGACTTTGGTAATTATAAATTGATTTAATAAAGAGGTAATTATTTTAATAGCAGTCCATCAATCCCAAAAACAGTATACCTTGCTCTTAAAGCGCACAAGATTAATGCCAGTACCTTACATACTCTTCTATTAAAATTAAAATTAAAATATATTGCGATATAACAAAAATTCCAAAGAAATTGTCCTCATTTACTCACTAACTAATCAATACACGGCTCTATGCCTTGGACATGAAATTTTATTAATGTCTTCCTATTACGATGGTAGCTTCCTATATGAAATGACCAGAATTTCAATTATCATGTTATGACCTACACTACCGTGTTTAGGTAAAAGGTAGTAAACATATTTTACTGCCTTTTAGTAATTTTGATGATGTCAGGTTTTACAGACGATTTTCTACATATTAGTCATAAAATTAATCATTATGAATGTTATTTGAATAGAATTTTTTTTTATTTATCGAATATATCAAGTTAGTTACTTTTCCTGAATATAAAAAAACAGTAAAATCATTTTTTAACATAAAATTAACATTTAAATTAGACTGCTTTTATCCACTGAAAAATATACATATGTATAACTAGCTGGGCCCACGCAGCTTCGCCCGCTTGGACTACGGAATTATTGTTTAGGATTTTTGAAAAATATACATAGTTGAATTAAGTACAAACACGATTAATTATTATCGTAATAATAACTGATCAAAACCTAACGTACCTAAAAAAAAACAAATCAGAACAAAAATTACAAATCATTTTTGTTCTGTTTAAATTTAAAAGTTAATAATTGAAAACAAAATAAACAACTGCCGGCCGAGCGCTGAATCGTCCCTCTCCCCGCGACACTTCATCATAGTTCGCGCGAATTGCCGCGAATAATATGTTATTTTATGTATATTTAACGTTATTTCCTAAACCAAAAAACCAAATTGGATTCTGTAAAGGGCAAATTATATCTACATTAAGTACTTATGACGATGAAATCATTTATTTTGATATGGATTAATGTTTTGTACGTCATAAGTCCATGTAAACAGAACCCAAATATTTTATGTTTTCTTTGTAACATAAAAGCAGTCATTGTGGCTTAAATATAAAAGTTAGACATATGCTGTCGCGGACTTTATTGTAGAACTTTTGATTCTACACAATTCTTTAATACATTATTTTGATCTATATTGAATGGTTTAGGCAGCGTATTACAAAACAGCGCGCCGACGGCAAAAATTGTTCCGACTTGATTTACTATTATTGTCACTGCTTAGTTGTTATGTTACCTAACCTAACAAAATATAGCCTATAACCTGGCCAGAGAACGTACCTATGAATTAAAAAAAAACACGTAAATCGGATAAGTGGTTCTCGAGTGATAAGCGCACGAACGGACAGACAGACAGACAGAGAGACGTTGAGCTTTATATATATTATTAAGGATATTCACAATCATTCCAAGTTCTTATAATTTCAAAAAGACAGTTTTTAAAAATTATCTACTTATCAATTATATAAAAATGAATGTTCATTTGTATGTGACTTATAGACTCGGGAATTACTGAACCGATTTCAATGCGGTTTTTAAGCAGAATCGTGGCTTATAATATTTTATGAAAAAAAAAAAATCTTTTTTAAGTCGTCTTTTATTTCCATGATGTCGCAGCATACAACTGTCATTTAGGTATATAAAAACGTAGTACCTATCCATGGAATACAGAATTCTATAATTTACGGTTTCAGTATTTTATTAATTTACGTTTCTTTCAAAAATTTTGTCAAACATGAAAATATAATTTTACACACTTTTCACAGTAACTACTGAACGGATTTTATTCTGGGAGTTTCACGAGGGAGGTTTAGGTGTATTAATTTGTGGATATTTTGTGTAAATTTCATAAAATCGAAAAAAAAACAATTTGCGGTGAACCATGTATGTTTTGGTGTATAATTTGTAGATATTAACCCGGGTAACACCGGGCCAATGCACTAGTTTCAAATAAATAATACAGTAAATTGTTTATTTTTATTTATATTATTGTAATTATTCTTCAATCATTTTATAATTAGTGTCATAAAAATTAATTTTTCGTTATGTGTTCAACAAAGATCAGCAAATTTACTATCTAAGATTTGTAATTCGATACTCATTAGACAAAGATTGTCTTTTTTAAATTTGATCTCAATAAAATACCTTAAAATAAAACCTCATCATTACTGCGTTCTACCTCTGACAAAAACTATTAAATAAATAAAACAATACAAAAAATAGTACTTCTGTTTTACATAGTACAAAGGCAGTAAACCACATCTTACTGCTTTTAAATTTCCAGAAATAAAAGACAATAAGTCATTAAATTTAGGCATTTTGATGAATTATAACCTAAAATTACACTCAAATGACTTATAATTAAGTCATGTAACTTATCTCTAAACAAATTTTATGAAAAAAAAAAATTAATTCAGTTTAAAAAAATCAAAAAGTTCGAGTTTAGTTTTCTTCGTTTTTAGGTTTCCGTAGAAAACTAGGAAACCTTATAGTTTCGCCATGTCCGACGTCCGTCCGTCCTGAAAAATTTAAACCAATTAAGATGAAATTTGGTATACGGACGAAGACTGTTAACAAAAAAAGGGAAATGAATGAATGAATTTTTTGGACCCTCTTTCCATAGACTGAAAAGTGAACTCACATTTTTTTTGTCACTTACTCCATTGAGTGGGATGGCATTAGATAGGTCTCCTAAAATGCAACAAAAAATGTTGAATGATCTTTTGATTTTAACCCTTCAGTCACGATATATTTGCATTTAAATGTCGTTATCAGAGGGTCCCCACCCTAATTTCTAAACTATCAATTAAAAAAATCGGAAAAAAATTCAGAATGTAGCTTTTAATTAGTAATTTCACTGAAAATTATAACGAACACTGTCAAAATTATTTTGGACTCCCTCCCATAGGCTTAAAATTGTACTCAAATTTTTTTCACTTACCCCATTGAGTAAGGGATCTTTAGATAGGTCTCCTAAAATGCAACAAAAAATGTTATATGACCTTTTGATTTTAACCCTTCAGTCACGATATATTTGCATTTAAATGTCGTTAACAGATCGTCCGTTGAAATAACTCTTGTTTATAAATCGTAATAACTACGGAAACCTATCATGTACGTGCCCAACACGCACTTGGCCGTTTTGTTCCTTTTTACACTTACTGCTTTTTACCTAAGCACGCCAGTACAACTTATAAAATTGTATACTTATATATTAGGTATATATCAAATAAATAGATTCAATTTTACATATTATTTGGTACTATTTTTCAACATAATATACAGGGTGAGTCATATCAGGTGCAACAAACTTGAACCGTGGATTGAGAAAAATATTTTAAGCAAAAAAGTTGATATGAATATGTGTCCGGAAATTCTTCGTGAGGGAGCTACAGACCTTCGAAGATTTAACCAAAAATTAGTTTTTATTTAATTTCTAGAGAACCCATTATGCTACAGTTATGAAATTTGATACAGGCTTTGATATTAATAAATGTTATCGATTTCCAGTAGCAAATAATAATAATTTAGACCAGGGGTGTGTGGAGCCCGTGGACCCACCGATTTTTATCAAGTATTTTTTTGTTCTTGTAGAAGATTATATGATACAAAATATACAGAAATATACTTTGTTCATTTGTCATACGAACAACCGTTTTCGAAAAATATCGAAAAAAAGAAAGTACTGCAGAATTTTACTTAATACGGATGCTTCAAATTACACAAAATAAATTTATATTCTTGTTCTATGATTACAAATAAGATGAAAAGTTAATATAAATATACCCCCAAAACTGCATTTTTAACAACAAACAGCCATTTATAGTTTCGTTTTTTAATCAGGTTAGCAAAATACGTGTAACAGTAATACAACTGGCTATAACTCTATGATGATAAGTGTTAGGAGGTATATTTATATTAACTTTTTATCTTATTTTCAATTATAGAACAATAATATAAACCTATTTTATGAAATTTGAAGCATCCATATAAAATAAAATTCTACAGTATTTTCTTTTTTCGATATTTTTCGAAAACGGTTGATCTTATGATAAATAAACAATACATATTTTTGTGTATTTTGCATCATATAATCTTCTACAAGAACAAAAAAATACTTGATAAAAATCGGTGGGTCCACGGGCTCCACACACCCCTGGTCTAAATTATTATTATTTGCTACTGGAAATCGATAACATTTATTAATATCAAAGCCTGTATCAAATTTCATAACTGTAGCATAATGGGTTCTCTAGAAATTAAATAAAAAATAATTTTGGGTTAAATCTTCGAAGGTCTGTAGCTCCCTCACGAAGAATTTCCGGACACATGTTCATATAAACTTTTTTGCTTAAAATATTTTTCTCAATCCACGGTTCAAGTTTATTCCACCTGATATGACTCACCCTGTATATGTACCTATGTATATTATGTATGTTGATTATATTATGTAATTATGCAACAATTCAAGACATATCATGTTTCTAAGGGAATACTAACATTAACACGTTTACAACAGAGACACGTTTGTACACGTGTACGTACTGTTTATATCACGTTCACATTTAATTTACACCTGGGTTTCATCAAACACGTGTTAAGGTGCATACTACACACACGTAATAATGTTTGCTGCATTCTCTCTATGAGAACGAGATGAAAGATGATACAAGTATACGCGTAATTATAACATAGTTTATTATCAAGTGAAAAATGAATATTTTTAGTAGCTTGAATCATTTGAATCAGTTTAGTAAAATTTTTGTTCGGGAACTCGTCTTTCGAATGATTCTTAATATAATGTATTAAAAAAAATTATGTTTGGCCAGAAAAACATACGAGAACATTACCGCTGAATGAAATAAACAAAAGAACTAATCTCTTTTTCGAGGTTTTGTCAGTATGAAAAAGAACGAATATAATTCATTAATTTTATCACTGATGTAGGTACATGTCATATTATTAAAATTATCTTGATTATTTAAGTGAAAAAATCTTGGGTAGCTTAGTAAAACAGTGATTTTTAACTTCCCAACTGGAAGTTATTGTAATCGATCCGAAAATCAAAATCAAAAAATTTCAACATAATTGATGTTTTAAGGTCACTATAGTCTATTTACACTATTTTCATAAAGATGTCTGTGTGTGTGTGTGTGTATGTACATACGTA
Source organism: Sialis fuliginosa (assembly GCA_961205875.1). Taxonomy (NCBI): domain Eukaryota; kingdom Metazoa; phylum Arthropoda; class Insecta; order Megaloptera; family Sialidae; genus Sialis; species Sialis fuliginosa. The sequence goes on along the minus strand of OY540809.1, from coordinate 27,365,569 downwards.
CGTACGTATGTGCGTGTCATTTTTTACGTGATTATGATCTGAAAGAAAGGATTTTTCGAAATTCAACCACTAAAGGGGTAAAAAGGGGTGTAAAGTTTTTTTTGGTCGGATTTACTTGAAACTTAGCATAAATATTCTACAATACAGATAATGAAAAATGTATTTCAGTACTTTTTTGTTATACGTGCCTAAACAGTCATATAAGGGGTGAAAGGCGAAAACCACCCTCAAAATTTGAATTTTAAATATTAATAAATAAGTCTATAATTCATGTTTGCTAAATGCAATTAAATTTAAATTGTCAGATTAATTATTATAAAAACAAATGCAATTTAATTCAAATTATCAAATTAGTTATTCTAAAAATGTGTGTTATATTATTGACATTAGGATATTAGAAAACTAATATTCATAATAAAAAGGTGAGTTTTATTTTTGACCAATTCTTTTAAAATTATTCAGATACATATTAAAAAAATATTCACGTAATCTATACGGAAACAATAAATAATCAGTATTCAAGTATTTATAATCATACCGTATTGGGAAGTTGATTGTGTGGACCTAAAGGGTCTCACCACACCCCAAGCTTGTTTCTTTTGACAGTTTATCGGGGTAGTTTCTTTAAAAATTTACTTATTGCTCGATTTATATTTTTGTTTATTATAATATGTAGTAACCGAGTAATTAACGTTTTGTCAATACATTAAAATATAAGAAAAAAAGACGGACAATTTCGAATAGGACCCGCGCTCTGAGGGTTCCATACCGTTATATAAAACAGTTATTTGTAATAATTAGTAATGTAGACAATGGAATAGATTCCCAAGGTGTCTTTATGGGTAGACGTCTTAATTAACGTAGACGTTGTATGTAATATCCTACAAAAATAAGTTTGTCGCGTAATAATTTCACATAGAATTAGAAATTCATGATTTTTTTTCTTTTTCTTATGCTATTAGACCTTCCTTCGTGTCAAATTTAAAGATTCTTAGTCAACGGGAAGTATAGGTTTTGATTATCAGTGAGTCCGTCTGTCAGTATCAAAATACGCTTTGAAAGATCGTATTTTTTTATTGCATTGAGTTAGAAACTTGAATTTTTTACAGGACTATGAGGCTGGAGACCTTAGTATTTGACAATCATTTAATTACAAGATAATACCTCTAGTCGTTCCTGAAAAAAGGGTCTTGGCGAACAGATAGACGGACAACAAAGTGATCCCAAAAGAGTTCCACGGAACCCTAAAAATTGTACATTTTTGTTCGAATAATTTCAAGAGAAAACACACAATGTCGTAGTTAACTGATTTTTTTGATTTTTTATTGAACTAGTATGTTTTCATATCATGATTTTTATGAATAGTGAAAGAAGTGGTACTCTCTTTCTGTCTCTCACCATTAAATGAATGTTTTCAATTTAAATAAAATATCAATATAAATTATAATTATTTACTTTTAAATTCAAATAAAATTTTAGTTAAAATTTTCAACGATCTTAAATTATTATTTTTATACAAGTAATAATTACTTTTTATACACTGCATTGTTTCGTTATGAAATAAAAAATACATATTAAACTTTACAAGATATTGAAAAACTTACACCCACAAAAAACATCAAACATTTACCATCTTGCCTCAAGCTTTTTGTCGGCACAATAATTATCAAATACTGGCTAAGATATAGGACATTCAGAGCACCACAACAACGGACGAAAAGAATAAGAAAAAGTTGTTGGTTTTGCACATAAACCACGTTTAATATGCCGCAGGCCATAGCACGGAGTGAGGGGCAGGAGGGGGGGCGGGTGGGGTGATGGTGTTGTGTGTAGCAAGAACATCGCGGAGAAACTTTTAGACTTGGCCAAAGTTAAAACCCTTGAGCCCGAGTGAGAGAGCAACAAAGACAAAGAGAGGAGTCATCAATGGTATCTACATCTCTATAGATTAAAGTCTTTGTATAATATGTATACAGTGAGACACAACTAGTGTTATAAATAAACGATATGTTATGAATCTAGTGTTCTGCATGAAATCCGGCAATGCATAAAATAATTATAATAATATACATTTCCTAGGCACTGTATAGAGTAGTATAGAGTATAGACTACCTAACTGCTGGCCGGCAATGTATGAAATATTAACATAAATAGGGTAAAGGACTCTAAATCTCACTAATACCCATCTGTACTGAAATGATTAGGTACATATTATTTTAGTTTATAATATTGTTTCTATGATTTTGTTATTTTAACAATAAGGGTCTTAAATCGTACTTAATACATGTCTGGGCTAATATGTTAAAAAATGATTAAGTAGGTAATATAAAAGGTTTCTATATTTATATAATTAGTGGAGTCATATAACCGAATTTTTTTTTTGAATAAAACAATCTCTCCCTACAGCGATTTTATGATTTTAAAATGTTCTAGGGATCAAGAGAAGTCCATAACTGAGTTTGTGGATTAATCCGTTTTCCGCGCGGTACTTTTTTCACGACTTTTCCGAAAAATCATCGATTTTTCCTGTTTGCGGTTCGATTTTTCGCAAATATCTCGGCTTTTACTTGATCAATATCGACCAAAAAAAATAGGGACACTTGTAAGGAACCCCTCTATCGATCTGTGGGAGGCGGAATACTATAACATAATTTATAGCTTCAAAAAAAATTACAAACTGCGCATATAACAGATTTTTTATTTTTTCTCAATTACTTTGCAACAAGTATGAATATTTTGATGAAAATCAGGAAAAATGTACCTCTTATGATCCTTAATAAACCTACCAAGTTTGATTTCAAAATATTCAAAATTGCCGCCAAAATTTATATTTTCAAAAAAAAATTGATTGACGCGCCATCTTTGGGCAAACCATCGTAGATCAATTTTGTTTATCTCAAATTGTAGGGTATTTTATGCCCTTTTAAATGATGTATATATACTTCCCATACATTCTGAAACAAAAAAGTAATTAAGATTTTTCTGAACTGATTTTTGCTTTTTCGGATTGTTGCCGTAAATACATTTTTCCCGCTTAACTTTCATTATTGTTCAAAACAAATTACAAAATTTAAAATATTGTTAAAAGTTAAGTGTTTGAAACAAATTTAACATATTTTTACTATATTAATTAGTAGGTCGCCCCAAAAATTTTGTAATTTTAAAATTTCACCTGCACAAATTAATCAGTTTTTATTGTTAAAAATACATTTTCATACATGAAATTTTTATTTTTAGTAATGAAATAGGTTAAAAAAAAATTAAAAATTAAGTCTTCTAACAAATTCACTTGTACGAGAGCTAGCTTATGGATATTTATTTCATTTGGTAGTCCTTCAGGAAAGAAGAAGGTCCATATAAAAACGACTTCATTCTTCATTACACATGAATAATATAATAATTGAAACTTTTGATTAATCTGATGATTCAGAAATAATTGTTACGCTAATGAGGCTTGGTTAAAATATATATTTTGAGTGTTAGTGTGTAATTTTATGTTGTTATAATAAATAACTTTGAATTTAATTTTTTTTTTTTCGTTACTAAAAATAAAATTTCAAATAAAATATATTTTGAACAATAAAAACTGATTAATTTGTGCAGGTGAAATTTTAAAATTACAAAATTTTTGGGGCGACCTACTAATTAATATAGTAAAAATATGTTAAATTTGTTTCAAACACTCATCTTTTAACAATATTTTAAATTTTGTAATTTGTTTTGAACAATAATGAAAGTTAAGCGGGAAAAATGTATTTACGGCAACAATCCGAAAAAACAAAAATCAGTTCAGAAAAATCTTAATAACTTTTTTGTTTCAGAATGTATGGGAAGTATATATACATCATTTAAAAGGGCATAAAATACCCTACAATTTGAGATAAACAAAATTGATCTACGATGGTTTGCCCAAAGATGGCGCGTCAATCAATTTTTTTTTGAAAATATAAATTTTGGCGGCAATTTTGAATATTTTGAAATCAAACTTGGTAAGTTTATTAAGGATCATAAGAGGTACATTTTTCTTTATTTTCATCAAAATATTCATACTTGTTGCAAAGTAATTGAGAAAAAATAAAAAATCTGTTATATGCGCAGTTTGTAATTTTTTTTGAAGCTATAAATTATGTTTTAGTATTCCGCCTCCCACAGATCGATAGAGGGGTTCCTTACGAGTGTCCCTATTTTTTTTGGTCGATATTGATCAAGTAAAAGCCGAGATAATTGCGAAAAATCGAACCGCAAACAGGAAAAATCGATGATTTTTCGGAAAAGTCGTGAAAAAAGTACCGCGCGGAAAACGGATTAATCCACAAACTCAGTTATGAACTTCTCTTAATCCCTAGAACATTTTAAAATCATAAAATCGCTGTAGGGAGAGATTGTTTTATTCAAAAAAAAAATCGGTTATATGACTCCACTAAATGTGTTTTTATTCATTATTGAATAAAAATCACAGTTGCCATGAAAAACGAAAATATGTTTATCAGCCAAATCTAACAATCACTCGAGTGTAATATTAAAAACTCCAGTAAGCTTTGGAAAAAAGAAAAGTTGATCTTTGAAAACTTTATATCAATATACAGTGTATTCCAAGTTGATTAAGACATAGGAAATTAGAAGTGTTGTAATAGCCTTTGATCGAATTTAACGATGTGTGATTGGTGCATTTTGAAATGCCGCCTCGAATCTAACTGATAAATTTTAAATTAATCAACAGTATTTTGTTTTCAACTTTAATAAAGAATAAAATTAATTAATGAAATTAAAGTAAGCATCCTAGATAAAATTATAATAATATTTTTTGGCAGATATTTTGAAAACAAAATACTAATTACTATTTTATTAAATTTGGTGGCGGCAGGCATTTCAAAATGCACCAATCACACATCGTTAAATTTGACCAAAGTTACTACAACACTAATTGTCCTCATGTTAAATTTCTTATGTCTTAATCAACTTGGAATACACTGTATATAAAAATGAATGTTCGTTTGTATGTGACTTATAGACTCGGTAATTACTGAACCGATTTCAATGCGGTTTTTACCAATAGTTAGATAATTTTTGTGAGCAGTATCGTGGCTAATAATATTTTATGAAAACCTAAGATTGAACATCAAAAGACTAAAAAGGATCTTCTTCAAGTCGTCTTTTGTTTCCATGATGTCAGAGCATACAACTGTCATTAAACACAGTAGATAAAGAATTCTATAATTTACGGTTTCAGTATTTTATTAATTTAGATCACTATGGTTACGTCCTTTCAAATATTATTTTGTCGAATAAATAGATATTTTTGACACATGCTAATCAATAATTCAATATTTTGAAACATATTAATGAAATATAAAGAAACATTTCATTTCCAAGAAAGGTAAAGTATCGAAATTAATTATTTTGATTATTGTTAGCCTATTTATTTATTTTTGATTTTCATACAAATTCTAAGACAAGAGCTGGGAGTATGAAAATATAATTATTATATAAAGATATTTAAACTTTAACATAAAAAGTAAAATCCAATTTTTATGATACTTTTTAAACAAAAATATCTTTTAATTACTGGATTTATGAATTAATCACTTAATTCTCTACAAAATATTGCTCTGAGAAATTTTCAAAAAATAATTTTTCAACGAGCTATTCTCACATAAGTAAGTAAAACTTAATTTTTCCCATGTTAATCAAATGGGGAAAAATAAAAATAAAAAAACTCCTTAATATGTATACAATACGCATAACACACTATGTCGATAATTGGGCTCTTCAAAAACTAAAGCTGCTTACTGTTTTTTTTTGTCAATTTTATAATGATAATAATACTTCTCTCGAGTATTTTTCAGAGAAAAAATAAATCACTCGATATTTGATTTGTTTACAAATAAACTGTTCTCGTTATTTATATCTCATATTATTTAACTTGTTAAACATGTTTTTGTAAACTCATATTATTTAACTTGTTTACAAAACATTTTATCCCACTTGGTATTCAATTACTGAAGTATTATAATACATCATGTATCTTTTAAAAATATGATACTACAGTCGAGACATGTTTACAAATTTCCATTTTAAAAGGTATAAATAAAAATTAAATGATTGCCATATCATCTACATACATACCGGGTGGACCATTCTAACCTTTAATGGAGAATAACTCGACCGGTAAGTGAAATAATAAAAAAAGTTTTGTGCAAAAGTTGTTGGGCAAGGAGGGGGACGTACGACCATTACCTTGAATTTGACCTTGACTGACCGTAGGGGTTATTTGAAGTCCAAATAAAATTTTTCAAAAGGAAACGCTTATTTTCGACCCCGGATTCGAAAAAATCATTATGTATGATTGATAAAGTCAAATGTCATGTTTTGAGGTCATTTCAAAGTCAAAACATGACATTTGACCTTATCAATAATACATATCCTATTGTAGATTTTCCCGTTCTTTCCGAATCCGGGGTCGAAAATCATTTCCATTTGAAAAAAATTATTTGGCCTTCAAATAACCCCTACGGTCAAAGTCAAGGTCAAATTAAAGGTCATGGTCGTACGTCCCCCTTCTTGCCCAACAACTTTTGTACAAAACTTTTTTTATTATTTCACTTACCGGTTGAGTTATTGTCCATTAAAGGTTAAAATGGTCCACCCGGTATATCACTAATAACTGAAATTATTATTCATAATTTTACATTTGGTTATGAAAATAGTATGTAAAGAATACATAAATAAACATTTGGTATGAGGGAACATTATACAGGTATGTCAAAAATGAGCATTTAGAGAAAACACGATTTAATTATTTCTTTCTTTTAATGTATAATCTTTTGAAACCCTGTGGGTCTCTTTGAGATAGCTTTTAAACGTTTAATGAAATTTGATTTAATTATATTATTGTTACTTATATATACAGGCTGCGCGCGATAAATTGACGAAATTTTATTAAAATCTTCTAAGAACATACGATCTGTATCTGATAACGTTGCATCCGATATCTGCAGTTCTCTTGCTATGGGGCGCATTGTCTTTCCAGTATCTTCATTGATAATTCCTGTATTCTGTGTACTATGGACTTGTGCAATCCTTGCGTACCTTATGCATTTCCCTTGTTGGTGAGGCGACAGGATCACACCTTCTTCACGTTGTAAACTGTACGTAAGAGGATGTTATTGAAATCTACAACTTCATTAGCAATTCGCCCTGCGCGCAATTCAGAAATTATGGTTGCTTTTACATAGTATTCCTTCGACATGATGGTTTTTCTCAGAATTTAATACTTTATATCTGAAGCGACGATGTTTAATCATAACCTTAGAAACATACCTAATTCCATAAAATTATTAAGAAGCACATGAATTAAGGAGATCTAAAGTTTGCCAATTTATCGCGAGCACCCTGACTGTACCTATGTCTTTTTTTAGGTTTCCGGAGAAAACTAGAAACCCTTATAGTTTCGCCATGTCCGTCCGCCCGTCTCCAATAATTTTAAGCCGATTTAGATGAAATTTAGTATACAGACGAAGACTAACCCAAAAACAGAAATGATAAGATTTAAAAAAAATATTTGGACTCACTTTCCATAGACTGAAAAGTACCTTAAAAAAAAATTTTCACTTAATCCATTAAGTAGGGTGACTTTAGATAGGTCTCCTAAAATGCAATAATAAATGGTATATGACCTTTTGATTTCAACACTTCAGTCACGATATATTTGTGTTCAATGTCGTTATCAGAGCGTCCCCCAACACTCTATTTCCTTAACTATCAAAATAAAAAATCTGAAAAAATTCGAGAATATAGCTTCCAATTAATACTTTCGCTGAAAATTATAACAAACACTGTCAAAAAATTTTTGGACCCCTTCCCATAGACTGAAAATTGTACTCACTTTTTTTTTCATATACCCCATTGAGTGGGGTGTCAATAGATAGGTCTTCTAAAATATAACAAAAAATGTTAGATGACTTTTAGATTTTAACGCTTCAGTCACGATATATTTGCATTGTCGTTATCAGAGCGCCCCTCCCCCTCTAATTTCTAAATTATGGATTCAAAAAATCTGAAAAAAATTCAAAATATAGCTTTTAATTAGTACTTTCACTGAAAGTTATAACAAACACTGTCAAAAAATTCAAAATAACTTTCTAAGCCTTCGATGCAAAAAATCAATAAAAAAATCCAGAATGTAGCTTTTAGTTAGTACTTTCAATAAAATTGTTTTATTAATCGTAATAACTACAGAACCCTATCATGTGCGTGCCGTTTTATTTGTATATTTGTTCTGTTTTCCCACTAATAATAATATTATAATATACTTAAAATATCAACATGATTTCTAAGTTAAATAAAGTTTAAAACTCAATTTTTGATTATTTTGACAATTTTTTTCCCCACCCACCAAAGAAATGTAAATATTTCTATAAATAAAAACTCAATACATTCAAAAACACAGATAACAGCTAAAAATCAGTAACAAATAATATTTTTTTAGATCATATATATGTATTATACATATATTGTATTATGAATACCTACAAATATGTATGTACATACGTTCTGTATATTGAATTCTTAGAACTCAAAAGAAGCTTTAGAAGAAAATACCGTATCTTATATTTTGAAAATAACCTGCGTCTTTCAAAAAGAACGTGACACAAAGAAATAATTATTTATAATTAAAATTTTATATTAGAACTAATATACATAAAACACGACGTGGAGTGGGTTGACCCTTTAGGTTCACACAACCAACTTCCCAACATAGTATGACTATCAATATTTGAATACTGATTATTTATTGTTTTCATATAGTTAATGTGAAAATATTGCTTCCTCGTAATATCGAAGACACGGGAAGCTTTGTGATCGTTTCAGATTGAGACAAAAAAATTGTTTTCCGATTTCTAAATTTTAAATTGATCTTTTCGTTTCATGTCAAGGCAAACACTTTTCGTTCCGTGTCTGTCTGTCTGTCCGTCTGTGTATCTGTCCCCTGAATCCTTGTTACACGTATCACTCATGAACCACTGAACCAATATTAATGAAACATGGTGGGATGGTTGTGTTTGGCTTGAGGACGGTCCAATTTCAAAATTATGTGTAAGGAGGAGGGGTGATATTGCAAAATATTTTTTTTTTATATTTCAGGACGACACATGTTACGTTAAAATTATATAGAATATTTTTTGTAGAGCATTCAATTTTCTATAATATAGTCTACGTCTACAACTTTTGTTGTAAAATATATATTAAAAAGATTTATCTCAATTTCTTTTAAAAATTCGCCATTTGACATAATAAATGTCATGTTGACGTTTTAAATGTCATTTTGACGTTTGCATAAATTTATATTTAGATTGAAATTCTCAAAAATTAAAAATATACGAAAAAATATCAGGTGCGTCTTAAAAAAATTTCTAACTAATATTTTTTAGTAAAATTGTATAAAAATTAAATGGTTAACCAATGGCAGGCAATTTATCTGAACAATTTATCGGCTTTTATTTAAATTGTTCAATAATTTACTACATTCAGTGAATGTAGCACGAGGAAGCACTGTGCATTCACTTGGCAGATGTTTTTTTTAAATTTAAAAAATTTTATGGAATTTGTCAGAAATAAAACTCACCTTTATATTATGAATATTAGCTTTCTAATATCCTAATGTCAATAATACAATACACATTTTTAGAATAATTAATCTGACAATTAGAATTTAATTGCATTTATTTCCAAGACGTATTTATTAGTATTTAAAATTAAAATTTTGAGGGTGGTTTTCACCCCTTCAATGGCTGTTCACGCACGTATTAAATAAATAAATACTGAAATACATGTTTCATTTTTTGTATGGTAGATTATTTATGCCAAGTTTCAAGTAAAAACATTTTTTTACTCACACAAACAATTACCCTAACCTAACCTAACCTAACCTCCCCTCGTATGGGTTAAATCTCGAAAAATCCTTTCTTTCAGATCATATTCACATCAAGATGCTTCGATTGGCACCCCAACGAAATCAATGACACGCACGTACGTATGACTTACGTACACAGACGCACACACACACACACACACACACACACACACACATACATTTTTCTGAAAATACTTATATCATTTAATTTATTAAACAAATATGTACAATCCATAGAGAGCCTACGTATTTATTGGTGAACTTTTTCACTATAATATAACGAAAAGTTAAACAAGAATAATAAAACCAAATAAGCTACATATGTTCATAAAGCACTTTAGCAATAAAACGTACAATATAAATTAATTTGCACACTGGTAAACAATTTACATGCATACCTACACCTACATAAAGTTACTTCATTAGCAACTATTTACACTATATTACATACAATATCTTTTTATATATGTATCATATATCAAATAATAACCTAAACAATCTCTCAGCCCTATATAGTTTATATAAACATACATAGATGAGATAAACACATTTCATACTATATGAAAAATACCATATTTAAAAATGGATGTAAAAAAGCGAGTTTGCTAACGTCATATGTTGTTTATGATGGATATATTTCAGTGAAAAAATCCTCAGCTCAGTGGCGGGCGATAGAATGAAAAACCGAAATATTTATTTTTAATAAAAGAATATAGTCGCGAATCTTTTATACATCTTTATGATTTTGTTGCCTATAAAATATAAGATCTTATCATTTATAGGGGAAAGTCGGTTATTTTGGACCATTTTTTTAATTAAGATATTTAGTATACTAGTTTCAGGCTTAGACAAATTATTTTTTTATGAAATGAAACAGCAGTTTATAAGTATATTTTTTTTATTAAGTATTAATCAACATAATTATTATAAACTCGACAAAAATCAACAAAATGTGAGATCGGAGCTTTGTTTCAATTTAGTCAACCGGTACTGTAAATTGGACCACGGGGTTACTTATTTGAACTTTAATAGAGTATTAACTAAAATACACCTGTTAACAAAACATAATATATATTTATGAATTACAGACTATCAAACAATTATTTATCATAAGTATTAAAACAAAAAACAAAAAAGATCAGTCTCGTTACATTATTTCATTTAAATTATTCAAGAAAGACAATCATTATATATGTCAGGATTACTGGTATAAGTTCCATCCATTTTAACCAACGTTCTGAAAAGTGAGAAAAAAAATCTAAAAAAATATAACCTATCAAAGCCGCCAATCAATCCATGACAGTTAATTATTGATAAATTGCTGCTGCAAACTATAAATTAAAAACGATGTATGCTTACCTTTGTACTAACTACACCCTTAGCACGAATTACTCAAAATTACATCAAAAATCATTTATTTAAATTTGCGAAAACAAAACACTAACATTCAACATGTCAAAGAAAACAATATAGCCGATATGCAATGATGTTAGGCGCTTATCGCATTGTGTTGCCATTTAAGAAATCAGAAGACTACTTTTCGTGATATAAGGGTGGTCCAATTTAGCGTGTTGTCCAATATACCATACTTTCCCCTATATGTATGTAGCTCTACATATATAAAGGTTTGTCTATAGTTAGTACCTACTATTCACTATTTAGTGAATAATAGGTATCTATTGTTTATCTCAAACTATTTGTATCTGTCAAATAGCTATCGTTCGATAAACAGGCCCAGCTAGGCACATCTAGGTACATCATATTTAACTCACGCTCATCACAGCTTGCAGTAACGTTGTGCGCCTAAAATGAGTGCGCACCTGGATGTAAACTTTACCGCATGTTATAAGTTAACTAAATTTTTAAGTAATATTTGATCATATTTGGCCAAACAAATGATAAATTTGTAGATAATGAAAAATTAACTCATATCAGTTGTAGCTATTCATAATATGGAAATTGAGTCACAATTAGTTAACTTTATATTAAAACTTTTGCAGACCCCCCTGACGTTTTCCACGCACCCCCAATTTTTTTAATTTGCCACAGACCCCCTGAGAGTCCGTAGGAACGACTTTGAGAACCACTTGTTTAAATAAATAAAGCTGTAACTTTAGCTAGCGTCATGTTTCGACGCTGGTTAAAGTGCTAGCCTATAACCGGCTTTTCATACAAAAATTGTTATTTCCAAATCAAAATTGACATTTCCCAGTAGTAAGATTGTGTATCTTAAAAACTCCATCAGAATTTTTTTTACAATACCTGCCACTGTTTTAAACCCTTTCACCATATTATTATCATGACATTGCAAGTTAGCATACCATCAGAAGCATATTTTTTTCATCACTCGTTACATTATCGATTTTTATGATTGCCTATAAACGTAAGAAGATAGGTTGCAGTATATTCTCTTTAGTCGTAAACAGATATATATTTACCCAATTTATATTTTATTATTGTTCAAACATCGACTACTGTTTTATTCATACACGTTGTTGAATTTTACTTGTTTATACGATACTTCAATGAGTTCATAGCTCGGTAAATATTTTTTAATATGTTTTGAAATGGATCGTTTTTTATCATATTTATGAAAGAAAACATTGTTTTTTATATACTGTAGATTTTACGAAGGTTTTTGTAATTTTTTTTACTCCTTTGCGAAACCCACTTATTTTGTTTGGCAGAAAATGTTTAATTATGGTAAAACTTTTAAAATATTTTGTTTGTTAGCTGGATCGATAAACATTTTGATACAACTAATAATAAAGTTTTAATTAATTAGTAACTTTCAAAATTGTAATTTATTATAAAGATTTCAATTCTTGTATTATACAGGATGTCCCGTAAACATACCGGCAAAACTGTCAGGAGTTGTCGAGGACATTAAAACAATCGTTTTTTGACCCATGTCCCCAAACGAGCCGTTTTAGCAGTAGAGCAAAAGTAAGGACCCCGCACAAAAGCAATGAATTTTGCCTTTTGGTTGAATTTTTTTATAACTTGGGGAAATGATAGTTCGAAGAGGACTATCTTCGAAAAAATCCATAATTTATGCTTCAAGGGCACCCAAACATTCAATGTTTGTATATCAACTTTTATAAAAAAATTTGCTAAGGATGAAAAGTTTTTAGAACTAGCCAGGCTATATAATTTATTTATTTTAGAATTTTTCATAACATTTATTAATTTATAAAAAAAAATCACTAATCAAAAATTCTAAAAATAATTTTAAAAGATGATAGGAGATAAAAAAAATGCATATGTACCTACTCGTATAAACACAAAATCATGTTTTAAACATTTTAAATGTTTGAGTGTCCCCTGAAGCAAAAACCATGAATTTTCGTAGATTGCGCCCATTACAACTTTTGATCAGCATACTTTTAACTATCATTTCCCCAAATTACAAAAAAATTCAACCAAAAGGCCGATTGCTCTTGTGCGGTGTCCTTTCTTTTGCTCTACTGTTTAAACGGCTCGTTTGCGAACATAGGTTTATTAACAAAAAGCGATTGTTTTAATGTCCTCTACAATTCCTGAAAGTTTTTCGATATGTTTACTTTGTATATTATGAATTAAACTTTCTTTGTTTCAAAATTAACAATATGCATATCAACAAGTATGTATAGCTTATTAATAGACACTTGAGTAACAATTATGGTTAAAGCTTTCGTTTTGTATCTGGTTGTCATTTTGTTTCATTTGCAGCAAAAAGCTTATTTGCAGTATTCAGCAGCATAAATACAAAACGGAAACAGTTTTTTACCAGTATTCCATAATTTTTTCCATTTTTAAATGTCCCCACTTAAAAAAGAAACAAGCAATTAGCAACAATGTACAACTTTTAATTAAGTGACTTCAATAACATAGAAACTATGATAAAATATCCCTGAGGACTCCTGCAAAGTAATTGCACTTTAAATTAAAAAATATTAACTTGTAGATCTAATTAATGACTTTTATTAATAATATTTACGTGTGTACATAATTTCCAGATTTTAAATATGTTTAGATATCAAAACGTATTAATCATAAAAAATAAATTTAAAAAAAGATTAACAATTCAAAAATCATATTACAGAATATATTTCAAAACTGAAACTGGAAGCAAAAAAAACACACATTTTGTAGTTTTAAAAGTATAGGATAATGTGTATTTTTGTAGCACTGTAACAATTCATGTAGATAATATTCATATCACTTGTTGCATTGTTCGTGACAAAACGTGCATGTTATCTCTGAAATATTAAAGATAATTTTTACGGTGACTCGTTATATACATACATAGAATTAATGTTAACGTAATAAACGGTGTGATTGATGTTAATAAATAATAAACATACAACAAAAGTATAACCTACCAAGTTTTATTTAAAAATTTATTTTATGAACTAACATAGTTATTAAAATGTATTGTTATATAACTTTTTAATATGTTTTTTTATTATTATTTATATATATTTTTTTAAATTAAAGTTTGGCGTTAGGGTGGGCCCCGTACAGCCACGACTGATTTATATTTTTTTAGTTCTTCGTAATTTTGATGAAAATATTATTTATTTGTAATTTAAAAATATATTTCTTATATATGTATGTAGCTCTTTTATAAGTTATAATAAATAACCTTTTAGTCGAAAAAATCAATATTAAAAAATAAAGTTGAGACCCTTGAGGTCCACACAACCAACTTCCCAAAATGATATGACTATCAATACTAGAATACTGATTATTTATTGTTTTCATATAGTTTATGTGAATATGATATTTTAACAGTAGGGGTCTAAAATATAACTTAGTTAATACGCATCTGGACTATTTTTTAAATTGATTAAATTATATACAAGGGTTCTATTTGTGATAGTTAATGTGAATATGTTTTTTTGACAGTAGGGGCCAAGGTTTCAAAGTATCAATAGCCACCAAAATAAATTAGAGCTGATACTATTTTTCAAGACATTCTGAAATCTCTTTTTTGCAGTCATTTTGTTCTAACAAAAAAACGGCAAGATCGAATTCGATAAAATTTCTTTCAGATCATAATCACGTCAAGATGCTTTGATTGACACCCTAACGAAGTCAATAGCATATACGCACATACATACACACACACACGTCTTTCTAAAAATAGTGTAAATATACTATATTGACTTTGAAACATAAAAATATGTTGACATTTTTAATTTCGATTTTCGAACTGATTGCAAAAACTTCCTATTGGGATGTTAACAAAGAAATAATTTAAAAAATATAACAATCGCCGAAAAAAAAATTTAATTTAATTTATTTTTACCTTCTTTAATAATTTTTGAAGTTACACTTCTTTAGACGCGGAAATGAAATTCGCGTTTCATGCAACGGAAATAATTTAACACGTAGGTTATACATGTACAGTTGACCGGAGCGTGGATGCTACTCAAGGTTAGTAAATACACAGGTTGCCTCAGTAGTTTTTGAGCAATCAGCTTAGACACCTCAGATGACGTGTTTTCCTCTTCTCGTGCCGAGTTACAAGGCCATATTTGTTATGATTGGGCACATCATTCCCCCTCACCACATTTGGGCACCACAGATGACGTATTTTCCTCTCTCGCGCCGAACTACTGAGGCTACCTTGTACTTTACGTACCTTGGGTGTCACTGCTATCGATGAAACTGTATATGCAGCCAGACCTGAATAGGCGATCCAAGAATGCCATGGCTCAACTGATGGTCAAACCGTATACAACGTGTGTGAGCTCGTCACCTGTACAAGTTTACCTGTATAGACAAACAGCTACGTGTATGGTCAGCCTTAGGTGTAGATAATACAGATTTCTGTTATGATAGTCGGTAAAATAGATTTTTAATTTTACATTTGCACGCTAGATGCCACTACGTCAAATAAGTATAACTTCTAATGCGCGTACATAAGTAGGTACATACAACTATGTACATTTCTTATATTTACGATATTGGTCATCGGGCTTTTATCTCAGCCAGATTTTCTAATAATGAAATTGAAACAAATTGTGTCTGTTATATTCATTCAAATTGAAAATATAATTATATGTGCTTATATTCATGAAATGAATATTATCCTAAATTATTTATACATATATCCATTATATAAATTCTAAAGTAATAGTTATTATTCTTATTATAATTTAGTTACAGTAGGATGTTATAATAATTCACATTTTAATAAACAATACTGAAACTCATCTTAAGTCATTACCAAGTAAATAAAAGTTAATTAAAAGCCATCACTACAGAAACAACATTACATTTACTTATCCAATTAAAAGTTTGCTAAAGTGTTGCTTATATATACATATATATGTATATAGGTACCTGTTTACTTAGAACAAGCGTCTATAAGTACGAATAAAGAGAGACATGTATTTACATCAAAGCGTTATTAAAATCTATAGGTTCTGTTTGTTTAATGATAATATTTTGAGTTTTTACTTTCTTATACTCTACATTATGTATCAAATGAATTTTTTGAACGTTTTAACAAAAATAAAGAAAAGAAATTAAAAAAAAATGCTTTAGTTAAAAAATGTCGAGTATGTTATTATCTATAATTTATTCCCCATATATTGTTTTCAACATTTATGAAGAAAAGAATTCAGAAAGAATTTTTTTAAATAAATCTTTGGAATCACCCAGACTAATCACTCTCAGCATTACGTATAAGAAAGGCTCATGGTACCTATGGCAAAGATGCACACTGTTCAATCTCTGTAATACGTGTAAGAAAGTCCCATGACACTCATGGCAGATATTTCTTCTGTGTTATGAACCATTTGAATTATAATAAATTTTTATTTTTATTAATGAGCAATAACTCTGAACTCGAGACACGGCTAGTAATAACGTTAATACTGAAAAATATGTTAGTAAATTACCTATGAAACTGACTCATTGTGGTTGCTCTAGTTACGTTATTTTGGAAGTTATGAGATAATCTTTGTTTGTAAGTACTACTCTGAAGTAGCTCAGAGGGTGTTGAAGATAGACCCCCCTTTTCATCACAATTTTTTACTTCCAATGACCCAGGGAATCAGCTTCTAAAATATCTGTTTCCCAAACCAGACCACCCTGTATATTGAATTTTTTTAAATAAAAAATACACATGTATATAGAATGTGTATCAATGTATAATAATTCTAAAAAGATTAAAATTCATATTTTCCAATGATTGTTGAAGAAGATTTTATTAGAAAATAAAATATACAAATAAACATGTATTTCTTACCTTCCCCACTCTTTTGCTTCTAACAATTTAATATTGAATATAAATGTACGTTATTATACAATATAACATAATCATCTAAAGAACTAGTACAATAATATCTTGGTAGCTGCTCTGTAGAGAACTGTAGTAGTATTCAATGCTTCTTACAACTAAAAGACCTTGAAAGCATTGTGTGTGCCTTGAGAATACACTGTTATTCTATCATTCACTAGAATTAGTTGTGTACGTTATCAATAATATGTTGTTCAACAATACATTTGTTACTATTGTATTAAGTAAATACAGAGCCGATTTTATACAAGTAAGAACT
Source organism: Sialis fuliginosa (assembly GCA_961205875.1). Taxonomy (NCBI): domain Eukaryota; kingdom Metazoa; phylum Arthropoda; class Insecta; order Megaloptera; family Sialidae; genus Sialis; species Sialis fuliginosa. The sequence continues at coordinate 27,348,103 of OY540809.1, read as the reverse complement.
TTAGGCAAATTGGTGAACCAATGCTCTATTCTTAAATTTTTATAATGTTATTCATAAAAAAATATTTCATTTCGAATATAAAAAAGTTAGATATTTTGGACGCTTTTTAAATTTGTCTAATATGTATGTGTATAATAAAAACGATACTGTATATTGTGGGAATATACAGGGCTTATAACAAACAACTGACTTATTAAATACAAATCCCCTAACCATAAAAATTGTAAGAGTTTAGACTTATATACACGTGTTTCATCAGAGTCCTAAGACACTGTCTTTAGGACTCCGATGAAGATAGCATTGCTATTGAAACACGTGTAAGTTTAAACTTTTACAATTTTTATGGTTAGGGGATTTGTATTTGTTAATATACAGGTTGTTTCATAATTGAATGTCAATATTGACGGGGGTTAATCTGTCTATGATTTTAAGACAAAAAGTTTATATAAAGATAGGTCCATTTTCGCTTTATTTTTGATATACAATTTTTCAAGTTTTTTGTTATTAATTTTTAACATCCAATTATAATTATTAACTAATTATATTATTAAGAACTTATTATTATTATTATTATTAATAAACATGTATTATTTATCTAGTTGTTAAAGAATTATTTCATTAAAAAATGTTAAAAGTATCTACTTTATGTAAAAATATTTTATTTTCACGCGCAGATAATTGTTGTTCTTTATTATTTACTAACAAACAGTTCGAGATACAAAAAAGAGATATTTTTTATTACAAAATAAAACATCATTAATAAAATAATGTTTGTTTTTGAGAAAATGCAGTGTCGTATAATTTTTTCATTCAAAATAACCAGCATGACATTAATTGGGACGCCACTGGTTGAAACTGAAAATTCGTTTTTTTCACAAAAGATGTGTTTCTGCACCTTGTATATGGAATTATTAAAAAAAGCAACTTTTCCAAAAATCTTGATCCTATACGTATATCAAAAATAACGCGAAAACGAACCCTGTGTTTATAGGAACTTTTTGTCTTCAAATCAATATTGACATTAAATTATGAAACATCCTGTATACCTATTTTTATTGATTGTAAGTTAATAAATATAATTATAAATAAAAATACATTATAAATATTATATTCACAAATAGAAATCTAAAAAAAAGGTTTAATAAGTATAAAATGATGTATACAAATTCCTTGTAACTCAATTTGATTTATAAAAGTGTCCAATCTTTTTTATTTCACATTATAAAACTGTGGGAAATATTATTTCATGAATTCGAGCCTGTTATAAAAAATTCCATTATATATTATGATTCAAAATCGCCATCCGTTACTGGGAAAAGATAAATATAAAACCGATCAAAAGGCGTAGGTTAAATTGTGTTTTGGGGAAATATATTGTAGTAAACACATTTTAACAAAACATAAATATCGATTGAAAGGGAATTCTAAATATCGTCGTTGTCGACATCTTGGATATCCCTGATATATGGAGATCGGAAAACGGAAGTGATTATATCAGATATATGACGGTATTATATAATAGGTTACATACGTTTTTTCCCTTATGGAAATTTACTATCTGTTTTAGAATTACAAATAAATAATATAGATAGATACGTATGCAGATAAATGTTATTTTGCAATAAATAAAGATAAAAATTTAATATACTGTTATTATATTCCGAAGTAACAAAATAATCAATGATCTATTAATTTAAACATTTTATTTATAACTATAAATTTTCTGGTATATAACTTAATGAATATTATTACCAAATATTAATTCCAGAAACTACCTTAATTTGTCTGAGCGAATTGTACAAATTAATATAATACAAGGATTATCTAAATTGCTTGAAACATGAACACTAAAGTAAGAATCTGCTAACACATAAATTTCAAAATTCTTCATTAAAAATTTATAATAATAAAAAGAAGAAAAAGTATTTTATGTTCTGTACTTTTAGATACTTCATAAAAAGTATTTTATTAATCTGCAAGTTTTAAAATATATATCAAATTCTTTTGTTTTGTTAATACTAAGTTCATTATTAAGCAAGTCATTATTTTTTCCCAGATAATTATGTTGCAGTTTTCAGTAGATACATTCTTTTCTTTTTTAACGCACACATAAAATTTTAAATTATGTTTTATTACATTAAAACAATGGAAAATATTTTTTTACGTCCGAAAACTTGTTTAGGATGCGAAGGAAATTTAATGTGAACGTTAATTTTAAAAATAAGTTCTCATATCTTTAATGTTCTTTATTTTTAGTGATTTCAATAATTTTATTCAATGTTATTCTTTCCTATATTTCACAAATGTCAATAAAACAATAATTTACTAGCCTGTGTCAGCTAAAAATCGATTAATTTCAATTTTTTTATTAAAACATGAAATTATTAGTGAGACCTGATGTAGCTCATTTAATATCAGAAATAATTGAAAACGCATTTTTATTTTACACTAGCGCATTAGATCCGGTGTTACCCAGGTTAATATCCACAAAATCATTGTGACATAAATAGTTCAATCTATGTTTTTTGACATTCATATTTGACTGTAAATAATGAAATACATGTAATTTTTTCTAACCGACATAACCACCCAACATGCCAACCCAACATACCCACTCAACATGCTCACAACACACGGTTCACCGCGAATTGTTTTTTTTTTTTGGGAAACATCGTCTTAGAATTTTTACAAAAATAAAAAAAATAAATAAATAGGTTAGCAACAATCATAATTTAGATATTTTACCTTTCTTAGCATCAATATATTTCAAAATATTTAACTGTAAACATGTGTCTAAAATCATCCAATTGTTCGATAAAATATTTAAAAGAGACGTGATCATAGTGACCTAAATTAATAAAATAAAATACTGAAACCGTAAATTATACAATTCTGTATTCCATGGTTAGGTATTATGTTTTTATATATCCTAAATGACAGTTGTGTGCTGTGACATCATGAAAACAAAATACGACTTGATAAAGGTTTTATTAGTCTTTTGATGTTAAATCTTAGGTTTTCATAAAATATTAATAGCCACGAACATGTATCGAAAAATGTTCTAACTACTGGTCAAAACTGCATTAAAATCGGCTCAGTAATTCTCGAGTCTATAAGGCTCATACAAACGAACATTCATTTATAGAGATTAAGATTCCTTCATCTAAAAAGTTTGCAAATTACCGTACCATAATTTGTCAATGTCTTCTTTTCTTAGTTATTAGTATATAACACACCACAAAAATATCAAATTTTAATTAAAAACATTAAAAAATTATAATCATCTTATTAAATTAAAATTTAACAAATTATCAAAAAATTGATGTCCCGAAACAGACGACATTCGCCTACACAACGCAGTGAAACATTGATTGTGCCGGGTGACAGGCAAAACTGCCTCCTGATCGACATTTTGACGCGTTACAGCGCACAAAACTAACGACACGGTTCTGGATTTGCACGATGTCAACCAGGACTTGATAGAGGATAACGCGTTTTTTCCTTTTCTTGCTTGTTTTCTGAGATTCTCAAGCTACTTTCCCAAGAGCAAAGTGGATGTTTCGGGTAAGGTTATAGTTCATGTGCAGTTTTTTTTACCGAATTTACTGTATGAAATAGTATTGAAGTGCATAATATAACTGACAATACTCTTATTTATTGCATCTATGTATATTAACATATTAGGAATTTTTACTGACAAGGGAACCCTTGAACCTGTTCTTTACGATTTTCTTCATATTAAAATATGTTGTAGACGGGGGTTCCCTGATAACACCTATACTCGGTTTTGGGCGTTGTTACGTCGTTGAACAACGCCATCACAATTGTTTATTTAAAATTTTTATTATTGTTTTGTTCATTTATTCAGTCTTATTATCATATATATTATTTTATTATTATTATATATATACTGTAGTTTCAAGGATTTGTTTAATGTTATGTGTATCATATTTCCAAGAATTTATCTATTTTACTGCAACGTTCATAAAACCTTTCTAGGGTTTACTTTTCCAAGAATTTCAATACACTGCTAATTGTCTTGAGTCTAACATTTATGACTATTTCCTGCTTAAACAGATCTTCAAATTTACGTACATTGCTCCAGATGCGTCACAGACCCGACGTATTTTCCCGCTACCTGGAACCCTTTCTTACTGCAAGTCCCTTTCTCCCACTGCAAGTACCCCTGTCCACTATCTTTTTTTCACCAATCAAACTAACTAATTTCAAACTCCGCCCTTTATCTTTTTTCAAATAGAATTTTGGAGTCTCTGAATTTTACAAATTTTAAAGAGTGCTAATTCAGTTTTCATACGAATAACATTCATAATACATAATACATAATACATATACATTATACAAATAAAATACATTATACATTATAGATATAAGTTACATACACATTATACCTAATTTTTGTGAATTGGATATTTAAATAAATAAAATTATTTAAAAATAACAGTAACGAGCTAAACAATATTAACTTGGCGTTTAGCATGAGTTAAGAACCCATCATAGTTCCTACTCACATAACAGGCGTAGACGGGTAATAGTTTAGAAAATATGATCCAAAATATTTTTTAATAATACATATGTATATGTGATACATATTATGTATGTATTTGTTAACAATGTAGACATAAGCGTCTGTTGGCCAAACGGTAATGATAATAGACCCGCGCGTTCGATTCTTCAAATTTTTATTTTTAATTGCACATACTGACATTATTTAAATATATAGTTCTTCTGTAAAATATTTTATGAATTTATTTACAATGTTTATTTTTCAAAATGTTGGTTCAAACTGTACACATAAGCATAGTATATATGCAGCATTACAAAATATGTTGGATGATATTTTCTAAACTATTACCTGCCTACGCCCAAAACCGGGTATAGGTGTTATCAGGGAACCCCCCATCTACCACATATTTCAATATGAAGAAAATCGGAAAGAACAGATTCAAGGGTTTTCCTTGTGAATTTGATACGTAAATAAGTACATTTACTTTCAACTAAATGAATCAAAGAAAAAAATGTTTGATGTATAAGTAATCTAATATTAATTATTAACATTTCAAATTATTTAGTAGTTACAGCTCTTTACGTACAGTCAAAAAATACCGGTATCTAATCAGCTTATTTTCTTGATCGATCTTAATATTATATTGTAATCGATTTTAATTTTACAAAAAATTCTGAAAATAAATAAAATCGACTGGTAATGTAGTTAAATATCAAATGTATATAAATAAATTAACAAGAAAATAAACAATATTCCCTATAACTCAGTTGCTAACCAAACCGTATACAGTAGTATACACTCCAGAGATCTAGGCCACTCTGTAAGTATAAACCTGCGATGTTTGGTCCATCAGCAAACTCCCAATCCAACTTGGGTACCCGTGCTATCGCAGCTTATTTAAAGGTATGGAAATACACACACACAAACACACACAGACATTCTTCAAACATTATTGACCAGTATTTTTATTAAGGAAGTATTCTAGTCTAGAAATTTGAAAAAAAAATTATTAAATTAAAATATAATATAATATAATAATATAATATTAAAAATATGTCCTGAAAAGGAAATTTTAAACTTTTCAAAATTAACTTTTATCATCATAATTTTATTCACTGTTTTTTTAGCGATTTGAACACGGCAGAATTAAGTATTGTCGATGTATAAAAAAGTACTAAAAATTAAATAATAATTTCGACAGTTTTTTTCGTTCTTTTTGGTACCTGCCATAATGACATCCTTCCTGAGTAAATTTTTATTTCATTTTATGTTCCAAACATACGAGTGCTTTGGAATCATGTCAACCACAACGTAATTTTTTAATGGCCTTAGATAGAACCTAATAACTTTTTTAATTTTCATTTTTTCTACATTTTTTTTATAAGTTCTTTAAATATTAATAATTGAGGCAGTAAAAAAAGTATAGTAAAAATATTTTTAGTTTCTTTTATTTAACTTTAAAAAATGCCTAAAATTTACTCTCCTAGAAGAGAATACGCCCTTAAAACAGATTTTTGTCAAATATTTGTTAAATTGTCGTTTGAATCTCGAAATGACACTAAATTTTTTAAGTAGGTACAAAAAAATGCTATTATATATTTTTTTAAGGCAATGTTGATTTTTAATTAATTATTTCTGAGCTGTTGGAAAAAGAGGTATCCATCTGACACCACACCATCATCATTAATTATTTAACTAATTGTTAGTATATTTCTAATGTTAAACAAATACAAAGCAAGCAAGACAATTAAAATAATTAATAGGAATTATTTTGTCAACAATATATGTATATAGTTTTCTATGGTAGAATGATATGTGTTATAAGAAACCTCGCAAGGATGTTGCACATACGTCATAAGGGAATACGGAATCGTAAAACAGAATTCTAGAAGAATCCATCATATCTATATATCTCTCTTTCTCCTTTACAACATGACTAAAACCCGAATCTCTTTATCAAAAGTTGACATGTTATAGTTTAGTTTTTTTAGGGTTATCGGGCTATATATGTATGCACGAGCTATATAAATATATATCGGAGAACGTTTTAAAGTGACTACCTACTTATATAAATTGGCCATTTGTTTAAAATGGCCATAATTTCAAGGTCCTGTCAATTCGTTTAGATGTATGGAGAAATAAACTAAGCTAAATAAGTGTTCACTAAAAAATAATCAAATATTGTTTATACATATATTATACAATAAATATATAAGTAGCTAAAATTATTTTTAGATAAAAAAAATCAATAATAATTCGAAAAATGGACACTTAAAAAATACATATGAAAATTTTTCAAATTATTAACAAACAAATATTGAGTTAAAAATTTTTCTATTAATAAAAAACCAATTATGATAATAAATTTACTTTGGTAAAACTATTTTTAGATACAAAAACCAATGACTTGAAAATTATATATTCATAAGTTTTACAAATTATTAGCAAACAAATGTTGAGTTAACAATTTTTCTTTTGATAAAAAAGCAATTATGATAATAGATATATTTACTTTGGTTTCTGAGCTTCATAGAGTGGTATGAGTAGATACTTATATATATTTTTTATTATTAGATATATAATTGAAGTAATAATATCAATATTATAAATGAGTGTATTTTCCTAAAAAACGTCGATATTTTGGTGAAAATACAGAACTAATCAAGTTAAAGAAACTGCAGCTCAAAGATTTGCGAATAAGTATTTCTCAATACAGGCAAACTAGTTGTAACTAGGGATTGCAATCCCGATCAAAATTTTCAATCCCGAGATTGAACAATTTTCAAATTGAATTAGAATTTAAATGTACAATTCTTTTTGTGGAGTCCTAATTCTTTGTTGAATGTTTTGCATTTTGTAGATTGTCCATTTACTTCCCACAACAAGTATTTATACACAAAAAATTGATGTGCACTATTTAATTTCACGTATTTTTTATTAGCACATGTATCTAGGTTTGACCATAATAATTAACATGTAATAATTGACCGTTAAAAAATTATCTACTAAATAGAATTTTATTTAGAAAGAAATGCAGTCAGATACTATATGTCACTGCGGTATTGCTAGTTCTATGTCGATAACTTTATACACAACAGACGTAAATGGTAAATACATTCCTTAAAATTTGTTAAAATGCATTTTTTTACACGTTTTTGGAAAAGACAATGCAGTCAGGAGACCCTTGTAAGTGTCTAAAAGGGTCGTTTTTATTGCAACCAGATGTACTGGCGTTGGCGTCAAACCTATAAATTTCACTTTCCATATAGGCTAGCGTTATAATAACCTTATAAAAATATGAGAATGCAAATCCAGATTATTTTTTAATCCCGGTATTAATGTGTTTCTAATCCCGGGATTTCGAGATCAAATTATTAGGCGGGATCCCGGGATTGCTATCCCTAGTTGAAACCAGGCTTCACACGATGCTAAACAAATTTATATATTTTCGAAAAACTGATAGTAATTAAAAATATCTACTTCCCTCACTACTTGAAAATACGATGAAAGAAATGTTACAGATTGGTTACATAGCGCTTCAACGCCACGACAATATTTCTGTATACTTTAAATGATCAAAATATATTGTGATACATGCATACATCAAAAAGTAGTAAAGAATTTTAATTTAAACCTTGCCTAGGGCGCATAAAACTCGCGCCGGCTCTGCTCTCTTGAAACATTATTTCTTACAATTTCATATACCTATGTAAGTCCAACTCAGTACAATACAGGTACATAATACCATGTTAAAACTCAGAGCAATATAACGAAAACAATCCTTTATTTTTAAAGGAAGTAAATCAAATATTAAAACTGCACACAATCATATCACATGACCAAAATTCTATCGAATAAAACGCACAAATATTTCACATAACCACACGCATAGAACAAACCGCAATGACGGCAATTATTTTTAACAAACAATTAAATACACATTAAACGTTACACCACCGCCATGTTAAATTGTTAAAATCATATGCATGAATCGGCACGCCGGGTTAACCGGACAGCGTTTTCATATCGAAACGCCATGACAAATGGGTTGAGATTTAAATCCGGAGGTAATAGGGAATCGCTTGTAATTGTGGCCAGCGACCGAGTCCCTCGGCGGAGAAAGCTCACACGCCAGAGGTTCGAAAATGGTGGTAAATTGGTATGATGGGGAAAAGGTAGAAACAAAAGTACCTACATACATTGTTATTTTCATAGGATTTGATGGGTGTTATCTTCAATTAGCATTTATCAAAGGGTAGAAACCATGAAAACTATGTTCAATTATTTTATTAGTAAAGCTACTGACATCAGTTTTGGCCGCTTAAAGAGCAAGGTATACTGATTGATGGGCACATTTTTTTATATTTTTAATGAACTTATGTTACTAATAAAACAAATACTTCTTTATTAAATCAATTTAATTACCAAAAGTCGAAAATACAGTTTTTTTAAGTATAGCCTATTATTTTGTTTATGTTTTTTTTTCAGTAATGGACAAATTAAACCAGTAAACACAAAACTTATAAAATAAAGAATCGTAAAATTTAAAACAATGTAAGCAGATACTATGATGGCATTAATCAAATTTCAAATACATATCAACAAATATTTCTAAATTAGTGCAGAAATAGAATGTCGATTTTTAAAACAGTTCATAATGGAAAAAATATCTAAATGAAAAGAGAATATTCTTTTCTAAAACTTACCTATGATTTATTCATTTTTCTAGTAATATGAATCGAGACATCGGGTTCTATAAAATAATTAAAACCATATGAGAGTATTTCTATTGATACGTTTTCATTTAGTTATTAAAATGTATAAAAAAACATCTACCAAGTAAATGCACAGTGCTTTCTCGTTCTAAATTCACCAAAGGTAGTTAATTATTCAACAATTTAAATAAAAACCGACAGTGTTTATATAAGTGACCTGGAATTGGTTAACCATTTATTTTTTATACAATTTTACTAAAAAATATTAGTTCGAAATTTTTTTTAAAACACACCTGAATTTTTTTTCATATATTTTTAATTTTTTGACAATTTCAATCTAAATCTAAATGACATTTAAAACGTCAAAATTACATTTAAAACGTCAAAATGGCATTTAATATATCCAAGCAAATATCAATTTAGAAAAAAAAATCACGAATTTTTAAAATAAATTGAGATAAATCTTTGTAAGGGAATATTTTACAACAAACGTTGTAGACCCATATTATAGGAAATTTAATGCTCTACAAAAAATATTCTATAAAATTTTCACATAACATGTGTCGTTCTTGAGATATCTTGAAAAAATTAATATTTTGGGGTGTCGCCCCTCCCCCTTACACACGATTTTGATGATTTTGAAGTGGAACCGTTCTCAAGCCAGACCAAACCATCCGACCAAGTTTCAATAATACCGGTTCAGTGGTTCATGAGTTATGCGTGTGACAAGGATTCAGGGGACAGACGAACACACGGACAGATGGACACACGGAACGAAAAGTGTTTGTCTTGACGTGAAACGAAAAGATAAATTTAAAATTTTGAAATCGGAGAACATTTTTTTTGTTTCATTCTAAAACGATTACAAAGCTTCTCGTATCTTCGATATTGCGAGGAAGCAAAATAAAAATAATGTTACTATTTATTTAGTACAGTATGATGAACATTTTATAGTTTTTAATTAGCTCATTTAAAATTTATTTAAAAAAAATTTCTTGATAATAACGTAGGCAATTTATTTTATAATAATGTATCTTTTCTTAATAAATAAATATTGCACATCTAATACACAACGATCGTAAAGGATTTTTATAAAATCTTTCTCAGAAACTTGCTGATCATACGGTTTTTTATGACGTATTTTTATAAATCACTTGTGTCGACAGTTTTCCCAATAAAAAAGAATAACATAGTTATTTTTTACTGGAAATAGTACTTTCAGTAAAATACAATATTTCGTTATTATTAATTGTACACTACATAAAAATTGAGGCGGCAAGTGTTGGCGTGATTTTATACAATTAGAAAATTGTTTCAAACCATAATAAATAATAAAACAAATTTATTTTTTAATCTTAAAAATAGCGAACACGTGTAATTTATACAACAAATGATTAAATATATTATATAATTCAAAAAGTACAATAATTATCCTTAAACTATTTCTATATCTACCAAATAAGTTTTAATATTTTAAAATGATGTTAATATAAATAAATAAAATGGCCAAGTGCGTGTTGGGTACGCACATGATAGGTTTCCGTAGTCATTACGATTTATAAACAAGAGTTATTTAAAAAAAATGTATAAACTATTTTAGCTACAGTGTTCGTTATAATTTTTCATTGAAAGTACTAACTAAAAGCAACATTCTGGATTTGTTACAGATTTTTTGCAACGTTAGTTTAGAAAGTAGAAGGGGGAGGGAACGCTTTGATAACGACATTTGTAAATATATCGTGACTGAAGGGTTAAAATCAAAAGGTCATATAACATTTTTTGTTGCATTTTAGGAGACCTATCTAAAGATACTCCACTCAATAGGGAAAGTGAAAACAAAATTGAGTACAATTTTCAGTCTATGGGAGGGGGTCCAAAATAATTTTGACAGTATTCGTTATAATTTTCTGTGAAATTACTAATTAAAAGCTAAGTTCTGAATTTTTTCAGAGTTTTTGAATAGATAGTTCAGAAATTAGGGTGGGTGGGACACTCTGATAACGACATTTAAATGCAAATATATCGTGACTGAAGGGTTACAATCAAAAGATTATTTAACATTTTTTGTTGCATTTTAGGAGACCTATCTAATGACATCCCACTCAATGGGGTAAGTGAGAAAAAAAATGTGAGTTCACTTTTCAGTCTATGGAAAGGGGGACCAAAAAAAGTTTTTTTTCCAAAAATTTTATCATTTCTGTTTTTGTGTTATCAGTCTTTATCCGCATATCAAATTTCATCTCAATCGGCTTAACATTTTTGAGGACGGACATGGAGAAACTATAAGGTTTCCTAGTTTACTATGGAAACCTAAAAATTATTAAAATACAATTTTTAAATTTGATTTCGCGTGCAATGAGTTTTTATTACAGTGGTAGATGTGAGATGTACGTTTTGTTACTTTCTTCAAAAATAATCTCATTAAAACTCAATGGTTCAATATAATTTTTAAATCCATTAAATAATAATAATATTTTTTTAAAGAATAGAACCTAAATGCTTATTGCCATATTTATTTTACATTTTCAAACGAAAAAAAGGCAAAAGGTTAATTGACAAACATCTCGACCGATAAAGAACGAAAAAAGGAGAAATGCGGAAGAAAAACTTAAAGATATTTTTATGTACGAGGCAATCTCAAAAACATTAAAAACAAAAATGTGTGCCGAAATCCATTCGGTAAATGTATTTAGTGGGTGAGATAGCGCGTTCCGGGGTTGTTCCACCCCCCCTGCACTGACGGCTAACTGTTAGATTAAATTAGGTTTTGTCGTTGACAACACACATTGTCTTATCTGTAAGACACTAGCGAGTATCCGGCGACATCGTCAAGTTTTGCGCACAGACCCTTATTAAGTGGAATTAGAATCTAATTTAACTCATTTGTATAATAGATGGTGTTTTAAGTGTGTGGGGCGAGTGTGGGTGAGGTGGGCTAAAAATCTAGCCGACTTGAATTTTAGATGTTTGTGTTTGTGTTTTGAGGTACTTTGTTTGTTTGGTAAGTTATGTATGTATGCGCTTAAGTCTTAATGATCTGATTATGGTTTATTATCTTTGTAGTTTACGATATTTATAAGATAATACGATTATGGCATTTTAAGGGGTTATATCACTGGCGTGCTAAAAAATAAGGCTTTTTTAATAAATTTTTTCTTCACTACTAATAAAGCAATCAAAGTAGAATTTTAAGGGTTTGTTAAACATTTTTTATAGTATACAAAAATATTTTTTATTTTGATTTACAATATAATATAGCGTCGTGACAGTGGGACAGCCGAGAACATATTTTTTTCGGGAAGGTGAACGGTGTGCAGCAATACAAAAAAAAATACTTTATATGAGTTTTTCTTTGGAAGTACCTAAAGTTATTAAAAAAATATTGATTTTTACAAATTTGGCATACATTTAACCTTTTTTATGAAAAAAGAGATCTTAAATTGTTTATAAAAAATGTTATTGTTTATTGATCGCAAAAATCTTTGGTACTTGGGTCTAAGAAGCTACAAAAATATATGTAGAAATTGTCCGAGTTATGTTACACACCAGTTTGAAAAACATGATTTTGAGATAATCGCGATTAAAGTTTCAAAACATGTTTACTACATAAAAAATTAAAAAGATTAGCTTGCTGATTTTTTTACCTTTACTCTGTTTCCCACTCATAAATGTGATGGAATATCATTTTTAGATAGTTTATACATGTTTAAAGCCAATAAAAAAATCGAAAAAAAATTTGCTAAATGATATAACCCCTTAATACATTTAGTTAAATTGAAAGTATAAAAATGGTTCATTTATTGGCAAATAAATAAAATATTGAATGATATGTTTGTTCACTAATAAATACAACCTAAATGTATACTTTTTCTTGGATCAGGGAGCCTATTTTAGGGTGCATATTGTTTTTATATTTTTTATGTCAGTATGCCTCTAATAATTTATATCTAAAAACTAATATTTACTTTAGTTTTTATTAATTCTAATCTCTTAGTAATTTAAAAAGCTACGAGTATCATAGAAATACTGTTTGTAGATAAATAAACATAACTCTTAGATATAGAAACTTTCATACATCTACGACGATTGCTGAGTAAATATAGACAACGATATATTGTAGCAGAAGACATAATTTTGGAATGACCTAATTTAAAAATAGAAACACTGACTCTACAAAAATATACTATATTTCATTTAGAAATATATACCAAGTATGACAAGTTTTCTTTTTATTTATAGGTATTTGTAAAAAATATATTTATCTGAAAATTATTCATCTTATTATCTTAAATAACATAATAAGGTGCTGGCACCAGTCTTGGATCATACTCTAGTGTTGGATTCGTGTTTAATTAAATGTACTAAATTATAAATATTTGTTGATATTTGATTACTGCCATTACTGAATCATAATCTATAGACAGTTAACTGTAAAACAGCTCAATTTGATTAAAATCGGTCAATGGGTATCAAAATGGTGGACATCTGAACTAATTATTATATTATCATAGCATCTGCTTTACACTGTTTCAAAATTAGGATTTTTTATTTTATTACGTTTGGGCCGTAGTACTTCATTCATTTTGTAATCATTTGCAAATGTCCATCACTGGGTGCCCATTTACTGATTTTACTTTATCCATTACTAGATAAAAACATAAACGAAATAAAAGACTATAATTTAAAAAACAAACTATATTTGCGGACTTTGGTAATTAAATTAATTTAATAAAGAGGTAGTTGTTTTATTTGTAACAAAAGTTCATGAGAATTACTAAAAGGAAGCCCATCAATCCCAACAAAACAGTATACGTTGCTATTAAAGAGGCCATGACTGGTGCCAGTATCTTATTCCAATTCGTAATAAAATTGAAATGGTTTGATTTTCATATTTTAATAGTATGCAACTGAAACTGGTAAGACTGTTCTTTAATTTTTATACAAAACCAAATGATTAACCTGCCTACTATTTTCTAAAAAAATATGTTAAGACCAAACAATGAATATTCGTTTAATATGGACTTATGTCATTAATTTTCGTCAACTCAGTGGTCATCGAATGGGATTGTCCATAGACATAGGGCATGGACCGCGCATCTGATTCGAAAACAGAGTCGTATCAAAAGAAAATGGTTTGGGATATATTTGTCCTTTTTTTAAACAGAAGTGTCTATTTCATTCTTATTAAAAAAAGAGATATATTCCAAACCTACCGCATCTTTCTCACTGTTTTGCTTTATGTCTATGGGATTGACGACTTTTGAAGCAAAAAAAAAACTATAATTTAATATACTCAATTTAAAGAATCTTAGATTTTAGGTCTTTAACAGATGAAAATATCGGCTTTACAATACTTACTTATAATATATGTATATTTCATATACTTGGGTAAAAGAAAGTAAAAATCAACAATAAAAGAATGCACTAAATAATAAATCAAGAAATCTATAACTATCTAAATCTACACATATTGATAATTTTAAGAGATTTTGAAACAATAATTACACAACACCATGAAGTTTCTCATCGAATATTCCAATACAGGCCTGAGGTGTGTGCGGTTCGTGGCACATGCTCCGGAACTTGTCTGCGGTCCGGAATTTGAATCCGGTACAAGATTTACTTGGTAACTGATACCCATGAGATGAAGACAAGTACGTTGGTGTGAGTGTAGAAGTTGGAGCGTGGGTGAAGGCAAGATGAATGTGTGACATAGGGTTGTAGTATCAGGGCCGAAGGAAATGATGGCCTCCAGACAGGTCCGGCATTATGAATCGTTTTATCCGATTGCTGTTGTCATAATCAATATTACATTGTTGCCAGTGGTTATGAATAGAGTTTGAGATAGTATTGTATAACAGAGATCTCCAACTAGACATTGAATGATTTATTGTGTTGTCGTTATACAGTTTATGCAAAGTTTTGAGACTTGGTGATAATGGTGTTAACTAAAACTAATAAAAGATTGGTAAAATAAATAAATAGGAAATGGAACCTTATCTTCAAATCAAACCAAATTGAGTTTGGTAATGAATTCTCTTAGAGAATTTCAAGCTAACAGTTAGCGTCGAGCGGGGCAAATATGAAACACCAAAAAAATGGGGTAAAAGTGGAACAGGCTTGCAACTAAGAAACTAATTTGTTTATTGGAGAATTATAAAAACTGACATCATCATTAAAGGTTTATTAAAGCGACCTGAAAATATGAATCGCCTAATAAGTGATGTGTCACCCCTACAGATTTCCCTGTTAGTCGATGTCAAAACGTGTGAATTAAATTTTAATTCTTTGCACATTCTAATGCCAGTTTAATTGATGTAGCTTTGGAATGTGGAAATGAAGTGAGGATGGATAGTTCGGAGATTGAAATAAAGGTCGGAGATTATATTTTAGCATCTTTCAAAGGCGGCAAAAAACTATCAAAATATGTGCACTATTTTACAAATAAATGGATGTTATGGGTTTAAAGTGTCAAAAACAAATGCGACTTTAAGTTTATCAAAACAGATATATCCACTGTAGACCGTGCGAATATAATAGAAGTACTTCCAGTTCCAATTATTGTTCATGTATCTGCAGTCTTAAGAGTACACATTTTATATTATTAAGAACGAATTTTCTGTTTACAACAATATATTATTTGCATGAATATGAGTTTTTTTGTGATTCCCATAAACTTTTAATATATTTCTTAGCACGCTGGGTACATAACCTATCAAGGTGCAACACATATTTCCTATGCAGTTTTAACCACTTGTTTAATTTTTACCCACGAAATATCAATGTAACGCATTCTATGGACTAGAGGCCTGTTTCACTTTTACCCAAATTAGAGGTTAAAAATGAAACACACTTTTTCATTTTTAAAATCCGTGTTGTATCGTACAGTTCAAATAACGTTAGTATTTAAAATGGTTATTCATAAGCGCATCTAGTAAAAAAAATTAAAGGATGAATTTGTATCAATAACTGTCAAAAAACATGAAAGATTTGTATTTCGTTTCACTTTTACCCCAGTTGACCCTACGAATTTTAAAGGGATATTTAAAATATACTTGTTTTTCGGACACAGGTGTCTACTCGTATCATCAACTTCTATTGATATGAGTCTTTATGGGTTTTGAACCATTTAAACGATAAAATAACTAAAAAGAGATCATTTTTAAGGTTCCGAATAAACCTTATTAATCTCACATTGTCGTCCGTCCGTCCTTTTCACTCAAAGCAAAATATTTTGTAAACTATATAAGCTAGAAACTTGAAATTTTTACTGAATATGTAAAATGATGCTCTTTAGTAAGGGTCGATCCACTCTATCGTGCCGTTTCCGGTCCGGTTTCGCTCCAATCAAATATAAATAAATAATAAACAATAAACAATGAAAGCATCCACACTATAGGTATCGTGCCGGTCTCGCTCCAGTCACACTCCAATACAGTATTTACTATACTAAATATTTGACTGGAGCGAGACCGGACCGGAACCGGCACGATAGTGTGGGTGTGTGGGTCGGCCCTAAAAGATATACAAATTTGTTGAAAAATTAATTTTTCAGAGAGGGTGCTCAGGAGCTAAACTTATGTAAAAAAACTTTTAAAATAAACTAATTAAAAAATTATTTGTAGCCTATGTCCTTCTTCGGGATGCAAACTATCTTTCTGATTAATTTCATCACGATCGGTTCAGCGGTTTAGCCGTGAAAAGGTAACAAACAGACAGAGAGATGGATACACTTTCGCATTTGTAATATTAGTATGAATAGTTTAATATACTAATTTATTCTTTAATATTTCTACCATAGACATTATTTTCAAATCGAGTTCTCATTTTACGTACAAACCATGAGTCGCATCCCCTCGAGGGACTGCGTAAAAAATCTGAGGATCATTATCTGTATTTCCAATTTTATTAAATCTTCACAATATACTTATTTTACAATGCATTATAAAAAATTAATTTAAATATATACATATTTACAACTTGCATTAAGTACAAGGTTTTCGATAACAATTTTGTTTTATGGAATATATGTATAAACTTATGCACTATACAATTTTTCGTGGCTATTGAATACACATAACACACAATTTACACAAATAGATATTGATAAATTAGTGTATGCGGTAAAATGTTTCTAAAAATTTAATGGAAAATTATACGAATTTGAAATATGTTATAACATATTTCAAATTCTTATAATTAAATGTGATATGTGCGTGTTGTACACGGAAAAAAGAAATTACAGTTTTTCTTGTCTATCCCGGATGAAAACGAAAACATAATATTTAACTGTCTGAATCTGTAATAATATAATTTTTGGCTGTAATGTTTGCAGTTTGTCTATCAATTTATATTGAGTATTATATTACACTAGCTGGGCCCACGCGGCTTCGCCCACTTGGACTACGGAATTATTGTTTAGGATTTTTGAAAAATATACATAGTTGAATTAAGTACAAACACGATTAATTATTATCGTAATAATAACTAATCAAAACCTAACGTACCTAAAAAAAAACCAAATCAGAACAAAAATTACAAATCATTTTTGTTCTGTTTAAATTTAAAAGTTAATAATTGAAAACAAAATAAACAACTACCGGCCGAGCGCTGAATCGTCCCTCTCCCCGCGACACTTCATCATAGTTCGCGCGAATTGCCGTGAATAATATGTTATTTTATGTATATTTCACGTTATTTCCTAAACCAAAAAACCAAATTGGATTCTGTAAAAGGCAAATTATATCTATATTAAGTACTTATGACGATGACATCATTTATTTCGATATGGATTAATGTTTTGTACGTTATAAGTCCATGTAAACAGAACCAAAATATTTTATGTTTTCTTTGTAACATAAAAGCAGTCATTGTGGCTTAAATATAAAAGTTAGACATATGCTGTCGCGGACTTTATTGTAGAACTTTTGATTCTACACAATTCTTTATTACATTATTTTGATCTACATATATTGAACGGTTTAGGCAGCAAAAATTGTTCCGACTTGATTTACTATTATTGTCGCTGCTTAGTTGTTATGTTACCTAACCTAACAAAATATAGCCTATAACCTGGCCAGAGAACGTACCTATGAATTAAAAAAAAACACGTAAATCGGATAAGTGGTTCTCGAGTGATAAGCGCACGAACGGACTGACAGACAGACAGACAGAGAGACGTTGAGCTTTATATATATTAAGGATTACAATCTAAAATTATATTACCTATTATAGTTTCAGACAGTAAAATATTTTATGTTTTCGATTACTCTCCGGGATACTTAGACAGAGGTTACACGATTAGTCTGGCATGAGTTCAATCCGTGACCTTGATCCAGACTGATCGTGTAATGCATTGATTGACGGACTAATGGAATGGACTGACAGATATTTTGATATTTTTCATCAGTCTGAAGGTCACGAATACGAACTACTAATAAATTAAATGCTATGAGAATATTTAAATATTTTTATATTGATTTTTGAAAATATTGAAATAAAAAATTGCCATAACGTCAGATTTCATTAAAATTTCGAGCATAACAATTATTATTAATTAAAATATTGACAACTAGATTAATAAAATACTACGGCATTATGTCATTATTTTTTTTATTTAAAAATATCTTATTACTAATTTTCAATAATTTTCCATATTTGTGGCCTATAGCACGGAATTAAAGATTTTATAAAAAATAGTGAACGTAATTCCGTTTTAGGTTTTAAAGCTTAAAAAATCTATAAAATTTCGGTAAATAATTTTATTTTTATTTCTTTTTAAACAATAATGTTAAATTAAACAAATGAAAAGATAATAAAATACAAAAAAAATGTCCAGTCAATATGTTCAATTAAAATGAAAAAAACTGCTGTTTTTAATTTACGACAATAAGATTATAATTGAATTTTGTATAGGATGTAATTACCTCAAGTGAAATAAAATAATACATTTTACTTTACAATATCAGATAATAAATTATTTTTCAGACAATTTTTTCTGTAGCCATACTTTAGTCCATTTTTTTCTTTTAACACGTTTTTCTGTAGCCAATGTTAGTATTATTGCAAATCAAGCTTTTTCCTTGTAACAATCCATTGTTTTTCCTAAGATATCTTGTTTTAACAGCGTTCTCGAAAAGACTGATGTCAGTCTAGACTGATCGTGAAATACCTCCATCAGTCCATCAGTTTGGCATTATTCCATTCACGATCAAGGTCACGGACTGAACTGATGCCAGACTGATCGTGTAACCTCTGTCTTAGACAGGAAAAACTGTAATTCTTACAGAATATTTTTTTCCGTGTAAGTTTGGAAAACTCATGACATACATACATCCAGAATCCAATTAACAATTACACATCACATTATAATTACACTTTAACCTAGCATATTCAAGTCCTATAAATTTCTCTCAGTATAATCATTCATAGCATCTTTAGAAACCTTTACAAAATATATTTATAATTTGCATATATATACCTACCTACATTCTATCACCACGGGTTTTATTTTAAAGAAACGAAAAAGTATTAAACCGATTGAATCTTATCTCTTTATAGATATTTGTTCAATTCAATGTCCCACCAATTTGCGGCGGGGACATTCGTCAATTCAATTACGAAATTGCGCACGGTGTGTGATTTAGCAACGCCCCATTGAAGTAGCATTGTTGCGAGGGCTGGAGATAACTCGTTTTACTACAGCGATGTTCAAACTTCCTACAGCTTAGAGATGCTTACTAAATGTACTTCATGTACTGTAGCTCAAGCAGGGATGTACTATTGTGAAAGCCATGTTATTTATTCTTAACCTTTAACTATATTAATTCTAAACCTTTAACTACTCATATACACGATAAATTTTGTATGATTGAATATTAAATATTTAAAAATATAAAGGTACTTGTTTTAATTAAAATAAATGCTGAAAATATTAAAAACGCTTATGTCAAAACCAAAACCTCCACATTTTTGTTTTTCCAACTGAATTACATATTTGGGTAAAATACAGTAATATCATTTTTTCAAAAATTTTATTTTTAGTACTGCTTCAATAAACGATTTCCTACACGTATAGAGCGCCCTATACACCTACAATATAATTGTGCAATTTTATTACTGCACAATTTTTTTAAACATACCTTGCACCTACACGTTCAATTATATTGAATCTCGAAGTATTTGCGTCAATATTTCCGTAGGTGCAATATGTGTGATGATCAAAATTTGGCTGCAGTTGTGATGATGATTTTACTGGCAAAACGAAAAAAAAAACGAATGTTTATTAAAGAATGGTTGAAAAAAGGCCAGTGTACACTCACGAACATCTTTTAACCCTTTGAAGCATGGTGGTAACCCACGTTACCACCTCGATTTTTTTCAATTTTTCATTTTATTTGATTATTAACGTATTCAGATCCGGTTTTTTTGCTCTTTTTAGTTACTTTAGTGATAAATGAACATAAAAATGTGGTCTAGTTGGAATAATTCCGTATTTTTTTATATTTTAACAACATATACAATCAAAGAAGTACAAATTCGACATTTCAAAATCATGAAAAAGCTATCACAGACAATTTTGTCTATTCGGGAAGTGTCATTTTTATTATTCTTAAGTTGGCAATACATTCTGTGGTTTTGAAAACTTTATTTGTGTATTTAATATTTATCGGTAATAGTTAATCGTGATAGTGAAATAATTTTATTTTACTTTTAATTTCGAATATGGCAAAATATGAGCAAGGTGACGAGTGACGACGGTGATAAGTGTAAATTATAATATGTATGTATTCTATCTGACCTAACCTCAAATCTATATATGATTTTCGTTGCGTTCGTAGCATGCATTATATCAAAAAAATTAAAAAATTTTGAAAAATATTTTACAGTCAATGAGATGAATACAAATGCTCTAATTCATTCTACAAAAAATTTCAAAAATATGTGCGTTTACGCCATGACTCGAGAATGGTGGGAGGTGAAGAAGGAGAAAAAATTACGAATAAACGAAACTCGGCATTTCAGACAAACGAGACTTAGAATAAACGAGTCTTGACTGTAATTAAGACCATGCATATTTTAATTATTGAACTTTCAACAATGATGGGCCCTTTATTCATCAAATTAATATGTTTCAAGTACAGTACAGAATTTGACGCTTTCGCAGTTCACAATTTGTTTAACCTTTGATATAAAGCTATAATATGTTGTTTAGAAACAAAGCTTTCAATTTTAATTGGATAACCCTGCATCACATCACAATTTAATATTGCACCTGTATAAATATTGATCAACATTTTTCTATCGAAGCAATGTTATTTCCTGATAGAAAAGTATCAAATTGTACACGCGGGAGTATGATTTAGCAGCACCATTGTTACGTGTATTTGTGGCGATGACTGGGTCGTTATCTATCTATATAAGAACACTCGATGTTGTGTAGTGTTGCTTGTTAACGAGCTACTACTATCTAACAATAAGTAGGGATACTGAAATACTATCTGTCCTAACAGGAACGCTATTGATGTTTGTAGCATCGTATATGTGTTTGCGCATAAATGAAATGTATGTATTTAGATATTGACAATAAGGGGGGAGGGGGATAGAGGTGGGTACGAGCCCTGAATTTTTCGGGTTTCGAAAAGCGTAAGCGATTTTCAAATATTGAATCGTAAGCATGCGTGATCGTGAGCCAAAGTAAAACAACCGTGCGTGACTGCATTTTTGTCGTGCGTGAGTCCGTGAGTATATTTCTAAGATAATTTTGTCAAACTTATTTTATCTTTTTTTAATATCTAAACCAATAATACATAAATAAAAAAATTTTACGTTTTAAATCGAATTTTTACATTTAAATATCTGCCTTGGGAACCACGGGACTTTCTTATACCTAACCTAACCTAACCTAACAGTGAATTGTATACGTGATTTTTTGTTTATTAAAACATTTTTTAACAAACTAACAAGAAAGAACAAAATGAATAATTTTATATTTATATAACAAGTGATTTTTTTTAACGTAATAACTGAAAACGGATGTTTACCTACTCTTGTAAATTTTTGGATTTTTGAATTATTTTTGAAATAAGAAAAAAATGTTTTAGATAAAAAATATCGAGTATGTTATTATCTATAATTTATTCTCCATAGATTTTTTTCTCTGTTATGAACCATTTGAATTATAATAATTTTTTTTTTCTCAAAAATTCGTTTTTACAAAAAAATGAATAGAACATAAATTATAGATATAGATATTACCTACATTTTTTAACTTGACCATTTTTCTCTATTTCGCACTGTTTCAGAGTAATTTGAAAAATTAAAAAATCGACGTAGGTAAACATCCGTATCCGGTTGAAAGATTGTTTTCAAAAATAGGACGTTTTCTTTCCAGCCAAAAATTAATCTTAAATATAAAATATCAGCCTTCTACGATTTGTCGTATTTGAGTTACAGCGCTTAAAGACAGACAGACAGACGGACACACAGACATCATGGCGAAAATAGTCAGAATGGATTCAGGGAAGGTCTAAATAGATAATTCCGTCAAAATCCGGACTTCACTATACTTACTTATACTAATGTACATATATTTCATATACAATAATATACATGGTATAAGAAAGTAAAAATATTGTATAAAAAATAAATGTCATTTTAAGAAGAAGCACTTTCACATGATCAGCACTGCCAACTTTACCAGAACACCAAAAAAAACTCCAGATTTAGAAATGCATTATTTTCTTATTGTTTTGTTTACTATTACTTCCACTATAAATGTAGTTTATAAGAAAAACTACAAATATTAAAAAATACACATATAACTCGTATATTGCACGTTAAAAACGTAAAATTTTCATAATTTAAAAATTAGATTTTTAACAATTATATTAAATCGTGTCACGAGCGTGACTCGTAGTGCGTAATCGAACGTGAATGAGAAAATAGGAATAGTGAGCGTGCGTGATCATGATTTTTTTTCTGTAACCGTGAGTGAGTAACTGAAAATATTTTGTTCGTGAGTGTGCGTGATCATGAGCAAAAAAAATTACTCACGGGTACTACTTTCTAAAAAAAAATTGACCACTTTTTTTTATTAGTTTGAATAATCAGTTAATTATCTAACTTATCATACGTGGGGAAATTTTTGTAAAGGGTCCAAAATGTCAATTTTTCGAACGAAGTCAGCGCCATTTTGCGGGTAATTGAAATGCGCTCGAGTGCGACTTTCAAACTTAAATAGCTTTTTTGTCGAAACCATATTTTTTAAGCTGTCCGTACCCCTAGTTGTTTCAGCTGTAGTTTGACAATACCATTTTCTAGTGAAGGACGTAGGATCTTTTTTATTGATTTAGTGTAACCGATTTTATCCCAGATTGATTTTTTGGAAAAAAAATTCTTAAATCAATATTTCGAGAAAATTGTATGCCCTTCACTTTTTTTTAACATGAATTTTAAAAATCTTTTATGTTTTTTGTTTCAAATAAAAAATTGCGGATTTCATTGCGGTAGCTGTAACAGCGCCATTTTGTTTTTCAATATTAAATTTAAAATGTTTTCAATAAGGTAGTACACAAGGTAGTACCCCTTCCCTAAAATTGAAATGAAGTAATATAATTTATAAATAAATCGTTCAAGATTAAAATTAATTAACACTAGTTTTTATGATAAGTGGTTAATTAGTACAGCAAATACTTTCACAAAAATAATTACATTTATAAGTCGATTAATATTTACCAATCGACCACGACGAGTTTTTAATTAATAAGAGTTAATAATTTTTGTATAAATACATTTCACAATACTCTATGAGAACTATCATAAGTTTGATACCCCGTTTGAAAGTGCTTGCAAGCTAGAAAATTTTGTTAGCTAATCTGTAATACTGTATTCTGATCAAATTAGTTCAACAACTTTAAAAACTTGGTTGCTATGACTTCTGAACGACGACACATTGATAAAGTATTGAGATTTTGTATCTTATTAATACTTCATCATTTTTCTTAATCAATTATTCTTATTTACTTTATTTTGAAGAATATACAATTTTAATTAGAAATGATAATGTTGTAATAAAGAGGTTAATTTATTACTTGACATTTTTCATGAAAACGCATATTCCAAAGATGTTAAATAATCCACAAAATGAAGTGCTCATTTACTGTACTACTTATGACACAGACTAAACGTATATTACACAATATAATACATAATATATACATACCTACATACACTGCATTGTATCCAGGCAACGACCAGTGGCGGAGTGTTAATTTGTATAAATATCAACACATATAATTGCAAATTAACTTTTTCATTATCTTGAACCTAGGTAAGTGCATTAATAAACAATTCCAAGTTAAAATTATTTTAATTTCCAGGGAAATGTTTATTATAATTATTAATAAAATTAAATTGTAAGTATTTAAAATAATTACTTAATTTAAGCTTACAATTAGATAAATCATTCAAATATCATTAATAATCTCTGTTATATTTTCATTATTTATTGATACCACAAAATAATTAATTTGTTGGGATTTAAGGAGCATTTTGAAAAATATCGAGAACAAAGGTCTTTCTGAAAACTAAGTCATTGGACAAAGGACATTTTTTGAAAACAAAATGGTTGACGTTGTATAAAAAACAAACGGTCAATAGATACTTTGTTTTAAAAAAATCACCATCGGATTTTTTGTCCGTCTATAACGTAGACAAGGGAATTTTAGAAAAAATAACACGTTTAAATAGTATTTAAATAGTTTCTAGAATGTTTTTAACTGCAACAAATATGTATATATGTTATATAGTATGAGAGAATCAATAAGATAGATTGGTTGGTTCAGAAATAAACTCTTCAATAATATCATTTAATACAACGTTCTCCAATCTTTTTTCAATTTTGATAATAATAATAACAATTAAGAAACTAGATATTTAATAAAAAAATATCTTAGTAAAACAAATTAAATATGAAAACATGGCAAAATAATCATAATGGTTTTAGGGGTGGTCAAAATTGATAATTCCATCAAAATCCGGAATTAGAAATAAAACGAATTTACAATACTTACTTATACTAAATGTATATTTCATTTAAGAATAATATAATATGTACATATATAATAGATAAGTAAAAATATTATTTACTATAGTATAGCTGTTACCCGCGACTTCGTAAGGTTAGTGAAAAAAACCATGAAATTAAGTTAGGTATATAATATAAACTCGACTATCTTTGTTATAGAAATTGTCAGAACAGGTCTGAACCGACAAGAACTGCATCTTCATAACCATTATTAAAGAAATCACCAGTGCAAGATAATTTAATAATGATTCCCATCTGTACTCTGCGTAAGAAAACTTTACATTTGTCACACACGATAATAACAAATAATCAAATGTTGATAACTGGATTTTTTATTGAATAAAAAAAATTCTCCTTACAGCGATTTTTTAGTTTTAAAATATTCTAGGGATCAAGAGAAGGCAATATTTGAATTTGTAGATAAAACCATAGACATAGAGAATGGACAGTGCATTCTGTATTAACTCAATGGTGTAACATCTGTTCAAAAAAGGAGAGAGAGATGCAGTGTAGTTTGGAACATAGACATAGAGTTACACAGTTATTCCAAATCTGTTTCTATCTCTTTCTTTTGACACGGTTCTGTGTTCGAGTCAGATGCCTGGTCCATTCTCTATGTCTATGGATAAAACCATTTTCTACGTAGTACTTTTTTCACGACTATTCCAGAAATCACCAATTTCCTGTTTACGCTTTTTCACAAATATCTCGGCTTCTATTTGATCAATATCGGGTCACTCTTAAGAAACCCATCTATTGACCTGTGGGTTAATCAAATACGTTTACTTAATTTATAACCTCAAAAAAATATGACAAATTGAGCTTATAGCAGAATTTTTATTTTTTTCTCAATTACTATGCAACAAATAAGGATATTTTCATGAAAATTGGAAAAATGTATTTTTTATAATCCCAAATAAATCTACCAAAATTTTATACATTTTTCCCCTAATTAATTTTCATTGTTGTTCAAAACAAAATTTTAAATCTAGTTAAAAGATGAGTGTTTGAAACAAACTTAACATGCTTTAACTACTATAATTAGTAGGTCATCCTAAAATAATCAGATTTTTTTGATAAAAATACATTTGTAAACATACTTGAAATTATTATATGTGGTAATGACAAAAGTTAAAAACTTTTTTGAAACCAAGAAATCGCTGTGAGGAGATATTTTTAAATTAAATAAACAATTCCGGTTATATGACTCCACTATTACTTACTAATTTAGGTAAAATAAACAAAATTACCATAAAAATCATAAATAACTTTATACCTATCAAAAAGTAATTTTTTTAGTTTGACCGCCATTTTGAAAGGTATACAATTATTTTTGATAAAATAAATAATAAAATAATAATAAAAAAGGTTGTAGAAAATTTAATTATCTGTTTAAAATGCGAAAGACGAGATTGATTGAACATTCCGTTTATTAGATACAGAGTGTTTACAAAATCCTTGTAAAACAAAACTTTGGGTCCTTGGTTGAGGGTGTTCCGGAGCAAATTTTGCTAGGGAGTTTTCAGGAAATATACATCTGGACATGTTCTAAACACTGTTTAAATTTGGCACCTAATACATTTTTCCAAATTTACATCAGTAAAAATTTCTACGTTGCCTGGACTATTACGTATTAGAATTTATATAAAAAAGCATAAAATGTAAGAAATAAACTAAAAAAAAAAAAAAACTGTACACATTTTCTTTTAGACTTCACATATCAGCCACCACTGTTTTAACACAAAGTGTATCTCCGCAGGCTGCTGCATTATACCACTTCCGCGTGCATTTATAATTATTGTGTATACACGGTATTGTATTTAAGAGTAAAGTTGTTGATGTCATAATGGAGCGGCGAGTTATTAGGTCCGGGTTTTGACCTAGGGTTAGGAGATAACCACGCTATTTATATTACTGCAGCCGAGACATACAGGGATGAGGATGGTAGGTGCATATCGCATAGTTTATGATATATTTTGTGTGCAGTTTAGAGATAGGTTATTTTTATTTTCTAGATTTACTCTATCTTATTGTTAGTTACTTACTGGTATACTGATATGTATTCAAATTTTTAATCGTTATAAATAGCAATTTTAAAATGTTAATTTAATTTTCTTTATAAATATGTAGGTACAGTACATACCTAATTATTTATTAGTTTTAATGTTAAAACATTGATAAGTTTTTATGAATTTATTTTATAAGTATTATAAAAATGATAGCATACTGAAGACATGTTTTAATATATTTTGTCTCATTTACAAATTATAGCCAGAAATGCAGACAGATCTAAATATTCTGATTTAGTTAATCCATACTAATATTATAAAGCAATATTGATGAAATTTGGCAGGTAGATAACTTACACATTTTTAGTCATTATAAGTGGTATAATAGGCATGATGCCAGTAACAAAGTATCACTAACATTATGATTTTAAATAATGAAATAAGTTAAAAAGATTCTAAAAAATGTATTTATTTTTATATTAATAGCGAGATGAATATGATTTTTGTTAAAATAAAAACGCAAAATACAGCAATCCGCCATGTTTGATAAAACACCAGTCAGAGTGAATGACGTCACGGCTACGTAAACGTCATTTTTGTTTCATTAATATCTGCACTGTTTATAAATTATTTTGTGGTTTTAAATTATCAATTTGACGTCATGCCTATGTAAACAGGCGTGACGTCAAAAATGCGCCATGACACCTGCGAGCGTTTTGGCGTCAAATTCAAAATTAGTTTTAAAAGGGTCAATTTTTGAGATTAAACCTTTATTTTCTGCAGAAATAAGCTTTTTTTTGGAAATAATAGACACGTAAGATCATCATAAAATAGTTTTTAAAAATTAGGCATCATGCCTTTTATAAATTTGGTATCAGGTATATTTGTTTAAAATATTTCTGTCTGAAAACACAAATAAAATTAATATGTTTCCAAAAATATAATAAGTAAGAGACCTTATATTTACAAAATTAAATAATAATAATAGATAAAAATATTTTAAAAGTCATTATTTGTTAAATGTACTTGAAAACCCAAAAGGGATGGAAACTAATACTCAATAAAAATAAAAAATTCGACATTCAACCCTTAATAGCGTAAGAGGGAGGCAAGGGAGGGTTTTTGATATGTTTATTTGCATAACTTTTATATAATTATTTCATCCCCTGTCTTAAAATATTATTTGTGCTGCCAATATAAAAAAATTATACAACGCTGACAAAGTCGCGGGCAGGTCCGCTAGTTCATAATATACATATTATACCCAACTAGACACAAATTTGTAATACCGTTGTTTGAAATAAACAAAACATGTGTGTTTGCAGCATGTATCTAGTTAGTGAACAAGAAAACATGTATGTACATTGTACATTGATTTTATTAGTTTAATTTAGAAATTCCGTACAGTCCCACGATTAATCCCATTTATTAAAATTTGTTTACCGGAGTCGCAACTTGTGTAAACATAGTGTAAACTGGTTAACAAGTTCATTGGAGACATTTTCCAGTTAATTGAATTGAAGCAGTGGTAGTCTGTGAATTAGTACTGTGGGGGCAAAGGGAATAATTATTGGTTTTATACATACACAATAATTTAATAAACTTTTGGCTTTTGGATATTATTATTAAAAATGAAAGGTTATTTAAGAAAAATTATAACAAAAATAATAATTAAATCTTAGTTTCACTTGCCTCAAAACTATTTTTACATTTTTATGTTTTCTCATTTTATAATCAGCTGACATGCAAATATGGAAAATCGTATTAGGATAAAAAAATTGTATGTAAAAAAGTTATTTGTTTAAAATATTTAAAAATGAAAACTCTTTTAGAAATTTACATATAAGAAATTACTTTTAGTTTGAAACAGTCAAAATACTATTGGAAAATCATGATAATTGTTACAAAAGTAAATTACGATTCGAATGAAGTTCATAATAGGTATAAATGAAATTTAGAACACTAATGTCCGGTATTATAAAGGACCTAACAAAATTTGTTAGCTAGCAATTACATTCAAATGGGGTATTAATTCTGTACTAGTATCTATGGATTAGTTATGGAATTTAGAGCAGTGACACTTCAACTAATTGTAACACAGTTGGCATCTTTGACCGTACAAAATAATTTTCATAACATCACCACTGTTTTAATACCGTTTGTATTTACCTTCAACGCGTGCGCGAAACTTGTCAAAGTCATCAACAAACTCCAAAAGAACTGTCATATAAGTTTGATATCTCAGTTGAAAGTGTTTGTTAGCTAACAAATTTGTTAGGTCCTTTATGATACCGGACATAAAAATGATGAAAATATGTGCACAAATGAATATACACATTAACTCATCTTCACTTTTTTGGCGGGACTAATATACCCCCCTCCCTTTAAAACGTCCATCTTCAACATTTGTTATAAATACTTTGTATTACGTATATTTTATTATGTTTACAAAAAAAAAACTAAAAAGTACTCGTAGATTGATTTATAACGTAAAACAAACAAATATAAATAAAAAAGAACGAATATTTTTTATTTTGTAATATTATTGTTAACTCTCTTTAAAATATAATATATTCATCCCTCCTCGCCTTAAAAATACCTACATTTATAATTTTTCATAACACATTTTATCGATGTGGATCTTGGCTCTTCTAAAAGTGCACTTTTAGATTAGCCCTGAAGATGTCCACTGCAATGTGTGACGAAACATTGACCGATAACACGATCAAACCGACGCGGCTTACACCCAGAAGCCGAGATCCATATCAAGATCACCGCGGAAACCTCAAGAATAGTTTTCTCAAATATCCCCATACCGATTGCGCCACTGTACTCTAGTGACACTATAACATCGACACGCATGACTACAAGGGGGTATTTATTTATTATAATTGATAATAAATAGACTAGGAGCTATAAAGTTTCGATTGACACAAGATTACCAAACTTGCACTAATAGGTAATTAAGGGAGAAACACTGACTCAAGTTATGACAGGTGAAGTTAACGGCGTTTTGTAATTACTGTATGTTAAATTTGAAATGGCGGGTAATTTATATTGTTACGTGTTCTTATTCAATGCCTTTGTTGTAGGGTTCAGGGTTAAGATATTAAATACAATGTGTTGTTTTGTTCGGATTTTTGGTATGTACTTATTATAATTGGAGATTTTAGGGCGAAATGGCGGTAATTATTTCTCCCCCTAAAACTATTTTGTGCTTTTATGTACCTATAAAGTAATACAATGTATCGGTACATATGGTAATGTAATTGTTTAACTAGACTGGGAATTTATGTAGGGGAACAGAAGGCAAAACGGCTCACTTAATAAAAAACGAGTTTTTCAAAGAAAATATATGTTTATTATTGATGTTTTATAACATTATAAAACAGTCGTTATATCTTTATGATATGTATTAATTATAAATTACAGAAAAAAAAGATATTGGATGATTTCCAATACCCTCCTTTTGGTCCGTTTTACCTTCATAGCGAGGTAAAACGGACATTTTTTTCTGACCTAAATTGTAAGAAGTATGGTTTTAATAAATTAAATTATTTAGTGACATCTCTCGCACAAATATACTGCTTCGTCATCATCGTCATCGATGCCAGCGTACTTACAGTGAACCCACAAACGACACCCTTCGTTTGACTGTGAATAAAAATTAGAGCAGTAAAGACACTCGGTGTCATTCTCTTCAGAAGAGCTAGAATCTCTCTTCTTTTTGCTTCTTTTTATAATTTGTATTTTTATTTGGTGGTCCGTTTTGCCTTTTCGGTTGTTATCAAATCAATCAAAATTTTTGAGGTTATGTCTGCAGTATTGTTTTATTCTCTCTACATCAAAACTAGAAGAAACGATGGCATTCAATGTATGCAACATTAAAACTCATCGTAGTAAACTATATTAAACTAAAGGCTTATGCAAAAATAGCAAATATTACATCAAGATATAAAAAAAAATCACTTATTTTGCTAAAACACCGTATCCACATGTGACAGGTTTAAGCGCACTGTCCGAATGTGGGAGAAGGATACACTATCAACTGAAACCATTAGTCAACAATTAAGGTGGTTCGTTGTACCTGCAGGGACCGTTTTGCCTTCTATCCCCCTAGTTATTTTTTGAAAAATAAAAACATTGTTTATTTAGTTTTTTTTTAAAGTTTTATCTATCATTTTTAATGCTTGTTTCGTGGAATCAAATGCTTAATCTTTTTAATGACATATTTTTTTCAGATTCTATTTAATATATTATAGTTCGGTTTTCCGATATTGATTCTATAATAATAAAAGCTATCTTATAAAGGACCAATTTAAAAGACTTTATTATTTCTAAAATAGTAATGCCTTTTG
Source organism: Sialis fuliginosa (assembly GCA_961205875.1). Lineage (NCBI taxonomy): Eukaryota > Metazoa > Arthropoda > Insecta > Megaloptera > Sialidae > Sialis > Sialis fuliginosa. The sequence goes on along the minus strand of OY540809.1, from coordinate 27,316,409 downwards.
ATATCTCTAAGAATCCTACACAAGCCAAGTATCACCTATAATTTTATTATGTCTAATAATTATTTATCTCTTTCCTTAAATAATAACAAGAATTTCGTGTTTTTTTTTTAATTTATATCTTAAAAAAAATATCATATGAAAAACTATTGATATTTTTAATTGTTCATACCTACCTAATTATTAAAGCTATTGATCCTCACAGAAATTCAAAAAAATTTTAATTATTATTATTAAAAAAATGTACTATTGCAAAATAGTCATTATTTGAATAATTTCTTTTACAAATACTTAATTTCTAGTAACTTGGCACCATTTTTATTATAAAACAAATGAAGTGAAAAAAGGGATTGAAACTACATATATGTATATGGCTGATTTACCAAGCCATACATACATACCTCATACCTCATTTATACACCTACTAACTAAATTGTAAATTCAGCTTATTGATCAACTCACTCATCTATGTACCTATGTATATTTATACAAAGTATAAAGCGTAACAAAACGTACCATAATTTTATTAAACCAGTACCCTGATGTACGAAACTTATATGTGTATTAATTAATATTTGTGAATTTACCCTTGTTTATTCCCTTTAGTAATATTATGTTAATTAATGTAAATTATGTAACAATGTTGTTCAAATTAAATTAGACAATTCATATTATATATGATTAAGTGTATTACTTTAGCTATGTTACTGTATGTATATGTAAACAATATTGATTTATATAATGCAATGTTATATTACCCGAAATAATGCGTGGAGAGTACCATAATACAATAATCAGTGATAATTACTCGTTATTGATACTTTTTTTAATTTTTGGGCTGCTTAATAAAATAGATATACTTCAAGGTTTATTTTATCTATCTTAATTAGTTCAAGTTCGGTGTAAAAAAAATGAGAGTATATTGAAGATATATTTTAAAATATATTTTGACAAATGTGAATAAATAATTATCTTAAAAGTATTTTAATATTATTTATCTCATCTACATAATGTAACACTAAATAAACTAGTTTTAATTTTTCTATATCATTCTCGAGCCCAAGCAGGGCTTATTTTAGTGTGTTGTTGTAACTTGTTTCTGCAGTTGAAAAAGTGAAAACTCCAGTTGTGAAAGCTAATTTGTGTAATTGAAAAATTGCAAGTAGAAAGAAAAATATAAAAAAATATGTGTAAAGCAAAAAAGCAAAAAAAAGGTCACTATAATTTGTAAGAGAGAAATATACATAGTATAGAGCAAAAAAAAAAGATATTTGCAGTTGGAAATTTTTCTTAAAATAACCCCTGGGCCCAAGAACATAAACATTTTAATAAAAAATATCATTCAATCAAAACCTAGAGCGCACATTTAAATATTAAATATAAATAAAATAAAATTTTAAAATACAATAAGAGCATGTATAGTAATTTTGTATGAATTTTGCTGGAAATATCAATATGGATTTGATCTAGGTAATCTTAATTCTCATCAAAAGAAAATTTAATAACTACAACCTTAAATTTGTACGAACAACATATCCATAAAGTAAATAAAAATATTTTTTATTTATCTGATAATATAAAAAGTTCTAAATATAAACATTGTATTTACATATAAAAAAACACACATGTTTATATGTAAAGATAGAAATCTTAAAACAGGTTGAATCATTTCAGATTGATCGAGAAAATTATTTTAAATAAAAAAGTTTAAATGTACTTGTACCCGGAAATTATTCAAAAAAATTATGCTCAAAAAATGTGTTTATTCATTATTATTTGGAAAATACATTGTGGTAAAGTATTGAAATTTTATAATCGATTTATTGTAATTAATGTTTTTAAATTTCGGTATCAATCAATAATTCTTTCTACCAGGTGTACATGGGGCTAGCGAGGCATTTAATTTTTTATGCACCCCTGGTCTAAATAATTATTAGTTGATACTGAAAATCGGTAGTACTTTATTCCTAAACTATCATTGAATTCCATAATTTTACCACAATAGGTTCTCCAGATAATGAATAAAATATATTATTTGGCATAATTTTTGAGGTGCATAAACACAAAAACTGATATGAATCAGCCTGTATATTAATAATTTTAATAATAATTTCACTGTATATAGGTACAATTGTATTATTGTGTTTTTATGAAAATTTCACAAAATAATAAAACTTCCTTTGTTAACATACACACAATGCAAAAAAACCCGGCATCAAATAAAAATAAACTTGATTCCATTTGAGTTAATTAAAAGCGATATTTTCTTTTGTTAACAATGGCCCGGGCGGCATCTTTATTCATACAGCGTCAAGAAGTGGGAAGGTGAATCTAAGGAGGCTTTGCAAATGTAAAAGTTGCGACAATGGAGAGCCTATTACAGAGTTTGTATATAATAAAAACTTTTTAGTACTGTCTGTTACAAAGTTTTGAATTGCAGTTGTGTTTATTTTGGATATAGTCTCGTCGACGTCTGGGTACCTTTAAGGTTAATTTTCATTTGTTTAAATGTGTCCAGAAGGTGTGCACTGTGCACTGTATAATGGATGGGTTAGTTGTTAACACTTTGAGGTCTGAATTATATGCAAAATAAAAAAACTTATGTAAGTATGTGTACTTGAATAATGCAATTTTATTTCAATAATATATTTATATCTTACCTATAGATAATACCCACAAATTGGATAATTTGCATAACATCCGGCTAATTTACATACTATACATACGCTTTGGATAATACACGAACGCGCACATTAATCATTGTTAACCGGTTAGAACGTTTGTCCCGGTAAAAACCGAGGATAAATTCATTTTGTAGGTGAACCGGAGTAGGTAAGTCCCGCTAAAAAGCTTAAAAGTTATAAAATTAAAGTAAATTAAATACTACAATTTGGCGGGGGAGTATATTGATGAAAAGTTATAAAATAAAATCAAATTCAAATTTACAAACAAAATTGGGGGGGGGGGATTTATGGATCATGCTCCCCCCCCCAAAAAAACAATAAATTAAAGCAAATTAAAATTAACACAAAAAATGTTGGCGATGATCACTCCCCCACCCCAAAAAAAATAATAAGCGGTACCACTGAACTCCGGCCCCCCTTCAAAATGATTACATTTTCGCCTTATAAATAATTTAAACCATGTTTCAGTTTGCGAAAATAGTAATTTTCAATTTCTAACCAATGTTAGTTTTCATAACTCGGATAATATCCGGATAATTCTTAAAATACGTTTCTCTGGCCACAAATTATCCGGATGCCTTTGTTATTTTTATGTATATTTAAAGCTTGAATGCATAATACCACATTTTGTCTATTATCCGTAACATATACATTTATTGCAATAATTTTCTTATTATTTCTTTACCTTTATTAAAAAGAGCAGGGACATAAAACAGTTAGAATTTATTTATACTACAACAACTTGCAAATTATTTGATTTCGTAGAATTATATTTTTCATAGATTCAGGCTAGAAATCGGGTTACAAAAATCTTTCAGGTTAAAGCTCATTGAAATATGAGTATCACGAGAAATACGGTTTCAAGTCTCTGAAAGAGACCTTATATGTATTATCAGTATGATTTGTGATAAAACTTTGATTAAAATATAACTGATTAAACACAACTTACAACCTTAATAAAAAATACAGTGGAAACAACTCATTGTGGCCAGAATTTTACAAACTACAACTATAAAAATAGACTACAGATTTATAAAAATAAATTTGCCCTAATAGCATTCAACACGCGAGAAAGTTATAAAACTCATACCACTTTTTTAAAATCTTACTCGTATGTTAACCATTTTTATTAAATGTTTTAAACCGATGTTTATTCACATTTTTTTCTAAAGTATGAATAGGATTTAAAAGCGGTAAGGTTTTTTTAGAAATTCTGTACTAATTAGAGGTAATTTCTTTTGAAAAAAAAAACTGAAAAATATATATGTGACAGTATGATTTCTGTGTCTAGACTCTAGTGGCTGCATTTAAAAGTTATCTATGTTCTATTATGTAGATTTGTCGATGGAAGGGGCTACTTTGATTAAATAATAAAAGAATATTGAATAATTAATAATAAAATTACATAGAATTTATTACATTTACTTATAAAAAAATGTTTGTAAATAAGACAGCTACACAAAAAAAGTGCGGAGCTAAAAAAGCGATTTTTATAGCATTAAATTATTGGTCGAGAATAGTCTAAATCCATTTTTATTTTTATTTTTGCTTACCAGGTTTTTTTATTTTAGCTAGAATTTTGGGTTTAAGTTAAATTTTTCCATAAAAGTGTGCGATACCAAAAAAGTTACCTATATAGCATTGTAGTATTGGTAGAGTATAGTCGAAATTTTTTTCTTATTTGAGTTTCAACTTTGGGTTTAGCCAACTTGGAAAAATTCAACCTAAAACCCAAAATTCAAGCTTAAATAAAAAAAAGTAGTATGTAGAAAATTCCAAAATTTTGGATTTCGACTATGTTCAACCAATACTACAATGCTATATAGGTCACCTTTTTTTGGCACCGCACTTTTTTTGTGTAGTTGTGTTTGTGTAATCAATACATTTCACAAATAATTAAAGTAATGTACATAGTTCAAATATAACAAATAATTAACAAAGGTAATATCTAATTTTCAATAAATGTTATTCATATTTTACAATCACAAATTTTATTATTTACATTTTGCATAATAACACAGCCACACGCAAAAAATGTTTAGAATTTTTTGGGGAGACCATTTTATTTCTATGTATTTTAAGGTGCTGAATCGGAATTTGAAGTCAAAACAGCACATTATCCGATGCATTTTGAAAATAACACCGACAAATCTATTTTTCGTGTATAAAAAATGGTTTTCCAAGGTTATTTTGAAAATGAATCAGATAATGTGCTATTTTGACCTCAAATTCGAATTCAGCGCCTTAAAATACATAAAAATAAAATGGTCACCGAAAAAGTTCTAAAAAATTTTTGTAAGTGGCTGTATACTGTGTAATCAATACGTTATTAAAAATTAATCATAAAACAAATTCTTAATTACATATATAAAATAAACATTGCTGCAAAGTTTTGATTCTGAGAATTTATTTGTCGAGATTTAAAGAAATGTAGCTAATGAAGCAATGTTTGAAATAACTTTTGGATTGAATAAATGTGATGTGTTGAAATTTGTTCTCAGAAATCATTTTGAACATACTTACATTTTATTATACAAACAAAAGTACATAATATTACATATTTTATTAAAATACTACACGTTTTATGGAATAAATTTAAAACAAGCTTGGGGTGGGGTGAGACTCTTTAGGTCTACACAATCAACTTCCCAACATAGTATGATTATAAATACTTGAATACTGATTATTTATTGTTTCCATATAGTTTATGTGAATATTTTTTTAATATGTATATGAAAAATTTAAATGGAATTGGTCAGAAATAAAACTCAGCTTTGTATTATGAATATTAGTTTTCTAATATCCTAATGTCAATAATATAACACACATTTTTAGAATAACTAATTTGACAATTAGAATTAAATTTCATTTGTTTTATAAAACGTTACTATACTCTATTTCATTTAAGAATGCAGTGGTTTCCGGGGTTTTGACGGTGCGAATCGTGCATTTTACCAAGGTTATTAAACTATACAGGTTGCCTCATAACGAAGCATTTGGACAAGGGGACTGAGCGTGTTTCCAAGGCAATATTAATTATAGACTTATTTATTAATATTTTAAATTCAAATTTTGAGGGTGGTTTTCACCTTTCACCCCTTCTATGACTGTTTAGGCACGTATAACAAAAAAAATACTGAAATACATTTTTCATTATTTGTATTGTAGAATATTTTTTCTAAATTTCAAGTAAATACGACCAAAAAAATTTTACACCCCTTTTTACCCCCTTAGGGGTTGAAATTCGAAAAATCCTTTCTTTCAGATCATATTCACGTTAAGATGCTTCGATTGGCACCCCAACGAAGTAATAGCTTTTTTGATTTGCGAGATTTCGTGAACGTAAAAAATGACACGCACATACGTACGTACGTACATACATACACACACACACACACGCACAGACATCTTTCTAAAAATAGTGTAAATATACTATAGTGACCTTAAAACATACAAATATAATATTGAAATTTTTGATTTTGATTTTCGGACCGAAGTTGGGAAGTTAATATTATAATGAATCAAATTGCTTCCTCGCAATATCAAATATACGAGAAGCTTTGTGATTGTTCTCCGATTTCAAAATTTTAAAATTCATCTTTCCGTTTTAGGTCAAAACAAACACTTTTCGTTCCATGTCTGTCTGTCTGTGTGTCTATCTCCTGAATCCTTGTCACACGCATAACTCATGAACCACTGAACCAATATTAATGAAACTTGATTGAATGGTTGGGTCTGGCTTAAGAACGGTCCCATTTTAAAATCATCAAAATCGTGTGTAAGGGGGATGGGTGACAGCCCAAAATATTTTTTTTCAAGATATCTCAAGAACGACACATGTTAGGTACTTGAAAATTTTATAAAAAAATTTTTGTAGAGTATTTAATTTCCTATAATATAGGTTACCTACATTTGTTGTAAAATATTCCCTTATCTCAATTTGCTTTAAAAAATCGTAATTTCTTTTTTACTTAACATATTAAGTGTCATTTTGACGTTTTCAATTGGTTTTTGTCTTCTAACTCCTCTTCAACTTTTTAGTTTTTTTTTAAATTCTTTATTTGTACCTAGTTTTGAAGTTTTAGCAGTGTTATCTTATTTTATTACGTTTGATATTGTTTGATCTTGACGAATCATAAGCATTTTTAGTAAATTATATACATACATAGTATAAAATTTTAAAAATATACAGAATAAAATTCGTCATCAAAACCAATTATATGAACTATTCAAAATATGTTTTATGTATGTTATACAATTTTAAATCATTAGGTACATACTGTAGGGGAGAGTGGGGTAATTACGAACGCGGGGTAGTCGCGAATTCAGTGGTTTCTGTGTGTTATACGAGGAAAACTAATGTTCTCTCTGCACTTGCCGACAGTTTGGTCTACGTCTAGTATCGGATCGTTAACGTTGCAATTTATGGGCACATGATTAGTGTACCAGAGGTCAAAAATACATACAGAAGCTTTCGCTGCGACTTCTGTACCAATTAGATTTATTATCTCACTATCCGTGATTACCTACTATATAGTGTCGTGAAAAAAAAATTTTTGGAATCTTCGAAACGCTATATGCGCAAAATGTGCATTTGCATATTCTTAAAACAGCTTATGAAGGAATTTGTAATTGGATATCATCCTAATGTTCCTAAATGATTTTCTTTATTAGAAAAAAACATAAATTTTTGGGCATTATATCATGGTAACGTGGTAAGATATTTGAATGCGCAATAGTTTAAATTAAAGAGACATTCAGTACCTTTAAAATGATATCTAACAGATACTGAATGTATCTTTAATTTAAACTATTGCGCATTCAAATATCTTACCACGTTACCGGAATATAATGCCCACAAATTTATGTTTTTTCTAATAAAGAAAATCATTTAGGAACCTTAGGATGATATCCAATTACAAATTACTTGATAAGGTGTTTGAAGGATACACAAATGCACATTTTGCGCATATAGCGATTCGAAGATTAAAAAAAATAAAAAAATTTCACTCCACCCTATTACCTACCCAATGCTAGTCGAGAAATCACGAACACCTAAGGTTTCGTTTTTTTCTTAAATGTAATGGATAATATAATAATAATACATAATAAATATATTGGTTTCTTACTCAGGTTTTAATTGATTTGATTTTTCCCTTAGGTGTTCGCAATTACCCCAGTCTCTTCTACACTTTAGTTGGTTGCACAGAATATATCATCGATCGTTCACTTCAACAACAAAAGCATGTTTTTTTTGTTATTTTATAATATGCATGCATAGTATTTAGTATCACCAATTTCAAATACAACTGAAATATGCTATTAAAATTGTCATAAAAACATTTGACTCATGTCAGTATTTTTTTAATTTCTATAATTTGAAATATCTTATGAAAATTGATTTTTTTCCAATGATTGTTGCAAATTTGTATGTAGATACGATCAAATTAACGACGAATGAAGTACCTAGTAGGAATTAAAAAAAAAACAAGACTCCAAATTTTTTTTAGAACCGGAACTGAAACCTTTTAAAAATTTTTGGAGATTCCGGCTTTGATTCAAACTAAATCCCAAAAACTAGTGTTTATTATCAGATATGAATTTTTAAACCGGTTAAATATCTACTACATATAATACCCAATATAATTAGAGACTTTTATCGATAACAATTACCACTGAGTTTTCTTCGCATGTTTTTTCCGTAATCTAAATTTTTTGTTCTTATTTATGATGTATACACTATACGTGCTCTATTTACAAAAAAAACAACTTCAAATTAGTTATATCTACATAATTGTCTAAGATTTGTATTGTCAATTTCGCGTCAAGTTACGTTGCAATTTATATAACGTTATGAAAAACATGTCTGACTAGTTTTACAACATTATTTTGTCATTTTACGAATATTTATTCATAGATAAATCTTAAGTTAGTTGGTGTATACTTATCCCAAGGAATTAATGTTATGAATGTATAATTATTTCCATATTTCCATTGGAACTTGTAAGTAAGATTTTTTGTGTTTGATGATCCCAAAAATCACTTTTGACTATGTATAATATTGTCAGAGAGCTAGACAGTAAAGAAATATGTTGCGCAGATCGGAAAAATGGAAACCCGCTTTGGCTCTCACTAACTGATAGACAAGAGATATAATATCCACGCAGGTAAGTAGTAAAGAAAAATAATACGCAAGGCGGAGAAAACTTTCGCTCATAACCAGATCACATCTTAAAAAAGAGTGTGACTGTGTTGAGATGAACAACCGAGGGATTGGCATGAATACGTTCCAAATCCAAGGTCATATTTAAAGTCAATTCAATTAATTAATATTTACAAGCGAAATCGAATATTCACCCATTTAAACACATTAAATATACTGATTTGTATTTGTACCTCGTAGATCTAATCAAAATCTATAACTTGAGACCAAACCCAGTGTGCTAGCTGTTTGAGATATACTGATTGTAAATTTATGCTAGCGCGCAAAATGATCACTGCGCGTTACTTCAAGATTTCTTACCCCCCCCCCCCCCCAAAGTATGCATGAAACACAAGACGTTATTCACGTTAAAAGTACATTTATTAAAATATCATATATGTATATGGTTCGATTTAGATTTCTTAACAAAAATATAAGGTAAAGGCACTAGTTATGACCGCTATAAAAGCAAGTTTTCGGTTTTTTTGGATTAATGGGCTTGTTTTTGTAATTCTCATGAACTCATGTTACTAATAAAACGAGTAGTTATTTAATCAATTTCACTACCAAAGTCCGCAAATATAGTTTCTTTTTTAAATTATAGCCTTTTATTTTGTTCATGTTTTTCTCCAGTAATGGATATGGTAAAACCAGTAATGAGCACCAAGTGATGAATACTTGCTAATGATAACAAAATAATAAGTACTACGACACAAAAGATATAAAAGAAAGAATCGTCAAATTTGAAACAATGTAAAGCAGTAGCTATGGTAATATAATAATTAATACATATTAAATTATAGTAATAATTAGTTTAAATGTCCACCATTTTGACACCTATTGGCAGATTGTCATCAAATCACGCTGTAAGACAGTTAAATGTATATAGATTAATATTCGGAAATGGTAGTAATCAAATATCAACACATATTTCTAATTCAGTACATTTAATTAAAAATTTACCATTACTGGGGCCCTTGCCAAGACTGATTCCACTAACTTATTGAACTGTTAAAAAAACAATCGTCAGTCTCATTTAACTTTCCCTTTTTCTTTAATTTCTTCACACACTCAACGATTTCCATCATATTTTCTTTCAATAAAAACATCAAGAAGTACAAAAAAAGCTTCTTATATGTTATATAGAAATCCCTGGTGATAAATGGTATTATATAATATATATATAGATAAAATACTATATTGCTCCTTTGACCCATTTCATCAATTGAAAAATCCTTGAAATTTATCACATGTCTCCCTTCGTACGAAATCGCAGCTACCAAATGAAATTGTGTTATTATATATTGGCTATCTTGATTGTTCAACCCACTCTAACAATATATGTGATAACGTAGACATACAAAAAACAATCACGTCCCTTTGCTAAAAATATCAATGGTATCTTTTGTCAATCATATAGCAATGGTCATAGAGAATAATGTTGTATGGTGTGATTTCGCAATGAGAAATGAATTATGGATTATATTACCGAGCTTTTTGGTAAATAATTTTGGAATTAATTTTTATTTATCTTAATGTTGGTATATATTTATTTATATATCTTCTGACAAAAGTAACTCACTTTCATAGAAAAAGGCATCGATCTAAAATTTCGGGAACATTTTGAAAATTGTTGACTGTTTTCTGGTTTTGATGAAACTTTATCACCATATTATATTGCTTCCTCGCAATATCGAAGATACGAGAAACTTTGTGATCGTTTCAGATTGAGACCAAAAAAAAAAATGTTCTCCGATTTCAAAATGTTAAATTGATCTTTCCGTCTCACGTCAAGACAAACACTTTTCGTTCCATGTCTGTCTGTTTGTCTGTCCGTTCGTGTGTCCGTGTCCGTGTGTTTGTATGTATGTCTGTCCCCTGAATCCTTGTCACACGCATAACTCATGAACCATTGAACTGATATTATTGAAACTTGGTCGGATAGTTGGGTGTGGCTTGAGGACGGTCCCATTTCAAAATCATCAAAATCGTGTGTAAGAATATTTTTTGTAGAGCATTAACGTTTGTTGTAAAATATTCCCTTCCAAAGATTTATCTCAATTTATTTTTAAAATTCGTGTTTTAAATGTCATTTTGACGTTTGCATAAATTTAGATTTAGATTGAAATTATTGTCAAAAAATTAAAAATATTCGAAAAAATAATCAGGTGCATTTTAAAAAAAATTAAACTAATATTTTTTAGTAAAATTGTATATAAATTAAATAATTAACCAATTCCAGGCAATTTATCTAAACACTATGGGTTTTTATTTAAACTATTCAATAATTAACTACCTTTGGTGAATTTTACACAAGGAAGCACTGTGCATTTACTTGGCAGATGTTTTTTATTCTTGGCTCGTAGATGCAAAGCTCTAGCTTAAAATATGACACTTCTTATTTATCCAATTAACCACATAATTAATAAGCCGCATTATTTTATAAGTAACCTACATTATTAATTGATTAATACAAAACAATTGCAATAAATATTTTACTTAAAAGTCAAAGAACTATATTTTTCTTTCTTCCATCATTAGTTTACTATTTGTTTCTATAAAATATTCTATCATTAAGCTATCTGTATATTACGTATTCTATAAAATAAATGAATGATTATCTTATACGGTAGCAAAAACATTTACTGTACATCATGGATTTTGACTCGCTGACAACTTTATCGACGAACTAATAAAAAAAAAAAAAAAAACAGAATAAAAAATCATACCGCTGAGTCATGCGACCTATGCATTTTCATTCCATACGGGTCGCAATTTTCAGATAATTTTCTTGGCTGATATCTCGACGAGAAACTTTGAGCGTACAAACTATAAATCTGTCGGAGACACCCACACATTTACACCCGCATATTTATGTATACCTATACACAGGAACTGTTTTATTTCTTAAAGTTTTTAAACAAAATGAAAATTTGTCAACGTCTCTGTGTATCAAATATTTTAATTTTTTAGCTTTACATTCGAACCTCGTTAGTAAGTTTTTGAAGTGACTGGGGAGAAAACACATATTAATGATAAAAACGTACTAACGAAAAACAAATAATTTTACTTAAATTTTTGTAAAACTTAGAATTTTGAGTGCTTATAACTCAAACATTTTTCGAGATTTCGACATTGGATGCAAAGTATTATTTAGGGTAAGCTTGTCCAACCCGCGGCTCGCGAGGATCTTTGGTGCGGCCCTCATCAGATAATTTTTTTAGATAGGTAATTAAATATCGATTGACAACTTATTTAAAAAAATATATTAAAGCAATTTTAAAATCAAAATAAATTTGAATATTTTGTGAATATTAACACAACACAATTTATATAATATTTATAACAAAACCAAGCTTCGAATTTTGACAGCTAATTTTTCCTTATTACGATTCTGCATTATTAATTTACCATCAACTGTTAAATTTAATTTTTAGGTATACTTTTAAGTGTTTTAGGGTTTTTTTAAGTCGGATTTATTTTTTTCTAAAAAGGTTATTTATTTTTCTCTTTTGAATGGCGTAAATTCGAAGTCCATGATAAGATTCTGATAAAATTTATATGGAACTATAGCCCAGTCAAGGAAGCAGTGAAAAGTGAGAAAAAGGGAAATTTAGGGGGCAAGCAATTTTATGATTGATTCTTATAGATTTTAAACCGGGGAATTCGAAAAAAATAACCCGGACAAGCGAAAAGTGGTGCAACACCCTTAAAAATGGGGTTTAAGGGTGAAAACCCCATTTCCAAAGATGCATTTTTAAGTCTTTTAAGCCCTCTGGAAGAGATAATTTTTGGCCAAATTTAGTATATGTGGTCACAATCGATTGGTCTGAGTGTCCTGAACATATATCAACCATAAAAATATACCATCATCGCTTTAGATTTTGTGTTAAATTGAAAAAACTGTTGGAAATGGGGTTTTCACCCTTAAACCCCATTTTTAAGGGTGTTGCACCACTTTTTGCTAGTCCGGGTTATTTTTTTCGAATTCCCCGGTTCAAAATCTATAAGAATCAATCATAAAATTGCTTGCCCTCTTAATTTCCTGTCAAAATGCTTCCTTTACTGGACTACTACCTCTACTCTACTCTTTCAAACAAACAAAAAATCGTCCAAATCGGTGCATATTGGTCGGTGTTATTCTCGGAGCATACATAAAATATCAGATTGAAGTCATTTTATAGCACTGTTTGAACGAAACAACAGAAACACTAGTAGCTAAGGGTTGGCAAAACTGACCCTCGCCGGGAGCGCCAAATTTAGAAGGGCGCAAAATGGATTTGAATAACATTATCAGGATTAAAAGATGACAGGAGGAATAAAAAGTCTTCAAAAATTAAAAGATGGCGCAAAAGTAAGTTTGGGTGGCAAAATTGTAATGACAACGAAAAAGAGGCTCTTTAATTACAACAGGGGAGCACTATTTTTAGTGTTCGCAGGCGCGGTACCCTACGTTGACGATTGAAGTCATTTTATAGCACTGTTTGAAAGAAACAACAGAAACACTAGTAGCTAAGGGTTGGCAAATCTGACCCTCGCCAGGAGCGCCAAATTTTGAAGGGCGCAAAATGGGTTTGAATAACATTATCAGGATTAAAAGGTGACAGGAGGAATAAAAAGTCTTCAAAAATTAAAAGATGGCGCAAAAGTAAGTTTGGGTGGCAAAATTGTAATGACAACGAAAAAGAGGCTCTTTAATTACAACAGGGGAGCGCTATTTTTAGTGTTCGCAGGCGCGGTACCCTACGTTGACGATTGAAGTCATTTTATAGCACTGTTTGAAAGAAAAAACAGAAACACTAGTAGCTAAGGGTTGGCAAATCTGACCCTCGCCAGGAGCGCCAAATTTTGAAGGGCGCAAAATGGGTTTGAATAACATTATCAGGATTAAAAGGTGACAGGAGGAATAAAAAGTCTTCAAAAATTAAAAGATGGCGCAAAAGTAAGTTTGGGTGGCAAAATTGTAATGACAACGAAAAAGAGGCTCTTTAATTACAACAGGGGAGCGCTATTTTTAGTGTTCGCAGGCGCGGTACCCTACGTTGACGATTGAAGTCATTTTATAGCACTGTTTGAAAGAAACAACAGAAACACTAGTAGCTAAGGGTTGGCAAATCTGACCCTATGTGATTATGATTTAAAATTTCATTTCGAAATTCAATTAAAGACATATTAAACACAGCGGTTGAACGGAACTCTGCATTTTAGGCGTGATTTTCAATCTCGACTATGCTAAATGATTTTTTCACGGGCTCTATTTCAAAAGCTATTTATGATACATAATTTTTAAAACCACTATTTTGTTCGAAATTTTATCAGCTTTAAGATTTATAAAACATATTTTCCTAAAACTCATAACCCCAGTGTTATTCCCAAATAACTGATTTTAGACAGCTTTGTAAGCCCCTAGAAAGTTATGCACCCCCCTTCGAAGGGGGGGGAAAAGTTATTGCTATTTTCTATACAAAATCTACCAATTTCTTGAAAAAAATGTAGTCCGTCATTTTTTTCTAGCTCAAATCTTCTAATGACTGGACTATTATGTTGTAAAGAATCCCTGATATCAACTCAAAATGTGATTTAATTTATTTAATGACCAAAATGTATGCCTAGAGAGGTTTTATTTTAAAGTCCTTCGTTTTTAGTAAACGATGATAATTTACCCACCCCTCGCAGAGACAGGTGCTATATGACTCGTTAGATATGTGTTTAGTGCTCGTCCGTTGCTGTGCTTACGACAGCCTGTCACGTTCTAACAAGCTCGCGTTGTCACTTAAACGAGCCAGTGTGTAATGTCTTTTTATTTCTATGTATCCTAACTATGAATTTACTAGTGGATAAAATAACATACAAATAATAGGTATATTATTTAATTAATAAAATTGTTCACAGCTTAAAATGTATAGTTGACTTTCTAAATACATTTTATTGATGTTCTTATAAGTACTCTACATTTATTTTATTTTTTAACTACATAGATACCCGCAACTTGTCATTTTGTATATACATAATAAGATGTATGTATGTGGTTCGCGTGGAAATAAGGATAGGTAGGAGCTGTTACCCATGAATAAGAAGATATAATGATGGTCGATAAAACAGGTCGCGCGTACAAATGTCACACTTTCATTTTTTTATCCAATAATTTTTTGGGATATAAAGTAGTTTATGTCCTTCCTCAGGATTCATTCAAGATCATTTCAGTGGTTTAATCGTGAAAGGTAACAAACAAACAAACACACTTTCGCATTTATAATATTAGTATGGAATTATGAATCAGTATTAGTTCAGGAAAAATTAAATGAAATTTATAAATAAAATGATCTTAAACAATAAAAAATAGACCCTAATCCTAATCTTATTGACATGACCTTCCTGTTCGTCAAAACCTGCTACGATCGACCCATTAACACATTCCTTTCCTATCTTGTGTACAGGACTAACGAGCTGTTAGAAATACACTCATCCAAACAATTAAAGGAACAAGAATTTAAACTTTTTTTTTGGGTGTTTTTTGAAGTGCTGTATCTTTGTGAAAATAAGTCGTATCGAAATAAAACAAAAAGCATTTTAAAGCGTCAAGTTTCTAGTTTTTAGATTTTTTAGCATAATTTTTTTTGAGTTACGGTTATCGCGCAATCAAAAGAAATTAGTGGGACACAAAAATTTTCCAATTTTTTAAATTTTTTTTAAGGGTCCTCGGGCTTGGGAATTTTTTTTTCAGTTAAACCAATGCATTGGTCAGTTAACTTGTTTATTCAGCTTTAATTTGCTTTTTTTTGGTCTCTCTCAATTTTTTTTCGCCGAGATATCTGCCTTTAAATGAAAAATGATTCTTTTATCTTCGATCATCAATATATCAGCAACTAATGATTAAACAGTAAATTTAAGGGCAGTTTTAAAAACTTGAATAAATTTCCTACAAGACCCTTTCATGACTTTATTAGAAAAACATTTTTTTTACCCTCACCATTAGTGTGAAAAAGTACAAAAAAATGACCTTTTATGTTCTTTTAGTAAATCTATCGCTACTTTACAAATATTAATGGGAAGATTAATGTTGCCAGGTGATTTTACAGCTTAATGTATCTCCAACAGCCCTGTAAATTTTTAAATTGATCCATCGAACCGTTTTTCCGGACCGATTGATCAAAGTTTTACAAAACAATTAAAGGAACATGTGTATTGTGTAACAGACTGGAACATAACATTGTGTAATCATCATCAAAATGTAGAAAACGATTTTCGATTTTTGATTTTATTTACAGTTTTGCATTAGTTACTTGTTAAATTTGAAATGGAGAAAAAAAATTCCAAAAAATTAAAAAAATCATTTTTTTTTTAATTTTGAATTTTTTTTTCAAAATTTTTAAAACATTTCAAGAAACAATACTGACTCATTTTTGACTCAATTCGGCTTTTGCGTACCATAATTTTACTCATCTTGAATTAATTGCATTAATTAATTCTTTCGCAGCGGGAACCGTACGAAATTGTAAAATAATTTTGTCTCGCATGTTGGAATCGAATAAATACGCAAGCAAAATTTGATCAGTCGGTTCGGAAAAACGGTTTGATGGATCAATTTCAAAATTTACAGGACTGTTGGGGATACATTAAGCGGTAAAATTACCTGGCAACATTAGTCTTCCCATCAATATTTGTAAAGTAGCGATAGATTTACTAAAAGAACATAAAAGGTCATTTTTTTGTACTTTTTCACACTAATGGTGAGGGTATAAAAAATGTTTTTCTAATAAAGTCATGAAAGGGTCTTGTAGGAAATTTATTCAAGTTTTTAAAACTGTCCTTAAATTTACTGTTTAATCATTAGTTGCTGATATATAGATGTTCAAAGACAAAAGAAACATTTTTCATTTAAAGGCAAATATTTCGGCGAAAAAAAATTGAGAGAGACCAAAAAAAAGCAAATTAAAGCTGAATAAACAAGTTAACTGACCAATGCATTGGTTTAACTGAAAAAAAAATTCCCAAGCCCGAGGACCCTTAAAAAAAATTTAAAAAATTGGAAAATTTTTGTGTCCCACTATTTCTTTTGATTGCGCAATAACCGTAACTCAAAAAAAATTATGCTAAAAAATCTCTAAACTAGAAACTTGACGCTTTAAAATGCTTTTTGTTTTATTTCGATACGACCATTTTTCACAAAGATACAGCACTTCAAAAAACACCCAAAAAAAATGTTTAAATTCTTGTTCCTTTAATTGTTTGGATGAGTGTATATAAGAAGAAATTTATAAAAAATTAGATTTAAAATATTATTTTTAATTGAGTGATTTTTTTAATTTAATTTATAAATATGAGGTTAACAAATTGAAGGTACTATATAATATATATAATTTATTATTGTTAAAATTTACAATTTTTTTTCTTCAAAATTTCATTTTATTGCTTATTTAAGTCCTTATTTAAATAACAAAATAACTCACACGATAAAATCATATATATTATTGTCATACATGTATAACCCCAATGACTCCGCCCATCTTTATAACTATTATAAAATTAAATAATTGCCTACACGGTTTTTATAGAGCAGTATTTAACCTAAATAATCACTGGTTTTCCGAACATCATCATTGCATGACATCTGCAGCTGCCGTTTATTAAATTATAGACTTGTATTGTACAAATCTACGCCACCAGCTTTTCAATGAAACCCATTAACTGTGTATTTTATTCTATCCTAAATTTTTTACATTGAACTGTAAAAAATTGTTAAAATAAAAATAACAAGATATGGGGATTTAGAAATACAATGTGTTATTGAAATTAGTTAAACATAGAAATCAGTGGTTCTCAAATGTTTTTGAATAGAGCATCCTAATTTAAATGAAATAAAATTATGACATGATTTTAATTAATACACTAATTTGGAATATCAAGATTCGTCAAATTAAAAAAAAAACATCTGCCAAGTAAATGCAGTGCTTCCTCGTGCTAAATTCACCAAAGGTAGTTAATTATTGAACAATTTAAATAAAAATCGATAAAGTGTTCAGATAAATTGCTTGGCATCGGTTAAAACCTTTAATTTTTATACAATTTTACTAAAAAGTATTAGTTCGAAAATTATTTTTTCGTATATTTCAATCTAAATCTAAAATGCAAACGTCAAAATGACATTTAATATGTCAAAGTAAATATCAATTTAAAAAAAACACGATTTTTTAAGGCAAATTGAGATAAATCTTTGTGAGGGAATATTTTACAACAAACGTTGTTGACCTATATTAAAGGAAATTGAATGCTCTACACAAAAAATCATATAAAATTTTTACGTAACATGTATCGTTCTTACATGAGATATCTTGAAAAAATAAATATTTTAGGATGTCACCCTTCCCCCTTACATACGATTTTGATGGTGATTTTGAAATGGGACCGTCCTCAAGCCAGACCCAACCATCCAATCAAGTTTCATTATTATCGGTTAAGTGGTTCATGAGTTACTCAGGGGACAGACACACACACACACACGCACGGTCAGAGAAACTGAACGAAAAGTGTTTGTCTTTACCTGAAACGGAAAGATCAATTTAAAATTTTGAAATCGGAAAAAAAAATTTTGTCTCATTCTAAAACGATCACAAAGCTTCTCGTATCTTCGATATTGCAAGAAAACAATTCACATTACTCTTGTAATACCTAAAAACACTTATCGGTTCCCGATTGAGTGTTACTGGTCAGAAATAAATTATTTTTATAATTTAATATATACTCCGCTATTCTGTGCATTTACAACATATATTTTTTTAAATATGCGGATATTGAAAATTATTTTGTATTATAATACCTATATCAAATAATTTCATTTTTTATAAAGTGTATATTCATGTACAATTTAAATGTATCCATTAGTTAGAGTTGTTAGAGATATAAGTCTATATACATTTTATATAATTTGTTTATAATATATTGTACGAACCTGTGGTATTTTATACATTTTATTTTAAAATTACTCATAGAATATTACCCTTTAACTACTTGCGCTACTATCACATTTTAAATTACCCTTTACTACGTTTCTTATGATTATCCCATCACTGATATATTGGCTACCTCTAGATCAGGGGTTCTCAACCCTATGCCTGCAAGCATCATGGCGCCCTTCGACAAATTTGTGTGTAGAAGCCAATGTATGTAAAGTACAAGGTAGCCTCAGTAGCTCGGCGCAAGAGAGAGAAATACGTCATCTGAGGTGCCTAAATGTGGAGAGGGGGAAAGTTGTGCCCAATCATAACAAATATAGCCTTGTGACTCGACGCGAAAATACGTCATCCGGGGTACCCAAGCTGATTGGTCAAAAGGTGCTGAGGCTACCTGTGCATTTACTAACCTTGTGTAGAAGCATCATTCAAATAGGTCTTCACTTGACAGACAATAAGATGACTTGACCTCCTACAATTAACTTAAAAAAAACTAGATTGTATAATATCACGAAGGAGCTGTCAGAAGAGGAAGAAATCCATCTGATAAGAAATCTATTTATAAAAAAAAATAATCAAATAGGTCATAATTTGTCATTATTTATTATTCAGACGCGTCAACAGATAGCGCCACCTGCAGTTTTAGTATTTGAATCTTAAAAAAAATGACAAAATCATACATTTCTTGATTCTATTGAAAATTATGTGTACAAAATGTGAAAAAAATATGAAAATAAAACAAACTTTATAAAGCTATAAATTTAAAATATAGATAGTACCCGCTGTCATACCGGTATTTTATAATGTGCTCCAGGGTATAAAAAGGTTGGGAAACACTGCTCTAAACTCAGTGTTTTTATTACTGCTGATAAGAAAACTTATATAGTATACATTATACATATATGTACGTAAAAAAATCTTACTTGGCGAAACTTTGACACTATATAAACTTCTGGTTTTAAAATGTTCGTTTCAAAAATTTTAGTTTTACGTTTTACTATTTCAAATTATTTCGATAAATATAGTTTCATGAGGTACTACATAATTGTATGTCGATGTTAATATTGAAATTATTTTTAAGTCGGCAAAATCAAAATAGTGTATTTAAAATAGATTTTCACATTTTATTATCAATACATAAGTGTTTTTTTTTTTTTACTTAAATTTATTCGCATTCTTCTTTGCAAAATCAGCCATTTAATATTATTTAATTGTTGTTTCTTCTTCCTGATGTGTGAGAAACACTTGAACATACAACATAATATAAAACAACATATAAAACGGGGTTATGTCCCCGTTTTATTATAAACGGGGATATAAATACGGAATGGATGTTGCCTCTGTGCTTGTCAGGGCAGGATTTGACATACAGTACAAAGTGTAAGGAGTACGTTTTGTGATTGTTATATATTTTGTTCGATAACAATTTTATTTAAATTCTGGCATCATAAATTTTTATGTTTTCAGTAATTAGCAATGTTCGTGGGCAGTGGTATTTTTAAATCAATTCATTTATTTATTATATATTAATTTATTATATATTATTTAGTTTTGTTTATTTACATGATATGGTTCGTATCTCCATATGATTGATTATTACAAGGACATAATTGTGATTGGAAAATTCTTATTTTATTACAAAAATATTTAAAAAATGAATTTAAATCGTTCGAGTATGAGAGCTTTCTGTCTGAAAACTACCGTAACTTGCTAATTAATGCATTTTAATAAAAATAATAATATACATTTATTTATTCTAGAAAATAATAAAAGTTTAAATTAAATTAATAATTCATTATAACGATATTTTTAATATTTTATAAGATATACTTAATGTTATGTGAGTAATTAATGATTCATCAAAATTATTTTAACTAGTAAAACTATACATTAAACCAGACCTGGCTGACACAAATTGCACCGCGGGCCGCATTGACGTCCTAAAATTTTCCGAGGGCGGCACATAAATAATAAATTTTGTAAACAAATTTTGATTTTCTGGTTCTGAATTTTTTTTTTAATCAATTTTTTTTCGAAGTAAAATTTATTCGCCAATATTAAGGAATAACCTCGGAAACACGAATTTATCGAAAATATGTCACATTTTGAAAGCCTTTATCTCCAGAACTAATAATCATAGAGCAGTAAATAAAAAGCCAATAGATAGCTTATAGAATCAATTTTATAATATAATGACTTTTAACCCCCACCCTTAAACTATTAAATGTATTTGCATAAAAAATGTAAAGCTAATTTTCATAAGATTTTATACATATAGCCGATATTTCGCTCCCTGTCACCCATAAAGGGTTGTAATTGATCTTATTCATTGAGAAAAATCCCACATAACTGCAGGAGTTTTAGGGATAAAATTATCCACTACTTCGCATAGAATGCGAGATATTTACGATTTTGTATAATAAATAAATAGCGAAAAAAATATCAATATTTCGCGCGTCACAGATAAAGGATTGTAATTTCTCTGATTCGATTCGAGGGGGAAAAACAAGCAAGTGTTCAATCATAGTAAACTTAAAAAAAATATTTAACCAACAACAAAAAATATCAGTATGATTTCAAGTATTTAAAATACTAATAAATAATGGTTTTATTTATTCACAAAAATACTTTTGTATTATATTATAAAACAAAATTATCAATTAAAATGATTAGTTTTAAGTCACATAAATAGAACAATATTTTAAACAAAACAACGTGAAATTAAAACCAACCTCAGTCATTCTGTAACAACTGATAATTAAAACATACCTACATTATAAAAACATAATTTGTTCATATTTGGCCGCAAATAATAGCGTCGCGGGCCGCGGGTTGACCAGCACTGCTTTAAACATTAATATTTTAACCTATTACTTCCCGACTTTTTATTTCTTCGAATTTTTTGGTCATGTTCTCAATTCTTGTTGAAAATATTACCAACAAGATAAATTCAATACAAGATAATTAATAATAATAATCAGTCACAGTACTAGATTATTCCTATGAGTTTCCAGTGTCATATTTATAGAATAGCACATTTTAACGACGATAGTCTGTACCTGGATTTATTTTTGAAATGTATTGATATTATTTTGCTTCATTTACACTCTCATAAGTAATATTATATATAGTTTCGTCTATTTAAAAATACTTTACTAAGTGGAAAAAAATTAACTATGAAAGTCGGCTAGCTGGCATAGAACACGATTACTCTAAAAGGGTTGTAATTTGTCATTGAATGAACTCTAGAGGTGTCCATAAAATTTATTGTGTCAGAGGAAAAAAAATTTAAATATGATGTCCTATAAATAGGACACTGGGAAGTAATGGGTTAAGACTTTTCGAAGTGTTTCTAATCTATCCAAGAATCAACGTATGCCTGGTAACACTGATGTTTATCATTTAACAGATTTGAAAAAAAATTATGGTGCATCACCGTAGTGAACAAAATGTTTGAACGCGAGTAGTTAAAGGTTAATAAAACAGACAAATACAGAATCTATTTTTATCCACCACGGCTCTGTCTATAAATGTTACATCTACATAAATTTATACAAAATTTAATTACTGAAAACAAACATTACGTTAATATAACCAAATAGAATTTCAAAGATATTAGAATTCCCTAAATAAATACAGAACGGCGGAACAGCGAGCATAGCCCGAAATATTACAAGCTGTACACGGATAAGCACACGCATAATACGGTTATAAATTTATTATGTTAAAATATATACATAACAGATTACATTTTAAGGAGATATTTTGTATATAGGACATTTTTTTGTTATGTAAATACCATTTTTTATGTTCAGTTACGGGACACAGGGTAATGAATATATTCTATGTTGCTTACATAAAAAACAAGTGTACGTATTTAAATTTTATTTTAATATGTTTTCCTTGCAGGGAATTGCTTTTATGATTGCTACATTGTTTTTATTTATCTCTTTTAGAGGAAATACAATATTACTTGCAGGAATTAATTACGTTGAGAAACATAATTTTTAACTCGCAAATTGGCAAAATCAAATTTCTATGATTTACTGATTATTGCCATGAATAGAAAATAAATAATTCTGTCACGACATACACGGGTGTATGCCATAAGGGTTCTGAAGTACGTACTACGTGGACTGTTTGGAGCCACAGGTGTATTTTTGAATTGGAAAAAAAATAGGGTCATATTCTACTAATTGCGATCTACATTTTGACACTCCACATGCCTAGATATGAAAAAAATATATATATATGATGCCCCTCTCTATTGTTCCAAAATTTGAAATGATATTGTTTGACTTTAGTATTTGTCGTTAGTAGTCACCAAATAGTCCAGGCTGGCTAGGCTAAAAAGTACCTCAAATAGGAATTTTTGCGTACAGTTTTAATATTTACAGGATATGTTACAAAAGTGGTGTAGAATAATACCCTAATTTTGCTCCGATTTTGGTTGTCCGCGGCAGGAGTTAACCATGGTTCAATTGCAAAATTCTTCAGATTTTCTGATTTTTGCTAAATAGCGGTCTAAATAAGTATTATACAAAAAAAAGTTTCAAATAAAAGTTAATCGCTACAAAATTCCCTACAACATACATTTTGAAAAAAATTAAATAATTTATTTGTTTATCCGCTACGCTGAATAAAATGGTTGAAAGTACATTTTTTTTAAGCTGTAATAACTAACAATAAATAATAATATATAAATAATAAATATTCTGTAGTACAGAACATTCACTGAAAATTAGGACCTGATATCTTCAACTGTTTTTGTTTTATTAAATTGTTAATAATGGAATCATGCTTGTCTTTGATTAACAATAAAAGTTTTTGTAAAACCTTAATTTTTGTACGACTGTTTGTATGTGTTCTCAAAGACTTATATAATCGATTCCTACCATAAAAAAGTAAAATTTGTCAATTCTTTGGCAAATGGTAACACTAAAATCTTATTATTGAGTTTATTTTATTTTAATCCAATTCAATTGTTTTATAGAACCAGAAATATAAAAAAATAATAGCCAAGAACCTGCTCTGAATAATTATTTACCTATTGGTGAAAACCGCATTAAAATCGGTACAGTAGTTTTTGAGTTATTTAATGTAAATTACACACTACACAATTTTTATAAAAATTGATTGTTTATACAATTAATTGACTCTGCCTACATAAAAAGAAGCTTATTTTTGTATCTTTTACCGCTTATCTCTAAAACTACAGAACCGATTTCAATGCGGTTTTCACCAATAGATAAATAATTATACAGAACAGGTTCTTGGCTATTATTTTTTTAGTATTTCTGGTTCTATGAAACAACTGAATTGGATTAAAATTTAAAAAAATCAACAATAAGATTTTAGTGTTACCATTTGCCAAAGAATTGACAAATTTTACTTTTTTATGATGGGAATCGATTATATAAGTTTTTGAGAACACATACAAACAGTTGTAAAAAAATAAAGGTTTTACAAAAAATTTTATTGTTAATCAAAGACAAGCATGATTCCATTATTAAGATAAGATATCAGGTCCTAATTTTCAGTGAATGTTCTGTACTACACAATATTTATTTTCCAGAGATATCAAATTAAAAAACTTTAAACTTTGTTAGTTATTACAGCTTAAAAAAGTGTATTTTCGGCCATTTTAATCAGCGTAGCTGATAAACAAATGCATTTTTTAATTTTTTTCACAATGGATGTATTATTCTATACCACTTTTGTAACATATCCTGTAAGTATTAAAACTGTACGCAAAAATAATTTGTTTTAGCCTCCACAGGCTGGACTAAAAGCCTCATTACCATTTTTTTTTCAAATAAAGGGGTGGGTGAACAAAATAAAATAGTGTTTTTAGCCCCCTGATGGCGCCATTTTTTATTTAGACAAAATTAAAGAAAGGATCAAATTCCACTAGTTTGATTATACATTTTGACATGCCACATGCCTTGGTATAAAAAAATATTTTTTATCTTGCTTTACCCCTGTGCAAAATTATTTTTTTCATTTTTTTCATCATTTTACATGTTCAGTAAAAATTTAAAGTTTCTAGCTTATATAGTTTACGAGATCTTTTGCTTTGATTGAAAAGAACGGGCGGACGGACGGAAAAATTTAACTTAGTTTATGTTCGGTACTATAGACTAGCTAGCAAACATTGGCTAGCTTGCAAGCACTTTCAAACGGGGTATGACAGTTATCTTGGAGATTTTGACAGATATTTTCATGCGCAGTTAGTTTATTAGTAGAAGCCCCATTGCCCATGAGCATATCTCGCGACGATTATTTAATTGTCATAAATATTCCTTATAAAATTAATTTTAAAACATATAAACTGTCAAATGACGTATATTAACAAAGATTATCATTTGACAATTAGTTTTTATTTTGGTAGCATATTACATAAAAAGTACTTGAAATAAAAAAAAAATTATAGGACCATTGAAGTCGCACAAAAAGTACTTAACTCTTTAACAAAATGTTGACGTTATGGTAATCCAGTTAATTTATAAATTGTAAAAAATAGAATTTTATTTATCCACCCCTGGCTTAGACTATTACATGTAAAAAAAAAAATTTATATTTGGATTACCATGCCATAAAGATCATATGTCAACCTAAATCTATTTTACTATCATTGTATTATGTTATTATATACTATTATACACATATTATATATATTAAATATATTCTATACATCTAGAATAATATTCTTGGTAGCTGGTATATTATTTTCGTTCTTCTTGTTTGAAATCTCAGTTACAAGATAGAAGCCTTATGTAGAGCTTCATATTATAGGTACCGAAGCCAATCTGAGATATCAACCCAGATATATTAAATATGATTTGACTTTTATGGTTTTATCTTTTATAAAATATTACGATACATTTTTTTTACACCATATAAAATGCTAGGCAGTTGTTTTGTTATTATAATTGAATTTAATATATAAAATTATATATACAAATAAAATACCTATATACTATAACACTGTTTATAAAATTTTAATAATAGTAATTGAACAAGTAATGCTTTTCCTACGTCACGATATGACAGCTATCATAATTATTCATTTTACATAATTAATTATTATGTGGTTAAATATATAATTTCAAATGTATGACGTACGAAAAATTCAAAAGTTTTTTTTAGGTTTGTAATTAATTTTGCTTTTAATTGTGCAGCTGACTTCATGCGGTTTATGACAAACACTCAAACAAAGGCTATTATTGATATGTAATTATAATACATTTAATCTTAGGGGTGTGTGAATTAATAATAATAATTACTTAATACCATAGATTTTTATAGATAGATAAATAACTAACAATTAATACATTTTTATATTCATTATACAAAAAGAATTCAACAAATAAAGAGGAGAAAAAAATTATAATTCGACATAAATGTATCATGCTTCAACTACCATTATATTGAATTAAATGTAAAAAAAATTAACCTAAAATATAAACTTTATAAAAAAAACTTTCTATAGTTGTTATAGGGACTTGAACCCGAATTTATTTATAGTTCGGGTTTGATTTGGATTGAAATATAAATTTTGGTTCAAAAACTGATATTTTTTCAGGGTTCAGATTCGGGTTCAGGTTCATGTTTGTAATTTAAATAAAATTATTTTGTTGAAAAAAAAAATTAACAAATAAAATATTTTCTGACGAAAAAAAACATTAATAAGCTATAAAATATATCTAGAAAAAAGGACAAAAATAAAAAAATATTTTAAAGATTGAAATCTCTGCTTATCAGAATATTTTTGTAAATTGAAATGTTATTCAATTATAGAATTACCTGAAAAAATAAAAAAATATGTAAATTTTAGTAGTGGACTTAATAACTCACATTATACCATAAAATTCAAACAGATTTTGAGTTAGTTCATTTTATAATCTCAGTCATTGGAGAAAATATTAAAAATAATTTATTGAACCTTTTAAAAATATATGGTTACCGGTTATCCATGAAAAGGTTCGGGTTCAGGTTCAGGTTCGTTGACTTTGAATTATAACGGTTCGGTTCGGGTTCAGGTTAATGAAAAATATGAGTTTTTTCTGGTTGGGATTCAGGTTCAAGTCCCTGGATAGATAGTTAGGTACGATTATGGCATCCTCGATAAAAAAGACAACTTCAGACAAAAACATCCAAACATATTCAAGTAATTTTTAAACAGTCGTATTTTAATAATTATGTCTATAGTCGTATAGTAACAATCACGACGTTTTTATTGTAAAAAGTACTAACTACATATATACGATTTTCCACTTAAGCAACAAAAGAAACTAAAAAAAAATACAAAAGACCAGCTCGTGTTGATAAAATTAGCAACTTTTTTTAAATATTTAAGTTTTGTTATCGTTTTTAACGACAAATTCAAGGCCTATCTTGAGTAGGCAAGATCAAAAAACCATTTAGTAGAAATGTCAAATAAAACACAAAATTAAGTTTTCTAAGAAATTATGTTTCATATAAATATTTTAAGCTAAAGAATCAACGTCTCCTACTTTTCATTCACCCTGTATAAAAATATATAGAGTAATAAAATTTTATATTGATTACCCCAAAATGAATATTTATTATACAAAGTTTTGTTTATCCATTCAAGCTGTTCGGCGGTAATATTATAATATATGCATGTTTGATAATTACGTTCTTAGCACGCGTTATTTAACAAATGTAAATTTTAGAGAACTTGCGGATGAGTTAGAAAATTTAAATTGCGCGCCGAGAATTAATACTCCCAGGGCAATCTCGACGATGTATGGTGGTGGCGCGGTCGTCGCAAACTCTCGGCCAACTTTACCAATATTACATGTTCATAATACTCTCGGTACTTTATATGAGTGTTTGTGTCACATATATGTATCATGGCCGCACAGATTCATATATGGATGTATAATACTATCTTAGAAATTAAATTGCATGTATTTATCCTTCCTTTTTTTATACATACCTCAATATTAAATGTTCTGTATAACAAGCTTGGAGTGGAGTGAAACCCTTTAGGTCCACACGTTCTGTGGTCCACACAATCAACTTCCCAACACAGTATGATTATAAATACTTGAATACTGATTATTTATTGTTTCCGTATAGTTTATGTGAATATTTTTTAATATGTATATGAAAAATTTTAATGGAATTGGTCAGAAATAAATCTCACCTTTATATTATGAATATTAGTTTTCTAATATCCTAATGTCAATAATATAACATACATTTTTAGAATAACTAATCTGACAATTTAAATTTAATTGCATTTGTTTCCAATGTAACATGAATTATAGACTTATTTATTAGTATTTAAAATTCAAATTTTAGGGGTGGTTTTCGCCTTTCACCCCTTTTATGACTGTTTAGGCACGTATAACAAAAAAAATACTGAAATACATTTTTCATTATTTATATTGTAGAATATTTATGCTAAGTTTCAAGTAAATCCGACCAAAAAAAAACTTTACACCCCTTTTTACCCCCTTAGGGGTTGAATTAACAAAAAAAAATACTGAAATACATTTTTCATTATTTATATTGTAGAATATTTATGCTAAGTTTCAAGTAAATCCAACCAAAAAAAAACTTTACACCCTTTCTACCCCACTAGGGATTGAATTTCAAAAATATATACATATACTATAATGACCTTAAAACATACAATTATGTTGAAATTTTTGATTTTGATTTTCGGACCGATTACAATAACTTCCAGTTTGGAAGTTAATCTATATTACTCACGAATAACAAGTATTTTTAACCAGCTTCAAAAAAGGAGGATGTTGTCCATTCGACAATATTATATTTTTTATGTATGTTCGGGCATAACTCCAACAAATAGACACCGATTTGAAGAATTTTCATTGTTGAAAAGAGCACTACCGAGGTGGCCCCATACAAATTTTATCAGAATCTGACGATGGACTTTAAAGATACGCCATTTAAAAGGGAAAAATAAAAAACTTTTAAAGAAAATACTGAAAAATAAGGTACTGGCGCCAGTCTTTGATGCTTTAAAAGCAAGGTACACTCTTTTTTGGGCTTCTTTTTGTAATTCTTATGAACTCACATTACTTATGAAACAAGTATGTAGGTACCTTTATATTAAATCAAGTTAATTACCAAATTCCGCAAATATAGTCTGTTTTAAAATTAAAGCCTATTAATTTGTTTATATTTTTTCCCCAGTAATCGGCACTCTGTGATGGACACTTGCTAATATTACAAAATGATAAGTACTACGACACAAAAGTTATAAAGTAAATAATCGTAAAATTTTAAACAATATAAAACAAATGCTATGATAATATAATAATTAATAAATAGATTAAACTAATAATTAGTTTAAATGTGTATCATTTTGACTCCCATTAAAATTTAGCTGTTTTACAGTTAACTATCTATAGAGTATGATTCAGTAATGGCAGTTATCAAATATCAATAAATATTTCTCATTTAGTACATTTAATTAAATAAGTATTCAACACTGGAGTGTTGACCAAGACTGGTGACAGTACTTTATGCCGATGAACTATAAAAAAAATCAGTTCAAAAATTATTTTGAAATATAATAAATAATTTCACGAAGCTTTACAAAAAATGGTTAATAATCATAAATATAACGAAACAAAACAAATATCACTTTAAATTTTAAAGTTACCTATAAGACAAGTTAACTTAGTTTACTTTTATTATTATTCTTTTGTACAAGAGTTTGAAGAAAAAACTTTGTACAACATGCAGTGAAGTGCACTCCAAACAATTTAAAAAAAAGAAAAACTGTCGAGAAGAAAAGTTTCCCGGAGGAGTTAGTTTGTTTGAACTCAGCTGGAATAATCAAATGAATGATTAACATAATGATTTCAATTTCTTTTCATCTGATTTAAATATATACAAAGTTACTTTATTTTTATCAACAAGTATTGCAATAAATAGATTTAGATCCGATGGGAAGTTTTCTTACGGTTCGTTTAGTTAATTTTTATTTTATTTATGAGAACTTATTTTAGATTTCTACCTACCTACATAAGGTCTACAATCATATTTTCACTTCCAAAAATCAGATATTTGTATTATCATTATTTTTTTAAGTGAAACTTTTTTAGCGAGACTAGTGGTTTGGAATAACCTCGACACGTTTTCAAATGACACGACAAAAATACAATTCAACATGAAAAGCTAAGGAAATGGGGAAAGTGAAAAGCCAAAGGCATTTTAATGTGTGTGTGTGGGTGTGAGTATGTGTGCATATGCATGAGAGAAAGATTAATAGATGTTTAACCCATTACTTCCCGACTTTTTATTTCTTCGAATTTTTTGTCTCAATTCTTGTTGAAAATATGACCAAAAAGATAAATTCAATACAAGATATAATAATAACCAGTCACAGTACTAGATTATTCCCATGAGTTTCCAGTGTCATATTTATAGAATAGCACATTTTAACGACGATAGTCTGTACCTGGATTTATTTTTGAAATGTATTGATATTATTTTGCTTTATTTACACTCTCATAAGTAATATTATATATAGGTAGTTTCGTCAATTTAAAAACACTTTACTAAGTGGAAAAAAATGAAAATGAAAGTCGGCTAGCTGGCATAGAACACGATTACTCTAAAAGGGTTGTAATTTGTCATTAATGAACTCTAGAGGTGTCCATGAAGTTTATTGTAAGTAGTGAGAGTTAAATAACATATTAGTAATGTAAATCAAATGAACAACGTTATTGTGTCAGAGGAAAATTTTTTTAAATATGATGTCCTATAAATATGACACTGGGAAGTAATGAGTTAAGAGAAAAATAGATGAGTAGTCAAGCACGAATGTATTTATGTGGTAGTTAATTATTGAACAATTAAAATAAAAACCGATAATGTTGAGATAAATTGCCTGGAATTGGTTAACCATTTAATTTTTATACAATTTTACTAAAAAATATTAGTTCGAAATTTTTCTCAAGACACACCTGATTATTTTTTCGTATATTTTTAATTTTTTGACAAATGTCAAAATGACATTTAAAACGTCAAAATGACATTTAAAATCCAAACAAATATCAATTTATAATAAATTGAGATAAATCTTTGTAAGGGAATATTTTACAACAAACGTTGTAGTCCCATATTATAGGAAATTTAATGCTCTACAAAAAATATTCTATAAAATTTTCACGTAAAATGTGTCGTTCTTGAGTTATCTTGAAAAATAAATATTTTGGGGTGTCACCCCTCCCCCTTACACACGATTTTGATGATTTTTAAATGGGACCGTCTTCAAGCCAGACCCAACCATTCGACCAAGTTTCAATAATATCGGTTCAGTGGTTCATGAGTTATGCGTGTGACAAGGATTCTGGGGACAGACAGACACACGGACGGACGGACACACAGACAGACACGGAACGAAAAGTGTTTGCCTTGACGTGAAAAGGATAAATCAATTTAAAATTTTGAAATCGGAGAACATTTTTTTTGTCTCAATCTGAAACGCACACATAGCTTCTCGTATCTTCGATATTGCGAGGAAGCAATAACAATGACACTAAAACGTCATGAGCACTACTAACATACCAAGATGATCAATAATACGCTAGCATTTATCATAAACTATATACATTTATAATTGGCTGTTTAGCTAAAGAGAGTGTGTACTGTATTGTCTCATCGTCACCCGTTCGTGTGCACTAATGAGCCAATTACAGAACACGCCGTTCTATTTCACAAAAATTATAAAGGAAAATATTATACGTTATTCAACACACAAAGCGTATGTTAACAATGATGCATCATCGAACGTTTAAAGAAGTATTGCATTACCTGAAACAATAGGAAGTATCTGTTTTTGGAATTCTAACTTAAGAAAACTAAGTTAAAGGCACCAATTATGGCCGCTATAAGATCAAGTTTTTTTTTAATAATGGGTTTTTTTTGTAATTCTCATGAACTCATGTTACTAATAAAACAAGTTACTCTTTATTTAATCAATTTAATTACCAAAGTCCGCAAATATACATAGTTTGTTTTTTAAATTATAGCCTTTTATTTTATTCATGTTTTTTTCCAGTAATAGCAAAAGTAAAACCAGTAATGAGCACGCAGTGACGTACTACGACACAAAAGATGTAAAATAAAGAATCGTCGAATTTGAAACAATATAAAGCAGTTGATATGATAATTAGAGATTGGAAAAATAGTTTTTCAACTATTGCGTAAAAATGCATTTATTGTAATTTTTATTACATATCTCCACCGTTTTCGGAAAACTGGTTTGATTGAACACGATTTGAAATCAACTATTTGCAACTACCTTTCCAACTATTTTTAAACTATTTGCGACACTTTTTACTGCTTCGTTTGCACTAATTATTATCAAATCGTAAAAAAACTATTTACCAACTACTTTCCGAAAAAAAATTCAACTAGTAACTATTTCATTGAAAATAACAACTATTTTTCCAATCTCTAATGATAATATAATTAATAAATAAATTATAATAATAATTAATTTAAATGTCCACCATTTTGACAACTATTGGCCACTTTTCATCAAATCACGCTGTAAGACAATTAAATGTATATAGATTAATATTCAGAAATGGTAGTGATCAAATATCAACACATATTTCTTATTTAGTACATTTAATTAAAAAATTACCATGGAGTCCTTGCTGGTGCCAATACCTTATTCATTCAAAGAGCCGAACCTTGCCGACCACTAATTTGAAGTGACATTTAGGAGCGAAAATTTTTAATTTTATCCATACTAATATTATAAATGCGAGTGTCTGTCTGTCTGTTTGTTACTTTTTCAAGGCTAAACCACCGATCTGATCTTGATGAAATTTGGCAAGAAGATACCTTGCATCCTGAGGAAGGACATAGGCTACTTTGTATTCCGAAAAATTGATTAAATAAATAAAATGGGTGTGTGACATTTGTACGCGCGATAGGTTAGGTTAGTTCAGTGACATATATAGCTCATAAATACGAAACTAAAAACCTGTTGTATCGACTATCATAACAGAATCTGTAATACCACGCGGAAACAACTAGTAATATGGCAATTTCCAACATAAAACTACTGGTTTCTATGAACTTAAAATTAATATTTTCTATTAATAAAATAATTGTATTAGTAAATATTTAAATATTGAACATAGTTTTTATATAATTATGTACAATAATATTTAAGTATACATACATTTATTCCTTTTAAAAATCGGAATTAAATATAATCCAGCTAATTAATAACACATACATTTAATCAGATAACTATTCTATAATAAAAACAAATGTTTTAATCAATTCTGAAAAATTATGTACATAATAAAATTTTAATCACATCAAAATGAATAATGTTGAAAAAAGTTTGAAATTACATACGAAAATAAATAGTAACCCACTGAAAACGGCCATAAGCAAGATGCTATAATATATAAATTCAAAGTCAGATGGTATTCTGGAAATAATTGAACTGAATCCCAATATGGATGTTTTTCAAAAGTTTACATTTTGTTTTCAAAATAATAATTCTATATGAAATGTAAACAGAATCCTCAGAAATGTTTTAATTATTTGAAGTACTTGAAAGATTATTTATAATTACAGAAATCCAAGATTTAATTGAAAAAAGATTTAACTTACAAAATGAAACATGTATATTTTTTCATAAATAACAATAAAAATATTTTCCAGGAATCAACAACCTAGAATTGAACCGTTGATTTTGAAAGTGACCTAACTCCATTTAGGTTTAAACTGAGATATTAAAGAGTTTGCGTTTCAATAAAATTAAAAATGTACGTGTAAGATATCTATGTGCCACATTGATTAAGTGTTTCGAAAGGGAGTTAAATTTATAATTACTATTAAAATAACCCCAATTATTAAATATATTTAATATGTGTTTTTTTACCACAAATGGAGTTAGGCCACTTTCAAAATCAACAATTACGTTTGTTATTAATTTAAAAGAACTCAACTCCATTTGTAGTTAGTTAAAATGCTTCAAATTAAAAAAAAACACTCATTTTAATTTATATTATTTCTTTATAACTCTTAAAAAAATTATATAAGTGACTATAACTAGTATAGTAACTATACAGGTGATTTTTAAGTCTTGAGATTGTTTATTATCTGGAAAACTATGGATTTTTAGGGAAAATATTTGGTACAAAAGTTTCAGGATTTAGAGGGGCAAAATCAATGGAATTAACAATTTTGACCGTGAGTGGAGGTTTGAAGGTCATTTGGGGTTAACAATTTTTTTTCAAAGAAAATCTATTTATTTTTTTGAAGATTCGTATTTTGTAGAAAAAAATAAATAACTTTTGTCTGACAAGTTTTATAAAAAATTTCAATTTTAACATATTTTTTTAAATTTTGTAACATTTAAAAAAAATTTTTTCTTTAAAAATTTATGAATTTATAAAAAAATTATTTTTTTAAACTGCATTTTTCCTCAAACACTTAAGATAATAATTTCAAAATTTTTGATCACAAAAAAATTTTTTTTCAGGTAAAAAAATTTTTAAAATTACGTTAAAATTGAAATTTTTTTAAAACTTTTCAAATAAAAGTTATTTCGATTTTTTTGCAAAATACAAATCTGCAAAAAAAGAACTAAGTTTCTATTTAAAAAAAAATTGCTGATCCCAAAATGACCTTAAAACCTCCACTCAAGGTCAAAATTGTTACCTTCATTGGGTTTGCCCTGCCAAATCCTAAAACTTTTCCATAGAAAGCTTTCGTTTTCCAGCTATTGTGATAAATAAAACAACATTATTAATAATGAAGTGGAGTTAGGCCACTTTCAAAATAAACTTTTTAACTTGAAATTAATTGTGAAAATTAATGTGTTCAAAAAATTTTTTTCCTTTGAATATATTTAACCAAAAATTGTTTTTTATAATAGTTTACTTCTAATTATACACGTTACTACAGTCAACAAAAAAAATTTGAAAAATGGAGTTAGGCCACTTTCAAAATAAACGGCTCAATTATAGAAAACAATAACGAAATTAAATTCCAATTACACATGATCATAGTGTGGAAAAATATCAACATACTGTGAATTAGAAAATTGTTACATGGACGGTAAAAAAACAGTCATAAATCAGTTACAGAAATCCGTTTTAAAAAAATGCGGATATGAACATACTCCACCAATGGAAATGAACTTGAATTTGCAATTAAAATTATATTCGTCCTATTTCTCTTTATGTACAATTAGCATTTTGTACTCCGTGCAGTTTTCTGTCTGCTAATGTGTATTTAGATATGCATATTTTTCAAATACTTCTGATTTAATTTTACAGACACACTTCGCTTAACAAATACTTTTTTATAAAAAGGTTTATACATTTTTTTAAGTGTCAGTTGCAGGTGTAAATTTTCTCTTTATATTTATATTTTTATGTGCCTGAAATCATATAATTTTATTGTTAGTTTTTAATTATTAATATTTATCAATTATACATATACTAGCGAACTCGCCCCAGCATCACACGTATGGAGAATTGTGATTAGTTTCATTAGATCCGGTGGGAAAAATATCACGGGAGTTTTAGGGGAAAAACAACCCCCTATCTCGCATAGGAGCCGAAATATTTACGATTTTTTCCGATTTGATTTACTATTATCGTCACTGGTTATTCCTCATGTTACCTAACGTAACAAGATATATACTAAAACATGGTCAGAGAATATATCTATGAATAAAAAAAACACGTACATCGGATAAGTGGTTCTCGAGTGACAGACAGACAGAGAGACGTTGCATTTTATAATATGTATAGATAGAAATACTCCATAATTTCTACCATAGAAAGATAAAAAAGTTTTCATAATCTATAACTATCCTATTAATATAAGTTCAGTTATTTATTTAGTCTACTTGTTCTTCAAATACTGTACTTTACATGAGTGATGTAAACTAGAGCTGGGCGCGTGAGTAATTTTTGTTCACGATCACGCACGCTCACGAGAGAAAAAAATTTAGTCACGCCCGCTCACTCACGGTTACAAAAAAAAGTATTCACGATCACGCCCGCTCACGAATTCTATTTTCTTACTCACGCCCGATCACGCACGGCGGGTCACGCTCGTGACCCGAATAATATGTTATAAAAAAATTTTATAAATAGGTCAGCTAGGAAAAAAACACCCCTGAAATCTATAGATGAAAATTATATTATACCTATATCTAAAAATGTAATGTTTTTAGGTTAGAATCGGTAACATAATAATATATTATATTTTTATGTTTTAAGAATGTTAACTTACCTAATTTTATCTTGATTAAAGATAAAGGTTAGTAAGGTAATGAAGCAAATTTTAAGACAAATATTCAATAATTATTTTAAAATAAATACAGAATAGTATTATGTTCAAATGTCAATTTGGCGCTGTTCACGGAAATTATCGTAACTATTACCAGTACTACCACCATCCAGTACCATTTTATTAACCTATAATAATTTTAGATTTATTATAAGATTTTCTGATAAAAATTTTATTAATTTTTATAACTATATTTTTTAATATAAAATTAACAGAATATCATACATGCATGAGATCAGAAATTAAAGAAATATCAAAATACACATACATATACTCACGGACTCACGCACGACAAAAATGTACTCACGCCCGGTCACGCACGATGGTTTTATTTTGACTCACGATCACGCCCGCTCACGATCCAATATTTGAAAAACGCTCACGTCACGTCGGGTCACGGCCGTGACTCGACGTGACCCGAAAAATTCACGGCCCGC
The DNA here is from genome assembly GCA_961205875.1 of Sialis fuliginosa. Lineage (NCBI taxonomy): Eukaryota > Metazoa > Arthropoda > Insecta > Megaloptera > Sialidae > Sialis > Sialis fuliginosa. Next base: position 27,279,790 of record OY540809.1, on the reverse strand, counting down.
GCCCAGCTCTAATGTAAACTACTTAACGATTATTTTTTGTTATGATTTCTAACTCACTATATGTATATTTCCAAATCAATTTTTTGCTTCGCCATATCGAAGATACGAGAAGCTTTGTGATACGTTTTAAAATGAGAAAAAAAAATGTTCTCCGATTAAAAAATTTATAACTTGATCTTTCCGTTTCAGGTCTGTCTATCTGTCCCGTGAATACTTGTAACACGCATAACTCATGAAACTTGGTTGGCTGGTTATATCTGAATACTTAATCGGTTTTTATTTAAATTGTTCAATAATAATTAACTACCTTTGGTGAATTTAGCATTTACTGGACAGATATTTTTAAATCGTGTATATAAGTTCATAAACTGCTAATTTTGTAATAGTAAGTGAGATAATATCTGGGGCTCCAGAACAGTAAGTGACCGAGGGCGGGACTAAATGCAAAATATAAATATAAAAATTGATAACCTTTTTTTTCGTTGCTACCTCAGTCTATAATTTTTGCATGTTCTAATTTTAATGACTTTTTTTCTAAATCTTGCCGACCCCAATTTTTACGCTGCTACGGGGACCCATATGCTCGGGGGGCCGGTCACTGCCCCGATGGTAATTACTGCCCTGAATAATATATACACTACATGCAAAAATTGTGTATTCAGTTCGGTACCTATAGTTTTAATTTACTTTTAATAAAAGAAAAGTTAATTTAAGTTTAGAAAAATGTGTACATTTCACATTGTTTCGTTCGATATTTGAAGAAAAAAAGTATTTGTTCGTTTATTTGCTGCAGACACAGAACGTTTCTGGTAATAAATCGTTGTATGTTTCCCAACGGAAGAACAACTTGTACTCAACAAATTGTCTGTAACACTTTAAACTCACTCTGACAATATAATATTCAAATATACACTGTAGTGTCTATACATATACCCAACTTCTTTCTAACATATTGAAGCTGATGCAATTCTCTCTTGGAAAAATAACAGCTACGGCAAAAATGTAAAGTGACAAATGAGGCTTTTTAAAACAATATCATACACCAAAGAAAGATGGGTATATACAACACACGTGCATACATACATCTCTATCTTTGTCTCTTATTTTCGTTAAGGATATACTAGTTAATACCGTATGTAGAAATTAGAAGACAGAGATGAAGATATTGTTATCATTACGTTGGGGTTTAGTTGTCTCACATTGAAAAGTATGGCTGTATTTTTTCTTACTTCCGCTTATAAATGGCTGCTATGTTTCGCTGTGGTAAAATAAAGGAAATGATATGAGATAAATAGATGCTACTTAGGATGTCTCAGCTTTTGTACTGCGCTTGTTGTTAATATGAAAAAGACATTCATAGATTCTTTCTGCTTTAACAATATTATTCTTACTCGGAAAATAAAGCGGAGGAATTTTAAAACTCATACTATATTCATATGAAAATAAAACATCTACTTATGTATGAATTCTTTTCTCTGGAAATACATATCATAAAATATAAAGCAACAAGCATAGGATAACAGTTTTCAACCTCCTCAATTAAATAATAAAAATATTTCGTTTTTATACAGTGTCCCAGAAATAATTTTATAGGAAATTTAATTCTATATAAATAGTTCAGAGAGCAATAGGTGTAAATGCAATGAGTTAAAACTTATAAGCGTTTTAAATATTTATTTTTATACAAAAATCAACATTTTATCGTCAATTTTCTATAAATATCAATAAAAAAAAGCAATATATTACTTTGCTACTGAGCTGTCCGAAAAATAATGACCAAGCCAATAAGTATCATTATTAGAACATAATTTTATTCTCTACAAAATGACCAACTTTAGTACTAAAAAATAACCTAAACCTCCCCCCTTGTGGCACCTTTTAAAATTTAACTACAGGGTAATCTTTGTGGAGGGATTTATTTTGAGTCATAAACTACCTTATTTCATAACGAGAGCGAAGAAAAAAATCGATTTTTTTAACACACCCTAATATACATATATTAGGCAAGGTTACTCACTTGTTACAGGTAAATACACACACAGACTGGGTTGTATACAAAATTACAACCCTATACTACTCTGCACAATAAGAAAAATGTGTATAAAATATACTACACAGAATTTTAAATTGAAAGATAAAGGATACAAAATCAAAACGATATAAATAAAATACAAATTTGTCTACTCTTTAATACATATTTGCTTGTATATAGTTTGTATTTCTAAAGGAGTCAAGTTCCCTGACATAATGATGGAATCTATACTCTAGTATTAACAAAAGTGTTTTCAAAGTTACAATACAAAATGGGCAGCTGTCTAGTGTATACATACCCTTTGAGTAAATCATACCAAAAACGAAAGAAAAAGAACCCCAGTTTCCTGTGAACGGCGGCAGTTTGTCAGAGTATCGCCGGCGAAGTTTCGCAGCTTCGGGCCGAGTGAAATATTATTTCTCAGTAGACTAATATCGCCTTGGGAAATAAAACACGCTACTTCGGCTTTACCCACGGCTTACAAACAAAATTCTACGGTTTTCTTCTATAAGTGTCACTTCACTAAATTAAACTAGTTATTAAAATAAAGTACATACACGAATAGTTATTACTTATTCTCTATTACCATTTTCGTGATATTTAATAGTGGTTTTGTTTTATATACTACTTCTTTTTACTTTCCTATACATATATTAGCTGTTATCCGTGACTTCATCCGCGTGAAATTTGTATTTTTTTATCTAATCAATTTTTTGACATACAAAGTAACCTATTCCCTTCCTCAGGATGCAAGCTATCTTCTTGCTAAATTTTATCAAAATTGGCTCGGTAGTTTAGCCGTGAAAAAGTAAGAAACAACCAGACAAGCAAAGTCACTATTTTATTTGTTTATTTTTTATATTAATATGGATATTGGATATGTCCTCGTATATAACATAAGAAAGTACCTAAAATAAAATCATTAAAATTTTCTAAACTGACATAATTATACATACGTGGTAATCATTCCTGAATCAATATTCACCGTTCGTGTGCATGTATGAAATCAGACCCGACCCCAGCAAGTCTGGCGCTCTGGGTGAGATTTATTTTTCCGCCCTCTCTCCCCCTAAAAAAATGTTCAAAAATCACCGAAAATGTCAATAAAATTGATAAATTAACAAATAAGTTGAATAGTTATATCTCAGCTTGGCGCGATTCTATAGACTCCAACTTTTTTTAGAATATAGCTTACATCATTTACTTTAAGACAATCAAATGCCCTAAGACCATTGAGACTCCCTTCCCCTCGTATTAACAAATTAAAATTGATAAATTAACAAATAAGTTAATAGTTAATATCTCAGTATTTCATCTCACACATTTTGTAGCTCTGGGGATTGGCCTAACAGTGGTACTTTTTTCATAAAAATTAATCATTTTTACAAGAATTTGAAGAAAATATTTAAGAAAAATAGATAGTTTGAAAAAATAAACATCAACCTTTAACTCTTACCCTAAAAAACCTTATAAACAGTTTTCTGGGTTGCTGAATAAGGATTTGTTAATTAGCAGCTGTCAAATAATCGATTTTTCTTAAATTAAAAAAAAAAAAAACATTGTTTATATTTAGCAATATTTTTTGCTAAATCGGGTTTTAACAGATCGACAAAAAATTTAAAGATTAAAGAAAAAAGTTCACTCAAAAATTACAACCTGTACACTGATTTGAACCAAAAAAGTCACTTATGCCCCATTATGCGTCGCCCACCTAGCCTGGCGCCCCGGGCGGTCGCCCTAGTTCGCCCCCCCCTAAAGCCGGCACTGTATGTAATGCTGTAAATCAGTATGTAGACAAACAAAAATTATAATACATTTAAAGACGAGTTAACACAGTCATAAAGGGCAGTTTTAAATCAATATGTGATAGCTTTCTCATATCAGTAAGTTAAATGTTAAATAAATGCCCAAACTTAGCCATCGTTATACAATATTTGCAAAAAAATAACAAGACAGGCATAACTGCATATATTATTTCCTAAACCATTTTATCAACGTCTCCCAATATCTTGACATCATATATTATAGAGCATGACAAGGTGTTTTCAACACAACAAAACAATATTTATACTGTGACCTATAATGAGAAATTCGCATTAACCTTTACGCAGTGACTCAATCGATACCATGTTAATGAAAATACCAACCTAATAGCATCGCATTCCTCTACTAGAAAACAATAAGACATCGCGAAAGCTATTGTCTATGTATACAAGCTATGGAAATTTTCTGAATAATATATATGTGTATATTGAATATATTGAAAAATGTGGAACTACGCGATCATACTCGAATTGCTTTTAAATATTTGTAAAGACCAATATATGTATTCATGCAGTGCGAAAATGGAAATAGCACAGTGGTAAAAAAAGATAGTTGGTATGCATGTTATGTCGGGAGAACTGTTAGCGTAGGATATGTTTAGGATAGTAAGGTACCGACACTAGTCTTGGGCAATACACTTGTTTAATTAAATATACTAAATTAGAAATATTTGTTGATATTTGATAACTGCCATTAATGAATCATAATCTATAGATACTTTACTGTAAAACAGCTTAATTTGATGATAATCGGTCAATGGGTGTCAAAATAGTTGAGATTTAAACTAATTATTAGTGTAATCTATTTATTAATTATTAATATTATCATAGCATATACTTAACATTGTTTACATTACATTGTAGTATTTATCATTTTGTAATCATTAGCGTGTGGGTGCCCATTACTGGTTTGACTTTGTCTATTACAAGAGAAAAAATACAAACAAAATAAATAACTAATCTGACAATTTAAATTTAATTGCATTTATTTCCAAGGCAACATGAATTGTAGACTTATTTATTAGTATTTAAAATTCAAATTTTGAGGGTGGTTTTCGTCTTGCACCCCTTCTATGGCTGTTTAGGTACGTATAACAAAAAAAATACTGAAATACATTTTTCATTATTTGTATTGTAGAATATTTATGCTAAGTTTCAAGTAAATCCGACAAAAAAAACTTTACACCCCTTTTTACCCCCTTAGGGGTTGAATTTCGAAAAATCATAATCACGTCAAGACGCTTCGATTGGTACCACAACAAAGTCAATAGCATTTTTTTACGAGATTTCGTGAACGTAAAAAATGAAACGAATATCGTACGTACATATACACACATACATCTTTCTGAAAAGAGTGTAAATATACTATAGTGACCTGTGACCTTCAAACATACAAATATGTTGAAATTTTTGATTTTGATTTTCGAACCGATTACAATAACTTCCTAATGGGAAGTTAAAAAAATAGTTAAAACTCAAAATAACGGATTTCGAGCCGCATGTAACACAGGTTCACTTTGGGTGTTAAATATAAAATCGGCACATAGATTATCCACAGTTTGGTGAATTCTGCGCTATTTCCGATAACGTGTACGTGTAACGCTTTCGTATTAAACACTCAAAGTAAATCTGTAGTGCACGCCACGGCGAACATATCGAGTTCTGGTACATATATTTTAATTTTTTTTTTTATATCATAGTACTGAAGAAAATAAAATTTGTAAATTTAAATGTGAATTTAAACAACACGCGGGCATAATTTTAATTATAAACATGTACCTGTCTACACAAGTATAAACGGATAGATTTGATACATAAGATCTTTTATCGAGCACCCCTTCACCCAAGTTATTTTTACTATTTTCTTTAAAATTTAGTAGGTACTTTGAAAAAATTCTCATTATTCACTATAATGTGTTATAAAAATTATTCTGACTTACTCCCAGAAACCATAACTATCGCAAAAATTTAAAGTTTATTAGCTGATCCGGCAAACGTTGTTCTACCTAAAAATAATATGTTTAACCAGTTCCTAGTCTAGCCTAAGTGTGACTCGGGCAATGAGTTTGTATTGCATTGACGAGCCCAAGCGCTGCTCAAGCAAATCGTATTCCGACTTGTCGATAGTGATTTGCTCGAGCCAAATATATTGATGTATTTGTTTTTATCGACTAACCCGAGCGGTGTCCGAGCAGTCTTATTTTGACTTGTTGGTGACGATTTCCTGCAGCGACAATATTTATATTTACAAAATTCAGTTAAAAATCAAACCATAAATACACATTTTCGTAAATATCTCGATTCCAGCGCCACCTACCCAGTCCATTTTTTATAAAAATATTTATTTCTACGCGACTAACATATATTCTGAATATGAGCCAAATCGGACCATAAATACACATTCTCGACCCCAACGCCACTTACCGGATCCAAAAAACCTAACGGGGCACCAAATGAACATATGGTGTGAATATCCAATGGTTTAAGCCTGATAAGATCAGATACAATATAATATGTACCAACTTTTTTATATATTAAGATAAAATAATATAATCACTTTTCTTTATACATTAATCAATCTTAATAACCCCGCCCCTTTCACTTATTGCTATACCATTCGAATGAATATAATACACATGAACTTTGATCTATATTTAGAGAAGAAAACCTTTATATAAAGACAGACATAAACTGCAATACCCTTGATAAGATTCGAACCGACAACCATTTGAGAAGGATATCACTAACAATAAACCTTTTAGCTAAGACTTCAATGCTATTCGTCTCTTGACAAATATCTACTGGATATATTCAACACACTAGGATCAACATGTCTAGTACTGCAGTAAACATGTACAGTATGTTCTATCCTATATCTTAGAAGCGACTCCAAGTGTTCGTGATGGATTAAATATGTTTACCTTAACAAATTGTTTATTTTTACGTAGTCTATGTACATTATTGAGTAAACCTAATTAAGCAATCCGTCGATGGACTACTTAAAAAGTCCTTACAAAAAATGATTCATATTTCTCATACAGTGATTTATTAGATTTAAATCGATATAGAAAATACATATGTTCTATCCCTATGTCTTTGTAAAGTACTGGCACCAGTCTTAGATCATACCCCAGTGTTGGAAACTTGTTTAATTAAATGTACTATTTTTTTTTTATATTTGATTACTGCCATTACTGAATCATAACATATAGACACTTAATTTTAAAACAACTTAATTTTATGAAAATCGGCCAATAAGTTTCAAAATGGTAGACATTTAAACTAAAGTATTAGTGTAAATTATTATATTAACATCAAATGTTACTAGTCTTTCCCATCACTGGGTACCCATTACTGGTTTTAATTTATCCATTACTGGAGAAAAACATTAACAAAATAAAAAGCGATAATTTAAAAAACAAACTATATTTGCAGATTTTTTTTTAAATTGATTTACATATAATAAAGATGTATTTGCTTTATGAGAATTACAAAAAAGAAGCCTATTAATCCCAGTAAACATTACTCTTAAAGCGGCCAAGACTTGTATCAGTACCTACCTTATATGAATTTATTTTACGAAGAAAATCATTAACAATTTTTTTTCAATGAAGGTGAAGTATTTGAAAATTTAATATTTTTCTGTCTTGATATATCATTTTATTATTGAGAACATTAAATATTGTGTTGACGCTGTGAGTTGATTTTTACATCATTTTTTTACAATGCATAAAAAGTTAATTTCCATTATCAATTAATTACCTGTGTATTAATGAAGCATTAATTAATAACATAACTATACACAAAAAATGTATCGAGTGAGAGAGAGGATACAGACCATCATACTCCTATGTATTTTGATACACTGAAACCAAATCTGACGTCAGAATTGTGCCATAAAGTCAGGATTTTTTCTTGGTTCGAAAATAGTGGACTTGATGGTACCTACAGTTTAACAACAGGTATAGTAGAGGGAAATTAGCATTTTGAAGTGATGCATTCGGGAAGTTGGATTTTTTTGGATTTTCTCTTTATATGTTCAAAGATGAGTTAAAAATCAAAAATTTAGAAAAATCGGCCATGTGCGTCCCGAGAAAATTGCATAATTGTGCATTTTTGATACTTTTCGAATGTACCACTACACTGTTTTTGAAATATCTCCGGTTCTATAGGTCGTAGAAAATTAAAAAAAAAATTAAAATACTTATAAGTTAATAGACTATTGAACTGCATAGGTAGCGTTACTTTTCAAATGTATAATAACCTCAAAAATAAAAAAAATGTCGAACAACTTTTTTTATCATTAATAATACAATAATCAACGTAAAAATGATGGGATTTTTACGAAAACAAGAGGAAAGATGTATTTTTATGTTATATGATAAAATTTTCAAAAATAAAATTTGATTTTTACACCCACAATCGGCAATTTTTGAAAAAATGGAAAAGCTCGCCATTTAATGAGAAAAAGTCATAGGGTAAATTTTATTTTTTTTAATTGTAGACTTGTTTATGTACTTTCTTGTGAACATATGCCAATTTCTGTTAAATAAGTTAAAATACCGTTTTTTGTAATTCAAAAATGTTACATTTGGCCACTTCTGCGAATAAAAAAAAAATGTATTTCCTGTAGAATCACACTCACATTATAATAAAAGTCATTTGCAATAACATAAAAAATATGCAATATTGGAAATAAATACAGAACATCTATAATAAGACTATTAAATGGGGTATAAACATATATTACGCGCACGTGGCCCTGATCGAGCATTAGTTTATACATCATTTACGATATTTTAATTTATTAAACAGATTTTGGCATATGTTCACAAGAAAGTACATAAACAAGTCTACAATTAAAAAAAAAAATTACCCTGTGACATTTTTTCATTAAATGGCGAGCTTTTCTATTTTTTTCATGGCCGATTGTGGGTATAAAAATCAAATTTTATTTTTGAAAATTTTATCATGTATTTATAACATAAAAATACATATTTTCTCTTATTTTCGTAAAAATTCCTTCATTTTTACGTTTATTATTGCATTATTAGTGATGGAAAAAGTTTTTCGACAATTTTTTTATTTTTGAGGTTATTATGCGTTTGAAAAGTAACGCTACCTATACTATGCAGTTCTATAGTCTATTAACTTATAAGTATTTTAATTTTTTTTTCCTACGACCTATAGAACCGTAGATATTTCAAAAACAGTGTAGTGATACACTCGAAATGTATCAAAAATGCACAATTATGCAATTTTTTCGAGACGCACATGGACGATTTTTCTAATTTTTTTGATTTTCAATTCATCTTCGAAGATATAAAAAGAAAATCCAAAAAAATCCAACTTCCCGAATGCATCACTATTTTACCACTTTTTATCTCTCTATTCCCTCTACTAGTACGATTTTAGCGGGTCAAAATATTTAGAGGTATGGTAGTCTGTACTCTCTCATGCGATATATTTTTGTGTGATTGCATAATCCGTATATAAAATTTTCCTAAGAAAAACGCTATCAAAAAATATATACCATAAAGAAAATATTTATAATTTTCTTTAAAAATAAATTTACTAATTATAGGTGTACCTTTTACTTTTCAAAATATTCATGACAGTGCTGAATCATCCTGTATATTAATTATTTAGTTTCTAGAATATTAACATATCAACTTTTTCCAATCGATCAATAGAACCCTACTCAATTCAAAAAAATTACACACTACAAATTTAATTATAATGTATTACACCTTAGCTAAATGAAGTGTTGGTAACTTTGATTTGTCCTCGAGTCAGGTTATTCAGCAATAATTGAATAACTCGACACGACTATTCCCAAGTCACCGTGGAAACTATGGCAGCGGTCAAGAGGTCTCTCCACTCCAGCCAATACCTCTGTCGTCGTTACTATATGGCCAGCGGTTTGTGAATCTATATATACATACCTATTTCGCTCTTTCATTTCTATTTGTAAGGATATATAGTATCTCTGTCGTACTTCAATGATAATTAATATGTCTACGCTGATTGTCGCCGTTTAGTTATTTCGAATATTTGATTATACGAGCTAGACGTGGGTTCTATTTGTTTAATGCCAATGATAGATTTAATAATAAACTGCTTTGGCCAGCTCAGGACTTTTTTATACATGATTTACAGAAGAAATTAATTAAGTTAACACTTTCTGTTAAGAAATTTAATATAAACAACATTACATTTTTTTCATTAATTTTATCTGTAACTGACACTAACAATTAGATAGTAAATAGTAAATTATAAAAAAAAACATTCTGTAATTAGAGTATTAGAGTATATTTTTCAAAAGTTACATTATTTTGAAAATATGAATAGGGCATTATATAGATAACAAAACTATCGATGAGTTTTATCGAAAACATTTTTTCTATCGCGCACCGTTTCAAAAACAATTAGAAATTGGCAAGAGTAAACATCCGTTTCCGGTTCCATGGTGCTCTTCAAAAATAGGAGGTGCACATCTACAATATACAAGAACCGTAATTTTTAAATTACATGTTTGTAAGTCGCACTGTTTTGGCTGTAGAGCGTTCACAAATAGACAAACACACACACACAGACGTCATTGAAATAATGGTCATTCGTAATTCAGGGACTCTCAAAACGTGTAATTCCGTTGAAATATCGAGTTCGAATTTTTTCATGACTACACTATACTTTATTATACAGTCCATTTCATGTATGTATAAAAAAATAAAAAATAAATGGTAATATAATTGTATTTCTAAGTATAGTACATTTAAAGGGGTTTACAATTTTTTCAATTATAAAAATCAATATTTATTTAGTTTTTTTTTAATCTATTGATACAATTAATAGATTTAAAAAAACCGTATTTTAAACAATAAAACTATTTTAAAATTCTCAATAATACAAAGTGAAGAAACCAATGAGAAAAGAATGTTCAAATGAAGGTTTTCTCAAAGCACTAATTTTTACCCTCATACAAATGATATCTCCAGAGTTATTAATCCGATCAATCTGGTAGAATGTAAATACAGTAAACATACTAGTTAGATATTTTTTTAACTAGATTCATTAATTTAAATTATTTTTTTTTGTCTTCGTAAAAAGCATTCACATTTCTACACATTTTGTAACATTTATAAAGATACATCTGACTATAAAACACACCCACAAAACAAGATCTATGTCAGAACTATAATCCGGAAATAATCTCGGAATCAGGACTTCTGGTCGATATTATCAGTAAATAAATGAGGTGTTTTTTCTAATCTTTAACTTCAAAAAAATTATGAACTTCAGGAAATATGTTTATATATGAATAAAACATGTTTTAATCGTAAAATTTTAAAGGTATTTAATTTATAAAATAAAATTCTAAAAGAAGTTGTGTGGTTATTATTTTTCTAAAATACATCCATATAATATAAAAAAAATTTTGTTAGAAATTAATTTTATTTAAATAAATAAAAAGTCAAATAGTATTTCCATTATATGTACTTGGGTGAACAAAAATAAGTGACAGACTAATGCCCAGTATTATAAAAATTTGCTTGCGTGCAAAAGCAAATTAGCTTCCAGCTAACGCTATCTGCTAGGTGTCAAATCGTTATGAAATTGCTCGATATTTTAAAGCAGTGGTAATAAATGTATAGTAATGTAAATGTTATGGATTTTATGAACTACACTTGGCAGCACTTAGTTTAAGTCGCTGACTTCTACTTATTGCACATGTGTCAAGGTTTTCACATATATATACGATATTTTGCTACATCTGTGAGTGATTGTCATTTATATTTAATACCTACCAGATAGCGTGAGCTGGAAGATGATTTGCTTTCGTACTAAAACAAATCATTTATAATACCGGGCATAAGGAAGTAGTTATGCACACTATTGCACACCTCTCCATGTAAGTGTATAACCTTTTTTTTCATCGTTCCGTCAAATTTTTCACACCCTGAAAATTATTTTTGCACCGTCCTGCAATTTGTGAAGACACTTTTTCAAGTTCCCAAATCACTGATTTAATCCTCATCAACCTCTTTTACCTCATTTTGACCCCCCCCCCCAATTTGTGTCTTGACACTTGGGGCGGACCACCCCCTACGCCTCTCACATTTAGGTCTGTGTCTGGAAGGAAAAAGTTAACAGCAGAATTTTTAAGAAAGACGAGGTACATATATATTATAGTAATAATAAAATAAATTATATTCTAGAACTATGTACTGTTAGACAGAAATTCTTATTCCGGAAGATCTATTTTTAATTTATAAATAAAAAATATCATTTAAGTTGACAAATAAAATAAGGATATACGCCATTTTGTTTCGTTCAACAACCTAAAAGCAGATATATATATAATTCAATGTACATATATGGAAATAAATGAGCAACACATTAACGAAAAAAAGATAGATACCTTGGATGAGAAATTGGAATTGAGAAAAACCATTAATGAAAAAGTAGAATAAGATTAAGATTTGGGAGAATTCTTGATATAAAAGAACTCTTGAGTGAAATAAATACATAGTGAGATTTACTGGAAACGCACATCAAATGATAATTGGATGGAAACAGAAAGAGAAGAAACAATAAAACGAAACTTATGTATATATTATATATACGTTGCAATATGTAAGTTTTATATAAGTAGAGCTGATTCGTTTTGATTTTAAATGGCTTAGATGTAAATTCATCAAAAGCCAAAAATCCTAAATTTTGCATATTAAAATAATTTTTATTTTATGATTTTGCAATGTCGAATTTATACTTCTACGAGTATGATGTATGTGTTGTTAAAATATCAAAAATACGAAAACAAGAATAAACAAGCTTGGGGTGGGGTGAGACTCTTTAGGTCCACACAATCAACTTCCCAACACAGTAGGATTATAAATACTTGAATAGTGATTATTTATTGTTTCCGTATAGTTTATGTGAATATTTTTTTAATATGTAAATAAAAAATTTAAATTGAATTGGTCAGAAATAAAACTCACCTTGGTATTATGAATATTAGTTTTCTAATATCCTAATGTCAATAATATAACACACATTTTTAGATTAACTAATTTGACAATTAGAATTAAATTGCATTTGTTTTATAAAATATAACTATACTGCATGATACAAATATATATATATATATAATCTTTCCACCATGACTATACTGACAATTCAAGATACAAATATATCTTTCCACCATGCTGACAATTTAAATTTAATTTCATTTGTTTTCAAGGCAATATGAATTGTAGACTTATTAACTTCCCTACTGGAAATTATTGTAATCGATCCGAAAATCAAAATCAAAAATTTCAACATATTTGTTTGTTTTAAGGTCACTATAGAATATTTACACTATTTTTAAAAAGATGTCTGTGTGTGTGTGTATGTATGTACGTACGTACGTGTGTGCGTGTCATTTTTTACGTTCACGAAATCTCGCAAATGAAAAAAGCTATTGACTTCGTTGGGGTGCCAATCGAAGCGTCTTGACGTAAGTAAGATCTGAAAGAAAGGATTGTGTATTTCAGTATTTGTTTTGTTAATTCAACCCCTAAAGGGGTAAAAAGGGGTGTAAAGTTTTTTTTTAGTCGAATTTTCTTTAAACTTAACATAAATATTCTACAATAAAAATAATGAAAAATGCATTTCAGTATTTTTTTGTTAATTCAACCCCTAAGGGGGTAAAAAGGGGTGTACAGTTTTTTTTTGTCGGATTTATTTGAAACTTAGCATAAATATTCTACAATACAAATAATGAAAAATGTATTCCAGTATTTGTTTTGTTAATTCAACCCCTAAGGGGGTAAAAAGTGGTTGAATTTCGAAAAATCCTTTCTTTCAGATCATATTTACGTCAAGACGCTTCGATTAGCACCCCAACGAAGTCAATAGCTTTCTTCATTTGCGAGATTTCGTGAAAGTAAAAAATGACACGCACATACGTACGTACATACATACACACATACACACAGACATCTTTCTAAAAATAGTGTAAATATACTATAGTGACCTTAAAACATACAAATATGTTGAAATTTTTGATTTTGATTTTCGGACCGATTACAATAACTTCCAGTTGGGAAGTTAATAAAATTAGTAAATTTACAACATACGTCTTCGTGGTGGCGTCAATTCTTGCGCCAACGCTGATTGGTCAAGGAGATGATGAGACTACCTTGTCTTTATATACCTTGGTTAATACCTACATATTAAAATTAATATTAAAATATAGTTCGATAACCCCATAAACGTAACATTAAATAAAAATACATAAAATCAAAATGGCAGGCAGTTCACTTATCGGCGCGAATTCTAAAAATAACCAATACAGCATTATAATAAAGCGAGTACGATACAAAATAAATCATTGAAACCAATATGATTGCAATGACAAGCAGTAAAGCGGTGAGGTTACGCATCGTAACTGCGGAGTGTCCCGATAGGTGGTGATCAGCGCCATCTCTGAACGAGAACCTCTTGGTCATCTTGTGAAATTACACAGCGTGGCCGTATGTTAACCGCAGAAGAAGAGAATGTGATACCCATTGTGTGTTATCGGATATGTTTGTCCTTGTTTCAACAGTTTTCAATTACTTTTATTAACGTAGCCATCACGGTAAATTGGTTCAGTCTCAACAACAATGATAATGTGAACACTGTGAAACAAAGATGGAAGGATACGTGTATATAGAGCGTTTATAAATAGGATGGATATGTGGGTTATAGGAAAATAAGTGATTTTGTATATAGTTATTATTGGAGATTGTTTTGAAAAAGTAGAGTCAAATTGGCTGAAATTGAGACACGATATAGCTCGCAACTTTTAGATTAATAGTTTTCATAAGCACGAGGAAGATAGTTTTTTATAATTCAGGATCAAAGGTTAGGAATTCAAATATATATATGTCCTTTTTTACACTAAAACCGTATAGTCTTTTCATAACTTGCTTTATAAACAAAAACTTATGATCAATTAAAAAATAATGTACAAACATAATCAGTAAATACTTGAATTCGTAACCTTTGACACCGAATAACTAAAAAAACTGTCCATTTTCGGATCTTGCACCCATGGGAACTTTCACAACCTATTGTACAAACTTCAGTTCCAGCCAATTTGACTGTACCCTAATTTACATTGTTTTCGTTCAATTTTTCGTTTCAATTTGGTCAATTGAATAACTTTATGAAAAGTGTTATGCTGGAACTTTTTAAATATAATATGTTTTAACACATTAAACAGTATGTTTATTATTATTTATATACACTCACGGAAAAAATTAAAGGACCACTTTTATTTTTCGAAAAAATTGCTCATTTTCAAAGTAATGCCGATAGGTCAAATATGATCCATTTTTTACTTATAGGATATGAAAATTGAAGGAAATTTTATCATCTTTTCGAATTTAGGGGTATATTTGTTTTATTAAACTTATTAATGTAACCAAATCGCGGTTTAATAAAAAATAAAAAAATTGATTTTTTTTTGCAATTTTGAAGAATACCCACGGAGATGTTAAATTTTTTTTATAAAATTTCAAGATAACCATTTTGTAGGAAATTTGTTCAGCTTTAAAATGCTTTTTCAAATTTGTTTTATAATTTTTTGGTGTTACGATATTCGAGTTTGAATGAAAAAAGTACCAAAAAGTTTTAAACGACCATAAAGGGCCTAATGTTAGTTGCACAGAAAAGAAAAAAAAAGAATATTAAAGCTTAAATAATCACCTATTGTCTAGTAGCATTTATAAAATGTTTAATTTTAACTTAACCCTTCAAATACGAAAAACAAAACAGTGTTCGAATTTAAATAATCCTGTAAAAATAACCTTTTTTTAATTATAGATCTAATGTTTAAAATGTATCCAGAAATTAAGTTCTATCAAAGAATATGAAAATTAGACTTATTACCTTCTATGTGAACAAAGGTTCCAGTAAAAATATTTTAATTTGGCTGAGAAATTGCATCTTGAATTTTTTGTATACGTTTAGGATTTGACCGTACTTTTTATAACAAGTTTTTCTTTGGGATTTTTTTTTTCGAAAAACAATCAATTTTTGAGAAAAATTGTAAGAAGGAAAAAGTTTTTCTTTCTTGTTAAAGAATATTCATAATTTTTTTCAGATGTTTTATATCAATATTGTGGGATTAAATTTATTTTTAATAGGGTACTTTTTCATTCAAACTTGAATATCTTGGCATCAAAAAATGTGACAATCATTTTTTAAAAAGCATTTTGAAGCTGAGAAAATTTACTAAATGATGAATATCATGGAATTTTGAAAAAAAATAATCATACTTCCCCGTGTGAAACTTCCATAATTACAAAAAATTTCAATTTTTAATTTCAGTCAACTGCGTGTGGTCATGAAAAAACGTTCAACAACATATTAAAGACTCTTGATTTCGACAGTTAAATTAATTTTCATTGAATTTTCACCGCTTATTCGTTCAAAGTAACTGAATTTTTTTGGTCCACACGTAGTTGACTAAAAAAAATTAATTATTTATTTGCAGTTATAGAAATTTCACACGGGGATGTATGATTATTTTTTTTCAAAATTCCATGATATTCATCATTTAGTAAATTTTCTCAGCTTCAAAATGCTTTTTAAAAAATGATTGTCACATTTTTTGATGCCAAGATATTCAAGTTTGAATGAAAAAGTACCCTATTAAAAATAAATTTAATCCCACAATATTGATATAAAACATCTGATAAAAATTATGAATATTCTTTAACAAGAAAGAAAAACTTTTTCCTTCTTACAATTTTTCTCAAAAATTGGTTGTTTTTCGAAAAAAAAATCCCAAAGAAAAACTTGTTATAAAAAGTACGGTCAAATCCTAAACGTATACAAAAAATTCAAGATGCAATTTCTCAGCCAAATTAAAATATTTTTACTGGAACCTTTGTTCACATAGAAGGTAATAAGTCTAATTTTCATATTCTTTGATAGAACTTAATTTCTGGATACATTTTAAACATTAGATCTATAATTAAAAAAAGGTTATTTTTACAGGATTATTTAAATTCGAACACTGTTTTGTTTTTCGTATTTGAAGGGTTAAGTTAAAATTAAACATTTTATAAATGCTACTAGACAATAGGTGATTATTTAAGCTTTAATATTCTTTTTTTTTCTTTTCTGTGCAACTAACATTAGGCCCTTTATGGTCGTTTAAAACTTTTTGGTACTTTTTTCATTCAAACTCGAATATCGTAACACCAAAAAATTATAAAACAAATTTGAAAAAGCATTTTAAAGCTGAACAAATTTCCTACAAAATGGTTATCTTGAAATTTTATAAAAAAAATTTAACATCTCCGTGGGTATTCTTCAAAATTGCAAAAAAAAATCAATTTTTTTATTTTTTATTAAACCGCGATTTGGTTACATTAATAAGTTTAATAAAACAAATATACCCCTAAATTCGAAAAGATGATAAAATTTCCTTCAATTTTCATATCCTATAAGTAAAAAATGGATCATATTTGACCTATCGGCATTACTTTGAAAATGAGCAATTTTTTCGAAAAATAAAAGTGGTCCTTTAATTTTTTCCGTGAGTGTATTTACACGAAATAGACCAGAATGTCAGATTTTCTACACTAACCGATAATTTTTTTTTATATTATGCACAAGTGAATAAATGTTCTAATTGAATTTCAACGAATATTTTTCGTCTGGCCCCCCATGTTTATAAAAAATTCGATCCGGCCCGTTTCTCGAAAAGTTTGGTAACCCCTGCTCTAATGCATTAATTTTTTGAGACCCAATAGTTTCTGTGTATATTAATTTCACTATTTTTAACAAAATTCTCTTTGCACTCAACTTTGTGGCCGAATTACTGAAACTATAGTATCGAAACTTACATCTCGTGTAGCCAAAATAATTCTCCTCAAGGCAGTGTTGTGTAATTAGAGAGAAAAAATTGTATTGCTGAAAAAACTGTCCGCCTTAAGGCAGGTATGTGCATTAAAGGGTTAAGTAGTTTCAATCAGTAAAAAGCTTTCAAAATCAGTTTGACTACTTTAACATAAAATTTTACTTTATATGAAGGAAAACCCAAAACAATCATCCTGTATAACAAAAAGCCATGGCAAATCATTAAAAAGTAAATCTTCCCTGTTCTCACTTAATTGGGCTTATATGTTCTAGTTAATTGACAAGATTTATGACAGTAAAATGTACCCTGGGACCCTCTACCTATACTCTTCCAAAATATATATTATATCACTGAATGTAAGAGGTATATATATTTTTATGAGCATACTTTTGCCGTATCGAATTTCATTTTATTTTTGTCGTTTTTATTGGCTCCCCGAACTCTTCGTTGTATTTTTAGGAAATTATATTCACCTTCAGTATAACACATTTGTGAAACATTTTTACAGAATTTATTGAACATGTTAGTTTTGTTTTTAATATTTATTCAATCAAAATAATACTTAATAGAATATTTTACTAAAACTCATATCATCCTTAATATATATAAAGCTCAACGTCTCTCTGTCTGTCTGTCTGTCTGTCTGTCTGTCTGTCTGTCTGTCCGTTAGTTACCTTATCACTCGAGAACCACTTATCCGATTTACGAGTTTTTTTTTTTAATTCATAGGTACGTTCTCTGGCCAGGTTATAGGCTATATTTTTTTACGTTAGGTAACATAACAACAAAGCAGTGACGATAATAGTAAATCAAGTCGGAAAAAATTTTGCCGTCGGCGCGCTGTTTTGTAATACGCTGCCTAAACCGTTCAATATAGAACAAAATAATGTAATAAAGAATTGTGTAGAATCAAAAGTTCTTCAATTAAGTCCGCGACACCATATGTCTAACTTTTATATTTTAGCCACAATGACTGCTTTTATGTTACAAAGAAAACATAAAATATTTGGGTTTTGTTTACATGGACTTATGACCTGCAAAACATTAATCCATATCGAAATAAATGATTTCATCGTCATAAGTACTTAATGTAGATATAGTTTGCCATTTACAGCATCCAATTTGGTCGTATAGTTTAGAAAATATCTTAAAATATATTTATAACTAGCTGGGCCCACGCGGCTTCGCTCGCGTAGACTACGGAATTATTGTTTAGGATTTTTGAAAAATATAGTTTAAATAATTAAGTACAAACACGATTAGTTATTATTGTAATAATAATTTATCAATACCTAAATTACCTAACAAAAACGAATCAGAAGAAAAAAGTACAAATAATTTGTGTTCTGTTTAAATTTAAATGTTAATTATTGAAAACAAAATAAACACAAACGATCAGCCGAGGGACTCCGAATAACAACCGAGCGTACGCGAATCCAGTCTGATGTACTTGCTTCGATGCGGCACGACACCATACATTTAAGATATTATCTTTATAAATATATTTTAAGATATTTTCTAAACTATACGACCAAATTGGATGCTGTAAATGGCAAACTATATCTACATTAAGTACTTATGACGATGAAATCATTTATTTCGATATGGATTAATGTTTTGCAGGTCATAAGTCCATGTAAACAAAACCCAAATATTTTATGTTTTCTTTGTAACATAAAAGCAGTCATTGTGGCTAAAATATAAAAGTTAGACATATGGTGTCGCGGACTTAATTGAAGAACTTTTGATTCTACACAATTCTTTATTACATTATTTTGTTCTATATTGAACGGTTTAGGCAGCGTATTACAAAACAGCGCGCCGACGGCAAAATTTTTTCCGACTTGATTTACTATTATCGTCACTGCTTTGTTGTTATGTTACCTAACGTAAAAAAATATAGCCTATAACCTGGCCAGAGAACGTACCTATGAATTAAAAAAAAAAACTCGTAAATCGGATAAGTGGTTCTCGAGTGATAAGGTAACTAACGGACAGACAGACAGACAGACAGACAGACAGACAGACAGACAGAGAGACGTTGAGCTTTATATATATTAAGGAAGATAATATCTTAAATGTATGGTGTCGTGCCGCATCGAAGCAAGTACATCAGACTGGATTCGCGTACGCTCGGTTGTTATTCGGAGTCCCTCGGCTGATCGTTTGTGTTTATTTTGTTTTCAATAATTAACATTTAAATTTAAACAGAACACAAATTATTTGTACTTTTTTCTTCTGATTCGTTTTTGTTAGGTAATTTAGGTATTGATAAATTATTATTACAATAATAACTAATCGTGTTTGTACTTAATTATTTAAACTATATTTTTCAAAAATCCTAAACAATAATTCCGTAGTCTACGCGAGCGAAGCCGCGTGGGCCCAGCTAGTTTTGTATAACAGAAACTAATAAGAACCAACATGATCACAAAATTCAAATAATATTATAATTATAAATGCGAAAGTGTGTCTGTCCTTCTGTCTGTTTATTACCTTTTCACGGCTAAGCCGCTGAACCGATCTTGATGTTTGACAGTGAGATAGCTTGCATCCCGAGAACGGACATAGGCTACTTCGTATTTCGAAAATTCAATCCCTAAGGAATTGCAAGGGAGTGGAAAAATTTGTATGGGGAATTTTTTTTTGTAATTATTATTTTACCCCCGTTGCATATAAAGGGTTGTATGGGGATTTTTTTTAGTAATTAATATTTCACTCCCGTCACATATGAAGGGTTGTAATTTTTTTGTTTGTATTCACTCAAATGAAACTTGGCACAGATACTCTACAACACAAATAGCATTTTCGAAAATTCAACCCCAAAGTGGTGGGGGGGGGGATTGATGTAAAAATTTTGATATGATAATAAACATAACTGTGATGATATTAAGGTAAATTCGAACAAAATAATATTCAATTAAAATAAAGATTTCGACATTCAACCCCTAATAGCGTAAGAGGGAGCGACGGTGGGATTTTGATATGTTTATCTGTATAGCTGGTTTATAAAAGTTTTATAAAAGTAAATTCGGGCAAAATAGTCTTCTATTAGAATGAAAATTTCGACAGGGGGTAGGTTTTTCCAATTTTTAAGTAAGATCAGAAATATTTAAGATTTTGTATAGTTAATGAATAAAAAAAATAAAATAAACAATAATTTAATAATTCGTCCCCCGTCACATATGAAGATTGTAATTAGTTTCATTCGATCTGGTGGAAAAAATACCACGGCGCTGGGTATTTTAAGGGGAAAACAACCCTATCTCGCATAGAAGTCTAGATATTTACGATTTTGTATAATAAATGAAAACCAAAAATAAGAAAAATTCTATATTTCACCCCTTGTCACATATGAAGGGTTATAATTAGTTTCATTTGATTTGACGGGAAAAATAGTACGGGAGATGGATTATTAGGGGGAAAACAACTCCCTATCTCGAATAGGAGTCGAGACATCAAATATGTATTATATTATAAATGCGAAAGTATGTCTCTATGTCTGTCTATTTGTTACCTTTGCACGGCTAAACAGCTTAACTGATCTTAATACAATTTGGCAGTGAGATAGCTTGCATCCTGTGGATGGACATAGGCTATTTTGTATCTCTAAAATTTAACCCCTAAGGGAATGCAAAGGGGTGGGAAAATTTTATGTTTTTTTTTTGTAATTGATATTTTACATTGTCACATAATATGAAGGGTTGTAATTAGTTTCATTCAAGCCAGCGGAAAAAGTATCATGGGGATGGGGGTTTCGAAACCCACGCGAGCGAAGCCGTGGGTAACAGCAATAATCAGGACAATCGATCCTTAATTAAAACTAGAACATTCAACTGTATCCTTTGGAATAAGGTCAACATCAAACCTTGGTAGTAGTTTTAGTAGAATCAAAGAAATATATTAATTATAAACCGTTTATTTTCAATTAATATTTACTTTAATTAATATTTTATTAAAAAACTGTTTTTTTTTACAATAATACAAGTCTAGGATTTTACAGTTGATTATTTTGCAGTTCTAGCACAAAAACTACGATCCGATAAGTAGGGTCTTAAATTTTATCAGCACATTGCAAATTGATCATAAAGAAATAAACTGGAGATTTGATAAGGTGGAGACATCTACAATAGACAGCAATCGATAAGAGAACTAACGGAAACAGTTGTTGTGTTTCCGGGATATAAATACTCGATAGAGTCATAGGAAATACATCCGTATATTTGTTTTGTTCTAACATAGCAGTTGTGACTTTATTGATAGACAAACAATAACATGATTTCTCTGTATGTTTCTTCTTGTTACACTAATTTTATTGGTTAGACTCTATAAGATAAATGTAATTCTGAGATACAGGTCAGTTTACAGAGGGTATATTTATTGTATGTGTTCTGAGTATTATATGATTATATTTATTCTTAAAGTGGAAAGCCTGAGAGGTCAAAAAATTATCAATGTTTTGGGAATTTTTTTCACAGGTATAACTTATTATTTTAGGATCGTATAGGGGGCATTTTATTAAGTGTATATTCAACTTATTCAATACAAATTTTTATTGAAAAATATAAATAAAAAAATAAATTCCCCTATATTGTTCCATCGAAATTTTGGTGAAGGGTTTTCGAAATTAAAAGATCAAAAATTACCAATATCTATATATCTATATAAACCATTTATTTTGAATTAAAATCTATAATTAATATTTTCTTAAAATACAATAATACAAGTCTAGGATTTTACAGTTTATATATTTTGCAGTTCTAGCGATACTATAATATATATTATATCTATATAGCTATCTTTTTTTTCACAAAATTGTGACCGCGACGGTTTAAGTTTTTTTTTTTTTAATTCAAACGGTCTTAATTATCGAAATTTTAAAAATCGGCGACACACAGACACTGAGATTACAAAAATAAAATAAAAATCGTTTCATCAGTTTTTGAGTAACCGCTGGAGCCTGTGACAAGATCGAAAAAAGTCGTTTCGAGAAAATACGTTAACATTTTCTGAGGATCATTACCGGCGGCCGTGCTACCTGGTCTCACTAAATTGACTGTAACTTTTTTTAAATGCAAAAAAAATCATAATATTTATATTATATAAAGATATAATATAAATATTATGATTTTTTAAAGGGGGAAAGCCACTATGACGGTTATTTTTTGCATTTAAAAAAGTTACAGTCAATTATATCAATAAGTAAGCTAAATAATAATAATAATGTTTAAATACAGCATTGAAAAAATAGTTGCTGTGCCAAATGAAAATAAGATAATTTGTAGCCGTAAAGTTTATTAAGGAAATAAATAAATTACAGTTAAATATACAATTACATTTGCTTTAGTTAATAAAAATGTGTCAAGAATATCTTGCGGATGGAATAAAATCGGCAAAGAGCCAAAGTTTTTGCAGTAACTGGATGGAAACACTTCTTTGTGTGACGGAGACATTGTGAAATTTTTGCCTGAAAAGATAGAAAAGAATATTAGGTCAAAGTAAACCAAATACAGCAGTAGTAGTACTCTAAATGCAGGGTCGGGCTGAATAGATGCAATACCAATCAATTTCTTGGTGGAATCTTACATATAATGCACATAAATAATGCACAGTGCTTCCTCGTGCTAAATTCATCAAAGGTAGTTAATTATTGAACAATTTAAATAAAAACCGATAAAGTATTCAGATAAACTGATCGCCATTTAATTTTCATATAAAAAAAATATTAAAAATATTAATTCGACATTTTTTATAATACGCGCCTGGTTATTTTTTCGTATATTTTTAATTTTTTGACAGTTTTAATATATACAAGTGGTGAGGCTTCCGCGGTGATCTTGATACGGATCTTGGTTTCTGAGTGTAAGCCGCGTCGATTTAGTCGTATTATCGGCCAACTTCTTTTAGAAGAGCCCTGAAGATGTCCAATGTGACGAAACGTTGGCCGATAACACGACTAAATCGACGCGGCTTACACCCAGAAGCCAAGATTCATAGTTTTAATCTAAATCTAAATTTATGCAAACGTCAAAATGACATCTAATATGTCGAAGTAAATATCAATTTAAAAAATCAAATGACGATTTTTAAAGCAAATTGATATAAATCTTTGTAAGGGAATATTTTAAAACAAACGTTGTGATGACCTATATTATAGAAAATTGAATGCTCTACAAAAAAGATTCTATAAAATTTTCACGTAACATATGTCGTTCCTGAAATATCTTCAAAAAATAAATATTTTTGGGTGTCACCCATCCCCCTTACACACGATTTTTAAGATTTTGAAATGGGTCCATCAAGTCAGACCCAACCAACCAACCAAGTTTCATTAATATAGGTTCAGTGGTTCATGAGTTATGCATGTGACAAGGATTCAGGGTACAGACACGCGGACACACAGACAGACAGAGAGATACGGAACGAAAAATGGGCGAGGGAACAAAAAAATTTGGATTAACATTAGTATTCAAATGATTTTTTTAAATAACTAGTTTATAATGATGTTAAAATTATAAAATGGAGGAACTTTCTAATATATTTCAGTATTTTGTAGAAATATTATTATAAGTACTACTATTTTCACCAGAAATTATAACACCTTGTATAAAGTATATAAAAATGAGAGAACACGAAAATTAAAAACAGTTCTTAAATATTTCAAAAATAATAATTTTCATTATTACCACGATCATTTAAAAATGAAATGAAGTGGAAAAATTAAATTTCAGATTTATCGAAGTGGAACAACCCGTTTCACTATCTGCAAGAAAATTTGTAAAATAGAATTACTGAAATTCTAAACTCGCAATAACCAAAAATAATCGGCACAAAAACTGATCTCGTAAATGAAAATTCAGTCGACAGACCATCTTTCGCGACAACCAATTTGTCGAAGAGCAAATGTTATTACCCGGAGTTTAGTCCCCGGAAAAAGGCGGCTTGAGAGAGGGGGTTGAAATGTATGGCGGCAGTTAACCTTGTCGACTCAACTCCTCTCTTTCTGTCTTTCTCTGGAAAACTAAAACACGTTAAAACGCAAGCAGTCTCGTGTATTTTGCCAAACGGATTTGTCTGTGAAACATATAAATGCTTACACAAAAATACTGACGTCTCCTACATTGTTTATTAACTGCTCTATTACGTGTGTATTGTTTCGGAATTTCATGAACTACAAATTTATTTTATATCTTTGTTAACCTTTTAATACATATTGTTGCAGAAATGTATGAAAATGCTTTCATCTGTTTGT
Organism: Sialis fuliginosa; assembly: GCA_961205875.1. NCBI lineage: Eukaryota > Metazoa > Arthropoda > Insecta > Megaloptera > Sialidae > Sialis > Sialis fuliginosa. The sequence goes on along the minus strand of OY540809.1, from coordinate 27,254,780 downwards.
AATATGCTTTTTATTTATTTATTTACTAGATTTTTTAAGCTTTAGTTATTATTTACAAACTTATTTAAATTTTAATAGTCATTTTACATCTTTGGATGTTAAAACTGAAATATTTCAAAAACAATTTTTTTTATAACATCACTAGCGGACTTCGCGCGGTAGTTAATATTTCACTCCCTGTTACATACGGAGGGTTGTAATTGTTGTTTTAGCTGACTCGGCAAATACTGTTCTTCCCAAAAATATTTTGTTTAAAAATCAGACCACAAATATACATCCAGCGCTACCTACAGGGTTCATTTCTAATAAAAATATTTTTTTCTACGTATCAGACCATAATTAAACATATTCGTAAATATCTCGACTCCAATATATCGGGTCCAAAAAAAAGATAAACCAAACGGAGCACCAAATGAACATATGGTGTGAATTTGGCTTCGATACGTCCATTGGGTTAAACCTGATAATTTCAGATACAAAAAACCAACGTTTTGATTTATTTTTAAAATACAATTATCGATATATCTCGACCCCAGCACCACCTACCTGGTCCAAAAAATCTATAAACTTATTTACTATCTACATATTATAATAATTATACTTATTGTTAGTTAATCAGTTCTAAACATAACTATGATATTTTTCTAAATTAATATCTATAAAAAGCTAAATTTTCTTTGATATATTTTTATATATGAAATTGTACATACATATATCTCTTTAAAGAAACATAACGCTAGCAAAAAATGTATTATTTACATATTCCTTATAGAATATTTCTAAAAACAATATTTCTTTTCAACATCAAACTAAATACTACGCTTTGTTTGACTTTTTTCATTACAGAATATTTATTGCCAATCGTATTTTCGTTCTGCTAGCAGAAAAGTGCATTAAATTTAGTAAGGGAAAAATGAGCAATGTATTAGTAATTTAATTTAAAAAATCTTATCTCTGCATTTCGTCCTCAATAATTTCACACACAAATTGAAACAGGAATCAACAAATTTCCTTGAAGCTTATTTTTACCACGCGCTGTGAATAAAAATTTGATCAAGTAAAAACATTTTTATGTGGAAACTAAAAATACATACTTCAAAATAAAGCAGCTGCGTTAAAAAAAATGGATATGAGTTAAAATATATTAAAAATCCTACACCGATAGATTCTGACAGCATTTATTTTTTAACACATATTCTTTTAAAATGTTATATTGATTTGAGTTGGTATTTTTGAAATTGAAACTAAACAAAAGTTTTGTTATTAATTTACATTTTAATATAGGGTTGAGTGGGGTAAATATGAAACATGAAAAAAAGTGAAACAAGCTTGCAACTAAAAAACTAATTTTTTTATAGGAGAATTATAAAAACTGACATCATCATTAAAGGTTTGTTAAAGCGACCTGAAAATATGAATCGCCTAATAAGTGATGTGTCACTCCTACAGATTTCTCTATTAGTCGATGTCAAAACGTGTGTATTAAATTTTAATTCTTTGCACATAACTTTCTGTATAGCTCAGATATTAATTAAAGTTACAATTTCACATTGATATACCACAATGAAGATAAATCAAAGTTGCCTTTGTAGCTTTCTTTTAATTTTTCGAGAAATATTTTTCATTAGAGGCCTGTTTCACTTTTTCCCTTACCTGTTTCACTTTTTCCCAAATTAGAGGTTAAAAATGAAACACACTTTTTTCATTTTTAAAATCCGTGTTGTATCGTACAGTTCAAATGACGTAAGTATTTAAAATGGTTGTTCATAAGCGCGTCTAGTAGAAAAAATTAAAGTATGAATTTGTATCGTTAACTGTCAAAAATCATGAAAGATTTGTATTTTTTTTCACTTTTACCCCAGTTGACCCTACCTGTAGATCTCATTTTCTTCTGGAGAAAAGTATTTAATTCGCGAAGCAATAAACATATACTACAGATACAATCTATCAATTACTTGAAGAACTTAAAGCCAAATTTTCTTCCTTTATATCGGATATCTGTTCTTTTGTACATTTATAATCTTAAATATTACAATAATAAAATTTCAAAAAATAGATCAAATAGTGAATTGATAATTATATATATTTAGTATATAAAATAGTAGCTCTTAAGTGTAAAGTCTTTTCAGAGGATTACGTGAAGATTTCTATAGCCGTAATTGGTATGCCTATTGCGTATTCAACTAATATTCAGCTACATTTCTGTCATATTGTGAATTAGGATCGTCCGCCATATTGTTTACGTTCACGACTGACCAAAAACAGTGAACAACGAGCTTTGATTGGTTGATTTATGGAATTTCTGGTGGATTGTACCAGAAATTTAAAGAATGCCATTTTTTAAGCGTGTAAGGAAGTGAGACAGAAGTAATCTGACAGAAACGCTCAACATGAAGTGAATATAAAAGTTCTTTGGTTAGCCTGATCACTAGTTTCTATCTCTTCCTAGTTACTTCTTTCTCACTTTCTTACACGCTTAAAAAATGACATTCTTTAAATTTCTGGTACATTCCATCAGAAATTCCATGAATCAACCAATCAAAGCTCGTTGTTCACTGTTTTTGGTCAGTCGTAAACGTGACCATTGTCATACTAACAGATTAAAACTTAAAACCTCTAGTTATTTACGATCAAGAAGCTGAAGAGGTTTCCTGTCTTGGGCAAAGTAACGTAGACCTTAGTCCAACAACTATCTAAATCTATAACCATGACGGTTGGCCGGGAGTTCCCGGAACTTCGAGCACGTCTTCAAAAACAACCGATGACAGTTTTAATGTAGCATTGAACAAGTTATCCTCAATCCCAATTGCGGCAGCTAAACAAACCAGGGTGTGGCGGAATTACCCCGGTATCAGAGTAATCACGTCACTATGAAGCTTTTTTTAACTTATTTTTAAATAACGTTTAAGCTTTGGTAAAATATCTGTACAATGCGTGAGAAACTGTATAACTAAATGTCTCCTTTTTTAAAGTGTTATGTTCTTTTAAGTATGAGAAAAATCATTTTTCCTTAAATGGCGCGATTCCCCCGGAATAAAAAAATGTCAACACCTGTTTGTTAACACATTTAATATTTTTTACTTTTTCACTATCAAAAGGACTATATTTGTTTTATTTGTAGAATTAATAAACTTTCTTATATATAATACATTATTATACTTTTTTCCAGCATTACCCTACAAAGCTTCTTATGTTAGAGGTGCTTCACTTACAAACACTTACACAGATATATGTGTGTCTATACATACATACATGCACATTGCAACAAACTCAATAGAATTGATTCTTTGACGACAGCAGTCAGATGTTTTCTCCCATAGAGGAGCAAAAGTAACAAAAATCACTCTGCGGTACAGACAGAATCATTTTCTTGTTTTCGTAGATCGTACTGTGTATTTTTTATTTATTTATTTTTTTATGTTTCGTTGAACCAAATAAAAGCACCCTGAGGGTAGATTATCTTATATACATTAAATAACGTGCTGTTTTTAAAACATTAAATATTTGTTTTCATTTATTGATTCGTTAATGTATTTTCCAATTTGATTAACCCGCTAGGGCTTGGCTAAAATAAATAAATGTCGGTATAATATAACGTCTTAAAAAACTTTTATTTTCATTCTAATTTTATATATTAAATTTTTTAATCATTAATCGTTAATTAGATACATCCCTTCTTAAGTGAATAACATCAAAAAAGCTACTAATCAATAAATCGATATGAATTGAAATTTTAATTTTTGTAAATAGGTATATTTATAATTTATAGTTTCATAGTACTATGTTGACAAAAATGATTTGCATGCAATTCTTCTAAATCTTTCAATATACATAGTAAATGTTTCTGGTAAGCACTACAAGAATTTATAAGCTCTGAAAAAGTTTTTTAGGTTATTTTTCGTCAATAATTTTAATTAAATTAAAATCACGGTTGATGTTACAAAATTGAATTTTGATTATCAATTATGTTTTCAAGTCACATACGCGTATAAGGAAATACCAATATTAAATATTAAATAATAATAACAATAACCTTTTTTGTTTCAATAAAAACCCATGACAGCATATATATTTTACTAAAATATAATTTATTTTAAACAAATTTCCGTAATTAATCTCCTACTGACATGGTTCGAAAATTGAAAAGATTCATGCCAATATAATTTATTACAAAAACACGTTACAATACCGGTTATAGTCTTTTGACACGTGTATGTATTTAATATTTTATAACCAGAGACGGGCTGTGATTTTTAAGGCAATATTTTCAATTTTTCCCATTATATTTATTAAACCATCGGTTTTTGAACTTTAGTAGGCAGGGCTTCTTAAAGTGGTGGGGCGCGAAGAGTCGTAAATATAACAAATAAATATATTATTGTTAAATATTACTTACAATGTATTCCAAGTTGATTAAGACATAGGAAATTTAACATGGGGGCAATTAGAAGTGTTGTAGTAACCTTTGGTCAAATTTAACGATGTGTGATTGGTGCATTTTGAAATACCGCCACAAAATTTAATAAAATAGTAATTAGTATTTTGTTTTCAAAGTTATATCTGCCAAAAAATATTATTATATTTTTATCTAGGATGCTTACTTTAATTTCATTAATGTATTTTATTCTTTATTAAAGTTGAAAACAAAATACTGTTGATTAATTTAAAATTTATCAGTTTGTTTCAAGGCGGTATTTCAAAATGCACCAATCGCACATCGTTTAATTTGACCAAAGGTTACTACAACATTTCTAATTGTCCCCATGTTAAATTTCTTATGTCTTAATCAACTTGGAATACACTATATTATAAATATATACTGGCTTAAATTATGATTATGAAACTTTGTTAAAATACTGAAATGTTAAAATGATTATATTATATTTTTATTTTTTATAATATAGCTGTAATGATTTCACGCGTTATTTTTTTTATCAAAAATTTTAATCACTTGGCGCGAATCCTAAATACTTCTTTTTCGGCTACAGTTGTACAGGAGTGAACATTAAACAAATAATTTTTTAACCAGCCTGGGTTCCAAAAAAAAATTAGGGGGGCCTTGGGTTATCAATTTGAGTTGTAGGGGAGCCGCGACAAGAAAAAGTTTAGGAAGCACTGGTCTAAGAACCTCTCTTCATAAAAACACATATTTTCTATACAACCGCTTCTATAAAAAATACATATTGTCTACATATTGTCAATATGGTTTATTTCTCATGTAAACTTTTTGGTAACAAAATGGCATCGTATACTAAGGTCCGAAGAAACCCTATTAATCTCATTTTACCATCCGTGCAGGTGTCCGTGTGTTTTTTTCAATCAAATCAAAATATCTCGTCAAATATATAAACTAAGAAATGTTTACTGAACAAGTATAGATAAAAAAATCTAATAAAAGATGTACAGATTTTTTGAAAAAATATTTTTTTAGGGCGGCGCTAAGAAGCTAAAGCCAGGCAAAAATATAGGTATGTGACACATCAAAATGTATAATCAAACCAGTGGAATTTGACTCTCTTTTTTATTTTTTTCTAAATCAAAAATGGCGCCTGCAGGGGGTTCTAAAGCAAATATAACAAATTGTATTCGAAGGTGTGTGGGGTGTCAAAATATAGATCTCATTCAGTAGAATTTGACCCTATTTATTATAATTTTTTTAACTCAAAAATGGGCCTGCAGGGGGCTCCAAGCATTAATTAATATTGCCCGCTCATCCATAATAGCTCAACAAATCTGAAAAAAATTTGGTAATGAGGCTTTGATGAGACTACCAACAACAAACACTAAAATCAACAATATCATTTTATATTTTGGAGATATGAGGAGAGGCGTCATATAATTTTTTATTTTCATTTTGATATCTAGGAATGTGGGGTGTCAAAATGTAAATCTTAGTTACTAAAATATGACTTTATTTTTATATTTTTTTCTAACTCAAAAATGCATCTGTAAGTGGCTCCAATCAATCTACCTAGTACGTACATAATGTAATTTAATTTATTGTATATAATGTAAACAATAGATTTAAAAAAACTATATTAACATATTTATTAGAATAAAATAAAATTTAATTTCGTAAATATTTTTTTTTTTACCTAAAGCGATTTGCAAAATTAGTGTTCCTAGTTATTCTAAGAACATCATCAGCAAGAAGACTCCCAAAAGGTTGAAAACTACTGCTCTATAACAAGATGTAATCGATCCTCGCAGGCTTGTAGATACATTTAATAAAGGGACTTTATGAAATTATAATAATATGAACCCGGAATTATCAAAACTACTTATATCAATTAACAAATATAATTAAATAAAAGCAGATTTGATACTGCCTCAAATATTTCAACTATCAATTACCTCAGAGAACAATACAGTCCTGCGTTTAGCAATGTAGAGAATAATTAATAAACGCTTGTGTATAATCAAAACCACACAGATATAAATGACAACAGTTTTGTTGTTGACGGGCATTCTCTTCAGCTGTTTTCATATACGTCAATATTTCAGTTCTCCTTCAAACAAGTCAGATTGCGGATATACAGGGCTGTAATAATTATTTTTATGATTTTTTTCCAAAGATTAATAAATTGCCATTTGACCATTAATAGTGCAGATTTACTGATGTATCATTCATGAAAATTTTAATTTCTATTGATGGTTTTTAACTTATTCCAAAATAATTTAAATAAAAATATAATATATTATAGTTATATATTTATGGAAGATGGAGTCACAATACCATTAATTATTTATTCGGATATTTAGCAATCAAAACTAGTTGAAGGAATGGAAAATAACACAATGAACAGAATCCAAGTTCCATTTTAATAAATAGCTAAATTTGTCACATCAAGTTTATAAATTAAAAACCATTATGTCAAAAATCAAATAATAAGGTAAAGGCACCAGTTATGGCCGCTATAAGAGCAAGTTTTCGTTTTTTGGATTAATGGGCTTGTTTCTTATAATTCTTATGAACTCATGTTACTAATAAAACAAGTAACTCTTTATATTTAATCAATTTAATTACCAAAGTCCGCAAATATAGTTTGTTTTTTAAATTATAGCATTTTATTTTGTTCATGTTTTTTCTCCAGTAATAGATAAAGTAAAACTAATGACCACCCAGTGATGGGCACTTGCTAATGATTACAAAATGATAAGTACTACGACACAAAAGATATAAAAGAAAGAATCGTCAAATTTGAAACAATGTAAAGCAATTGCTATGATAATATAATAATTAATAAATAAATTATACTAATAATTAGTTTAAATATCCACCATTTTGACATCTTTTGGCCGATTGTCATCAAATCACGCTGTACGACAGTTAAATGTATATAGATTAATATTCAGAAATGGTAGCAATCAAATATTAACACATTTTTCTAATTCTGTACTTTAAATTAAAAATTTGCCATTACTGGGGTCCTTGCCAATACTGGTGCCACCACCTTATCTATATGAAAACAAATTAACAATTAAAAAAAATCACTTAGTAAATTAAATATTGAAAATAAAAATTGTTAAAAAATTATTGCAGTATTACTTACTTTTGTATACAGGTATAAAAAATAACGATGTACATCCCTAAAAACAATCTTTAAGTTAAACATATATAATACCACGTCTGTTCCCGAACAAAAGCTGGCCACTGTTGTTCCACGGCGATATAGCAGCGCATGATTAATGCTGTATTTATTTTTCTTCCCCGATACATTGGACAAAGCTTGTTTCATTAAGTACAAGCGATTTAGAGGAGAAAAAAAACCTGCACGCAATATCAATCGGACTTTTACAAAAAAACATTGTTATTGACGTGAAACATCGATAGTGCTTTTGATATCCATTGTGCAAAATGAAATGTAGATTGATTTTTGTAATAATCATATCTCTTTTTGCTATTTATTTAGATTGTTTTGTCCAATTCGGATATATTGAGTGCATTATGTTATTTGTATGTTTAATTTAATAAATGGCAATATGTGTACAGTATTGTTAGAATGTTTCAATAAGTATATATTCTAGTATATTTCTCTATTTGTGTTTATAATTATGGTGGAGGTGCTGTATTTTTTTTAAATTGATTTAATTGAATAATTACAATTCTATTACTATATTATACCATCAAAATAAGTGATAATATGTCTTATTAGACGAAATAGATACACAATAAATTAAAATACATACCTCTTGTAGTCTGGAAATGTAAGAGCAGACGATATCAATAATATTACAAATGCATAAGTGTCTCTGTCTGTTTCTCTGTTTCTTACCTTTTCACGGCTAAACCACTTGATAAAATTAGGCAGGAAGATATCTTGTATCCTGAGAAAGGACATACGCTACTTTGTATTCCGAAAAATCTATCAATTATACAATTACATTAGAAAAAAAATTGATGTGTAACATTTGTTATTTCATAATAGACATCTATATTACCTAATAGGGAGGAGTGAAAAATTTACAGTTACATATTATTTTAAAGACACTGGATTGCTCTTTAATTAATGTTATTGCGCATTCAAATATCTTTCCCCGTTATCACTCCACCCTATTACCTAACCTTCTTCATCTTCATGGATTTTATGTCTGACAGCTCCTACCTAACCTAAATTTCACGTGAACGAAGTCGCGATAATAGCTAGTTACTTTATATTTTATACTTTTATTTCACTATGAATCCATAAAATAGTTTTCCTGTATCAACGCCGATTTATTGAGTGTCGACTTAAAAAGGTCAGAGACAGTACTATATAATTAGACGTATTCACCAATCCGACAGTGGCGTGTAAAACACTTATCCGTTTGCCACGACCATGTAGATAGAATATGCATGATACCTAATGTTTAAAAACTATTTTATGATGATCTTACGTGTCTCTTATTTCCAAAAAAATACTTATTTCAGCAGAAAATAAAGGCTTGATCACAAAAATTGACTCTTTTAAACTAATTTTGAATTTGACGTCAAAACGCTCGTAGGTGTCATGGCGCATTTTTGACGTCACGCCTATGTAAACACTCCTTGTCAACTATAATAAATCCTTATTCCATCGCTAATGTTTTTCGGTTTTACTTTTGGTAAAACAAAACTGAGAAAATTGATAATTTAAAACCACAAAATAATTTATAAACAGTGCAGATATTAATGAAACAAAAATGACGTTTACGTAGCCGTGACGTCACCCACTCTGACTGGCGTTTTATCAAACATGGCGGATTGCTGTATTTTGCGTATTTATTTTAACAAAAATCATATTAATCTCGTTTTTAATATAAAAATAAATACATTTTTTAGAATCTTTTTAAGTTATTTCATTATTTAAAATCATAATTTCAGTGATACTTTGTTACTGTCATCATGTCTATTCAATTAAATGTCACAACATATTAATAAAAATAATAATAAAATGTAAACATGTTTTTTAACCCAGATTAGTATTGCTTAAAATATGTTGTCAATTAACAATTTAAATAAATATTTTTTATTAACATTTATTTAAATAGCTCACTCAAAAATTACCAATAAATGCATCGCTCCAATGAACGTTCAAAATACAAATGATAGATATAATCCTAGTTTTAAATATTACATAGAACGATTAGGCGCATATTTTTAATTTAACGAAACCACTGTGAAAAAGGTTGCTATCATTTATAACAAAATTTCCATTTATTTTGTGAATAGTGTATGGTATTTTAAATACATTCCAGGCCGGTTAACCGTCCATAATTTAGCAAAAACCATTATAAAACAAATATATATCATACCGAGTGAGGAATATTTGTAAAATGTGTATTTTTTTAACAAAAAATATGTATATTTTTAGGGGTGAATTTTTTTTGTAAATTTCAATATAGAATTTCCATTCATAACCCCTTACATTAAAACTTATTTTTAACTAATATTCTTAGGACATTCTTACAATTAGAATTTATTAAAATGGATTCATAATGAAAATTTCACAAGTCAAATAAAAAAAATAAAAATACAATAGACAACTAAAACGTTTTTTTTTGTTTGTATGAAACAATATAGTTGAAGCGGTGTATTTTATTTTAAACTCACATCAACCCGGACGAGTCTTGGTAAATAAAAACATTCCTGTCTCGCGCTATCTCTCTTTAATAAAACGACTTAACATAAAAATGTCAAGCTTTTCTCTTGAATGTAATATAAATTTAAAATACTAAACCAAACATGTGAGGTACGTGTAAAATGTTTCTTACATTTTTATGTTTTGCTTCGTTTTAATAGGTGATATAATCTGCATATAAATTTCCTAATCAAAATTATTTTTTAGATTATTTCAAATATACAGAATGACCCGTAAACATATCGACAAAACTTTTAGGAATTGTCGAGGACATTGACATAACCATTTTTTGTTAATAAACCTGTTTCCGCAAACGAGCCGTATTAATAGTACATAGATCATTGAATTTTATCTTTTGATTGACATTTTTTGTTACTCGAGGAAAATATAGTAATATAGTAAGATCGATTCTTTTGTTTTATTTTTATTAATGCCACATATACAGTGAATTCCAAGTTGATTAAGACATAGGTTTAACATGGGGGCAATTAGAAAGTGTTGTAGTAACCTTTGGTCAAATTTAACGATGTGTGGTTGGTGCATTTTGAAATACCGCCACAAAATTTAATGAAATAGTAATTAGTATATTGTTTTCAAATTTATATCTGCCAAAAAATATTATTATAATTTTATCTAGGATGCTTACTTTAATTTCATTAATGTATTTATTAAAGTTGAAAACAAAATACTGTTTATTAATTTAAAATTTATCAGTTAGTTTCGAGACGGCATTTCGAAATGCACCAATCACACATCGTTAAATTTGTCCAAAGCTTACTTTAATCAACTTGGAATACACTGTATATGAAAATTGCGATAAATACAGTCGAAATTCTACAAAATTCTGTATTCATATTTCATATATAATTCATATTTTATTTGATAGATCTGTATTTTAAGACAAAATCATATTTTTTTCACTGGTTTTTGATCTAAGGAGACCTGCAAAGATCTACAGCGATCTACAAAGATCTACAAATAGACCAGAACATAATAGCGCAGTCGTTCGGAAAATTATTCCGTATAAAAATCGATAATTTCTGCTCCTAAACAATATATTTTTATGTTTATCTTGTTTATCTCTTAAAGGATCAACTTTAAGAGAGAAAAATTCAATGAAAAAAAGTCCTTAAAATTAACAAGATAATATAAAAAAATATTTTTTCATATTCTTTTATAACATTTATTAATTTTGTAAAAAAAAATCCCAACCAAAAAACTAAAAAATGTCTTTATATTCATTGACCAATTCAAAGCAATTTTTATTTTTTGCGATTTTTTTTAAGTTGACAGGTAGGTGATAAATATAAACATGAAATGTTTCGACACCCCGTGGAGCAAAAATTATGAATTTTTCATTCAAAAGGTAAAATTCATTACATTCTTGAGAGTTCTTTATTTTACTCTAATACGACTACTTTTCGGAAATGGGTTTGTTAACAAAAAGCGATTGTTTTAATGTCCTCGATAATTCCTGTAAGTTTGTCGATATGTTTACGGGACACCCTGTATAAAGTTATAAGATAGTACACGATTTACAGATGTAGTTCTAATATTTAGACACTTACTTATTCTTTTTAAATGAAATTTTGGATTGATTGCTTAGGTTTTCACAGTAGTTCTAAATAATAATAATAAATAATGTCAATAAATAACGAATCCATAATGCATATTAAAAAATTGAAAAAATAATATTAAATTGAAATAAAATTATTTATTGTATATTTAAATTATTATGCATAAAATTAAAATAGGGGAGACAGACACGTGCCCCTCATCTTTGAATCTGTCTGCTTACATGTACCTATAGTAAATGCATTTACAAATTTCTAAATTTATACATGACTGTATAAGGGTTAGCATAACACAATAACATGAGTTACGTGCGACCTGTTCTTTTATTTCCCCTTCACATATCCTTGGCGGTCAAGGGCTCGGCTTGACCTACTGAAAATCTCTATTTAATACAATAGACCCTTTGTAAATAACACTGTTGACACAGTTATATTCTTTAGCAGAAAATACGTGTTTGAAATATATTTTTAATTAAATGAAACTTTGCAGAAGCACATTTTGTGGTTTTTCATTAATATCACATATACTTTTCTACCGTCGTCGTTGTATACTTTCCAGATTATTTTTTTTATGGGAACATTATTTTTGAAATGAAATATGTAAAAAAAACATCTGCCAAGTAAATGCACAGTGCTTCCTCGTGCTAAATTCACCACAGGTAGATAATTATTTAACAATTTAAATAAAACCCGATAGTGTTTAGATAAATTGCCTGGAATTGGTTAACCATTTATTATTATATTTATTATATTAGTTCGAAATTTTTCTTAAGACACACCTGATTATTTTTTCGTATATTTTTAATTTTTTGACAATTTCAATCTAAATCTAAAGTTATGCAAACGTCAAAATGATATTTTAAACGTCAAAATGACAGTTAATATGTCAAAGTAAATATCAATTTAAAAAAAAACACGATTTTTTAAAATAAATTGAGATAAATCTTTGTTAGGGAATATTTTACAACAAATGTTGTAGACCTATATTATAGAAAATTTAATGCTCTACAAAAAATATTCTTTAAAATTTTCAAAAACGTGTGTCGCTTATGATAATTTTGAACTATCAACATGTTAAGGTAATTGCACAGAAAAAATAAATTTATTTAAGAATGGTCAAGCAACCAGTGCTGGACCACTGATATAGAATGACTCATAAATAATTAAATTATTACTAGCAGTAAGGTAGTGGCACCAGTCTTGGCAAGGACCCTAGTAATGGTAAATTTTTAATTAAATGTACTGATTAGAAATATGTGTTGAAATTTGATTACTACCATTTCTGAATACTAATCTATTATACATTTAAGTGTCTTACAGCGTGATTTGATGACAATCGGCCAATAGGTGTTAAACTGGTGGACATTTAAACTAATTATTAGTATACATTTACTTTGTTTCAAATTTGACGATTTTTTCTTTAATATCTTTTGTGTCGTAGTACTTATCATTTTGAAATCATTAGCAAATGTCCATCACTGCGTGCTCATTCGTGGTTTTACATTTGCTATTACTAGAGAAAAAACATGAACAAAATAAAAGGCTATAATTTAAAAAACTAACTATATTTGCGGACTTTGGTAATTAAATTGATTAAATAAAGAGTTACTTGTTTTATTAGTAACATGAATTCATGAGAATTACAAAAAACAAGCCTATTAATCCAAAAAAAAAAAAAAAACGAAACCTTGCTCTTATAGCGGCCATAACTGGTGCCTTTACCTTATTTTTTTAATGTAAAAGATTAAAATTCTTACGATTAGAAACTCAATAAAAAAGGTCCCATGAAAATTCATTCACTATAAACGTGTTCCGAGGTTTTACATTTTTCACGGCTAACTGCACCGGACTATAATATTAAATTCAAGGCTAATGATAAAAAATTGCTTTCAACTTTAAAGCAATTTGTTTAAATACAAACTAGCTTTAGAAGGTTTTTTTTGGTAAAAATATCTGATATTTTTGACGTTCACATCAATTATTAAATTATTAAACTTTCTTAACTTATATCATACTTGAGATAAAATTTTCAATATTAAAAGTTGTAATAATCTTATGATTTATTGATGATTTTTTTTCTTAATTTATGTAAAGTTTAAAAATTGTTTTGCGTGATTTATTAAAGTTACAACAAAATTGTAATACGTATTATTTATTTTATTTTTTATATTTGCAAACATAAAAATAATTCAAATTTCTTTAAACTTCCATTCCGCGATCTAATTTGTGTAAGGGGTAAAATACATTTTTGTGGCTGTACGTGACCCACCCTAGCGTCAAAACTATAAAAAAAACCGAAAGTTTCTTGTCTAAAAATAGGGTTATTGTTAGTTATACAGTTTTTACAATTTAAACCTACTTATTTACGTATTATTTTTACTATGAATATTTTAGTTGTCGCCGAAATTTTAATTTCTCCTTTCAAAATCGTCAAGTACAAGGTCCGTTATTTACATCCATTTGATTTATTCTTAATAAATATTATTAAAAAATATATATAAAAAAAACTTTTTTTTTTAATAATTTGCCTTTTAAAAACCGACTAAAAAGCTGAAAATAAAATTCAGTTAGACTCTTTTCGTACTAAATATTGCATTTAAAAAAAAGTTGATTTTGTTCATACTAGAAGAGTTTTAAAAAATGAATTTTATCTTCAGCTTTTGTGTCGGTTTTTAAAAGGCAAATTATTTAAAAAAAAAGTTTTTTTTATATTTTTTATTTTTGAGTTTTTAGTTATACATATTATACAAAGAAAAAATTCAAAATAGTTCATGTAAATATACCTACATGTTCTGTCCTGAATCTTTACCAACAAATAACCATTTTTAATTTCGTTTTTATGTCAAGTTTTTAATGAATCAAATATATTTTTTGTTGTAAAGTATCACTAAAACACGTCACGTATATATAATTAATATTAGTTAATTTTAATAGATTTCGTTCTATTTCTTTCATTGTCTAGAGTATAAGAATTAAAAATATTCTTAACTGATAGTAAGACAAGTAAGGTATTTATTAAAAAAATTGTAGCTATGGAAACGTAATGTTTCGGTTGTATCTTAACCCTCGCTGACATAGTGTTTTCAGATTGTATTGGTATATATAGTCGATTCGTTGCCACAAACAAAAAATAAATAAATAAATATGAGTTAAATAAGGCAAATTTAATAATAATTAATTAATTAATTAATAATAATTAATAATAATTAGAAAAGGTTACAGAATAAAATACTTTTTTTGATTGGGGTATGACATTTTCTGTGCTCATAGATAAGGTCAAAAGAATAATTTTCAGATAGGGAGCCACTTTAAAATCCGTGTAGAACACCATTATATCGGCTATTAAAGATGGCTTCCACCGTTTTTATTAAATTGGCTGTATCTCAGTTCCTAGTCATCTGATTTCAATTTTCTTTTATTTGTTTTAAAGTTCTTATTGAGAAGATTATTTTTTGTCATTATTCATTTTTCTCTAAATCTTAAGGGTTCCCCACAATTTTCGAAAATCTGAAAATTTTACTTTTCTTACGAACTTAATTTTTATATAACTTTTTTATTGTGCTCAATATCATTTTTTTACCTTATATAAAAAAGAAAGACATTTTTTTCAGCGTTGTATTGATAACAAGATAATACTGTTTTAATTAACAACTTCTTTGGAAAAAGCGTGTTAAACTAAGAAAAATAGACTATTTTTGGATCATTTCATGTCAAGTTTACCTTTAATCATATGAAATTTTATGTTGGGATCAATTTTCTCATATGGCATAATTAAAAAATTGAAAAATCTGTGATGGATGTCACTGAACTTTCTTATACAATAAAAGAATGTACGTGTAGGTATTTTTAATTGGTAAGAGATACAAAAAAATTTATAGAACATAAACTATAGAAAATAACGTGCTCTACAACTTTTATTTCAATGATTTATTTCTACTTTAAACCATTTCAAATATAATTGAAAAAAATCGATTATAACCTCAAAAACTTTTTTTGGGAGAAAATGAACATAACATAAATTATAAATAATAATATTCTAAACAAATTCTACTTTAAACATTTTCTTCCAACATGTACCGTTTCAGAAATAATTCGAATAATTATAAAAATTACAAGAGTAAACATTCGTTTCCGGTATTAAAAACAGCAGATTTTCTTTCTTAAATCAAATTAATCTTAAATATAAAATTTTACCCCTCTATGTACTGTCATTTTTGAGTTACAGCGTTTACAGACAAACAATGATGATAAAAATAGTCAGAATTGATTCAGGGAAGGTATAAATGTACATTTCCATCAAAATTTCGATTCCGAGAAACCAATACAGGTAAACTTGACATGGAATGATCCAAAAATAGTCTATTTTTCTTAGTTTAACACGATATTTCCAAAGAAGTTGTTAATTAAAACAGTATTATTATCTTGTTATCAATGGGAAGCAGAAAAAAATGTCTTTCTTTTTTATATGAGGTAAATTGATAGTGGGCACAATAAAAAAGTTATATAACAATGAAGTTCGTAAGAAAAGTGAAATCTTCAGATTTCGGAAAATTGTGGGGAACCTTTAATATTTAAAGAAAAATTAATAATGATAAAAAATAATTTTCTTAATAAGAACTTTAAAATAAACAAAAGAAAATTGAAATGGGATGACTAGAAGCTGAGATACAGCCAATTTAATAATAACGGTGGGGGCCATTTTTAATAGCCGATATAACAGTGTTCTACATGGATTTTAAAGTGGCTCCCTATCTGAAAATCTTTCTTTTGACCTTATATATGACCACAGAAAGTGGCATACCCCAATCAAAAAGTGCAGCGTTTTGGCTTTATTTGCCACGAACCAGACGTACTATTAATGTGTTTTAACATTATTTTAATAATTTTTCTTCCAACTTAAATTATTAATAGTATATAGGCAACGAAGAGATTTAAATAAGTCAAATTTGGAGTGCGATTAAATTTGGTACCCATGTAGTACTAATAGCACTTCTGTATACAAAAATCCCCATCTATAGGACTTATGGGAAAAAAATTTAAGCCGTTTAAATTTCAATTCAGTTATTATTGAATAACTTTAAGTAAGACAAATAAAGATACGGAGGCGTGTCTTACTCGTATATCAAAATTATAAAAATATTTGCTTCAGAATAATATTTCAAAATTTATTCTAATGTACCCACCAAAATTATTGAAAGTCGCCGTGAATAGGAAAATTAAGTACGTTTAGTAAAAAACATATATTTACATAGATTTTTGAGCTCTTAAAACTGATAATAGAGATAAATGTCCTTTAATAATTATATATAAACAACATTGTTAAATTAAATACAACAATTTCTATACTCCGTTTTGTTGCTATTTTCAGACACTTACATCATACAGACATTAAAAACTAACTAACACCATATTTTACACTTACAAACATATAATTTTTTGTAATGAAATGAAATACCAAATGACATTTAATTCACCGCAGAAAAAATTAGCACGTACATAAATTCTGTACATGCTAGTAATAAAATACCATTATGCTCTACGTTTCACACCTCTCTTACACCCACCTCTTTTACCCCACTGGTCGGCCGCCCCTGTTTGATTGCGTTATTATGAGCTATTTAGGCTTGCTTCAGACACCGCGGCTGATTTATTCAGTCGCATTAATTACGATTAAAAGTCTGTGCTTGACAGAGATAATATATGTGTATTGGGTGTCTCACTTGCACTTTAGCACGAAGGTTCCTTTGATGTGACAGAGATGGGCAATACGTATGTGAAATGAACAGTTTTATTGTTTATCACGGAAAGGATTTTTTTTCAATTTGATTTTGTGTGAGGAAGTAAAAAGGGGGAATGTATCAATTAATTTAATTAAATGTAACAAGAGATAAAGATTTACCGAAATGTTTTATTTTGTTAGGTGATGTTTGAATTTCGCTGGAAGAATAAAACCATTTGTTTAATTATTATGTTTTAAATCCCGAAAAATTTTAACACAAAATTATAGAACAATGGGCATGATGCCAGTAACAAAGTATCACTGAAATTATGATTTTAAATAATGAAATAAGTTAAAAAGATTCTAAAAAATGTATTTATTTTTATATTAAAAGCGAGATTAATATGATTTTTGTTAAAATAAATACGCAAAATACAGCAATCCGCCATGTTTGATAAAAAACCAGTCAGAGTGGGTAACGTCACGGCTACGTAAATGTCATTTTTGTTTCATTTTAATATCCGCACTGTTTATAAATTATTTTGTGGTTTTAAATTATCAATTTGCTCAGTTTTGTGTTACCAAAAGTAAAACCGAGAAACATTAGCGATGGAACAAGGATTTATTATAATTGACAAGGAGTGTTTACATAGGCGTGACGTCAAAATGCGCCATGACACCTGCGAACGTTTTGGCGTCAAATTCAAAATTAGTTTTAAAAGGGTCAATTTTTGTGATTAAACCTTTATTTTCTGCAGAAATAAGCATTTTTTTTTAAATAAGAGACACGTAAGATCATCATAAAATAGCTTTTAAAAATTAGGCATCATGGCTATTATACATTTACACTAAAAACAGAATATCCGTATGGAGAACCATACATGATTTCCATGTTCTTTCTATCTTTTTAAATAATTTTTAAATATATATATTTTTTTAAATATTTTATTTATATAACCTATTACTATGAATAAAAATTTCGTAATACATAAAGAACATATATATTTAAGACGATTTGAGCTGTTATTGCCATTTGTATATAAATATTAGTTTTCTAATGTCCTAATGTCAAAAACATAATACACGTTCGTAGATAATAAATTTGACAATTTGAATTTGTTTCCAAGGCAACATGAATTAATGACGTATTAATTAGTATTTAAAATTTAAATTTTGAGGGTGGTTTTTACCCCTTCAATATCTTTCTAGGCACGTATGAAAAATAAATGTCCCTTAAGTTCAATTGAACTGCAAATGTACCAAGTCACGTTTTAGACGATAATAGTAACAAAATTTCAAATATTTACAAAACCCCTAATCCGATTACCACCAAAATCAATAGGTTTGGAGTACTCACTATGACAAACATTTTCTCCAAAAAATATTCAAATCGGTACATTTTTACAGTAGTTATCGTGAACGAAAGAAAATTCTACATCCAGACACACAGACACACGCACAGCCAAAATTAAATCTACAAAATAAAATCGAATACTTTAATGATAACATCCCACATTTTACATCAATCTTAATTTTAGTTAAGCATACTATTTTAATACTTGCATCAAAATTTAACGCTGAGGATTATATAAAAGAATTTCAAACAGGAAATGAATCCTTGTCTTATTTCGATTGGCCGCCAGACGAGCGGAAGTTACGAGATGACATTATCTTAGTTATCTTTGTCTTTCAAAATTAATGGTGTTTTGTCTCTCGCCACGTTTGCGACGTCAGCCATAAACGATTAATTACTTTTGACTGTTGATTTTCCGCTACGATAACTATGGAAAAATTAACGTTTACTAAATTTATGACCAAACTTTTTATACAAAAATACAATGTTTATATTTATGTAAACGTAAATATAAATATTTACATATTGCATAACTAACTAAACTTACTTAAATTTGAGTAAAAATATCTTCAAAACAAATATTTGAGTATTCTATTTAGGTAAAGAGAATAGGCATGATGCCTAATTTTTAAAAACTATTTTATGATGATCTCACGTGTCTCATGTTTCCAAAAAAATGCTTATTTCTGCAGAAAATAAAGGTTTGATCACAAAAATTTACCCTTTTAAAACTAATTTTGAATTTGACGCCAAAACGCTCGCAGGTGTCATTGCGCAAATGACGTTTACGTAGCCGTGACTTCACCCACTCTGACTGGCGTTTTATCAAACATGGCGGATTGCTGTATTTTGCGTTTTTATTTTAACAAAAATCATTTTAATCTCGCATTTAATACAAAAATAAATTCATTTTGTAAAATCTTTTTAACTTATTTCATTATTTAAAATCATAATTTCAATGATACTTTGTTACTGGCATCATGCCTATTGTAATCGAAATTTTATGAAATTCTAAACCAGAATTTTCATATAGAATATAAAATATTGATACAGCTCAGCTCAACGTCTCTTTATCTGTCTGTTTGTGTGCTTATAACTCGATTATAATCCGATTTACGTGTTTTTTTTTAATTCATAGATATGTTCTCTGGCCAAGTTATAGGGTATACCGAGTGTCCCAGATAATTTTTCTAGCATGGGGATCTCCATATCTATAAGAGATACAGATTAATTAAATAAAATGGGACGAATTATTTGTGAGGTAGGAGTGAGTATAACTACATCAAAAATATTAATAATTCTGACAATGAATGGTTTATTTTCGAAAATAAGTATGGCAAGTGACTTATCGTTGTAAAGTTGTGGCCTATAAGAAAAACTTAAGTTAGGGCTTGTTATTCGGAAACTAGAAGTGATACACCGATCAATTTTACTCAAAAAAGTGCCTTAAGAAACCTGAAACAAAAAGTACCTATCTACTTTGACAAAAAGTTTTAGCCATTTAAAGAAATTCGAAATTTTCAGTATTTTAGGTTTACCGCCTAAGCTACACATAATTTTTGATGTAGTAATACTTACTCCTACCTTAAAAATAATTCATGTCATTTAACCGAATCTCTATCTCTTATAAACATTGAGATCCCCATGCTGGAAGAGTTATCTGGAACACCCGGTATTTTGTTACGTTGGGTAAAATTAGGAATTATACATATAGTAAATCAAGTCGAAAAAAATTGTAAATATCTCGGCTCCTATACGAGATAGTGGGTTCTTTTCCACACCCCTACATTCATGGTATTTTTCCCGGTGGATCCAATGAAATTAATTGCAACCCTCCATACGTGACAGGGGGTGAAATATTAACTCCCGCACGTAGCCGGGGCGGATCCGCTAATTATATTATATTACAAACATTCAAGTTCAAATTTCTTGTGATTTACAGTATAATGCCCATAGAATTTTGAAAAAAAAAATTCAAAAAATATAACAGCAATTAATGATTTTAAAAAATTCCTTACAATTCTAAAACTACAAAAATATTTGAGATAAATAATTGGGTAAGAAATAAGTTAGATTATTGTAAATAATATAATCATCATATAGTCGTATACTCGTCGCGCCAGGTTTCCCTTAGCCCAGGGGCCCCATGTTAGAGCCATGTCAGTCTCCCACCCCCCTTTCATGAGGGTCATGCTCCATATATCCTATTTATCTGTTCACAATATATCGATTTTCTTAATTGTGTATTAAGCATACTTATGTCCGGTATTATAAAGGAGCTAGCAAATTTGCTAGCTAGCAAGCACTCTCAAATGAGGTATCAAACTTATATGACAGTTCTCTTTGAGTTTTTAACAGATATTTGCAAGCACAGTAAGTTGGTTTTTACCGTTTTTTCTCAAGGTTAGTAAATACACTTTAGTAAATATACTTTACATATCTTTAATTTTACTTCCTATGCATGAAATTATCTGTCAAAAACTCCAATAAAACTGTCATATAAGTTGGATACCCCCTTTGAAAGTGCTTGCTAGCTCTTTTATAATACCGGACATTAATATTTTTTATTAATAAATGACTTATAAGTGTAATATATTTTCTATTGTCTGATAAATTCAAATATGTATGTAATTTAAATATTTAAATAAGAGCTCTAGGTAATTTTAAATTCTGTTTATTTTGCTATATCCATGTTAACCTGTATACAAAATAATTCATAAACTATCATATTTCTCCTCCACCGGAAAAACATTCATTCCTACAGACAATTATTAACACATCCCAACCGGCACCTCATAAAAACCACAACACCCGATACGAAAATATTAAATTTACATCTAATTTCATATGAACATTTTGTATTATTGCTAGCCAGATATAAACCTTACAATTTTCTGCAACTCAGTTTGGGTTGAATGGGTTAATGGGGTAAAATCTTGGCACATGTAGCTGTATTAACCTGCCACCGGATTAGAATTATTGCTATCAGTACAATTGTTTACACCAAATCCCAATTAAATACGACGCTCGAGTGTCTAGAGTAAAATGTGCCCGTAAGAGAAATACGACTCTCTCTGTCTTTCTTTGTCCCTATCTATGTTGAATTTACTTATTGTCATTTACAATGAATTTGTTATTGGAGGAGTTTATGTTTCTATTGTATGTCCGAATTTAATTTATTCGATTTAGATTTTATTTCAGTTTGACTTAGGTCGAAATTTGAATAGGAACTATTGTTTGATGGGCATCTATTATATTATAGAAAATTACATAATAAACTGGATTTACAAAATCCATACTAAATACTAATATTATAAATGCGAAAGTGTGTCTGTCTCTCTGTCTGTTTGTTACCTTTACACGGCTAAACCGCTTAACCGATCTGGATGAAATTTGATAGGGACATATATAGCTTGCATCCTGAGGGAGGACGTAGGCTACTTTGTATCTCGAAGAAACCTTAGTCTTCTTCTTCATGGGAAACAGCTTGTATCTAATTTTTTACTTTCTTATACCCATGTATATGAAATATACAATTGCATATACATATTATAAGTAAGTATTGTTAAGTCGATTTTTTTCGAAATCCGGATTTTGATGGAATTGTCCATTTTGACCTTCCCTTAATCCATTTTGACTATTTTCGCCATGATGTTTGTGTGTACTGAGTGAAATTTTAGATTTAATATTAATTTTTGTCTGAGATGAAAATTTCCTATTTTTTAAAACGATCACCCGGATACGGATGTTTACTGGTGTCAATTTTAGAATTATTGAATAATTTTTGAAACAGTGCGAATTACGGTAAAATGGTCAAGTTAAAAATTGTAGCTAATATTATTATCTATAATTTATGTTCTTTTAAAAAAAAAAAAATTGAAAACAAAATTATATTTCAAGTGGTTCATAACAGAAAAGAAATATTTCCATGAGTGTCATGGGACTTTCTTAAACGTATTTCAGAGATTGAACAGTGTACGTGTTTGCCATAGGTACCATGGGACTTTCTTATACTTTTTTATAATAACATAATCAACAGTTTTTATCCAAACCATATTTTTCTTATTTCAAAAATTTATTCTAAAATGAACAAGAGTGAAATTCGTTTCCGGTTAATTTGTTTCTCAGAACTATTTTTTTATTGTGCACTGTTCACTCTTAGTATTATGTATAAGAAAGTCCCGTGGCTCCCATGGCAGATTTTTTTACTAATTTTATTATTTGGTACTTGATTAGTGAATAACTTTATCGAAAACTAAAATCACAACAATGAATAGCAATTAAATTAAAGCAAATCATTGCAGCCGATATTATTAATTGCACCTCTCGTATATACGTAAATGACGAAAACAATTAAAGTTTGATCAATTACTAATTAAACAAACTAGTATATGTACATACATAGTTCGTAACTTGTATTTGAAAAACAATATTAATCCATTAGCATTGTACCCGCAACCAATTAATTAGCAAACAAACTGTACAAACGTTGTTGGGATATATTACACGGATACATGTGTCTAGCACTCCAACAAAAACATTGTTTGGCGACAAGTTTCTTGAAGGGTGGAGAGGGGCGGAGAAAAGCTGTGGAAATGTACCTTACTAAACATACTTTTGTTCGATAAAAAGATCTAAAATATATTCTGCTACACCATATACAGTAGAACTTCTATAAGTTCTATGCTATGGGTCCTAAAATTATCGTAATTTTAACTTACAGGGTACCCCTTCCATCACAATACTAATCTAATGAAATTATACGGGAATAGCTTTCTCTCTCTCTCTCGCACACTTTACTCAGAGCAATCTAACATAACCCACGTGATACTCTGGTGGTAAAATTGAAAAGTTATTTGACAGTTCATCATTTGTAATATATGGCGTCTTCAGAAAAAGATATAGTGACTATATTTGAGTTTTATTTGATTACGAATGTAGGTATTTGATTACATATTGTTTTTTTCTTCTGTTTAATAACGTTGTACATATATTTCCATTTATATAATTATGAAACCACTTTAATAATTATTTTCTCACCGTTTGCGCATGCTCAATGAAAAGACGGTAAAGAGTGAGGGAAAGAACTTCTCCTCCGATGTAGGGGAATTCGAACTTAAATTGTTCGAACTTATAGGAGTTCAAATGTATCTAATTGACTGCTTTTATGTTATAAAGAAAATTTAAAATGTTTGGGTCCTGTTTACGTGGACTTATGACCTGCAAAACATTAATCCTTATCGAAATAAATGATTTAATCGTCATAATTACTTAATTTAGATATAATTTACCCTTTACAGCATCCAATTCGCTCTTATTGTTTATGAAATAACTTTAAATAAATTATATACGGTAACATAAGGAGCGATTCGCATGCTGGATCGTTTTGTTTTTTGATCGTTAATAACTAATCGTGTCTGTACTTAATTCAATTATTTTTTTTAAATCTTAAACAATAATTCCGTAGTCCACGCAAGCGAAACCGCGGGCACAGCTAGTATTAAATAAAATATAGTTGTGCAACGACGAGTAGTGTTGATGATAACTTTTATAATCTTATTACAATCCAAGAAATATCAAGTTTCAGAAAATATATCAAAACTAAATATAAATACCAAGTATCCAGTAAATTTTATCTGCACATACATACTGCATAGCACATAAACATGCCATACGTGTAACAGACATCCGATATTTGAGCAAGAGAAGCTAGAGTTATCTTGTTAAGCACGGTTCCTCGTTCTGCAATACATCACACTACGCTTTATAATAAACTACAACTTTCAAATACACACATCATACTCATACATATTTTATATCCTTTATGAAAAAACTCTTATAATATTATCTAGGTTAGTAATTTCCAACTGCGCACGTCGGTCGTTGATTGATTTTTTATTGATCCGTATTAAAAATTATATATTAATTACTACACGGAGAAAAAAATTTCTTAACAATCACTCAATTTTCAAGAAATATTACTATTTGATTCAGTATTCTTAAAACGGGAGACAATTTTGTAATTCTTCCATATTAATGATAATATAGATTGTAAAGAATCTGCTGAAATTTTACTACGCTGCATAGTAAAAATTAAACGTTGAATTGTACAAAATATAAAACATTTGTTGAGACAAGTCTACCCATCTTTATTCAGCAATGGACAGTATGGACACATCTCTCTCTCTCTCTCTCTCTCACACACACACACAATTTCATCAACTTGAAATAAAACTACTTGCCAAAGCTTATGCATGAAAAAAATTTCGTGCCGGAATTAACTCCATTTTCTTCCTTCGTGTGTAGAACTACCCATATATACATAGTTGCACTGGTGATGGTACCTACAATAACTAAATAGATTATATATGTCTGTATATTTTAACGTAAATTTTAAATGTATTATAATTTACTGTTTGTTTGGTTCTTCTAAGATTTTCTACTTATAGATAGAAACTGAAAACACAGTACTGACGAAAGTTAACTTGTGTTTATTTCTATAGGTACATTGCTAGGCCACGTGTTACTAAAATTACAATATGAATAGTAATTTTTGCGTGTAGGATCGAAATTTATGTTATTGATATAGTTTAATTTGTTATACCAATAAAAAATATACTATTAATATAATTTATTTTACATAACCGTAGTATTTCTTGTATTGTCTTTTAATAAAAATCCGATAGTAATGAAATGAAATAATTTGTATAGCACTTACTTAACTAATAATTCAACTTAAGAATAATTAGTTGAATAAATCATGTAAATGATATTTATGAAAATAGTAAAAATTGCGTATTATAAGAATTACAATAGATATTGTAAAAGATAAGACAGTACATGTAAAAAATAATATTTTTTGATACAAAATTGGAAATTTTAATCGACAACTGTAATTTTTATTAAAAAATCGACTCAATTTTTCTCCGTGTAGCTGTACCCGTGACTTCGTTCGCGTAGAATTTAGGTTAGAATAATATATTATCGATAAAATTTTGTAGACCTATATTATAGGAAATTGAATGTTCTACAAAATCTATAAAATTTTCACAAAACATTTATGTCGTTCTTGAAATATCTTGGAAAAATAAATATTTTGGGTTTCACTCCTCCCACTTACACACGATTTTGATGATTTTAAAATGGGACCGTCCTCAAACCAGACCAAACCATCCAACCAAATTTCATTTATATCGGTTCAGTGGTTCTTGAGATATGCGTGTGACAAGGATTCAGGGGACAGACACACACAGACAGACGGACGGACAGACAGACAGACACGGAATTAAAAGTGTTTGTCTTGACGTGAAACGGAAAGATCAATTTAAAATTTTGAAATCGGAGAATAATTTTTTTGTCTCATTCTAAATCGATCACAAAGCTTCGTGTATCTTCGATATTACGAGGAAGCAAAATGACAGTTGTGATATTGATGAAACCACTGAGAAATTCTAGTATAAAATATAGTTGATACAGATATATAAAGTTTCATGAGTTTTAATGTTGAATTTATGCTAAACAGAATCAGCATAAAGTTTAAAACTAAAAATAGTAAAATTATGATTGCATATAATATATATAGTGGGTCCTGCCATACGGGTCGGCTGCATTGAAATGCCCAAGCATGCTCCAATGTGTAGCGAGCTGTACAGTTATATTTGAGTTTGGTCTTAGATGGTCTGTAGCTCCCTGCAAAATGCACGCCAGCTTGCTTGCGGTTGGGATTTAGGTTGAGTTAAAAGTTCTGAAACAATGTAACTGTTATCAGTGCTGCTGGAAAGTTTTACCTCTATTATATGTAGATAAGTATACGACTTATGGTTTATTAAATGCTCTCTATGATGAGGTGTTTACTTAAGGGAAATAGACGTGTTTGTTTTGTGTGTAAGGTGTCTAACGAAGCATTGGTATTTGCTATTAGTAATGTGGGTTCTCTTGATATTTAAATACATCTATACATTGTATAAAATTAACCCTCGGAGTACACACCTTGATACGATTCGGGTAAGGTGTGTGTGTGTTGTGAGAGAGAGAGAGACAGAGAGATGTGTTTTATTGTTGTTTATTTTATTTTAAAACAATAATATTAATGTGTAATACAATTTATACAAATGGATATCGTTTATTAATATCTTGTAGTTAAGAGGTAGTCTGCATCTTGAGTTTGGGGGGGGGGGGTGTAGATTGACGTGTTGGACGGCGTCAGCGTCCAAGATGCGGTTGAGATGGCGACGGCTGGGCGTCGTGTAGAGGGGTCACGCTGAAGGTGATCACGAAAGCCTGGGCGTCGTGAGCGACGGCGAGGGCGAGGGCGTCGACGTGTTGAGCGTCCGTGAGCGCGCCTGGAGGCGATGTCCGAGGGCGGACCTGGAGGTAGCGTCCGAGGGCGTCGGTGCGGGCGTCGGCGTCGTAGAAGACGGCAGGAGCTGACCTGGTGGTGACTTCCGTCGGCGTAGCCTAGTGTCGGAAACCCACTAGGAAAGTTTTATGGATATCAACTTGACGTAGCCAATACTCTATGCCGTCCCAAGACTCGCAACGAGCGCTGCGGCGGCCTCAGGGACGGTGTCGAGAATTATAAGGTTTCGTCAAACTCTAGGTCGTCCCAAGACTCGCAACGAACGCTGCGGCGGCCTCAGAGATGACGTCGAGAAATATGTTATGACTTAGTCGAGCTCTAGGTCGTCCCAAGACTCGCAACGAACGCTGCGGCGGCCTCAGGGATGACGTCGAGAAATATCAACAATGACTTTGTCAAAACAAGAATATCTGAGCCAGTCAGTAGGATTCAACAAAAAGGCTGAGCTGGTCAGTTGAGTCCTCCCGAAGAAGTTCTCCTATATCGTCAGTGAGTCCTCCCGAAGGAGTTCTCCTATATCATCAGTTGAGTCCCCCCGAAGGAGTTCTGATTTGTTTTCAAAATACGTCCAGTATTTATACTAATATTTCATGGCTTCACCAGAGCGCGCGGGGTGCAGAGGCGGTACGGCTGGTGACGTCACGAAAGAGAAATTATCCTTATGACAAAAAGGGGCTGTGTTTGTGCATTACCCGTACCCTTTTACACAACAAGTGTATACATCTGCGTAGGTCAAGTGTTCCTTAGGAATTTTTTTATGATAGTACAATGTACAAAAATGCATCCGATTTTGAAATACTAAATATTTTTAAGCAGAGGCGTATCAATCCTCCCTGTTGTTTTTGCATTTTTGTACGGTTTTGTAGAAAAATTTGCGATTGGTCACTGGACGTATGTTGGTGTTCTAGATGTCGTTGTGGGCGTGTCTTGTAGTCCACGGAGGATGGGACCGATGAACCATGGTATCGTCTTCGGTCATCCTTGGATTTTGTGAATTCGGAACTTCCGGCGATTTGCATTTGTCATGTGCACCAGTGGTCGTCAAAATGTTTTGTGTATTTTGATTTTCGCTATAATTTTTATTTGCTGCTTCTGTAGCTGTCGAAGTCGACTCGGTTCCTGGTTCATATCTCGCTTGGTATGATGATGACGGCACGTCTGGCTTCATCGTGACGCAGGGCGCGTGTTCGGTCTTCGGCGTGTTTGTGTTTTGGCAGAAGTTATTTTGGTTCTTAAGCGCCTTGGGAGATGCAGAAGTCGACGGGGTCCCTGGTTCGTACCTCTCTTGGCGCGATGATGATGGCGTAGTTGGCTTCATCGTGACGCAGGGCGCGTACTCGATCTTCTGCATTTGGCATAGGAACGGTGTTGAATTTTTATTCGTCGCGTGACTGGGGCTTGGCGTGTTATCGTCTCGGGGTTTCTTGGTTTTCGCAATGTCTTGTTTCATGCGAAATGGCGTATAAGACTGTGTGAGCCGTGATGTGTTGGCCGGACAGTCTCGTTGAAGATGTCGCTCTGGGCAGTAGCGACATTGTGGTAGCGACGTGGACGTCTTCTTCGGAGGTTGCGTTGAAATTTGCTCGAGTTTCATTTCCATGAAGTCACGCTCGATGCTTACAGCGAGTTTTGCGATTTCCTCTAATGTTTGTGGTTGAGGGTATCGCAGGTAAGGTCGGATGGCCGGATTGATAAGCTCAATTATCAATGGAATTATTTCGTCTGATGATTTTTCAGGTTGTAGGCGTCGAAATAATTTTATTTTCTCCAGAATGAAGACGTCGACGGGCTCTTCTGGTTTTTGTTTGCAGCTGTAGAGTTGCGCTAGTAGTTGCGTGATGACTGCTTGGCTGGCGAATCTCCTGGTGAAATATTTGCAGAAATCGGACCAGCTAATATTGAGCGTCTGATATGGCTTCCACCAGACGGCGGCGTCGGATTGGAATTGCTTAGTGGTTTGCTGCACCCATTGTCGTTCTGGTATCCCTAAGTCCTTGAAATGTTGTTCGCACTGCCGAAGGTATTCAACGGGATCTTCGGAGGCGTGTCCATAGAACTCGGGCGGGGCCAAATTTGATTGGGCGAGCAATTTTGTAAGTAACAATTGAATTTGTTGTGATTCAATCGAAACGTTTGTGTTGGATGTTGGGCGCCACTGGGTATTGATGTCCACCCCCAGAAGTGGTGTATGATTGCTGTCTCTCCCTTTTCTTCTCGGCATCTTCGGGTCGTGAGTCGAATTCTCCCTTGAATTCTGCGGGCCCCACGTTCGGGCGACACTTGATACGATTCGGGTAAGGTGTGTGTGTGTTGTGAGAGAGAGAGAGACAGAGAGATGTGTTTTATTGTTGTTTATTTTATTTTAAAACAATAATATTAATGTGTAATACAATTTATACAAATGGATATCGTTTATTAATATCTTGTAGTTAAGAGGTAGTCTGCATCTTGAGTTTGGGGGGGGGGGGTGTAGATTGACGTGTTGGACGGCGTCAGCGTCCAAGATGCGGTTGAGATGGCGACGGCTGGGCGTCGTGTAGAGGGGTCACGCTGAAGGTGATCACGAAAGCCTGGGCGTCGTGAGCGACGGCGAGGGCGAGGGCGTCGACGTGTTGAGCGTCCGTGAGCGCGCCTGGAGGCGATGTCCGAGGGCGGACCTGGAGGTAGCGTCCGAGGGCGTCGGTGCGGGCGTCGGCGTCGTAGAAGACGGCAGGAGCTGACCTGGTGGTGACTTCCGTCGGCGTAGCCTAGTGTCGGAAACCCACTAGGAAAGTTTTATGGATATCAACTTGACGTAGCCAATACTCTATGCCGTCCCAAGACTCGCAACGAGCGCTGCGGCGGCCTCAGGGACGGTGTCGAGAATTATAAGGTTTCGTCAAACTCTAGGTCGTCCCAAGACTCGCAACGAACGCTGCGGCGGCCTCAGAGATGACGTCGAGAAATATGTTATGACTTAGTCGAGCTCTAGGTCGTCCCAAGACTCGCAACGAACGCTGCGGCGGCCTCAGGGATGACGTCGAGAAATATCAACAATGACTTTGTCAAAACAAGAATATCTGAGCCAGTCAGTAGGATTCAACAAAAAGGCTGAGCTGGTCAGTTGAGTCCTCCCGAAGAAGTTCTCCTATATCGTCAGTGAGTCCTCCCGAAGGAGTTCTCCTATATCATCAGTTGAGTCCCCCCGAAGGAGTTCTGATTTGTTTTCAAAATACGTCCAGTATTTATACTAATATTTCATGGCTTCACCAGAGCGCGCGGGGTGCAGAGGCGGTACGGCTGGTGACGTCACGAAAGAGAAATTATCCTTATGACAAAAAGGGGCTGTGTTTGTGCATTACCCGTACCCTTTTACACAACAAGTGTATACATCTGCGTAGGTCAAGTGTTCCTTAGGAATTTTTTTATGATAGTACAATGTACAAAAATGCATCCGATTTTGAAATACTAAATATTTTTAAGCAGAGGCGTATCAACCTATTTTATCGAACATCGCGTACAATCTGTATCAATCTGACCTTGTTCACTTTTTGACTTAACAAAATTTAGAGGTATACTTTGAACCATGCTAAATGAATTTATAAGTATTACAAGTACCTTTGAAGTATTCGACATACTATAAAAAAAATTGTGAAAAAAACGTTTTTTTAATGTTATTTCATGAAAAAAATTGTAACTTTGTGGTACTGTGGTTAGCGCTTTTCTCGGTCAAAGTCGGTGTATGAGTCAAATTGACCCATAGGAGGTTCCGAGGGTTAAAGTTCCTCACCGCGTCTGTCTTTCTGTCTGCACGATTTTCTCAATAATTACTGAATGGATTTTATTCCGGTTTTCACTAATAAAAAAAGTGTTTCACTAGGAAAATTTTGGTGTATTTAATTTTAGTTCTCATTGTCAGTTTTTTTTTTATTTTCGATAAAAATCGCCATAACTTTTGATTGGGTGGTCGAATTTGATAACAAACAATCGAATTTGATTTTAATCGACAAATTTGAAATCAGCGTGTAAAAATCTATAAAAAAAACATATTATATATACATAATTTGTGGATATTTTGTGTAAGAAGTCGGAAAAAAAAACAATCGTAGGAGAGGTATCATCGCGTGCGCTGTGTAAACATGTAGTTAGCGATATCTGAAAATAATGTTTAATAAGTTTATTTACAGATTAAATTTATATCCCTGGATAATACCAGGTCCAATGTGCTAGTTATCATATAACATTCCGTAAGAACGACCAGAACTATATTAACTCACTTTCCGTTCTTCATAGTAAATATTTCGTCAACTATATAAGCTAAAAACTAAAAACAATTCACTAAACATACAAAAGTTATGACCCCTAGATAAAGATATAAAAATTTTGAAAATATTATATATCTTTTTGATACCTTAACATGAGGAGTATTAAATGTAGGTCTTAATCAGTAGAACTTTTTTCTAACGAAGATGGTGTCAACAAAGGACTCGAAACAGTTTCTCGTAAGCACCGACTTGATAGCAGAGCTTTGGTGATACCTTAGATTAGGAATGTTTATAGATTCATAATAATCAACCTACCCTATTATACGAAACTGTTACCAAAACTTTATGGTGGTAATTTTTTCCACTTATCATTTTCTATGTATATATAAATAAAAATAGGTTTTGGTCTTCGTGTAAGAGACAAAATCGAGACCAAATTACTAGAGATTGGAAAAATAGTTGTAATTTTAAATGAAATAGTTACAATATAGTTGATTTTTTTTGTAAAATAGTTGGCAAATAGTATTTTTAATCAAAATAGTTGTGAAATAGTTACAAATTTTTTTACAATAATAAATTTTCTTTCGATTTAATCAATAATTTAGTGAAATCAACGTATTAGTAAAAAGTATCAAATCCGAAATTTTCGAGGAAAACATATTATGGTCGATTTTAGATAGATTTTAGAAGCTAAAAAAAATAAATAAACAAATATGTAAAAACACAACATAAATATCTATTAAAAAATATCTGTATAATAGACACAATGTATTTCTAAAAATATTTAAAACTAAAAAAATCTACAAAGAATTGTATGAATAAAACTCAAACTTATTAGGAAATCGCAAGAAATGTATATTATGTTTATTATCTATAAACATGTATAATATTTTTTATTTTTTTGAAAAAAATCAATATTAATAATTAGAATTATTTCAAACTTTGTATTTATGACTTTTTAACAATACAAAATTTTTAACGTTGAATAAAAAAAGGCAAATAGTTTAAAAATAGTTGGAAAGGTAAAATAGTTGCAAATAGTTGATTTCAAATTAAGTTCAATCAAACCAGTTTTCTGAAATCGATGGAGATATGTAATAAAAATTACAATAGTTGCATTTTTCGCAATAGTTGAAAAACTATTTTTCCAATCTCTACAAATTACTTACCTCAATTTCGTTTAGTCTCGTGTGCAGACCTAATCTACATATTATTATAATAACATGTCCTGACTCACTGATGGATTCATCATCGTTGAACCGAACCCCCAGGACCTAGAAACGTGAAATTTCAGAAGTGTCTTCCTATTATTATGTAAGCACCCAAGAATGGATTTTTCGAAATTGAATCCCTAAGGGGTTGCAAGGGGGTGGAAAAGTATGTGTGAGAAAAAAATGTTTGTTTGTGTTCATTCAAATGAAAATAGCATTATCGAAAATTCAACACCTAAGAGATTGGTGTGAAACTTTTATAATTTTGATATATTTCTCTATAAAGCTGTTTATGATATTATGATAAATTCGGACAAAATAATATTCAACGCTTAATGGCGAGGGTAGATAGGGGGTGGATTTTAACTATTTTTAAACTAAGATCCGAGATATTTACGATTTTGATTAGGTAATGAATAAAAAAAAAATAAATAATTTATTATTTCATCCCCTCTTCCATAATGGAGTGTTGTAGTTAGTTTTCTATCCGGCGGGAAAAATATTCGAAGGAGGTGGGTTTTTGGGGGGGAACAACTTATATAGGGGCCGAGGTATTTACGATTTTGTATATACATATAATAAATAAAAAGTAAATAAAAATAAAAATTTAATATTTCATCCCCTGTCTTAAATTATTATTTGTGCTACCAACATAAAAAATATACAACGCGGGCGAAACCGCGAGAAGGTCCGCTAGTTATTCTATATAACAAAAATGTATTAAACGTGTATTTACTGAAATACATTTTGAGACTGTCAGTTAATACATTTAATTTCCAGATATAACTTTATAAGAACAAAAACAATCTATAAATTATATACGTGCTTGCAAAATTTCTTCTGAATCTCTTTTTACACAAACTCTGTTATAGTATTATTTTCATCAGAAAAAAAATATTCCTAAATCGAACCAATGGAAAGTTTGTGTTTAGTTACAAGTTTTACGCGCACGAAACTTGGAACAAGTTTACTCTTTCGATACTAAATTAACTGGCATTTGGAAGTATATGTCATATCAAGAGCAGAATGCGGTTACAGCTCGCAAAATCAAAAGCTGTCACAATGAAGATAGGAACGTTTTCACGTACGAATTTGTTCTGTAGAGAGATTTAACTATTTCGAGCCGGAAGATGTAACTGTTTCCACCATAACACAAAAGGCGCTATATAGTTTTGTATGTATTGCGCATGTTATAATTATATTTCTCGTTTTGGGTTTTACAATTTTTTAGAGGAACGTCGGCTTGAAGATGTTAATTTTATTAGTGTATAATTCTTACCGTGTAACGTGGATGGAATTTTTAATAAAAAAAGTATGTATATGGATGTTTAAATTTATGAACGTGTATTTTTTATTTTATCTTTTTTTTAAATTAGTTGAAAGCATTTCTGAGATAATTATGTTAATATTTACATGCATACATATATGTATGTATGTACATTATCAAATATACCTTTTCTAAATGCGGTCTAGTTTTGTAAATTGAATTATATGTTTATTTTTTATTTAATTTTTATATTAATGATTAAATACCATGTATGTATTATGTAATTTTGATAACTTCAAAGTTATTTTTCTCAACTATTTCAAATGTAACACTCTATATATTTTTTAACGATGTTATGTAGAATTACATAACGAACATTTTTTGTTTGTATTGTACATCCTTATGGTTATTTGTAACCATTTTTGATTTATTGATCAAAAAGTACAAAATTCAACAATATTTACTAAAAAAAAATGAATTTTTTTTCAAAAAACAAACAATTACTTTTTCAATAATTAAGAGTATTCAACTTCTTTTAAACACTTTCAATTATAATATTATATTTATCTATACTATATCTCAATTTATTTTTCAAATGACTACCACTGAACATATTTAGAAACCGTATGATATCTGCAAGATCAATATTTCTCAAGAATATTTTCTTGAAATTCTAAATACCTTAAAAAATAAAACCACAAGAAATTCTAAGTAGTTTTCTCGCATTGCTGGCCGTCTACAGATTTATTTCCAGGAAAATTGTCTCGTACTTTAATAATTATTTATATTTCTCGGAACTAATACACTTAAAAAGAACTTAAGGTATTTTAACATGATTGTATTTAAAAAAATTACAACTTTCATACTCGTACATAATTAAATAAAGATAAGTATATATCATTTCAAATTTAAATAATTCGGGCAAGACATACACGAGTGTATGCCATAAGGGTTCCGAAGTACGTACTACGTGAAATGTTTGGAACCACTTACAGGTGCATTTTTAAGTTAAAGTTAAAATATAAAAAAGTGTCAAGTTCTACTAATTGAGATCTATATTTTGACATACCACATGCCTAGATATCAAAAAAAAAAAATTTATGACTCCCCTTCCTATAATTCCAAAATTTAAAATTATATTGTTGACTTTAGTATTTGTCGTCGGTAGTCCCACCAAAGCCTCGTTACCAAATTTTTTTCAGATTTTTTGAGCCAGTAGTTACAGAGATAGAGGGGGGTGGGGGACAAAATAAAACACTGCTTGTAGCCCCCTACAGGCGCCATTTTTGAGTTAGAAAAAAAATAAAAAATATGGTCATGTTCTACGAATTGAGATGTACATTTTGACATATCACATGCTTAGATATGAAAATAAAAATTTTAAATTCTCTTACACCCCTCCCTATTATTCCAAAATTTAAAATTATATTGTTGACTTTAGTATTTGTCGTTGGTAGTCTCACCAAAGCCTCGTTACCAAATTTTTTTCAGATTTTTTGAGCCAGTAGTTACAGAGATAGAGGGGGGTGGGGGACAAAATAAAACACTGCTTTTAGCCCCCTACAGGTGCCATTTTTGAGTTAGAAAAAAAATAAAAAGTATGGTCATATCCTACGAATTGAGATGTACATTTTGACATATCACATGCTTAGATATGAAAATAAAATTTTTTAATTCTCTTACACCCCTCCCTATTATTCCAAAATTTTAAATTATATTATTGACTTTAGTATTTATCGTTGGTAGTCCCACCAAAACCTCGTCACCAAATTTTTTTCAGATTTTTTGAGCCGGTAGTTCCAGAGTTAGAGGGGGGGGGGGCAGAATAAAATACTGCTTTTAGCCCCCTACAAGCGCCATTTTTGAGTTAGAAAAAAAAATAAAAAATAGGGGCATATTCTACTAATTGAGACTTAAATTTTGACGTGCCACACGTCTTGGTATACAATTTTTTTGTTTTTTCGGATTTGCTTTAAAGCCCCCTACAGGCACCATTTTTGATTTAGAAAAAAAATTAAAAAAGGGTCAAATTTCGCTTGTTTGGTTATACATTTTAACGTGCCACATGCCTTGATATAAAAAAAAATATTTTTTTTACCTAGCTTTAGTTCCTTATTGTCCCCCCGGAAAAATTATTTATTCAATAAATTTGTACATATTTTACTAGAGGGTGTCATTTTACATATTCAGTAAAAATTTCAAGTTTCTAGTTTATATAGTTTACGAGCTATTTAGCTTTGAGTGAAAAGGACGGACGGACGGACGACAAAGCGATATTAATAGGGTTTCTTCGGAACCCTAAAAAATGAAACAGTCATAGAATAGATATAGAAGTCAGTAATCAAAAGAAAAACATCTGCAAAGTAAATGCACAGTGCTTCGTGCTAAATTCACCGAAAGTAGATAATTATTGAATAATTTAAATAAAAACTGAAAAAGTGTTCAGATAAATTGCCTGGCATTGGTTAACCATTTAATTTTTATATGTCGTGCGTAAAAATACTTTTTACGCACGGCGAGCGCAAAAGTACTACTTTAAACTCTGAAATGTCATTAAAGAAACCTACTTTTTTACACGGTTGTAGAAAAATGTATTTTAATTTTATAGAACAAACGCTTATTTCAGCATTACTCAAATGTTTCCTTTATAGGTATTAATTTGTTCTAACAATCAAAATAAATAGTAAGATAAATTTGGTTTTAGATCGGTTTTACTTTCAGTTAATAGAAACTCACAATCAGATGAAAAAATTACTACGTCTATACCATCGTAACCAAATTAAATCATATTTGAAAATTTCACTACTCACACACACAAACAAGCATAAAAAAACTTTCTGCGAAGATTTACATCAAACTAACCGTACATAAGTCGAAGTTATGAAGCCGCCATATGTCGTACTACAAACAAAATTCAAAATTCTACCTCCAGCCTGCGCCTTTTTACGGAATCCTTGTCGTCTAACATGCATATTCAACTGTGGAAGCGTGCCCGGAGGAAAGGGATGCATGGGGGGGGGGGGGGGGGGAGCAAGAGTTGTGAAGTCCGGTCCGGCCGTGTTCGTGCAGCCGGTGTCGGTCAACACAAAATGGCCGCGTACTGATAGACGGACAAAGACTTCCGAATTGACGATATTTGTATATATGTATCTACAACTCAAAAAGAACGGGATTTTTTTATAAGTTAGTATAAAATAATAATAAGTTAAGGTTTAATACTTTAAAAAATCAAATCCCCCCTTTCATTTTGTGCCATCGTTAAACCTTAGCTATACACACTCATACGTACACTCACTTCATAACACGAGGAACTGTTTAGAACCAATCAACAGTCAATGTTTTTTTTTTAACTTTAAAAACGAATAATGTACATCTGTCTACTATTCGACCTTAAAACATTAGTGTTAGATAAGATAAGATATACATCATAAGTCAATCAAAACATTCAAGACAAAGAGAGTTTAATCTTTATTGTCTTTTAATATTACGACATTTAATTTAATAAATAAAAAAAAGAATGCAGGTTTTGTCTGTATAATTTACATATTTTCGACGTCATTTGTTTGTTTTCCATTTTAATAGTTTTTGTTTATTCGTCTGTGTGTTTTGAATAAACTCAAAAACTACTGAGCTGATTTCGATAGTAATTTCACTGAATTTCAAAGTCTAGGATTTCTAAATTATACATTTTCCAATTTTGCAAGCGAAGCTGCAAGCAAACTAAATTTTATTTTTATAAATTTATTATCCATAATAATACATCCTTAATATATATAAATCTCAACGTCCCTGTGTATGTTTGTCCGTTTTTTTTAATTCATAGATATGTTCTCTGGCCAGGTTATAGGATATATTTTGTTACGTTAGGTAACAATCAGCAGTGACGATAATAGTAAATCAAGTCGGAAAAAAAATTTGCCGCCAGCAATACGCTGCTTAAACCATTAAATATTGAAAAAAATAATGTAGTTAAGAATTGTGTAAATAAATCTAACTTTTATATCTAACAAGGGGAAGCAACAGCACGGTTCATGAGAATTTCAATGAGCTTGTGGTATGTCAAACTAGAGCAAAAATAAAAAGACACGTGTCCAACAATTTGATCTCATAGGCCTTAATTACAAAGATAATTAACTTTGAAAATTTGTGTATTCAATATAACCGTGTATTATGTTCGCTCGAAATATAAGTGTGTTGGCCCTAATATATTGATACCGATTATACTAACAATTTGTTGTAAAATAAATAATGCTGTCGTAAAATCTTGTTTCAATTATTTACACACAAATTAAACCAAATAAAAATATTTTCATTAACTAGTAAATTACAGAATTTACTTTTTCAGAATTAAAACCCGAAAATAAAAAAATAAAATTATTTCACATGATAATATTGATATATACGCCAGTACATAATTATTAATTTGTTTTAAAGTAAATTTAATTTATTATTGACACAACTCATTAGTTTTTAAGTAATAAATTGAAAAGTTTTAATAAAAAACAAACTTGAAAGAAACCACAAACATCTATTGTCAATAATAATATGTTTTATTTATGTCTAATTTATCGATTTTTATGCAAGTGGGAGAGGTAATGTGTACAAAAAAATAAAAAATAATTGTAAATAAAAATTAAAATCAAAATCTTAAAACCGAGATTCGAACCATCGTTTTCCAGGCGAGACGCCAGCGCGTTGACCGCAGGGCGAACATAATACACGGTTATATTGAATACACAAATTTTCAAAGTTAATTATCTTTGTAATTAAGGCCTATGAGATCAAATTGTTGGACACGTGTCTTTTTATTTTTGCTCTAGTT
This sequence comes from Sialis fuliginosa, assembly GCA_961205875.1. Classification (NCBI taxonomy): domain Eukaryota; kingdom Metazoa; phylum Arthropoda; class Insecta; order Megaloptera; family Sialidae; genus Sialis; species Sialis fuliginosa. Next base: position 27,216,130 of record OY540809.1, on the reverse strand, counting down.
TGACATACCACAAGCTCATTGAAATTCTCATGGACCGTGCTGTTGCTTCCCCTTGTAAGCCACAATAATTGCTTTTATGTTACAAAGAAAATTTTAAATGTTTGGGTTCTGTTTACGTGGACTTATGGCCTCCAAAACATTAATCCTTATCGAAATAAATAATGTCATCGTCATAAGTACTTAATGTAGATATAATATGCCCTTTACAGCATCCAATTTGATCTTTTAGTTAGGAAATAACTTTAAATAAGTTATATACTGTAAAATATTATTAATAACGCACGAAATGAAGAAGAAGTGCCGCGTCGGAACGTCTCGGCCGCCATTCGGACTCCCTCGGCTCGGTCGTTGTAGGTAATCTAGGTGTTGATTTGTTATTATTACAATAATAATAACTAATCGTGTTTGTACTTAATTCAACAATATTTTTCAAAAATCCTAAACAATAATTCCGTAGTCCACACGAGCGAAGCCGCGGTGACAACTAGTAGGTATTATTATAAATGCGAAAGTAACTCTGTCTGTCTGTCTATTAGTTACCCTTTCATGTATAAGCCGCTAAACCAATCTTGATGAAATTGACAGCGAGATAGTTACTTTGTTCCCAAAAAATTGATTAGATAAGAAATAGAAATTCCTTGCGTACGAAATCGCGGGTAACAGCTAGTTTCTTATATTTTCTTTACTAACTATTATAGGTACTGGTACAAATAACATCATAAATTATGTAGGTACCTATATATGTCTCTTTATATCCTATCAGTAATGTAATTAATAGCTTCTCTATACATCACAAATTCAGATAACGTTAAATAATAGGATTCCAGAACCGTTAAAATATCTCTACATTTGATGAAGGCATCAGAACGTGCATTTTTTTTAGATGATTGCGCATAATTTTATGTTTTGCTCGATTTAGAAATTTGCACAATTTTGATTCGCTTAAGCGAGTTTTTAGTCCGAACAAACCCATCGTCGTTTTAGATATCTCTATGTGATATGCATAAAACACACCATATTCTATTCTGAATATTAAATATGATGTTATTCTACACTTTGTACATAACTCCACTGATTGTTAGCAAAAACTAATATGTATTGTATGAATGGTATAATTTTCAAACATTGTTTGGTAGCCATCGTAATAGTTCATAATGGGGCAAAAATATATATTTTTTTTAAGTAAAAAGTCATTTTGATAGTTTATAAATATGTTTCTATTTTCGTTTGAGTGTAATAAACTGTTATAAAATCTAGTAGGGTAAAAAAGTGCAAGTTCAGAACGAATAAGTCCATAGACTAAAACACCCGAGATGTACAGTCGCTTTTTTTCTACAAAAAGTAAAAAAAAAAAACATATTTCATGATTCTCTTTCTCTTAATTTAAAAAAATGACTGAATATAATCCAAATAAGTGTTTTTCTTTATGTAATTATTCTATTTTAATATTCAAATATTATTTTGATTCAGAGTTAAATTGTTTTATTTATAACTACCAAAAAGTGGTGTGTGCCTTACCTCAATAAGCGCACGGTTGAAGTGAAAATTATTTTGTTTTCATTAACTATGCGAATTAAATAAATTAAACAATTATTAAATTATTAATCAAACGTATTATTTTAATACAAAAACCGTATACAAAATACGTAGCTTGACACAAACGTAAACTGACTTGTACGCATACATTATTCATTCATCTTTCTCTTATACATTACTCATCTCTCTCTCACGCATAACCGACGTATAGTGACTTGTACGCACGCGCTATTTATTCATCTTTCTCTTGTACATCACACTCTCTTTAGAATGAACATAAATATATAAACATAAATAACTTGGTTTATAATGTAATTTATCTAAAAAAAAAATGATATCAGAAAAGCAGTTTCAGATAAAATAGGCTTCATATCTGCCAAATTTATTCGCTCGAATGTACACCGTTATTTTTTTCTCAATATAAAAAAAAATTTGATGTAATATTTAGTTATGTTAGCATATTTTTGTTTTATTTTTGGCGTTATTGAGTTAAATAAACCAGCCAGTATTCGAATTCATCAAATATATTTATAAAACAGATGATATTCCAAACGCCAAATGGTATTACAAGTATGGTTAAATTAAATTAGAAAGAATAAGAATTGAATATCTTATTCTCTATCAAATAAAACAAATGTACCTACTAACTCATATACATCATTGAATATTAATTAGATTTTTTTACTCCATCAATTATCAACGTATTTCGTTCATGTTATTTCAATTAAAAGTTATAAATTATTCTTTAACTTTAACATAATAGATATTCGAGACAGGTTTTTATGCAAAAGAATGTACCTATACTGTAATATATTATAATATATAAACAATATGCATTCAATTTTTCCTTTTATCAGAAAAGACGAACTTCATTGAAATATGTATTTTCATTTTTGTAAAACCTAAGGATCTTTATTTAATAATAATGAAGTTTTTTTTATCAAGATAGGAACGCAAAATAACATTTTTCTGAATACATCGGTCGAATATTCAAGTCTATGAAGTTAATATTGCCAATAAACTTTTTTCATACAGTTCGGTAAATTGTTACTTCATTGTCGATATGAAAAACCAAATAAAAAAATCTGAATAAATCAAAATTCCGATGAAGACGCGCAATATGAAAAATAGATGATTGATGAGAGTGTATGGAAACATTTTATTATTACCTACATAAAAAGTTTGGCATATAAACGATGTGGGCCAATGTAGTACATTCCATCATTCATATTCTGAAGAGTAGAGATTTAGAATAAAATTAGTTATGGAACATTATTCTCAATTTATATTATATTTTGTAATTTGTTAAAACAAAAACTATTTTATCTGCTTCATAGAAATAAATTTCACAAGCCCACAAAAAAGATCTTGTACTCATAACTGAACTGTTTTTCTGATCCATAATTTTGTCAGTTGTGAAGATCTCCAAAATTCGTGAATTGTTTTTAACCAAATCTGATAAATTACTTAAATATTTCAGACTTTTCTCTGTATTTGTTTATCACTGTACGACCATTTTTGACAGATTTATATCTAAACAAAGCAAAAACCTCATTTTTAACGTTTAGCTACAACTATGTAATTGTAAAAAAATAAGAATAATCGTATAAAATTTCCAAGGATAGATTTGGAAAGCTGAAAATATTTTCTTCAAAACTCGGTCAAAATAATTGTACAATTATGCAAAAAAGCAAATTAAAAATAAAAGTCTGATCTTCGAGAATCATTTATTAAAGGCTATAGCCAGGTAAGCATGCAAAACATGGCTTTGCATAGACTTGGCTGATTTTTTATTTTGGAAGTCACATTCTATGACAAAATATTAACTTTCAAAAATTTATAGTTTTCGAAAAAAAAAAATTTTTTTGATAATCTGTCAATCGAATTTAATGATGCTTATAGTATATTATAGAGCTACTTATGACTCATCAGAGGTAATTTTATTATGGTGCTCTGTACATAGTAAACCAGAAAAAAATGAATAAAATTTAAAAAATTTAAAAAACATCATGTTGTACTCATTTTCATAAAATATACCTTGTATGTACCCAAATAACAACAAAATCCCAAACTGATTCAAATGGTACTCGTATAAATTCGCATGTGGTCGTATCGGTGCAGGCGGGCTCTAAGAAGTGCAATTGTCTTAATACTTTAAAAACGTCTATAATTTGTTGCTAAACAGGGTTGGACTAGCCCGGAAGGATACTGGAAATTTGACGGGGCCCATAGCTTGATAAAGATAAAATATAAAGGCCGTTACCGGGAAAGTATGGGAACTGTGCCATTGAATCAATTTAACTAATTTTTTTCTCATAAGTTGCCTAGCCAAATCTATTCAAAGGCATATTTATCATGACTATCCGGCTATAGCATTTTGGTCAAGAAATTGATCGCGGCCCATAGAGACTCAAAAAAAATTTTAATATTATATTTTTTGTCTATTTTTAACAATACAAAAAATGTTTGAGGGACCATAAGCTTTTTTATTGTCAAATTTATTTTCAGCACCCGTTGAGTATGAGACCTTTTTTTGGAGGGGAGGGTTGTGTAAATATAGACGAAAGCTTGCTAGAATTTTTTTTTTAAATAACTAATAAACCGAATTTTATTCATATTCAAAGTATTTATCGAAATAACATTTTTGTATGGATAGGGTTAAGATTAATTATTATTTACAAGTAAAAAAAAAATATTTTCAAATATTGAAATATTTTATTATAACTAACTCCAGGAATTCTCAGACATACAATTTGATGAAGATTCCCGATTTATAAACAAAACTAACCTAGATTCATTTTAAACGTCTTTCTTTTTCTTAACATCCTCCACTTTGTCATTTAATCTACTCATTCCGTTATCCGACTCACAGAGTGTTACCTAAAATTGATCTTACCATTTCTTTTTGTCTTAAGGAATTTTATTCAACGTTCCACTTTGTCTTTTGAAACTTACATGAATCAATATTCACAACGTTTTAAAGTAAAGCTAATTTCTCTTGAATGAAATGTTACTAATTGTGAGATAGTTCATACTGAAACAAGTGAGACATTGGGTCGTAAAACATGTTAACTGTGCAAGGGAGCATTTTTATATTATATCGTCGTTGTGCGTGCAAAATATGTTATGTCGCAAACAAATAGTTTTTCAGAAGACAATATTGATACTTTTGCATGTTACAACTAGCAAATTTTGCAATTATATTCGATTTAAAGTGTTTTATGAAAATGGAACTATTTATAGTGATTTTCTCTGAAACTATTCGACGTAAAAATTCGAAATTTTGCACAGGTAGCCTAATTATAGACATAAAGCATAAAAAGTTAAATTTCGCTTTCGGGGGTAAATTGGGAAATGGAAAAAAATTCAAATGCATCGTGTAGGGTGTCAAATAAAAGCTTATTGAAGCACAAATTGAAAAAATCGTATATGATGTATTTTTTTAAGCATTTTTTAAAACATTTTTCGGGAAGCACGCTTAAAAATTGCTGTCCCTCGCCATTATCATAAAAATATCGCTCATAAAAATCTTTAAAAAATCATATACATTAAGATTTAGGTGTAGATTGAGCAAAAATTATCAGGACTGAAAAATTGAATTTTCAATAATTTAAGTGGGGGGCTGGATGGCACGGAACACTAATTTATAATGCCATCAACATACTAATATTATAAATGCGAAAATGTATTTGTCTGTTTGTTACCTTTTCACGGTTAAACCGCTGAACCGATCTTAATGAAATTTGGCAGTCAGATAGCTTGCATCTCGACGACGTATATAGGCTACTTCGTATCTAGAAAATTCAACCCCTATAGGATTGTAAGAGGGTGGAAAGATTTATATGGGGAAACATTTTTTTAGTAATTAATATTTTACCCCCCGTCACATATGAAGGGTTGTAATTGGTTTTATCCGGTGAGAAAATTCGATCCGGCAAGAAAAATACCACGAGAGTGGGAGTTTTAGGGGGGAGGAACAACCCTCTATTTCGCATAGGGGCCGAGATATTTACGATTTTGTATAATGAATGAAACCCATAAATAAAAATAAAATTAATATTTCACCTCTTGTCGCATGAAAGGTTGTAATTGGTTTCATTCAATCTGGCGAGAAAAATACTACGGGAGAGGGGTTATTGGGGGGGGGGAGAACAACCCCCTATCTCGCATAGGAGTCGAGACATATTATAAATACAAAAGTGTGTCTGTCTGTCTGTCTATTTTTACCTTTTCACGGCTAAAGAGCTTAACTGATCGTGACAGTGAGATAGCATGCACCCCGTGGACGGACATTGGCTACTTCGTATCTAGAAAATTCAACGCCTAAGTGATTTCAATGGGGAATTTTTTTGAGTAATTAATATTTTACCCCCCGTCACATATGAAGGGTTGTAATTAGTTTCATTCGATCCGGCTGAAAAAATATCATGCGGATGGAGATTTTGAAATCCACGCTAGCGAAGCCGCGGGTAACAGCTAGTATTACATATATATGAAAAAAATCAATACATGTTACGTTATTCATGTGACAATGTGTTAACCTCCACAATTAATTAGATGCCCCAGTCTCTGGCAGAGTTAAGAATTCTAGCAAACTCTTCAGTAAATAATTCCATTTCCAATGAAATTAAAGCCGATATACAATTAACAATGTTTTATTGCAACACGTTCTAGTAGAATAAATTTCACTGTACAAGTCCTAACTGACTAACAGCACCGGGGTTGTCCGAATATAAATCATTTAATCAGTGGCGGCTCTTCCCTTGGGACAATGTGGTCCATCTGCAATGACAAAAGATACGTATTAACATATCATTTTCTTGAAGTACAATGCTGTACTTTGTACCGATCAAAGAGTCATTGAAAACACGTAAATGTGTTTATTTTTTGCAATATTGAAGATACGAGAAGCTTTGGGATCGTTTTAGAATGAGACAAAAAAATTGTTCCCCGATTTCAAAATTTTAAATATGTATATCGTTCCGTTTCACGTCAAGATAAATACTTTTTGTTCAGTGTATGTCTATCTGCCTGTGTGTGTGTGTGTGTGGGTGTGTGTCTGTCCCCTGAATTCTTGTCACACGCATAACTCATGAACATTAAACCGATATTAATTAAACTTGGTTGGATGGTTGGGTCTGGCTTGAGGACGGTCCCAGAACATTAAATTTCCTATAATATGGGTCTACAACAAAAAATCGTTTTTAAATTGATATTTGCTTGGACACATTAAATGTCATTTTGATATTTGCATAAATTTAGATTTTGATTAAAAATGTCAAAAAATTAGAAATATACGAAAAAATAATCAGGTGCGTCTTAAGAAAAAATTCAAACTAATATTTTTTACTAAAATTGTATAAAAATTAAATGGTTAACCAATGCCAGGCAATTTATCTGAACACTTTATCGATTTAAATTGTATAATAATTAACTACCATTGAGAAATTTAACACGAGGAAGCACTGTGCATTTACTTGGAAAATGTTTTTTAAATCAATACAATAGGACTACGGTAATTGGACCCTCCCACCCCTTTTAATCAGAAGAGTGAAGGATTTTGGCAGTTTTGGAGTATGTATGAATAATTTCTTAATCATAATTGTAAACAACCAAAAAGTTGTCTGATTACGAGGTATGCCGCTAGGGCAACTTCGATAGTTGGACACGCGTGCAAAACATATTCCCATTTATTGCGACCCAACTGTACTAAATATGGATAGACGATGTAAATGTAATTTTAGATAATCCAGTGTGTGAAAATCTAATATGTACATATATAGAAATCATATAAGCGACGAGACTCATGTTAACAATCCTGTTGCTCCCAGTGGTTTTCTAGTTAACCAGTTATGATCTATATTATTAAATTGCAATTACTGCATTTGAAGTTTTTCGAACAAACTTGGCAGACTTAATTATGATTATCATATTACGATTAGAAGCTTTTGTGAATTTTTGAGGTTTTAATTAATTTATCTATAGTGAATCTTAGCTTCTGGATGCAAGCAGTGTCGTTTTGGCTCTTATCACTGTCAACATTTCGTCATATAATATTCACTTTAAGATCACGGCTGAAATATCAAAAAACAACATTAAATGGATCTTAAAATATATTTTATTGTTAAAAATTATCAGATATCATGGGAGCAATTGAAATTAACATATGTACACTTTTAAAAAAAATTCCCAAATTTTTAATTTAAAATAAGAATTGATTATAATATTTAAGCCGAAGTTTCGCCAAAAATATATGCCCTATTTAGAACTGTAAGTCTTTTTAATAATTACCTCAACAAGACCATGTTCGGGTAACAATTAACTATTAAGCACGTTGACTTCCTCCTTTAACAGTTCTGTATCCGCCACTGTCTGGGGCGTCCGAATTATAAATCATTAATACTCGTAGGCGCTAAATGGCTCACACCTCCGTGAGGACGACAGTGTCATCATCATCCTGCTCCCGGCATCCCAGTACAATGGCTGATCATGGATGGGGAAATGAGGTAGAATTCAGATATTTGATAATATAATCATTATAGGATACTTATTATCAGAAAATATTAACATGTTTTAAACTTTCTGCCTGTGAAAGTATTAACACGTTTTTTTTTGTCAAAAGAAATGAATATATTACATATATATGTAATGAGTGAAATCTAAAGAAGATTTTTCCTTAATTCATATCTTTTTGAATAAAACAAAAAATATTTTGTTACCACATTTGATGGAAACATTGAACAAAATCTAGTAAAACTCTGATTATGGTAGAAACTACAAATAGGGAGTTACGCATTGAAACGTACAGTTCATGAAACAAACAATGTCTGTTTCATCGAAACTATCCGAACGAATGAATTTAAAATATTTTTTCACGGGTAAAATTGTACGATTATACGTAGCTTACGTTACTTCCGTGATCCCAAGGAATACTCCAGTGAAAGATGCATCAAAATCGGTTCAAAATAGTTTTTCAGATCATCAAGAATAAACATTTAAACTAATAATCTCTACATCTTTATAATATACTGTTACCCGCGACTTCGTTCGCGTGGTAATACAGATTTTTATTATAATAGTCGATAAAACAGATTTTTAGTTTCACCTTTGCACGCTAGATGTCACTACGCCAAAGAAGTATACCTAATCTACAAAAGTATACACACCCATTTTATAATTTAATCAATTTTAGGGATACAAAGTAGAATATGTCCTTCCTCGGGATATAAGCTATCGGTTAATATGGAGTGTATGGGTGTCCCCTATCAGAATTGTCAAAAATGACGTATATAGTAATTCAGAATAGAGTTGATGCACATGAGCGACTATAACATTTGTACAATTTTTATGTTCATTTTATTTGATAGAATCAGATAGAATTACTTTAAAACAGTTTGTTGTGGTGAAGATTGAATCCCCGTTTTTATACTATATTAACCACCTTTCGCCCCAATAGATTTTCCTTACCAAGGACAGTTAAAGTGTATATTATTAAAGCATCAACTCTATTCTGAATAACTACATACGTGTTTTTGACAGTTGTTACGTCGGGACACCCATACTCTCCGTATTAGCCAAGCTATCTTCCAGCCAAATTTCATCAAGATCAGTTCAGCAGTTTAGCCGTGAAAAGGTAACAAACAGACAAAGATCGCATTTATAATATGAGTATGGATATTATTGGATATACTAAAGCAGCGGTTCTTAAACTAGGGTCCGCGGACCCCCAGGGGTCCTCGGAACTTTTGCCGGGAATCCGTGAAACATGTTTGGCATAAATTAAACTACTTTTACATTTCTATTTACCAACGATTAATTACTATCTAACGGCCTTTTTTGTTTTTCTGTCAGGGAGACAGGGGTTATTTTAGTGTGTAGTTGTAGCTTATTTCTGCAGTTGTAAACTTAATTTGAGTAGTGCAAAAAATTGAAAAAATGTATAAAAAATAAATAAAATAATAAAATGTGTGGAAAAAAGGTCATTGCAGTTGTAAAAGCAGAAAATGTAAGAAATGTAGAGCAAAAAAAAGTCATTGCAGTTGTAAAAACAAAAAATGTAAGAAATGTAGAGCAAAAAAAATCATTACAGTTGTAAAAACAAAAAATGTAAGAAATATGGAGCAAAACAAAGGTCATTGCAGTTGTAAAAGTAAAAATGTAAGAAATGTATAGCAAAAAAAATCATTGCAGTTGTAAAAACAAAACATGTAAGAAATGTAATGCAAAAAACAAAGGTCATTGCAGTTGAAAAGCAAAAATTGTAAGTATGGAGCAAAAAAATAAGGTTGTAAAATTTTCTTAAAATAGCCCCTGCAGTGAGTGGATCCCTGAAAAATAATTGTTCAAAAGGGGGTCTCTAGACTACATTAGTTTAAGAATCGCTGTACTAAAGGTTATTATGAACATAAACAAAATAACTCCGTAAATATTTATTGTGAACTACCACTGCACACAGGTGCGCCTATACAAGTACTACCTCTATATTTCCTACTCCCCTTTCCACTAACCTATCATCACTATCAGCGTTTCAACCTGAACGCCACACACTCATACACACACACACACACACACACATACACACAGTTAGTATCTTGTCCGGTAAACGTGAGTTGTTTGCACAGTGTGCAATTATTGTATGCAATTTCGAATCTGAGCTTATGCTCGTATAATTCTTTGTAATTTGGTTGCGTAACGTGGATGATGAATTTTTTCAAATACATTAAGATATATTGTTGTTATGCTCCTGTGAAAATTAATGCTCCGGTTTTAATAGCGGGGTTTATTTTTTGTTGATTTTTTTTATCTCTTCCAAATATATATTAAATGAAATTTTTAATCATAAAAAATTAATTTTATTTTGCACCACATGTTTCGTATAAAATTGTTTTAATTTTTATTCTTTTATTATAATCACTAAAATTAAATTATTTTAAAATATACATATATTTTTTAATATTTATAAAAGCTTGGGGGTATATTTTTTACTATGAATAACGTAATTACAGTTAAAATAAATAACCAAATAACATTTTTTGGGTTAATAGGGGAAAGTATGGTATATTGGACCACTCGCTAAATTGAACCACTCTTATATCTCGAAAAGTAGTTTTCTGATTTCTTAAATGGCAACTTTATTACTTTATTGCATATCGGCTATATTGTTTTCCTTGAGATGTTGAATGTTAGTGTTTTGTTTCCGCAAATGTAAATAAATGATTTTTGATGTAATTTTGAGTGATTCGTGCTAAGGGTGTAGTTGGTACAGCGTTCTTAATTTATAGTTTGCAGCAGGAATTTATCATTATATTTTTGTTAGATTTTTTTTCTCACTTTTCACACTGTTGATTAAAATGGATCGCACGTAATTGCCATAGCTAGAATCATGAAACTTATACCAATAATCCTGACATAATATGTGATTGTCTTTCATGAATAATTTAGTTGAAATAATGTAACGAACTGATTTCTTATAGTTTTTTGTTTTAATACTTATGATAAATAATAGTTTGATAGTCTGTAATTCATAAATATAATATATTATGTTCTGTTTACAAGTATATTTTAGTTAAGGTTCTATTAAACAATTAACAACCCCGTGGTCCAATTTACAGTACCGGTTGGCTAAATTGAAACAAAGCTCCGATCTCCCATTTTGTTGATTTTTGTGGAATTTATGATAATTATGTTGATTAATACTTAATAGAAACAAAATCTATACACTGCTGTTTCATTTCATAAAAAAATAATTTGTCTAAACTTAACACTATATTAAATTAACCGACTTTCCCCTACTATAGAACAAATAACAAAATTTGTAAAATTGTTATTGTTTTCCAAGGTATGTAAAGACAAGGTAGTCTCAGTAGCTCGGTACGAGAGAGGGAAATACGTCATCTGGAGTGCCCAAATGTGGAAAGGGGGAATGATATACCCAATCATAACAAATATAGCCTTGTAATTCAGCGCGAGAAGGGGAAAATACGTCATCTGGGGTGCCCAAGCTGATTGGTCAAAAGCTACTGAGGCAACCTGTGTATTTACTAACCTTGATTGTTTTCCATGTTATCATTGATTTATGAACTATTTCATCCTAACAGATTTAATTCGATTTGATAATTACAATCCGATTAATATGTCTGCTAATAACAGTATTGAATCATCCATTATTTGAATAATTGGCAAATATGTACTTCAATAACAATTAAATGAGTATTTGATATACATAACATAAATATTTAACCTATTTGTTTATAAAACATATTATAAATACAAATATGGTTTTTAGCGGTTCTTTATTCTTTTAATTTTATGTTAATAATAAATATGAATTATCTAATTAATTATATTAGATATTACATATGTATATGTTAAAAATTTAAAACACATACGGAATGAATAATTATAAAGTGTTATAAATAATATGTACAGTTGCATAATAAGTTAGGAACTTTAGTTCTACAGCTTTTACTTTCAGAAAACATGATTTCTTCAAAAAATTATTAATATATTTTATTATTTTAAATGTTATGTGATGTCGTACTTTATAGAGATATGACGTCATTGATCTGTTTTTTATCGTTTTATTATCTTTATATTCATGTAAAAATATTATGTAGCTATACTGTAAAATGTTTTTACAGGAATTTAAAGAGATCAAAATGCACTAATTGATACCATAAAAAAGAGTACCTACTATTATTAAATATATCGATAGTTCTGAAAGAAATGGAAGTATTGTAATACCGTCGAAAAATCGTATCTGAGATAAGAGCAGATTCTGATTGTACTACCTGCAAAACGTAAAGAAAAGTTGATTTCCGCATGGCGGCTGTGCGTGCGTCTGTGTGTGGATGTAGAATTTTCTTTCGTTCACGGTAAATACTGTAAAAATGCACCGATTTGAATTATTTTTGTTTGTCTCAGTGAGTACTCCAGCCCTATTGATTTTAGTGCTAATCTAACGTTTTAACGTTGCAAGTATTATTTCACTAATTTTGATAAGACATGGTACATTTGTAGTTCAACTGAACCGAATGGGGTGAAAACTACCCTCAAAATTTGAATTATTAATTAATACGTCACTAATATGTTACCTTGGAAACAAATGTAACTAAATTCAAATTACCAAATTAGTTTATTCTACGAATGTGTATTATGTTTTTGACATTAGGACATTAGAAAACTAATATTTATAATACAAAAGTGAGTTTTATTTCTGACAAATCCCTTTGAAATTTTTCATATATTAAAAATTAATGGAAGTCATGTATATTTCTCCATACCATCAATTTCATAAAGCTATACAACTATTGTTTCTTATAATATGTACTTACTTTTTATTCATCCTGTATATATACTTGAATATAGACAATGAGTAACTTCGTACGCTTACAATGGAAACAGGATGTAGCTTTCTCCGTAAATCTAAATAGTCCTCGCCATTTTTAAAGAAAAATATTCCAGAATATAATAAATACTAAATAAATACCGATTAACACATAAATATTTTTTCTTAATATATTTATAAAAGGAAGACCCACAAGTCAATTGAGAACATAGTATAATATAAATACTACCTTACCAAAGTGAAACCAGTATATAAATATGCACTGTGTTAAAATTCAAATTCTACCCCACTCGGTATAATTTTTATTTTGCATTTTGCAAGATTTTTCAGCACGGAGTGGCAAAACCGTTTACAAGTTGACATATTTATGTACTTTATACATGTTCAGTTTTTTTGAATCAAATTTATCATCTTTACTCTATATAAATTTATTTAAGTGTAAAAATCCCAATCCGCATCCGAAAAGCTTAACGAGTTGAACAAATGAGAATTTATCGGTAATACAATCTCCTGTAAATAATAAATTATTGAAACCGTCACAAACAATATTTTTATAAAAATATCGACTTTTTTATTTCAATACCCCGCTTTTGGAGTCATCACTTTTTTTTATATCTGTGTGTTGTACAGATATCATATATTTTTAATAACATATGTGTACTTTTTGTAACTTGCATGACTGCACATAACTGCGTATTGGAATCATTAATTTTTTATATGTTTTTTTGATCAAACGCGATTTGTTTACAGGATATAAATTTTTTTTCTAAGAAACAAAATTTATTATACAAACATACATATTATTATGTATTATTTTTATGGCATAAGAATAAATGATTGCAGTAAATTTCATTACCTAGTGTCAAAAACTAATTGATGATTGATTTAAATTTAGAACTAATGTATACTGGTAAGGTAAAGTCACCAAATTTCGACCCCTTGTCTGAAAAACATTTTCTGGGACTAAATTTTTCACGGCCATTTTGGTAATTATGTAGGGGGTAGATCAAATCTACTTTGTGTTTTTAAGAAATAATAAAAAGAGGTACAAGGTGAGTTTTTTCATCAAATATGTTTTGAATACTGTAATGTTAGATATAATATACATTGTAGTTGACATAAAATGTTAATATATCTTTTGTTATTTCTAATGATGAATGACGGTGCAGAAAATTTGGAGTTTGTGTATCCGTTTTCAAAGGTAAGCTTAATATCGCCCCGGGGGTGATATTAGGAACCATTGTTATGGATACCGTTTAGTTATTTTGTTTTATTTTCAAGTAGACTTGAGACCAATGCCCATCGTAAAACCAACAACAACGTAAAGATATTCGGGTCCTAAATGTATATGCTCTGCCTGTCTTGAGGACTGATTTTTCAAGTTCAGACTTTTAAACCTGATCAGAAGTATATTTTTCATAATAGTTTCTATTGATTTGTAATGATAATGATACGATGATGATGTGATAATATCCATAACCCTAATATCGTCTTCAGGACGATATTTGGAACCCAAATATTATTTTAGAAATATGAATTGGTCTTGTTAAAGCTAAGCTTACAAAATATAGCCAAACTGATTGGTATTATATGTAAATCGTTAATAATACTGCTTTTTTAATTTTTAATTTATCTCTAAAAATACGGAAAATATATAGGATTTTTAATAATGGGACGGTATTTGGCAACTATTATACCTTATAATTTTCAATCAAACAATTAGTTTGTGAATAAATTAAAATAAGTGAAATATACTAGAAAAAATTTATAATTAATTAAAAAATTATGACAAAAATATGTTGATAACAGAAAATGTATTTAATAAAATAACTAGCTGTTACCCGCTAGGTAATACAGATTTCTGTCATGATATAGTCGATAAAACAGGTTTTTAGTTTTGCATTTAAACGCTAGATGTCTACGCCAAAAGAGTATAACCTATCGCGCATACAATCACACACACATTTTAATAAATTGTTCGGGATATAAAGAAGCCTATGTCCTTCATTAAGATGCAAGTTATCTTTCTGCCAAATTTCATCAAGATCGGTTCAGCGGTTTAGCCGTTAAATGGTAACAAACAGCCATACTTTCATATTTATAATATAACAATAAATAAATATCTTAGTGCATATTAAATTCAGTTCAAAATAAAAAAAAATAATAATAAATTAAATTTATAAAAATTGTTTTAGTTGCAGAACTTTTTCAAGCATTTTAGATATAGGTTTAGACTTAACGAGATTTTTCTTTCTGCTTCATAGATTCTTCTGTCTGAAAATCAATACGGCTTTAAAGGAGTCGCTGCTGAAGGGTCGGATTACACAAGAAAGCATTAGGTAGGTTCTGAACATCAGTTTATCGAAAAACCCTCTCATTAATTATTCCTCATTCAATTTTAAACAGTTTACAATTCTTTTAACGATACTCAAAAGGCATTAAATATTAATTGATAATTAATGATAACATAATACCTAAATAACTAATTCAAGTTTTAAAATTGCTTTCAATCGAATTCATATTTATACCTAAAGAGTATAGAATTGTACTACAATACATAGGGAATAAATTATTTCAAATATATGCAAATATTTTTTTTTTTGTTAATCTAAACCTCAATCTTAATTACTTATATGTGATCTTATTAACAATTAATCATTTTAAAAAAACAGCTTTCCTTGGATTTTAATGAAATTAAAACAGTTGTATATTTTAATTAATGGCATGCATACTTATTATTTTCAACAATTTATTAATTATTCGTTAAAACTTTTTTGGTGTTTATGGCCAACTTGTTTTAGATAAAGATTCCAATTTAGATCAAATAATGTACAAGTTTATAAATATTTGCATGTAACTTAAATAACACTGATTTCCTTATGTACAGTAATTAAACTCTTAACCTAGAAAAATTTATTATTTTGTAGTTAATCCGTCGCTGCTCTACTTCAATATAGAAATAAAAGTAAATATACATATATCTAATATAGTTTTTCACAAATTAGATTTTTGGCTTTTTGACTCAAATTAAAATGCGCCACTGTGTCATGACATTTTCAATAAAATATGAGCGCATTTTAACATCAGACCTCTGTGAATAAGCATCAAATTAACTATAAGTGTAAAAGAAATAAGAGAAACTGCGTTCACATAATATATCATGTTTGATACCATATTGCAAAAAATGGTAATTCCCCAGTAACATTTTATCATTTTTATTAAGATCGTATATAGAATTTAGGACTAACAGAATGGATGTAATAAAATATAAGGGGGATAGATAAAGTGTCATGATAACATATCAAAGTATTTTCCTTTTTATCTTAATATACATCTAAGACCCGTTTGAAAGGAATTCCATTGAAAGAAATGTGCTTTTCGACGTACAGATACATTGTGTGGGTCAATTACCCTACTCCTTCGTAAACTTTTTTACGTGCCCATATATTATATATTTTTCACTTAATAATAAGTCTGTATAGTATTATCAATACTTCACTTCGTTTTTCTTTCTTTCAATGTTTCACATAATTTATTACTATAATAGGTGATAACCAAAAATGTATGTATAAAATATTTAATTATAAACAATAAATCGATTTTCAATAACATAATAAGATATCAATTAAGTACCCCCCTATTTACAACTTAATAGTTTCTATAGAAATACCGTCCCTTTATTATAAATTCTTAATGTTTTTCATTTTTTTAACACTAGATATACCAACCGGTCAAAATGACCAGTTTAAAAATTTGCGCTAAGGAAAGTTAAAATTTAAATTGATATTACTACCATTTGTCATATCGTGTATAAAAATTGAAGTGAAAAAAAAATTTCTTGTTTTCTTGGAGCTCTTGCATTAATTGATTAAATTAATATATTTTTCAGCTAAATTATCAACCGGTAAAAATGATAATGATAGGTATAAATCAATTTTTGGTATATTTATTGTTAAAGACATCAAAAATAATAAAAAAAGGCAGTATTATCAACGATTTTACCTTTATTTGAAATTATAATTAAACAACACACTAAACTACTAGTTATTTTATTAAATATTATTCTGTTATCAATTTTTTTTCATAATTTTGCTTCCTCGCAATATCGAAGATATGAGAAGCTTTGTGATCGTTTTAGAATGAGACAAAAAAAATGTTATTTTTAAATTTATCTTTCCGTTTCACGTCAAGTCAAACACTTTTTTTTCCGTGTCTGTCTGTCTGTCCGTCCGTTCGTCCGTCCGTGTGTCCGTCCGTCTGTCCCCTGAATCCTTGTCATACGCATAACTCATGAACCACTGAACCGATATTATTGAAACTTGGCCGGATGGTTGGGTCTGGCTTGAGGACGGTCCCATTTCAAAATCGTGTGTAAGGGAAAGGGGTGACACCCCAAAATATTTATTTTTTCAAGATATCTCAAAAAAGATACATGTTACGTGAAAATTTTATAGAATATTTTTTGTAGAGCATTAAATTTCCTGTAATATGGGTCTACAGCGTTTGTTCTAAAATATTCCCTTACAAATATTTATCTCAATTTATTTTAAAAATTCGTGTTTTGTTTTTCTAAATTGATATTTGCTTGAATATACCAATCCGATTAGCATCAAAATCAATAGGTCTAGAGTCTAGAGTACTCACTGAGACAAACATTTCACCAAAAATAATTCAAATCGGTACATTTTTACAGTAATATCGTGAACGAAAGAAAATTCTAACTCCAGACACAAACACGCACAGCCGCCATGCAGAAATCAACTTTTCTTTACGTTTTTATGTTAGTACAATCAGAATCTGCTCTTATCTCGTTTATTTCCATTTCTTTCAGAACATGGAAGTAAAAATAAATTTGACTGTTCCTAAGTTCTTAAAAATAATTATTTAATATAAAAGAAAAAAAAAATTTTCATTATTACAAAAACAAGTAATATTCGCACTTTTTCTTGCGAATGCGAATGCGAATATTCAAACAAACAGCACCTATAAATGCATACACCTTATTGTTTTCATAAAATAGATAAATGCTTTTTTTCATTCAAATTCTACATATTTCGTGCGACTATATATTTTATTGTATACTAAAAGGGGATATTCAAATAAATATCAAATTTATTCCATATATAAACCGATCATTATTCCACAATACAAAATTAATTCTGCGTCGCCATAAAACGATACGATTTATTTACCGCTAAAACGCGATAAACTATGTATACTTTAGCGCACAAATCCTTAATCCACACATTAATTATTACTTACTGTGTATAGCGATTGAAATTTACAGAAAACAATGAGACAATTTCATTTGACACTCAATGATAATAGCCTTTTGGCCAACAATAACAAAATTATATAAATCATATTCATTCAGAATTGAACAATTGGAGCTCGGTGTGTGTGTAATTCATAAATTACAATGGAGCCCGCCGATATCTCGTCCAATCAATAATTGTTTTTAGCCGCCACCGCGCCGGTGGTGCAGCGGTTCTATCTGAAATATAAACTTTACTCGCTATTTCCGTCAACATTGCATTGTTGTTTTTGTAGGTACGTGAATGCGAATGTTTGTTTTAATAAAAATAAGTCATTTTAAATATATTGTGTATCGTAAGTTCAAATGAGATTGATTTGTTTTCAATCTTTTAATAATATTCCAAAAAAGTGGTGAGTGCTTCACCCACATAAGCACACGGTTGAAGTAGTTGATACGACAATATCATAAAATGCATTTTGTGTACAAATCTTTACGCAAAGGGACTATAAGCAGGTAGCATTTTAACACATGGTTATGCTCAACGGGCGCCAAAACAGACGCGTGTCTGTTTTGCTGTAAACACCCCCCCTGTCGCACACACAAAGTATAGTGCCCTATATACTATATTGCTGGGTGGTCTGTCAGTACGGAAAAAAACGTTACAAGATTCCATTGGTGATAGTAGGAGATCCGACATAGGAACGACCTTTACCCATCTGTTTAATGGATGAAAAGTATTTTTTATCAAATTTAGTATGTTAAAAAATATATTGCGAGTGAGTTGGCTAAAAAATTCCTGACAAGGCTATGATTAATTAAAAATTGAAAAAAAGTGTATCGCTCTCCTTCTCTATTGCATGAACAAATAGCATGCGCACTCTCTGTCACCCGACGGCCTTCCGCGCGCAGCTCCAATGCTGCGTCCTCTTCTATCGCACATGAGTGCAATGTTATCATATCATAATCGTAGCCTTGACAGGATTTTTTTAGCCAACCCACTCGCGATATATTTTTTAACATACTAAATTTGATAAAAAATACTTCTCATCCATTAAACAGATGGGTGAAGGTCGTTCTTATGTCGGATCTTAGACTATGACAATATTCAGAAATTGCGCCAAAACGTGGGAATACGTTCACTCTGGCTGATGCAACACTACCGCCCGCACCCCGTGCTTTCCTGAGTTACCTAGCGAAATGGGTATAAAAACTGGACGTATTTTGAACAAAAATCAGTACTCCCTCGGGAGGACTCGATCGACTTATTGCGAGTCACTTTGATATCCATAAAACTTCCCTGGTGGGTTTCCGACACTAGGCTACGCCGCCGACGGAAGTCACCACCAGGTTCGCTCTTGCCGTCTTCCACGACGCCGACGCCCGCACCGCCGCCCTCGGACGCTGTCTCCAGGTCCGCCCTCGGACATCGCCTCCAGGCGCGCTCACGGACGCTCAACACGTCGACGCCCCCACCGCCGCCCACGACGCCCAGGCTTTCGTGGTCACCTCCCGCGTGACCCCTCAACACGACGCCCAGCCATCGCCATCACAACCGCATCTTGGACGCCGACGCCGTCCAACACGTCAGTCTACAGCCCTCCAAACTCAAGAGGCAGACAACCCCTTAACGACGAGATATTAATACACGATATCTAGTTGTAAAAATTGTATTATACACTACTATTATTGTTTTTAAATAAAATAAACAATAAAACACATCATCTGTCTCTCTTTAACAACAACGCACATACCCCGAATCGTATCATAGTACTTCTTTAATTTTTCATTCATCGACATCGGCATAAACTTATGATTGACTTGTACGCATACGCTACTCATTCATCTTTCTCTTATACAGTACCCTGCAAAAGTTTAAGACCACCTGAAAAAATGTCGATTTTTGAACTTTTTGTTAATATTTTTGACCGGTTTATTCAATTCGTCTCAGTAATTTTTCGCTGTGAATAGCCCAATTTATTCAAAATGACTATTTGAGCTCGTTTTTCTTTCAAAATTTACTGTGCTTTCCCCATTTTCGTGTTTTCTGTAAAAAATAGATTTTTTGGGAATCACGCAATATTGAGGTTAAGTCATTTGAAAAGTGAAAAAATTATAATTGTCGGTACAGAAAATCGAAACACAATTATATAATAACATGACACTAGATATTGTAAATATAGAATATACTCATTAATTTTAGGGAAAAAAAAATTGTCACTATGACAAAGTTGAGACAATTTGAATTGACACTTCAAAATACATGTGAGCGCCGGGTAACTAACCGACCGTCTAGTTATCGGGCGAGGAACATATTTTATTACAAACACGTTGAATATAGCCGTCAGAGACCGAGAAATATTCACAAAAGTCCAAAAAAGGAAAAAATTTCAGGTGGTCTTTTGCAGGGTAGTGTACATCTACTCATCGCTCTCTCAAATATATGCACATACAGATACATTCAAACTCTCCAGCCTTTCACTTTCCCCTTTTCCTCCGTGTCAAGGTCATTCCAATTCACAAAGAAGTTTCACTTCAGTGTTATATTTTGGTCGATATTTTGGACAACATTTCATCATACGTTACAGTTGATATCTCTAGGATTATACAAATAGAAACCGTTTTGAAGAGTCGTGAAGATAACTGCTACAATGTGCAACGAAACATTGGTTAGGATAACAAGCAAGCACATCTTAACATGTGCCTAAAACCAAAATTATCGAAGAGCAATGTTTCTAAGCTATGTTTAAGATCCCTGTCGTAGAGAAAAAAAATATTGATTTTCTCAACTAAATACGAGTAGATACGAGACAAAAAATAGATATATTTATAGTAAAAACCGTGTTAATTGATCGTTTTCTCGACCAATGTTTTGTCACACATTACAGTAAGTAACTTCAAACTTCTTGAAAAAGTTGTGTTTACCTATTATTTATTTGACAATACAAATTGTGTACTAAACATTATTTCGACATATTTAAAATTATCTTATTCTACTTATCGTTACATAGGGGAATTTATTAATAAGCAGATTTCAAGAGCGGTAAAATTTCAAGGATAATTTAAAAAACAAAAAAGATAAAAAGGTATTTTCTAAATAGTCTAAGGTGTCCATCATCTTAAATTTGCCACTGGTTACATATTGTTGAACTATGGGCTTCAGAAGTAGTCTGCCACTGTAAAGTTCAGAATCGCTTACAACAGATTCGAAAATATTAAGATAAACATTATCTTCTTCTAAAGTGGAGTTTATATAGTTATATTATTTTAAATAAAAACACAAATATACGGCCATTTAAGTAATTAATTTTATATCAAGTTTAACTAAACATATTTACTGCCACAAAATTTACTTATACTCGTACAATTTTCAATAGATTACATAATAATTTAATTGCACAAATAAATATGAGTACTATAAACAAAAGTACTTCTTTATCTAGCAAATGAGTTTCAAAATATCTGTTTTTGTTTGGTACATGGAGAAATTATTTAAATATATATTATAATACTCAATTGGGAACAGTCTACTAAGTTTGTGATAAGCGAATTTTAATGAAAACTGGACGACCACTTCTGTATTTCACTATACATATAGACTTGAGAATTCATTTTATGTTATAACGAACATTTTTCAGTAATTTATAGACATATATGTGAAATCTCATCACACCTTCTTATTTCTGAAACCAACATAAAACTTTCCCGGGAAAAAAGTATTTGCGTGATACTTTTCCGACGAACGCTCAGTTCTTTACGAATTCTTATCTGCAGAAAAAGTTTTAAAAATCACGTTAATTTAAGTTAGGCTGTGTCACTAATGTGGCATCCATTTAAACCCGTGTGCCCAAATATCTGTGTGATCTGTACCAGAAAAAAAACTCGCCGTGTCAATTTTTTTCTTGACGATTTATTTGATAAGGAGTTTTGTAGAGAAAAGTGTATTTTCTTTGGAAAGTTTTACTTTTGATAGTATTTTTAAGTGAGATTTGTCTATTACATTGAAATACCTACGTAAAAAACTGAGTAGAATTTTATATATAATAACTATCTTGTAGATCAAATAATTTTGAAACAAGTGCTATCGGTACAGTTTTTTTTTCGTAAAGTTAAATAATTCAGTGAAACATAATCGTAAAAAAATGTAATATACTAATTTTGAAGATGAAAGTTTTAAAATATTACCAAGCAAAGTTTGTCTACCAAATTGCACATTGTCAAAAAATGCCTTATTCAAACTACAACAAATAAGTACATCAATAAAACTAAAAATAAACATAAAAATATAAGAAAACACCCTATATAAAGACCATTATATGGAAAAAATATCCAGTAAAAATTATTTCATAATTTTGTAAGTTCTATCAACTTTTGTTCTCTGTCCATATCTGTCTGTCTGTGAGTACCCCGTGTCTCCTGAATCCTTGTCACACGCATAACTCATGAACCACTTAACAAATATTTATCAATCTTGGTTTATGAGTTAGAACTGGCTAATAGATTACTCTTTGTTTCAGCACTGTCGTGCAAAAACTTAAACAGTATATTAAGAAAAATATTTTAAGCAAAAAAACATTATATGAACATGTGTACGAAAATTGTTCATGAGGGAGCTACAGCCCTCCAAAGATTTTACTCAAAATTAATTTTTATTAAATATCTAGAGAACCGATTATGCTACAGTTATGAAAACTGATACACGGTTCAGTATTAATAAGTGTTATCGATATCCAGTATCAACCAATAGTAATTCTGTGTGAACCCAGGGGGGCCGTCAATTTTTATCCAGTATTTTTTTGTTCTTTAATTTTATCCTGAGCTAAGCGTTTGAATAACACTGTATGACACAAAATACACAAAAATATACTTTGCTCATTTATCATAGGATAAACCGTTTACAAAATATAACGATACTAAAGAGAGCATGCAGAATTTTACTTAATACGAATGCTTTAAAGATAAGAAAAAAAGTTAATGTACTTACATATACCATGTAATATGTGTCCTCTTGGACCTATAGCCAGTTCTATTACTGTTGCAAGTACTTTACTAACATAACTAAAACACGATACTTAAAATGATTATTGATAAGGATGATTTTTGGAGGTATATTTATTTTAATTTTTTTTTATCATAGAACAAGAATAGATATTTATTTTTTGTAATTTGAAGCATCCGTATTAAGTCAAATTCTGCATGCTTTCTTTTGCATCGATATTTCTCGTAAACGGTTTATCCTATGATAAAGGAGCAAAATATATTTTTATGTATTTTGTGTCATACAGTCTTATTCAAATATCTACCTCAGGAAAAAATTTAAAAATAGGATAGAAAGGAGAGAAGCCCCATATAACCATGGTCTTAACTATAATTGGTTTATACTGAAAATCGATAACACTTATTAATACTAAATCCTGTATCAAATTTCATAACTAACATAGCGGGTTCTCAAGATATTAAATAAAAACTAATTTTGAATAAAATCTTTGGGGGAGTGTAGCTCCCTGATGAAAAATTTCTGGACAGATGTTCATATGTTTTTTGCTTAAAATAGTTTTCTTTATTTACTGTTCAAGTTTGGCATGACAGTACTCAATCACCCTGTATAAATAATCAAAATCAGTTGGAGTGTGTCTAACTTTTCATTGAAAATTGTATACATACATACTTTTTGTAGAGAATTTAATTTAAGGCCATTACAAATTTTAAAATAATCCTTTATAAAGATGTATCTCTATTTACAGAATTTAGCACGAAGAAGTACTTTATAAACTCTTTAATTATAGATTATGTATAAATGCTGTAAAATTAAAATAACAATTATTTTCACTAAACGCAAAACAAACCTGAATATTAATTAAATATTTTATTTTTAGCGCTGCCCGGGAGTTTCCCAACAGTACCTACATGGTACATACATATGTATATAAATAAAACTACATATAACAGACAATTATGAAAAAATCATGTTCAAAATTTCAACAGAATTAAATATATGTATTTATCTATTTATCTATACTAATGTCTAATACATACTCTGTCTGTCTGTTTGTTACCTTTTCACGGCTACACTGCTGAACCGATCTTAATGAAAAATTTGTTAGATAAAAAATGGGTGTGTGATATTTGTACGCGCGATAGGTTATTCTTTTTTGGCGTAGACATCCAGCGTGTAAATGCGAATCTAAAAACCTGTTTTATCGACTGTCATAAATTCTAACCCAGTGATGTAGTAACGCGGGGGGAGAGGGCGACCCCCCACGGCCCGAAATATTCAGTGAACTAAAAAAACGTATGTTGAAAATACCTTCAAATAATTTAACTCATATATATAAATCCCCCTCACTCCCGAAAATTATTCTTACTACGCCAATGTTCTAACTTAAATTCCACACGAACGAGGTCGGGGGTAACAGCTAGTTATTTATAAAGAATACCCTCTTTAATAAATAGACATAAAATATATTTCTCAAATTCAATAATAAAAATGCCTCTGCTAGGTTTTTCCTATATGTATAAAAATACTCATGCATTTTAAAAACAAAAAATGGTTTCTAGTACGATGAATATTTGAAAAGCGTTATTAAATTTTCATACCTTTTCCTATTTTTTGCATAGACAGAAATTGTTACAGTTCAAATACTGACATTCCAAAAGAAAATCGAATTTTTATGACTACAACATGTGTATGTAAAAAGAGACGCAAATTTTCTTAATATTTATTATTGTTGAAAACAATTGTTTACTCAAATTTCAAAGTTTTAGCAGACATTTTATCAATACATGAGTTTGAGTGTTGCAAACTTGCCCCTCAATTACCCCATTTTTGAAGTAACAATAACAACACAATAACATTTGTTCCAACAACCAATTTAACACAAATCATTTAATTCTAATTGTTCGGTTTCACTATAAACAAAAAAGTAATTTATGTTAAAACGTTTTTCGTGAAATGAAATGCACACAGTTTTAGCACCGGCCATTACACCGAAACGTAGGCTCCATAGGGTGGAAGAGGGCAGTATAATCATTTCATAATGGAATATAAAATACGCACGATTCGAAAAATTAAAATCTGTGTACGTAAAAAAAATATGTTTGTTTCCAGGAATTTGTAATTTAAAAAATTTGGCATGGCCGATTTAATTGCATAATTTATTAGTAAATGTTTATTTTTATTTATTCGTTATATAATTTTCTCAACTTCATCTTTGGAATTTGCATACTATCTTAAATGCATAGTTATTCAAATAAAGTATAATTATTTATTAATATTTTGTATTATTATTTATCGGGGGTCGTTATATACCTATATTTTGTATTTTTTATTACAATTATGTACAGTGACGTAACACGTTATAGTTTTAACAACCCATCTCCCGAGAATAACGTAAGCCTAACCTCAGTAGGAGCTAACAAGGTCGGTCCGAGACAGCCGCCTGTCTTCACAGGGATCATGTGGACCTAATTTAGGCTATATACTGTTTTAATATATGAAACTACCATAGTTAAAATGAATTTTGACAAATTAGGTAGATTTCATTAAGGAAATTCTTATATTACAACAAAAAAAAATAATTTCAATTT
This sequence comes from Sialis fuliginosa, assembly GCA_961205875.1. NCBI lineage: Eukaryota > Metazoa > Arthropoda > Insecta > Megaloptera > Sialidae > Sialis > Sialis fuliginosa. The sequence goes on along the minus strand of OY540809.1, from coordinate 27,190,406 downwards.
GACATACTATTTATTCCGATATATACAGGATGATTCAGCACTTTCGTGCTAAACTTGAACAGTAAATTACGAAAATCATTCTAAGCAAAAAACTTTATACAAACATGTGTCCGGAAATTTTTCGTGAGGGAGCTACTGCCCTCCAAAGATTTTACCCAAACTTAGTTTTTATTTAATATCTTGAGAACCCATTATGATACAGTTATGAAATTTGATAACTGGTTTAGTATTAATAAGTGTTATCGATTTCCAGTATTAATAAATTATAATTTAGAACAGGGCTGTATGGAATCCGTGGGCCCATTGATTTTTATCTGGTATTTTTTGTTCTTTAACTTTTTCCTGAGTTGGACACTTATATAAGATTATATGATACAAAATACACAAAAATATTATTTGATCATTTATCATAGCATAAACCATTTAAAAAAAATATCGATGTAAAAGAAAACGTTCAAATTTTAACTTAATACGGATGCTTCAAATTACACATAATAAATTTATATTCTTGTATCCTCATCAACAAATAGCCATTTTAAGTATCGCTATTTAGTTAAGTTAGTAAAGTACGTGTAACAGTAATAAATTATAATTTATTAATACTGGAAATCGATAATACTTATTAATACTAAACCAGTTATCAAATTTCATAATTGTATCATAATGGGTTCTCAAGATATTAATAAATAATGAAAACTTATTTTGGGTAAAATCTTTGGAGGACTGTAGCTCCCTCACGAAAAATTTCCGGACACATGTTTGTATAAAGTTTTTTGCTTAGAATAGTTTTCTCAATTTATTGTTCAAGTTTGGCACGATAGTGCTGAATCACCCTGTATATTGAACTTGTTTTGTAACCGCGTGTGAATAAAACTATTTTTATTATTTTTTCGTGAGCATGCGTGCCATTTTCTCTATAGCTGTTCGTAATCGAGCATGAATAAAAAAAATGTTTTTATAGTAAAAATCACTCCCGCGCCCAGCTCTGTTTGCTATTATCCCATTGTTTAACATACTAAATCCGAATGAAAATACATCAACATCATTTGAATAGCTATCTCCACCAAAAATCCTGCACTTCTACTGAATACCAATTACAAAAATCGAGACTCAAATTAAAAAACAAAAAAAGATTAAAAAATCATCCGGCACAATTGTGTTAAAACGCATCGAAAATCCGACTCTCTGCACCGATGGATGAGCAAAAAAAATGACAAACATTACAGATGATTGTGTTCATTGTTCAGTGTTCGGTACAGCTTTCCCCCACATTCCGCGTCATGTATCCAAACGTATCTCCCCCCTTACCCTTCTTTGCATCAATTACTATATTGATATACCAACAATACAGTCCCTACTAAATCTAGCATATTACATTTGCAATCGGGTGTTGCAATGTCACAAAACAACATTTCAATCGAATAGAATTTACTTCTCGAGTTTTTTATCAGTGGCGTGCGTACTGGTTATTTAATTATTTATTTTATTTTTGTAACAAAATAAGGTACTAGCACTAGTCTTGGTCCCTTTAAGAGAAAGTTATATAGTTTTTTGGGTTTGATGAGCTTCTTTTTTGTAATTCTCATGAACTCATGTTACTAATAAAATAATTATCTCTTTATTAAATCAATTTAATTACCAAAGTCCGCAAATATAGTTTATTTTTTAAATTATAACCTTTTATTTTGTATATGTTTTTTTTTCCAGTAATAGACAAAGTAAAACCAGTAATGGGCATCCAGTGATGTACACTTACTAATGATTACAAAATGATAGGTACTACACAAAAGTTATAAAATAAAATAAAGTAAACTTTGAAACATTGTAAAGCAGATGCTATGTTACCATTTTGACACCCATTGGCCTGTTTTACAGTTAAGTATCTTTACTTATATTATGATTTAGTAATGGTGGTAATCAAATATCAAGAAATATTTATAATTTAGTACATTTAATTAAACAAGAATTCAACACTGGGGTAGGATTCAAGATTGGTGCCAGTACCTTATATGATTTTATTTAAACCATAATAACTATTTAACTTGAAGTAATAATGATTAACATTCTTGTAGTTCTAATAATAAACCCCTGTGGGCTGTCTTCCTTGAAAACAAATATCTTCCGGGTGTCAGGATTACGTGAGGATTCAAAAAATAAAAACCTAAGCCTAACTTGGTAACCAGTGCCGGATTAAGTCGCTGGGGGGGGGGGACTCCCAGGGTGGAAAGCGATAGTGTCTCTCGGGTAACCGTCTCTGATAAAATAAAATAAATAAAGGTCAGACCTATGTGCACATCCGGCTGATTAATATTAGGTTGTTGCAAAAATAATGCACGTTTTTCCTATGCCTAGATTTAGGTAATATTTTCTCTTAAAGTTGTCGCCCAAAGTACTAAGTGTTTATATCATTTTAAAGATTTTTTTACTGACTTCCTTTATTTCTTTGAACATTTTTCATAAAATTTCATTTTCACCTATTTTAAGGTGATTCAAAAAAGATGTCGAAAAAGGATTTTAGAAAAAAATATTTTTATGAGTTCAAACTCGGCCGCAGTGCAGCGCAAACGGTCAGAAACATCAATAAAGTTTGGGGACGGGTCCATTGATGAATCCACGGCGCGGCGTTGGTTTCAAAAATTTCATGCAAGTGAAGTAAATTTGGAAGACCAAGAGCGGACGTTCTTCTGCTATTAATGACGTCATGTTGAAAGCTATAGTGGCAGCTAACTATTCGAGAACTTGCAGAAGAGCTACAATTAAACGGCATTTAATTACGATTGGCAAAACATAAAAGCTTGATATATAGGTGCCACACGAATTATGCGATAATCACAAAAATCGTAATTACGAAATTTGCTCTATGCTTCTTCTACGAAACAAAAACGTTCCATTTTTGGAACGTATTGTAATGTGCGATGTAAAATGGATTTTATATGACAATAGGAGACTTTCAGGGCAGTGATTAAATAAAGCTGAAGCTCCTAAACATTTTCCAAAGCCAAGTTTGCATCCAAAGAAGATAATGGTGCCCGTTTGGTGGTCTGTATAGGGATTAATCCACTTCTTAAATCCTGGTGAAACAATTACAGCAGAAAGGTATTGTCAACAAATTGACTGCATTAATCAACAGGAATAGTCCTATACTTCTACACGACAACGCGCGACCACACGTTGCACAAGAGACATTATAAAAGCTGAACAAATTAGGATATGAACCCTTACCTCACCTATCTTACTCATCGGACCTCTCATTCACTGATTATCACTTTTTCAAGAACCTCGACAACTTCCTACAAAGCAGAGAGTTCAATAATCAAGCAGATCCCAAAAGTGCCCTCGAACAATTTGTTGCTTCCAGAACTCTCGAGTTTTAAGTTAGCGACATAAACAAACGTGTTTCTAATTGGGAAAAGTGTATCGAATCCAATGGTTCTTATTTTGATTAAGTAGCTTAATTATACTTTGAAATATATATAAGTAAGTAAGTAAGTTTAAAGTTCATAATAAAAAACGTGCATTATTTTTGCAACAACCTAATAATTAGATTCTCACGCGATGTTACTCTGATTATCATCAAATTTTCATGCAAAATAAATTGAAAATTAGCAAAGTAAGTAAGAACTTATTACTCGGAAAGTACCTATATAATACAGAAATCTTACTTTCAAACGAGAACAAATTAAACGCACACTCTTTTAAATGAAATGAGAAATAGGAAGAGCATTAAATAAACTATTCTAACACTTAATAAACTATTATAGCATTTGTAAACAATATTGAACAGTATTTTTTGTGTTTTAGCAATAGTTAATATAAACAAGCGTTAAAAAAATACTTTTTGTTCATTAAAGAAATAAAATGACAATAAGAAAAAATATTTGCTCCTTGAAATGGCTAAATGAGTATTAAGTTGGTGAGATGTGTACTAAATCAGCAATATCATATATTTATATAATATTTTATAAATCGTACAGAGTTGTTGTTCTAATAAAATACATGTTAACTGTCCTTGATTAGGGCAATCTATTGGGACGAAATCGAATTGATTAGTGATGGGTTGGTTAGTTTTCGTTAGGTTAGGTTAGGTCTATTCTAACACATCAACACGTGATATTTGATAGTGACGTCGGTAACGGCATTTTCTTCAGGTTTACCTTATTTTATTTGTTTTGGGGGTTAATGGAACACCCCTCCCCAAATTAAAAGATATAAAATTAAAGCAAATTCAATAATACAATTATTTTATTTTATTTTATTTGGGGAGGGGGGTAACAAAACATCCTCCCCCCAAAAAATAAAAGTTATAAAATGAAATCAGATTAAATCAAACAATAATAATGAACGCAAATATTATTGCGCGAAACAAAATTTTAATGCTCAAAACGGAAAATGTTAATGCTCAAATAAATTATTTTTAATGTCACACTTTATTTATAGCATAATGCTCAGAATTCAAAATGTTATTGCTCAAATAAAATATATTTAATGAAATATTGTGTGCTTAAATACTACATCTTTCAAACTGTTATCATCTCAAAGTTTTAAATGTTACGGCAATCCACATAATTTAAGAAATATAAAATAGTATACGAATTTTCATACATTAGTAAATTATAATTCGAATAATTATATTATTAAAGATTGAATTGGTAAACTTTTTATTGTCCTAATGTATTCTATTTACCAATAAATCACTTACTATAGACAAGCATCTCAAAAAGGTACAAGCGGGAAACAATTTATCAAATTATTAAAATACATCATTGTTTTATTACACACCACTGGTAGGTTCATTGTAGAACATTATACGTTATCTGAACACTCGATATTTAATAGCACACTGTGTCTCATATCTATGATTAAGTCCCGTTTATTTATAGTCTTTGTGTCGAAGAATGTCGTTATATTAAAATGATGTCTGTGTCGTTGTTCTTGAGAGTCATTTTACACTATGTTTCTGAAACTTTATAAAATACTTAGGTGATGCAGTTTTATAAAGCAACAAATATATTTTAGATTTAAAGTAAATGAATAGGAAAATTAATATTTCGACTGTTATATGTAGAGGTGTACCGGAATTCCGACCGGAATTTACGTCTAACGTCACTACTATTATATTTTAAATATAACAGTATTCAATATGGTATTTCTTTAAGAAAATGCATTATATTATAAAAATTGTGTTTTCTACATATTCTGCATTTTTTACAGCTTCGTAAAACTATCTGTATAGCTATAATTTCGTTAAATTATTTGTATAGCATACATTCTTTTCGATCGAATGTAATTACATTTATAGTGTCAATAATAATATAATATAAAAAAACTAATAATATAATAGTAGTGACGTTAAAATATTCACTTTAAATGTACATCGTGAGTTCCGGCCGGAATTCCGGTACACCTTGAATTATATGTGATAAAGAAAAATCTATCACAGTATAATATAAATATAAAAAAGCAGTTCAGGGGTTATTTTAAGAAAATTTTTCACATGCAAATATCTTCTTCTTTTTTTTGCTAGCTAGCAAGCACTTTCAAATGGGGTATTAATTCTGTGATAGTATCTAGCTATAGAATTTAGAGCAGTGATAATTCAATTTATTATAATACAGTTCGCGACTCTGACCGTACATAATAATTTACATAATATCACCACTGTTTTAATACCGTTGGTGTTTATTTACCACGCGTGCGCGAAAATTGTCAAACACTTCATGAAACTACAAGAGAACTGTCAGATGGGTAGAATCCCCATTTGAAAGTGCTATTAAAACCGGACATTATACTTTTTTATATTTTTCTTTCTACTTGCAATTTTTCAACTACACAAATTAGCTTTTACAACTGCAGTTCTCATATTTGAAACTGCAGAAACAAGCTACAACTACACACTAAAATAACCCCTGAAGAAGTTTATATCAAAATTTAGTTCAAATTGCATAATTTCATATAATATTAAAGCTTGAATAAATTCTTCCCTTTTAATTAATATTAACACCGTGCAAAACGTTAAAAAGAACTTGAAATTAACAAAATTATCTCTATCATTACATGTTATTACTTTTTTCACTTCCCAAACCCGAGAAAATATCAGCATTTTTCATAACATTAATGTTTTTGCTTGAAAAACAGCGATATTTATTTTTTATGTTTTTCACTCACTCAATTATAACTCCCCAAAGTCTTTTCGGATCTCCGAAACAAGGGAATAACGAAACAAATCCATTTATATGGGAGTATTAAACCTTATGACTATACCATAAATTCACAGGAGAATATAAGGGGTTCAAAATAACAAAGAAAACTTAACCCTGTACATAACAGTAAGACTTTTTGTTGTCTGGGAATTGTGAAGGGAAATATCCATCAATTAGATTCATTTGACAGCCTAATATTATCTCTTATCATTAAAATTGTCCGACTGTTCATGTTGAAGTGGCAGCAGTAGGTACTGAGAAAGCAAATAATATATATTTAAGAATTTGGGATATTTTAAATATAATTAATATACAGGATGATTTACAACTAGTGTAAAAAAATTTGACAGTAGATCGAGGATGTAATTTTAAGCAAAAAACCTATGTCCAGAAATTCTTCGTGAGAGAGTTATAGTCTTTTATCCAAAATTAGTGTTTATTTTAGTATCTAGAGAACCCATTATGCTACAGTTATGAAATTTGATACAGAGATTGGTATTAATAAGTGTTATCGATTTCCAGTATCAAACAATAATAATTTAGACCAGGGGTGTATGGGTCCAGCGGGCCCGCTGATTTTTATCAAGTATTTTTTTGTTCTTGAATTTTTCCTGAGTTGGGTTCTTGTAGAAGATTATATGATACAAAATACGCAGAAATATACTTTGTTCGATTGCCATAAGATCAACCGTTTTCGAAAAATATCGTAAAAAAGAAAGTACTGCAGAATTTTACTTAATACGGATGCTTTAAATTACACAAAATAAGTTTATATTCTTGTTCTATGATTAAAAATATGATGGAAAATTAATATAAATAATAAATATACCTCCAAAACTGCATTTTTAACAACAATTTTTTAATCATGTTACATGTATCTGTAATACAACTGGCTATAACTCTTTGATGATAAGTATTAGGAGATATATTTATATTAACTTTTTATCTTATTTTAATTATAAAATAAGAATATAAACTTATTTTGTGTAATTTGAAGCTTCCGTATTAAGTAAAATTCTGCAGTATTTTATTTTTTCGATATTTTTCGAAAACGGTTGCTCTTATGACAAATAAACAAAGTATATTTGTGTGTATTATGTATCATATAATCTTCTGAAAGTACCCAACTCTGGAAAAAATTCAAGAACAAAAAAATAATTGATAAAAATCGGCGAGCCCACTGGCTCCATGCACCCCTGGTCGAAATTATTATTATTTGATACTGGAAATCGATAACACTTATTTATACCAATCTCTGTATCAAATTTCATAGCTGTAGCATAATGGGTTCTCTAGATACTAAAATAAATACTAATTTTGGATAAAAGACTGTAACTCCCTCGCGAAGAATTTCTGGACATTGGTTCACATAAGGTTTTTTGCTTAAAATTACATCCTCGATCTACTGTTAAATTTTTTTACACTAGCTGTAAATCACCAACTTATTATAATTGTATTATAAACACAAACATTAAAATCAAGAACAAAAAAATAGTTTTTGACAAGTGTCAATTAAGAAGCAAATATCTACCAAATATACCTTAATGTTTCTGTCTTAAAGATATTTTACACTATCAATTAAGAAATCCTTAGTAACGAAACATTTAGAAGTAAATTATATCTATTATATAAATCGGTCATAAGAAATATAATTAGTTATTTACAAAATAAAAGGTGTGAAAATCATGATTATCCACAAAAAATTTGTTATTTTGTTTAAAATCCATAAATATCAGATCGAAATTTTAAATTAGCTTAAAAATATTAACAAATTAGAATACAATACAATACTTACAATAAATACAGAAGGTATACACATACATATTTCACATATAAAGAGTGACCGCAAAGTTAGCCTATTTTTTGGACCGCACTAGCGACCTGAGGAAGAAATACAAAATTACTCGTCATTGAAAACCAAAGTGAGCATCGCTTTTCATTTTTTTTAAATTTTAAGAAATTACTTCTATTTAGGGGTTAAAAAACCCAAAATATTAAAAAATCGAAAATACCACTAATTATAAAATCATTTATCATTGTAACTATATGGAATTTTAGAAAAATAGTTTCATTTTTCTTAATATTTTGGGGATGATTTCATCCCATGGGAGAGCTTTGGGGTGGTTTTTTAACCCACATAAGCCCTCATCGATCAAGAAAATACATTACACTTTTGTAAGGTTGATTTTATAAAAAAAATTACAATGATAAATGATTTTATAATTAGAAGTATTTTTGATTTTTTAATTTTTTGGAATTTTTTCAACCCCTGAATAAGGATAATTTTTTGAAATGTTCAAAAAACGAGTAATTTGGTACCTGTAACATATTTTTATATTTCTTCCCTAGGTCGCTAGCGAGGTCCAAAAAATAGGCTAAAAAACAGCCTTTTTGCGGTCACTCTTTATACCTACATATATTGAGGAATTCTATATAGATTGCAAAATAACAAATATCAATTATATATATCTATAACATCCAAATAATTTCAACCTTTGTTTTGAAACCGTTGCGTTTATAACGTTTATAAACACCAATATGTACAACATATTTCATAAATTGTGAAGTGGATAGATATCTCACATATAAAATTAACCGCATTTATCAAAATCGATAAGGAGTTGTTTGCGAGTTTGAAGTCGTTTCAAAATACCAATAACTATTACGTGTCTAAGATCGGAAGGTAAATAGGAAATTTCTATGCATTGTCATCTAAATCACTAGTTCCCAAACTGCGGTCCTCGGCTCCCCTAGCGGTATTGGGTGAATCAAAAGGAGCTCTAGTGACTCTGGATGTAGTTAAGAAGCCCTGGATTAGTATATGTAAATGAAAAAATGTTCACTACTAAAAATGTTAATTATCAGGTGAGCCTTGTGTTTTTTTATATCTGAAAAGGGGTTTGTGGGTTAAATAAGTTTGGGAATCTATGATTTAAATCATCTAATATCAAATAGTGCCTTTAGATTAGAGATAGTGCTTAAAACCATAGGAGTCGTTACTACAAAGCTCAATCTATCTATAAGGGAAATATTATAATACAGGCCAACATGCCATTTGTTGTTTTACATATTTTTGGTGTTTCAATTTATACTAACTTTGATCTCCTGAATTAATAAATTACACTCAGTTATCTCATACTTAAAAAAATCCTTATTTTTCACATATTATAATCTCGTTTATAAATTAAGAGTTATTTATCTGATAAAATAAAATAAGGAAAACGTTTCGACATAATTTTTGAATAAACTCGATGTTTCATATACATTTTACTATATAAATTTTAATTTTATTATTATTTCAATGTTCCAAGAAACCTTAATTATACTATCGTTATACCTAAAACTAAAATTCAAATATTGTTTTAAAACGCCATTAGTCAATTTTCATCATGTTCACGTCTAAAGCTCTTAAAACTTAATGTATTAAGGAAATAATAATATAATATTATATTTAATAAATATTAAATTGATTATATTTGTGAGTTAATAAATTAAATAACGAAATTTCTATTTTAAGCTTTTATTATTTTTGCAAAATAAACAGATATCTCAAGATCTATTAAATTCACTGAACTACGTCAATTCAATTTCAAAATTACAGATTATATACATATGTAATGTCACTTTGATAACTTTGGATACATTTTTTAAATGCATCGAAATGAAATTTATTTTTTCCAAACAAAACAAATATATCCAGAAAAAAAGAAAAACAAATCTGGCCTACATCTAGAAAAACGGTCGAGATAGCTCTCCACATGAACATATGTATATACAATGTACATACATACCTGCACGCATATGTAGACATCACTACTAGGGTTGCCAACATTTATAAATTCTTAAGTAGGGAAAATATATTTTTAGCTTTGGAAACGTATACCTATATTATATTTATTTATAATAAGATACAATTTTTTCGCAGAAGTTTAAAACATACATACATATCATGTTTTTTGTTTGTTTTTATTTGAAGTAAAACCTAAAAATATGTTTTCTCATTGCTAATGAATTTTTATTTATATGATATTCATATTATATTTTAGTAAAAAATTTTGTAGTAAAAGTAATAATAAATGTACGTTAAATTAACTACTGTAGCCACAGTAATATTCCATACAATTTTATACAGAAACTAATATCTTGAAAATGGTTCATTGTACAAGAAAAATAGATATAACATAAATTATATTTAAAAGCATTTTCTACAACTTTTCATTTTTTCTGGTTTAATGATGCTCTTTGAAAAAAGGAGAAGCACGTTTACAACATTCTGACTGTACTCTGTACAGCATTAACCAACCGATAGACACATATATTAGAGCAAGAGCTGACTGCAAAAAAACTAGCCTATCGAGTAACAGGGTAAAATATTTTTTAAATGTTAGTACACGGAGAGAAAAATCTTAGAAAAATTACTGTGCTCTGCATTATAAACGATGTGCGAAAGTCGAATATGGTCAATTTTATACGGTAAAATAAGAAAAATTAAAATTCTTAATATAAAAAGTAAAGGACACAATATTATTTTTTAAAATACAGCCCAGCGAAATTTATAAAACAGCACAGTAAAAAGTTCCTATCTCGACAAATTTGTATTTTTTAATTGTTTTTCTTTAAAAAAATGCTATTCGGTCTAATAGATTTTACAGTTCTGGACTTATAAAATTCAATGATATTTCAAAGATATCTGGCTAAAGCAGAAAGAAAGAAAAAGACAGAAGATACCAATTATGTTGAAAACACAAAAACTAAAAATGTAATATCTCATTAACTGTTAGTCGTGGAGATGTATGTATGGTTTTATTTTGTTTGTAAAACGATTCTCTAAAAATCATACGCATCATGTCTAGATCTCAGATTTATGGTTTTCGATATATTTTAATAGAAAGTTAGAACATAAAGCAAATTTTACTATCAACATAAACAAGATAGTAAGGTTCGGGTACAGTCGGCTATGTTCCGACGGCGTATAAGGTGACACTCGGTGACAGTTACATATTTGGAATGTATATTTGTTTTAAAAGTACATATTGTAATTGTGTAGTGTTTTCTATTTTAAAGATATTTTTCTATGTTATCGTGATTTTAAAGTATTATATTTTAATTTATATTCAAAAGTGTTTTTAGTGTTATGAATAATATTAAAGCGGAAAATGTAGCATATTTAGATTCAAAATGGCTATGATTGTTTTTATTTTATTAAAATTATTGTTTTGTGCGAATTTTAAATGAAAGTGGGTGATAAATGTTTTACAATAATGTTTTGCTCGGTTTTAATGTGTTATTTTTAGAAGTTTTATTTGTAAAATAAGTTTTGACAGATATAGGTTAGTTTAGATTTTAGATATTGAAAATACGTTATTTTATATTTAATTTGTCGTGATTACTTTAAGTATAATCGATTTATTGATTTTTAATGGATTTTCAAAGATAAAAAGTAAATTGTATATAGTTTATATAAAATTAATAAAATAAGTATCTTTATGTAAATTGTTCTACAACTATATTTGTAAACTATTATTAATTGTAAAATTCAAAACAATGTATATTATATAAATAAATCGATAACTTTCTTAAAATGAAATTGCTTTTTATTGTTTTTACCTTTCTGTTTGAAAAAAAAAATAATAAGCTATAGAAATTTTACTGAATCGGTAAGGCAGTTTTCTGATACAGCATTCCAAATTTTACAGTGCTTGGCACAGCAATTTATATAGTAATCACTGATAATTTTTATATGGACGTATAAATATTTTTTACTTGTATCGTCGATTGCGCACGCATTATAAGAGAGCACAGTAATTTTTCTAAGATTTTCTGTATAAAAATTATCATGACTTTTCTCTCTGTGTACCTATAGCGAACATGAGAAAAATCATTTTGTGCCTGGGCGGAACTTGTTAATTTTTCAGGAGGCCCCCCCCCCCCTCCTGGTCTTAAAGCTAGATAAAAAAATATATATATTTTTTATACGAAGGCATGTGGCATGTAAAAATGTATAACCAAAGCAGCGGAAATTGATCCTTTTTCTTATTTTTATCTAAATCAAAAATGGCGCCTGCAGGGGGCTTTAAAGCAAATTCAAAAAAATAAAAATAAAAATGGTATACCAAGACGTGTGGGGTGTCAAAATGTAGATCTCAATAAGTAGAATATGATCAACTTTTTTATTTTTTTTGAACTCAAAAATGGCGCCAGCAGGGGTTTTCAAACAGTATTTTATTTTGCCCCCTCCCCTCAAACTCTGTAACTACTGGCTCAAAAAATCTGAAAAAATTTAGTAACGAGGCTTTGGTGGGACAAACACTAAAGTCAACAACATCTTTTTAAATTTTGGATCAATAGGGAGGGGCGTCAAATAATTTTATTGTTTTTATTTAATATTGTTAAAAAAATAAGAAAGGGTAAATTTCCGCTGCTTTGGTTATTCATTCGAAAAAAATTTAAAAATTAATCATATTCTACTAATTGAGATCTACATTTTAACACTCCACACGTCTTGGTGTACCAATTTTATTTTTATTTTTTTGAATTTGGTTTAAAGCCCCCTGCAGGCGCCATTTTTGATTTAGACAAAAATAAAAAAGAGGATCAATTTCCGCTGGTTTGGTTATACATTTTAACATGCAACATGCCTTGGTACAAAAAAAATTTGTTTTAACTACCTTTAGCTCTTTTTCTCTTTCGTTATTGGGCTGCTGAAAACCCGCCTACAGGAACTCAAGGAGGTAATTCATGAGGAAATCGTCGAAATTCCTCCAGATATGCTGATGAGAGTTGAATAAAACTTCAAGGAAAGGCACCAAACATAAATCGCCCGTGAAGGCAAACATTTGAACGACATTATTTTTAAAACCTAACAAAAATAAACCTTATTTGATGTAATTTGAATAAATAAAAAGTTTTTTTCATATTATTGTACCGTTTTTTTTTATTTCACTTCGTAAATGTGAGACTCCATTATGCCCCACATAAAAGTTTAGTTAATAAAAATTGGCAAAGAAATAAAATGTATTAAGAAAAAATAAATTTCTGAAAAATACTCAGTGGTAGTACCTACTAAAAAAACTGAGCTTAATTTTTTAAATAACTAAACTTTTTGAATACATCGGAATTTTCACCAAAATATTTATATTGATTACCAATGTTTTTCACATAGTTTAAAAGCATAACAAACAATTTGTTTAGTTTTCTGAAAATTCAAATCCATTCTAATATTATAAATTCGAAAGCGTGTCTGCCTCTCTGTCTGTCTATCTGTTTGTTACCTTTTCACAGCTAAACCGCTGAACAGACCTTGATGAAATCTGGCAGGGAGAGGAAGAACATAGGCTACTTTATATCCCGAAAATTTTACTAGATAAAAAAATGTGTGTGTGACATTTTAAGGTTATACTTACTCATAAACATCTTGCAAAACTAAAAACCTGTTTTATCGGCTATTATACAGAAATGTGTATTATCTACCTGTATTATTAACATCTCAATTTAGGAAAGACTATGGATACATAACAACCAATGCTAGTCCGTATATGAAACTGTTAGCAAAATTTTACGACCATCTTTTCATGAATGTCATAATCGTTATGTATCTGTTTCCGAAGAATAAAAAAATAAAACAGTTCGATTTATAAAATACTAGCTGGGCCCACGCGGCTTCGCTCGCGTAGACTACGGAATTATTGTTTAGGATTTTTGAAAAATATAGTTTAATTAATTAAGTACAAACACGATTAGTTATTATTGTAATAATAATTTATCAATACCTAAATTACCTAACAAAAACGAATCAGAAGAAAAAAGTACAAATAATTTGTGTTCTGTTTAAATTTAAATGTTAATTATTGAAAACAAAATTAACTCAAACGTTAGCCGAGGGACTCCGAATATCTACCGAACGTAAGCGAATCCAGTCTGATGTACATCGCTTCGATGCGGCACGACACCTTACATTTAAAATGTTACCTTTATAAATATATTTTAAGATATTTTCTAAACTATACGACCAAATTGGATGCTGTAAATGGCAAACTATATCTACATTAAGTACTTATGACGATGAAATCATTTATTTCGATAAGGATTAATGTTTTGCAGGTCATAAGTCCATGTAAACAAAACCCAAATATTTTATGTTTTTTTTGTAACATAAAAGCAGTTATTGTGGCTTAAATATAAAAGTTAGACATATCGTGTCGCTGACTTAATTGTAGAACTTTTGATTCTACACAATTCTTTAATACATTATTTTGTTCTATATTGAACGGTTTAGGCAGCGTATTACAAAACAGCGCACCGACGGCAAAATTTTTTCCGACTTGATTTACTATTATCGTCACTGCTTTGTTGTTATGTTACCTAACGTAAAAAAATATAGCCTATAACCTGGCCATAGAACGTACCTATGAATTAAAAAAAAAAACTCGTAAATCGGATAAGTGGTTCTCGAGTGATAAGGTAACTAACGGACAGACAGACAGACAGACAGACAGAGAGACGTTGAGCTTTATATATATTAAGGATTATATAACTATACATGTTATTGCTTATTTAGTACAAATCTCACCAACCTAATACTCATTTCACCATTTGAAGGAGCAATTTTTTTTCTATGTGTCATTTTATTTCTTTAAAATTTATAATAACAACTTTTGTTTAGAATCTAATAAGCATTATTTTGGGTGTCTTCTATTTGTGTCGTCCGGATAACCATTTGCGAGATAAATGAAAAAAACTAAATCCGCGGAGATATTTTTACCCCTAAAAGGGGGACCACACGGGTTTTTGAAATGTCGCCATTTCTAGTTTTGCAGAGGAAGGTTTAATGAACAACTATACCAATTTTCATGCTTCTATCAAAATTTGCAGATGAAAAATTTTTAACGTACGGACTATTTTCTTAACGATAGTTTACATTAACTATTACTAAAACACAAAAAATACTGTTCAATATTGTTTACAAATGCTATAATAGTTTATTAATGTTTATTTAATACTCTGCACTATTTCTCATTTCATTTAAAAGAGTGCGTGTTTAATTTGTTTCCTTTGGTAACAACCCTAGGTAATGTATTATTTGTCCTTTATCTTTCTTTGTCTAAGATTTACCTAATCTGTGATATAATCTAACTTCATGGTGTTATTTTTACTAACCTACATTCCACGCGAACGAAGTCGCGGGTAACAGCTAGTAAGATATAACAACTGAGTTAATTTAACCTCTGCACACATCAATAATACTATATTTAGTATTATTTTTCACTATTTTGGGAATTTATCAAAAGTATTACAGTTGGCAACCCTAAACCGCAGCCCGGTACTGAGTCTGACAGGTAGATTCACCACACGCGCGTGTTGGGTGAGCGGCCTGTAGGTGTGGGCTAACACCACTCATTGTTGCCCGCGTCGTTCGATTGAACACATAGATGGTTGCATCGCAATAATCGTTATCACAATGATACAGTGTTCCGAATCGTTCAGAAAGACCCGTTAGCGTTCGACTACATAGGTGTGTATTATGTATGTATGTGTGTACATCAAGTTTGTTTTGGATCGTAGAAATAAATGTTTAGTGAAATTGTTTATTTTCCAACTTTACTTGATAGAATTTTAGAAAATATTATATTTTACCAACTTTCTATTAGTTATAACAGGTGTTAAAATTTTTAACCGACTTTGAAAAAGGAGTATATATATTTATATTTTATTCGGGTGTAACTCCGACAAATATGCACCGATTTAGACCTTTTTTTGTTTAAAAAAGTATACTCTCGAAATGGTTCTATATTTTCATCTGAATCTCATCATGAACTTCTTAAATACGCCACTCAAAAAGGAAAAAATAATAAACTTTAAAAAAAATAAAACCGACTTCAAAAACTGTTAATTTTTATTATTATATACTTTCCTGTGTTTTCAGAATTTTTTTTATGTTGGTTATATTTTCTTAAAGAAAAGAAGTAATATCTCTCCAAAAAAGAACTTATTTTAAATACCATTTCTTATGATATTAGTTAAAATTTTATTCTATATAAAAACAACTATATTATAAATTACTAGAAAACAGATGTCTCTTACAATTATTAGTCACTTAAAAATCATTAAAAGATAAAATAAAGAACAATAAAAGAAGGTCACATTAGTCCTCATCAGAAGTCTGATAATACCTACTGCCAGAGTTGTACAGACTTCAATTAAAATACTTAAAAGAATAGGTACACGTACGTCAAGTAATACTTGATTTTAACAAGAAAAATACTTCAAGTACATTTGAAAACAGCAAAAAGTAATTGATTTACAAATTATGAGTACTCGTACCAGCTCTATTTAAATTATAATATTACTGTAAATTTTGGTTAAAACTTAAGGAGGTTGGGAAGTTACGTTAAACCACTAGGAATCAGTTGAAATTTCTTACAATTGTTTAAACACTCTAAATGTATGACAAACTGAAATTTTATACTCTTTGACTTGTTTTTAAGAAAATAAATTTTAAAGTTCAGTTATAATACATGGCATTAAATGGCAGTTGATGAAAATAGACTGTTAAAAGTTATAATAATTCGGGCAAGACATACACGAGTGTATGCCATAAGGGTTCCGAAGTACGTACTACGTGAAATGTTTGGAACCACTTACAGGTGCATTTTTAAGTTAGAAAAAAATATATAAAAGTGTCAAGTTCTACTAATTGAGATCTATATTTTGACACCCCACTTGCCTAGATATCAAAATAAAAAATTCTATGACGCCCATCCCTATAATTCCAAAATTTTAAATTATATTGTTGATTTTAATATTTGTCGTTGGTAGTCCCACCAAAGCCTCGTTACCAAATTTTTTTCAGATTTTTTGAGCCAGTAGTTACAGAGTTAGAGGGGGTGGGGGCAGAATAAAACATTGCTTTTAGCCCCCTACAGGCGCCATTTTTGAGTTAGAAAAAAATAAAAAATATGGTCATATTCTACTAATTGAGATGTACATTTTGACATACCACATGCCTAGATATGAAAATAAAAATTTTAAATTCTATGACGCCCCTCCCTATTATTCCAAAATTTAAAATTATATTGTTGATTTTAGTATTTGTCGTTGGTAGTCCCACCAAAGCCTCGTTACCAAATTTTTTTCAGATTTTTTGAGCCAGTAGTTACAGAGTTAGAGGGGGTGGGGGCAGAATAAAACATTGCTTTTAGCCCCCTACAGGCGCCATTTTTGAGTTAAAAAAAATAAAAAATGTGCTCATGTTCTACTAATTGAGATGTACATTTTGACATACCACATGCCTATATATGAAAATAAAAATTTAAAATTCTCTTACACCCCTCTCTATTATTCCAAAATTTAAAATTATATTGTTGACTTTAGTATTTGTCGTTGGTAGTCCTACCAATACCTCGTTACCAAATTATTTTCAGATTTTTTGAGCCGGTAGTTACAGAATTAGAGGGGGGGGGGACAAAATAAAATACTGTTTTTAGCCCCCTACCGGCGCCATTTTTGAGTTAGAAAAAAAAATATGGTCAAATTTTACTAATTGAGATGTACATTTTGACATGCCACACGTCTTGGTATACAATTTTTTTGTTTTTTGGATTTGCTTTAAAGCCTGGGGCGCCAATTTCGTGGGGGCGCCAATTATTTTAAACTTATTTTATATGTTCTGTTCTATAGGGCGCCAAATTTAAGCTGTATATATTTTTTGAATAATAGTTTTGATTTTAAAATTAAAATTGATAAAAACTTATTTGCGATCGGCTATGATAGAAGATAGGTTGAATAATTTGGCTATTCTTTCAATTGAAAATAAAGTTGTAGCAAACCTCAATCTTGAGACAGCAATCGAAAATTTTGCAGACATGAAAGCCAGTAAGAAATCTTTTATATAATTTTAGTTATATATTATTACTAGCTGGGCCCACGCGGCTTCGCTCGCGTAGACTACGGAATTATTGTTTAGGATTTTTGAAAAATATAGTTTAATTAATTAAGTACAAACACGATTAGTTATTATTGTAATAATAATTTATCAATACCTAAATTACCTAACAAAAACGAATCAGAAGAAAAAAGTACAAATAATTTGTGTTCTGTTTAAATTTAAATGTTAATTATTGAAAACAAAATTAACTCAAACGTCAGCCGAGGGACTCCGAATATCTACCGAACGTAAGCGAATCCAGTCTGATGTACATCGCTTCGATGCGGCACGACACCATACATTTAAAATGTTACCTTTATAAATATATTTTAAGATATTTTCTAAACTATACGACCAAATTGGATGCTGTAAATGGCAAACTATATCTACATTAAGTACTTATGACGATGAAATCATTTATTTTGATAAGGATTAATGTTTTGCAGGTCATAAGTCCATGTAAACAAAACCCAAATATTTTACGTTTTTTTTTGTAACATAAAAGCAGTTATTGTGGCTTAAATATAAAAGTTAGACATATCGTGTCGCTGACTTAATTGTAGAACTTTTGATTCTACACAATTCTTTAATACATTATTTTGTTCTATATTGAACGGTTTAGGCAGCGTATTACAAAACAGCGCGCCGACGGCAAAATTTTTTCCGACTTGATTTACTATTATCGTCACTGCTTTGTTGTTATGTTACCTAACGTAAAAAAATATAGCCTATAACCTGGCCAGAGAACGTACCTATGAATTAAAAAAAAAACTCGTAAATCGGATAAGTGGTTCTCGAGTGATAAGGTAACTAACGGACAGACAGACAGACAGACAGACAGACAGACAGACAGACAGACAGAGAGACGTTGAGCTTTATATATATTAAGGATAATATATATAATAAATATATAATTATAAATAATTATTTATCAATTATATGTTATATTTAGGGGTGTACCGGAATTTACGATTTTATTCCGGTTCCGGTTCCGGCCGGAATTAGAAAATTCCGGCCGGACCCCGCCGGAATTTTAAATTTTATTTCTACATTCTACTATTGTGTTCCTTAAGTCGTTAAGTATTACCTAAAAAGTCCTAATCAAAGTGATACTTTAGTTCCACTTAACCTGAAAATTGTATACAAAAATGAATATTGTAAACATTTTTGATAAAATCATTGATGGCAATGATACAGATATCATAGGTATAATAGTTTATGGCATTTCAAGCGAAGTTTATTATAGATGTAACCATTTTCAAATCAAAATTAACTTTTTTAAAACTGTTTCGTTTAACAAAGCCTCCAGTGTGTGCTTTTATAACTCGTTTGAAAAAAACACTCGAATATTTATATGACATGTTAGTAGTATTTTTGTTAACTAATATAAAAAATAAAAAAATTATAATACTTTGAAATTTCATATATTTAATATAGGTATTAATAATTTCTCTTTTTGCGTACAACTTGCTCCTCTCTTTTATCGTTTGTGACATTTCTGTGTATTACTGAATATTTTTTGGATGATCAAATGCACAATTTATATCAAAATTAATTATATTGAAGTATATTAATTATATTAAACCAAGGTTTAATTACCTCGATGATAAGATAGACCTGTGAGATCGACGTAAAATTTAGGTTCAACTAAGGAACACTTAGATAAGAAACAGAAATAAGTTTGAGTAGTGAGACCGGGTATAAGAGATTCTCAAATAACAGTATTTTTGTAAAAAAAAAACATTATTATAATTTTATATGTTATTTTTAATGGAAATAAAAACTTCATAACGCAAAAACAATTTTTTTACTTTATATTTTAGATATATTTAATTAAAATGATTACATTAATTAACCATCATAAAATAAATTGTTAGTAATACAAGATATATCTTGTATTACTAACAATTTATTTTATGATTTATATTATAATTAAATATCATTTTTATTATATATAATAAAAATGATATTTAATTATTGATCTTTTTTGGAAAAATAATAGTTGTTCCCCATTTTTGGGTAACATTTTAGATATATTTAACTATTTCTAAATATCTGATTTACCACCTTCGATTTTATCCTTTTATAATTTATAATCGAAAAGAACGTATGATAAACATTTTATTAGAAACAACAATTTTGTTTCCTACATTATTTAAAATAATTAATTGTATTGATATAAAACGTAACCTATGTATAAAACAGTTTTATTGATATTCTTTATTTGTTAATATTTCATACAGAATTTTTTTGAAAAAATTCCGGTTCCGGCCGGATTTTTTTCTTGAATTCCGGTAATTCCGGTTCCGGCCGGAACTCAAAATATCAGTTTCGGTACACCCCTAGTTATATTATATTATTATATTACACTAATGAATTAAATACATACTATAATACTGCTTATCTTACTTCAATTATTATTCAAACCAATCAACTGCATGTTCTAGAAGGACTGAAACAATGATAGGTCTGATACCTTTATTAAAGACTACTTTTTGTTTTCTAAAAATGTCGCATCTACTATAGTATGTTTCATTTAAGATTGCAGCGGTAGCTAACATAGGAAGCATAATACTCGCTCCTGATTGGGCAAAACTTCAGGCAGATTCACAATAACACAATTCTCACTGACGTAATACATCATGTTGCCTTGGAAACAAATGCAATTAAATTCAAATTGTCAGATTAGTTTTTCTAAAAATGTGTATTTTATTATCCACATAAGGATATTAGAAAACTAATATTCATAATATTTAGGTGAGTTTTATTTCTTTACAAATTTCATTAAAAGTTATCATATACATTTTTTTTTAATCGTAGAATAGTGCCTGTGTGAATCGTACTGTTTAATCTCCGCCCACCACTACAATCTTAAATGAAACAGACTATAATTGTAAATTGTAAGTTAATTGGTATTTTTAATATAAATTGATAACAGGCAACTATATGTACTAAGTCGTTATGATGTTGCCTATATATTAAATA
This sequence comes from Sialis fuliginosa, assembly GCA_961205875.1. Lineage (NCBI taxonomy): Eukaryota > Metazoa > Arthropoda > Insecta > Megaloptera > Sialidae > Sialis > Sialis fuliginosa. The sequence goes on along the minus strand of OY540809.1, from coordinate 27,169,298 downwards.
CTAGTACATTTTATATATTTTTATATTTTCTCTTTTACAAAAGGATACCACAAATAAATATTTAGTATAATTAATAAAATAAAGAGGGTTAACAAGTATCTATTATAATGCCTTGTTTTATATGTCTATATAGTAGAGGGAATAGAGACAAAAAAAGTGATGAATAGTGATGCATTCGGGAAGTTGAATTTTTTTGGATTTTCTCTTTATATGTTCGAAGCTTAGTTGAAAATCAAAAATTTGGGAAAATCGTCCATGTGCGTCCCGATAAAATTGTAAAATTGTGCATTTTTGATACATTTCGAGTGTATCGCTACACTGTTTTTGAAATATCTCCGGTTCTATAGGTCATAAGAAAATAAAAAAATAATGAAATACTTATAAGTTAATAAACTATAGAACTGCATAGGTAGCGTTACTTTTAAAACGCGTCCTAACCTCAAAAATCAAAAAATTGTGAAAAAACTTTTTTTATCACTAATAACGTAAATACGTAAAAATGAAAGGATTTTTACGAAAAAAAGAGGAAATATGTATTTTTATGTTACAAATACGTGATAAAATTTTCAAAAATAAAATTTGTTTTTTACACCCACAATCGGCCGTTTTTGAAAAAAATGGAAAAGCTCGCCATTTAATGAGAAAATGTCGAACGGTAAATTTTATTATTTATTTATTTATTTTTGAAAATTTTATCACGTATTTATACATAGAAATACATATTTCCTCTTTTTTTCGTAAAAATCCTTTCATTTTTACGTTAATTATTGCATTATTAGTGATAAAAAAAGTTTTTCAACAATTTTTTTATTTTTGAGATTAGGATGCGTTTAAAAAATAGCACTACCTATGCAGTTCTATAGTCTATTAACATATAAGTATTTTATTATTATTTTTTATTTTCCTACGATCTATATAACCCGAGATATTTCAAAAACTGTGTAGCGATACACTCGAAATGTATCAAAAATAATTTTCTCGGGACGCACATGGCCGATTTTTCCAAATTTTTGATTTTCAACTAATCTCGGAACATGTAAAGAGAAAATCCAAAAAAATCCAACTTCCCGAATGCATCACTTCAAAATGCTAATTTCCCTCTACTAATAGACTTGCACCCAACCAAAATCAAAGGTTAATTTCCTTTACAAGATAGCGATTATATATTGGACAGATGGATTTCATAAAGGGATATTATTTCATTCTATTCCTTGGATAGATGACACAAATCAAGCGTATCCTCTGAAATTAGCCCTAACTATCAAAATATTCAACTCCTTGTATAAATCGAACTTGACGCGCACTGGAACAGACAACAATGTCGCGTCCGAACACCGACTAGGGATTACACACCATTGTTTTGTCGCTCCAAGTGTGGAACGCCAAATCGGTGACGAGTTTATGGTCGAGTAAATATTTTATTTAGTGGTTTGCAATACAACAATAGAGCTTCACTCTCGCTCTAATCTCTATATTTGATAACACACTTTAAAACGGTTAGTCTCTCTGTTTACATAAGTGTATTTTGTTTTATACAGAAGCTTATATTTTTAACTGTCGAATTTAGTTGTTATTATAATACTTAATATGCTTCAATAAACGAACGAAAACATATTAATAGTACAGTAAAATCTCGTTACATCGGTGTGTGTACTTATGTACGCGCGTTAGAAGTTATACTTCTTTGGCGTAGTGACATCTAGCGTGCAAATGCAAAACTAAAAACCGGTTTTACCGACTATCATAACTGAAATATTTATTATCTACAACTAGAGCGTAGCTCACACGACACTAGATTTGCTGCTAGTTTGCTTAGTAGATTTCAATGCATGTTGCGGCACTGGATTATTATCATTGTTTCAATGCGAGTTGGCGTCACACAATACTTGAATTTGTAGATGGTTTTGATGCGTGCAGTTCTAATACCAACATAATATTGTAGTGAATAAGGTTTATGAAAATAATGAAATCCTTTGGGTGAACAATATATAATGTTTATTTATTTCAAAAGTTAAACTCAATGAGCTAAGTTTAAAATTTTACTACAATTCAGTTTTCTCACATTTATTTTTTATATGCAAGATCGATCTTATGAGGTATGTTAAATAAAACTCACATTTGAATATTTGTAAAATGGACAAAATTATTTCTTATGGTTTGTACGAACATACACTGTCACAAAAGTATACGCTATGACGCCATGTTTGTTTATGATGTTTATGCTCACGTGACAGTATACTATTTTCTGATTGGTTCTTGCTCAAATCTAGAACCAAATCTAGCACGAAAAATAGGACATGAACTATCACAAAATTCTAGCAAGCGTCCACGCAACGAACTTTAAGGCGTTAAATTTATTGTTTTTGTTACATGGTACGCGCGTATTATTGCAACGCGCATTTCATATCTGATGCATTATTAAAATTTCACCCTGAACGCGCCTAAAGAAGTATAACATCAAAAATTTCTTATATATCCAAATGACTCATGAATTCGTATTTTTCAATTTTTAATTTAATCTTGTTGTTTTAGATTTTATTAATTAAATATAATTAATAAGAATAAATTGTTTGCAGTCAGTTGTCTATAAAATTATGTAGAGCTCCATACATAATAATAGGATAGATATGTATCGTTTTTTTAATGGTACAGGCTGTATATTTTTACAAAGTTGTGTAAGAAATAAATTTATCTTCAATCAAAATTTTGGAGCTCCGTTACCCCTCCGATTCGGGAGCGAAAGGAAATTCCTAACAAATCCCGTATAATCCTTAAAAGTTTGAATTCGTAAGCTTCCTATAACTTTCTAATATTATGTAAGATAATATAAATTATAAGGCCCCTAAGTATCTTTAACATATAGTCTTTCTTACCCCCCCCCCTCCCCCGCCCATATATCTGGGTCTGGCAGTTAATTTTCCTAAAAAATAATAATACATTTGAGGAGGTGAGTTCCAAAACCCGTTCGTTCCATTTTTAAAAATAATCGAGATGCAGTGGATTTTGAAAGAATTTAGTAAAGTAATATCAGTTCTAAGCAAAACTCATTCATTACCATATGAAAGAATGCCAAAAATTCTTTGCATCTCGATTATTTTTTAAAATAAAACGAAATAGTTTTGAAACTTACCTCCTCATTTATAAATAAAAACTTTTAAATCGATAGCAAATAGGCGAGGGTATGCATAGTAATGATATTTACTCTATTTATTTTCAACGTTTATACCTAATATCGCACATTTTCAGTCGATCCATCAGCAAGTTTCAAAACTTAATTAGCTTACAATTAATTGAACTACACAAACATGCTCCGGCTAAAATCAAGCCCTTCAACATAGTAGTTAAAAGCAATTAGCATTGGCCGGCCTGACTTTTGTAGCGCTTTTAATACGTACCTTTGCACATTGTCTTTACCTTTATAATACGCTTTGATAAAACTAAATAATAGAGTTGAATTGTGTTTCTGTTAAACTGATGTATGCAGAGCCGGTCTTCCTCGTAAAGGGGCTTGGGTGTAAGTTATTTTGATGCCTAACTAAATTCACAACGGTAAAAAAGTATAACCTCTTGTTTGACTACCTAGAGACCCTAAATTTTAAATCCAATATTAACTAAAATAGATTTTGACTTATACCCGCTAGAGATTCTATTTCATTTTTGCTATCTTGAGTCCCGGAATTTTACTTCCTCGCAATATCGAAGATACGAGAAGCTTTGTGATCGTTTCAGATTGTCACAAAAAAAATGTTCTCCGATTTCAAAATTTTAAATTGATCTTTCCGTTTCACGTCAAGACAAACAGTTTTCGTTCCCTGTCTGTTTGTCTGTCCGTCCATGTGTCTGTCCCCTGAATCCTTGTCATACGCATAACTCATGAACCACTGAATCGATATTGTTGAAACTTGGTCGGATGGTTGGGTCTGGCTTGAGGATGGTCACATTTCAAAATCATCAAAATCGTGTATAAGGGGGAGGGGTGACATCCCAAAATATTTATTTTTTTAAGATATCTTAAGAACGACACATGTTACGTGAAAATTTTATTTTTAAAGTACATTAAATTTCCTATAATATGAGTCTACAACGTTTGTTATAATATTCCCTTGCAAAGATTTATCACAATTTATTTTAAAAATTCGTGTTTTGTTTTTCTAAATTGGTATTTGCTTGGGCGTATTAAATGTCATTTTGACGTTTGCATAAATTTAGATTTAGATTGAAATTGTCAAAAAATTAAGAATATTATTTTTTGTGCTTTTACTTGGCAGATGTTTTTTTATTAAGTCCTAGAACTCGAGATATTCCGATTTAAAATGTGCGTAATGTATGTACATTTTATTTTTAATTTGAAAATAAAATTCTTATGGTTAGGAACCAGAAAATTTCTCCATTAAAAAAAAAACTAAATGAGTTTAAGAATTTCCAATCAAATGGAAAACAGACGCAAAAATTAAATTTTTTGTATAAATCATTGTTGACGATAAAGCCAACATCGACAGAACACTAGCGGTATTCTCAACTGCTGCAATATTTATCACAAAAATTAGAAATCTGATTCTAATTTGTATTTCTAAAATGTTTTGTTAGACAAAAATAAAATATTTCCTTAATATATATTTTTTGTGGCTGTGATTACGTTTTTGTATTGTATATTTTCATAAATAATAAATAAATGTGTTAATTAAATAATAAGGTACTGGTACCAGTTATGGCCGCTATAAGAGCAAGGTTTACTGTTTTTGTGATTGACGGGCTTCTTTTTTGTAATTCTTATGAACTCATATTATTAATAAAACAAGTAACTCTTTATTGAATCAATTTAATTATCAAAGTCACCATATATAGTTTTTTTAATTATAGCCATTTTTTTTTATATTTTTTCTCCAGTAATGGATAAAGTAAAACCAGTAATGAGCACGCAGTGATGGACACTTGCTAATCAATAATACGACACAAAAGATAGAAAAGAAAGAATCGTCAAATTTGAAACAATATAAAGCAGTTGCTATGATAATATAATTATTAATACATAAATTATAGTAATTATTAGTTTAGATAATGATTACAAAATGATAATTAAATGTCCACCATTTTGACACCTATTGACCGATTGTCATCAAATCACGCTGTAAGACAGTTAATTGTATATAGATTAATATTCAAAAATGGCAGTAATCAAATATTAATAAATATTTCTAATTCAGTACATTTAATTAAAAAATAGCCTTTACTGGGGTCATATCCAAGACTGGTACCAGTACCTTATAAATTTTTAGTTAAATTTGTTTAAGTAAAACAACATGTTGAAATTTTACACACATATATATTTGTATAATACATACAAATATTAAAGAAACAAAAAAATGTCCTATAATTTATTGGTAAGCAAACAAAAGTTTCGGGTCCCGAGACTTTGAAAAAGTCGTGACTTTAGAATCTCTACTATCCAGTACAAATTTAAAATTTTACAACTTACTATATTATATCGAACACCCATCACACACATATACCTACAATAACTTTTGTCGTTGGAAACTTCTGCTATGAACGAACATTTATCCAATTAATAATTGCAATAATAATAAAGAATTAAAACGACATTTCTTCAGTTCATTGTTCGCTAATTGAGGTAATAAAATCTATTTAAAAATAAATTAACTGAAGTAACTTGAGATTTCTATTTCTATAATAGACAGCAAATGCTGGTAGTCTCTATTAAATAAAATCTATGAAACTAAATAAAGGTAATTAGATTTTATCTTATCAATTATTATAATACAGATTGTGTAGGTTATTGATATTATGACCTATTTCACTTGAGTATTAGTATACGGGTTTTAAATCTTATTCATTTAATATCAAGTACGGTTTATGAGAAATTGTACGTTAAGCGAATTTATACGAATATTATACAGATATATTGGCTGAGTGCGATGTAGGTGGTGGGGAAGCGAAATCGAAAGGGAACTTGTGGCGGGCTTATTTTTAACTAAAAATAAAAAGGTCAACATGATTAACCACACTATTGTTATAAAGAATCAACTAAAAATTATATTTTTTACTATATTTTATTGAAATTATTTGTTTAATTACTTACTTTTCATTTTGACAGCTATGTCAAAGCCCGACCTAGTTGTAACCGCTAGTCGGCGCTGTCATCGCGCACGCTGCGAATAAGGTACTGGCACCAGTTTTGTCCGCTATAAGAGTAAAGTTTACTGATTTTGTGATTGACGGACATCTTTTTTGTAATTCTCATAAACTCATGTTACTAATAAAACAAGTAACTCTTTATTTAATCAATTTAATTACCAAAGTCCACAAATATAGTTTGTTTTTTAAATTATAGCTTTTTATTTTGTTTATGTTTTTTCTCCAGTAATGGATAAAGTAAAACCAGTAATGAGCACGCAGTGATAAACACTTGCTAAGGATTACAAAATGATAAGTACTACGACACAAAAGATATAAAAGAATGAATTGTCAAATTTGAAATAATGTAAAGCAGTTGCTATAATAATATAAAAATTAATAAATAAATTATACTAATAATTAGTTTAAATGTCCACCATTTATTGGCCGATTGTCATCAAATCATGCTGTAGGACAGTCAAATGTATATATATTAATATTAAGAAATGGTAGTAATCAAATGTCAACAAATATTTATAATTCAGTATATTTAATTTTAAAATAGCCATTACTGGAGTCATATCCAAGACTTACAATGATTCGATATTTTATTATTTATAATAATTTAATAATGTAACCAAACATTTTAATATCGTAGTAAAGTATAATCTCCAAAATTTATTTAACGTTTCATGGCCATTTTGGTAATTTTGAAAGTCATATCCCAAATCTGCTTTGCGTTTTTTTTTTAAAGAAAAAGAGTTAAAAGGTGACTTTGTTCATTAATTAAATATCTTTTGATTACGGTTATATTAGATATATACTATACACTGTAGTTAACATAAAATCTCAATATATCTTTCGTTATTTCTAATGATGACTATGTTTCATTTAAAAAAATAAAAATTCAAATTCGAGAGAAAAATCCTAATATCGCCCCGTTACCAAATTCCATACACAACTAAAGTCATTTGAATTAATTATCCAGAAAATTCATTTGAAAAATTCCCGTATCCGAAATGAATATTTTTTAAATGAAAATGCATTTTCATTTAGCACCGATACATAAAATACAAATAAATGAAAATTTTTCCTTTTACGAAAAATTCTACAAATTGTATTTTTCATCCAATACATTAGCTTTCCAATTCAGGCAATACTTTCATATGTTAAATTATAACATTGCATTTTGTACATAAATATCAATACAGTATCTCTATCGCTTGAGTATTTATGATTTTTTACAATGGGGGAGTTTAAATTCAGTGGTGCCCCGCATTTGGTGAACACCGAGTAAAAATTTTAAATCTCTACCTAAATATTTTATGCTTTTTGAATTTTTGGGTCGTTTTATTAAAAAGTATAATTAATTTTATATAGTGTTAAAAATTTTCGTTTGTTCCAATAAACTTTAAAACTGCTGAACCGACTTTGATAGGAATTTCAATCTTAGAAAGCATAATATCCTATATATCATTTCCTAAATACTCCAGTAACATAAAATCAAATCGACACATGATTAATGATTTTCTTAGAGAACCTATTTGAATTAAATCATCTATTAACCCCATGATAGTATGCCACTGGTGTTATTCATGCATTTTATTAATGTTTCGTTAGGTTTTTGTTTGTAACATTTCACACTGCACAGCTTGCTTTCGCATTTGCAAATGAATGCAGCAGCCATATTGTCACATATGTTTTGAATGTAAGGACATGTACAAGGGAATACGTGAATTAACACACATGTCTGAATTTTCAATTTTTATGTAGCTGAAAATAGTGGCACTATATTAAGATAAAACTGTGTGAGTTATATTACATGAATTTTAGGAATGGTTTAATCTAAATTAAATATTATATTTGATATGAACCAGATAAATAAAATTTGGCAAAACAAATTAATATATTTTTAAAGAGATTTAAATTTTTATATAGACTTATTAGTTCGAGTAACTGAGAGAGAGTTCCATAAACTTCTATGATTTTTTCTAAAAGTATAAATTTAAAATGATATTGTCGACTTTATAGTATTTGTCGTTGATAGTCCCACCGAAGCCTCGTTACCAATTTTTTTTCAGATTTTTTGAGTCAATAGTTACCGAGTTATGGGGCTATTTTTGAGTTAGAAAAAATAAATAAAAATAGGGTTAACTTCTACTGATTGGGATCTACATTTTGATACCCCACACATCTTGGTATACATTTTTTTTTATTTGCTTTAAAACCTACAGGCGCCATTCTTGATTTAGAAAAAAAAATAAGAAAGAGGGTCAAATTTTTTTTTACCTAACTTTAGCTTTTAGCTTTCCCAGAAAAATTATTTTTTCAATTTTGTACATCTTTTACTAGAGGGAATAATTTTAGAAGTTTTGTAAAAATTTCAAGTTTCTAGCTATATAGTTTACGAGATATTTTGCTTTGGCTAAAATGGATGGGCGGACGGACGACAAAGTAAAATTAATATGGTTTCTTTTCGTTAAAATCTCAATTTTATTAATATACAGTAATAGCTAAATTGCCACACAAAAATAAATAACAGCATATGATTTATTATGCAATGTATCGCATAAGTTAGACTTTTCGCAAAATCAGTGCCGGCCTTAGCAAATCTGGTGCCCTGGGCGAGATTTATTTTTCCGCCCTCTCTCCCCCTAAAAAATGTTAAAAAATCACCGAAAATGTCAATTAAAATTGATAAATTACAAATTAGTTGAATAATATCTCAGCTTGGCGCGATCCTACAGACTCAAACTTTTTTTTTTAAATATAGCTTACATCAATAACTTTAAAACTATCAAATGCCCAAAGACCGTCGAGACCTCCTATGAACAAATTAAAATTGATAAATCAACAAATAAGTTGATTACTTAGTATCTCAGCGAATACCTTATTAAAGGTTTTCTGGGTTGCCGAATAAGTATTTGTTAGTTAGCAGCTATCAAATAATCAATTTTTTTACAAATAAACATTGTTTATATTTAGCTATATTTTTTACTTAATCGGGTTTAACTGATCGACAAAAAATTTAAAGATAAAAAAAGTTTACTCAAAAATTACAGCCTGTACACTGATTTGAACCAAAAAAGTGACTTATGCTCCATTGTGCGCCGCCCCGCCTGGCCTGGAGCCCCGGGCGGTCGCCCTGGTTCGCCTCCCCCTAAAGACGGTACTGCGCAAAATAACTGTTCTTTAACCTCCCTATTTCATCCAAAAAGGCACCTACGTGTGTCTTCACACACATAAAATATTAAAATAAGTCCATTTCCTTAAGATTCATTGTACCTATGATGAAAATTCATTAATATTAGAAGGCATAAAATGAAGCTTTTAACAAAATTTTCAAGTTACAAACTCCATTACGCAGTATTGATACTTATACTACTAATGAGAAAGATTTTAAAATTTTAATCGCATCAATTATTCTGTTGACAGCTTCATCTTTCTCCACTTGATAAACGACCGGTTCTGATAGCGATGGTATATATATAGAGGGTGAGAGGGAGTGTAACCAATGCATTTTACTGTGGCATAATTCATAGTAATTCGCGCTGAATTTATAGCTCTGAAAAATAAAGTGGTCTTCCATAAATAAAAAAATGTTTGGTATTAATTGTAGGTAATTGTTATATATAGCCTTTACAAAAATGGGGTGTTTTTCTTTAGTTCTGGTATGAGTATCTACATATTAATACGTGAACATCGAAAATTGTTATAAGTTTTTTAGTACTAATTATAAAAGGAGGTGAATAAAACTTATATCATTCTAAAGGTACTGTGCCATTTTATAGATATGCACACAAAAAATCATTTGTGTATGTTGCCAATAAAGTTAACATACACATATGATTTCCCCTCTCACTTTTTGTTTATTTCCTCTCGCATCGTTAAACAGCATAGCAATACTCCTAGCGCCACCAAGTGGCAAAAATAAATAGTTTTGGGTTTCTGTAGAATGCGTATGGAGATTTCAATTGCAGTGTTTTTATTTGAAAATTTTTGTTGTAAAAGCAGGTTAAGTTAGATTAGGTTAGGTACTGTGCCATAGATGTACACAAAAAAAATCATGTGTGTATGTTGCTGTGAAGGTATAGGTAAAATATTGGTCGAAATAAGTTAAGGTATAGTAAAATTACTTGAAATAAGTATTGAAAAAAAAATTATCTTGATGCAAAGTTTTGAATAACTATCTCCAGGTTTTCGAAGGAAAACTTGTATCTCGTATAATTTTATGAAAAGAAAACATAAAGAATATCGGGGCATGAATCTAACTTACCAAGAGTCTAACTTAAATATAATGTGCAAAAACTTTTACATCTTTGTTATGTATTGTGAAAATATTTCATAAAGTGTTCTTTAATGTACATTTATTATAAAACTAATTTATAAACAGTCCCACCTCTATATGATTTATATTAACTAGTACGTATATATGTATTTATATATTATTATACGTACAAGTAGTATTGGCGAAAAGTTTATAACAAGTTATATAATTTTATTCTTAAAGTTTTATAATTTGTAACCTATTTAGTTATATATGTATGTATATGAACTACTTAGTTATGAAGACGACTAACTTTAAATTTGTCACTAAAATACTTGTTGATGAATAACAATTGTTTTTTTAGGGTTCCAAAGAAACCCTATAAATCTCACTTTAACGTCCGTCCGTCATTTTCAGTCAAAGCAAAATATCTCGTAAATTATACAAGCTAGAAACTTGAAATTCTTACTGAACATATAAAGTAAAAGATGCACTTTGCTGAAAAAATTTTTTTCAGGAGGAGGGAGACGCTATGTAGCTAAAGCTAGGTAAAAAAATATTTTTTTTTATATCAAAGCATGTGGATAACCAAATCATATATACCAGTGGAATTTGATTCTCTTTCTTATATTTTTCTAAATCAAAAATGACGCCTGCAGGGGGCTTTAAAGCAAATTAAAAAAATGTATACCAAGGCGTGTGGAGTATCAAAATGTAGATTTCAAGCAATTATTTTTTATTCGCAATTCATTTTTATAATTAAATAACTACCTGTTACCAATGACTTAGTTCGCGTGGAATTTTGGTCAGTGAAAAGAACACCATAAAGTTAGGATTGGTAAATAACACACATAGATATTTAGTCTATTATGTTCGTCGATAAAACAGGTTTTTATTTACACATTTGCACGCTAGATGTCTACTCCAAAAAATGTCACACACTCATTTTTTATCTTATAAATTTTTCGGGATATAAAGTAGCCTTTGGCCTTTCTCAGGATGCAAATATCTCCCTGTCAAATTCAATTTTAAAAATATGCCTCGCAATATCGAAGATACGAGAAGCATTGTGATCGTTTCAGATTGAGACAAAAAAAATATTCTCCGATTTCAAAATTTTAAATTGATCTTTCCGTTTCACGTCAAGACAAACACTTTTCGTTCCGTGTCTGTCCGTCCGTCCGTCCGTCTATCCCCTGAATCCTTGTTACACGCATAACTCATGAACCACTGAACCGATATTATAGAAACTTGGTCGGATGGTTGGGTCTGACTTGAGGACGGTCCCTTTTTAAAAATCATCAAAATCCTGTGTAAGGGGAAGGGGTGACATCCCAAAATATTTATTTATTCAAGATATCTCAAGAGCGACACATGTTACATGAAAATTTTATTGAATATTTTTTGTAGAGCATTAAATTTCCTATAATATGGGCCTACAACATTTGTTGTAAAATATTCCCTTACAAAGATTTATCTCAATTTATTTTAAAAATTCGTGTCTTGTTTTTCTAAATTGATATTTGCTTGGACATATTAAATGTCATTTTGTCGTTTTAAAAATCATTTTGACATTTGTCAAAAAATTAAAAATATACGAAAAATAATCAGGTGTGTCTTAAGAAAAATTTCGAACTAATATTTTTTAGTAAAATTGTATAAAAATTAAATGGTTCCAAGCAATTTATCTCAATATTCAGTTTTTATTTAAATTGTTCAATAATTAACTACCTTTGGTGAATTTAGCACGAGGAAGCACTGTGCATTTACTTGGCAGATGTCTTTTAACTTATAGTTACGTTCAATTATCCTTAAAACAATATATAAAAAAAGTTAGATTTAAAAATAACGGCTTGAATAGTTAAAAATTAGTTTAATGGTTTGTTGACCATCCTGTATGATAAAATTTTCACCATGGGTCACACAAATCTTTATTTTTTACGTAACTACACTGAGAGCATTTGTCTCCAGTTGCGATGTCCAGACAACAGGGAAAAAACCAACCAACCCCATTCAGTCACCTCTCACTACATTTCTCTCTCTTGCTCTGAAGAAGAATTACGAAAATTGACTCCATTTTGCTAAAAGCCTTGCACCGTATCCGCAAAATGTGTTTCTCTTGTGCTCTGTCTTCAGTGTTGCAACTACGGTGTTTTATATGATTGTTATATTATTGTTTGCTTATGGTACTCTCTTACATTATCATCACAGAAGATTATATTCTCACTTAGTTTTTATTTGTTTAATCATATTAACTTTAACGATTTGTAGTAATTTGTTCGTTGTTTTATAAATTAACTAGAGCATTGGACCCCATGTTATCCGGGGATATAAATTTAATCTGTAATAAACCCATTAAACGTTGTTTTCACTTAACGATAACTTTTAAAAGCAAGGTATACTGTTTTTTCAGATTGATCGACATCTTTTTTGTAATTCTCATGAACTCTTGTTACTAATAAATCTGGTATCTCATTATTTAAGCAATTTATCTACCAAAGTCCTCAAATATAGTTTTTTTTAATTATAGCTTTTTATTTTGTTTATGTTTTTTTTCAGTAATGGATAAAGTAAAACCAGTAATGGGTATCCAGTGATGGACACTTGCTAATAATTACAAAATGATAAATACTACGACACAAAAGTTATAAAATAAAGAATTGTAAAATTTAAAACAATGCGAAGCGGATGCTATTATAATATAAAAATTAATACATAGATTACACTAACAATAATTAATTAGATTAAATATCCACCATTTTGACACCCATTGGCCGATTGTCATCAAATTCAGCTGTTTTATAGTCAAGCGTCTATAGATTATGATTCAGTAATGACAGTAATCAAATATCAACAAATATTTATAATTAAGTGCATTTAAACAAGTACAATAACCAAAAATCCAATACTGGGGTATGATCCAAGACTGGTGCTGGTAACTCTTCGACAATTGTATTTTTACCGACTTCATGATATTTACACACAAAAAATATCCACAAATTATACACCTAAACCTTCCTCGCCAAACACTGTATGAGGAGGTTAGTAACAAAACGCAATATCTGCACAAAGTTTTATTATTCACCTAAAGGTGGAATCAGATGCATCTTTTGCAGCCTCTTTTTCGTTGATAAACAATTATGGGTTAAAATGCAATGCTTTCCATAGTTAAGCTACTGTGTTAATTATGTTTCAAAACGCAATATCTGTGCAAAATAAATATATTAAAAATTACATATTTTACTAAATTCACGTTTAAAAAAATGTAATAATTTGTTTATTTTGTAAATGTTTATTTTGTAAATATGTTATATTAATCAAAAGAATAATCTTGTATACAAATCATACTGTTTGATAATCAAAATTGGGTTCAAAAAGCAATATGTACCTTCTTTTGGTTCAAAAAGTAATAAGTAAAAAGCAAAAACTTTATAAAAAAATTTCCAATTATTTTTTTTCTTTTTCGTTTTAGTAGATTGATTACCGACGTTCAATCTTCCAGTAGTGAAAATTTGAATACTTTCCTACGCTTATCTTACCAGTTATCAGTTTTCACCATTTTCTTAACATTTTCCCTTATGTCAGATATTGCGTTTTGATACTAACCTCCTCATATCCATTAGTGAAAACCGGAATAAAATTCGTTCAGTAGTTACTGAGAAAATCTTGCACAGACAGACAGACAGATAGACGCGGTGAGGGACTTTGTTTTATACTATGTATAATATATTATATATCAAGGACACCATTATAAAATAATAAATAATACATATAATAAAATATTAGCAAAATATAACATTTTTAAATGTTTAGCAGGTCAGAAAAAATATAATAAACTTATAAAAATCAATATATACAGATCTTTAAAAATTTTACCATTATTATATTTCAAATTCACTTGAACCTTTACAAACCAACAATGAGAATGATACCCAAAGATACAAAAAACAAAACATATATACGTATATATTCTGGTTTAAATACCATATTACCCACATGAAAACATTATATATACTTCGTATATTTATCGCATGCAAGTAGATAGATATACAAATGTATGTACCTATCTAGGTCGTATGATATTACTGATTTTTTTATTTGATACCAGTACTTATGACGACATCTTCAAAACACCGACGTACGTACGTATGTACATATATTTCTTTAGTATTCCGACCTACTTTGTTATATAAGTATTCATTAAAATGCTACAAACGTCAAAAAGTGTTAAAACCATTGTCGAATATTTTCTAATTTAATATACATTGCATTATATCTCATTTTTTTTACTCCAAATATTTTTTTAATGCACAGGTACATATTTCAAAACATATGACTAGGTATGTATATATGTAGGTCTTGTAGGTACTACTAAATACAAATTATTCACTAAAGACGGCCCTGTTGTATTATACGACATACATAATAAGTAACTACACATTGAAAACTTAATAAAAATACACTATATATTATGCTCCGTGTCCTGTATATTCTCATAAAAAATTTAATAAAAATGACAAAATCAAGACATTTCTGAAAAAAGTATTATTTAATATCGTTGTCTGCAGAAAAAAACTTACTTCCGAAATAATATTATTTTATCCAAACATGTTTCCGTCTTCACTATTTTACGAGCTCCTTCTGTCACGGAGCAAGAAAACTCAGCCGAGGCGTGCTGAGTCCAGTTTTATTGTTAACCGTAAAATGTACAAGAAATGAGGCGCTCGGAATTTTAAACTCGGATGTACAAAAATCACACCGTCTTGTATATTGTAGACTCGTACTCATCGATAGATGTTTATATATTAGTTATTCATATATAACTACATATAAATATTATATCTTATGTATATTAGGGTGGTCCTCAAATGGGGTTGGGAGGAATTTTGACTGGGCCGCCCCTCAAATCAGCTCTAAATATTTTTTTTAAATGTGGAAAAATTTTCAGCCCGCAATCTTAAAAATTGGCCATTACCAAATGGGGGTGATTTTCCCATTTAAAATACATGTTTTTTTTCGATCTTTTGAAGACCAGCGTACTAGAGTGTCTTAAAATATTTCTAAAAATTTAGAATACTTATTAAAGCATTCCTGGTAATCATATTCCATATCTATATATACTAATATATAGATAAATTAAATTTGCGATTCAACGTTGACAGCTAAATGAGTCCTTCCATCAAGAGAAAATTTAAAAAAATTTGTATAATTTCTAGATAATTTTGTCAGAAAGGCGTTTGACAATGAAAAATTTTGATTCTAAAATTAAAATTGAAAAAAAAAATCGGTTTTGCACATAACTTTCTGTATAGCTCAGATATTAATTAAAGTTACAATTTCACATTGATATGCCACAAAGAAGATAAATCAAAGTTGCCTTTGTAGTTTTTCTTTTAATTTTTCGAGAAATATTTTCCATTAGAGGCCTGTTTCACCTTTTCCCTTATCTGTTTCACTTTTTCCCAAATTAGAGGTTAAAAATGAAACACACTTTTTTCATTTTTAAAGTCCGTGATGTGTAGTACAGTTCTAATGACGTAAGTATTTAAAATGGTTATTCATAAACGCATCTAGTAGAAAAAATTAAAGTATGAATTTGTATCGTTAACTGTCAAAAAACATGAAAGATTTGTATTTTGTTTCACTTTTACCCCAGTTGACCCTACGTTTATTTCGAAATATATGCTGCTATTAGAAAGTTTTTTCTAAAGTTAAATTTTTTTTTTATACGCACCTGTATACTAGTGTATACACGTGACATTTTTTTGGGAGCTACAATGTTTATAAATGTATGTGTTAACAAATAAATTATAACTAATTTTATTATAAGTAATAGAAAATATCAAAATGGAACATTAAATAAAAATAGACTAATTCATCTATAAAACTATATTTCTTACAATGAGTTTTATTA
Organism: Sialis fuliginosa; assembly: GCA_961205875.1. Classification (NCBI taxonomy): domain Eukaryota; kingdom Metazoa; phylum Arthropoda; class Insecta; order Megaloptera; family Sialidae; genus Sialis; species Sialis fuliginosa. Next base: position 27,152,985 of record OY540809.1, on the reverse strand, counting down.
ATAAAAAATAAAAAGAATTACTTTTACCATAAATACTTTGTTATATTGTTATTTAAGAATCAATAATATCATTTATATTAATATAAAACTTTTACGATATTTACAACTGTTATTTTTACGAACTAATTTGCATAAATACTTTAAAGAAAATAATCAAACAAAACAATCTCATAATACATGACTCATCTGTAGTAGAAAATCAAAATTTTATTTTTACTATTTACAAGTATTTATTACGATGTTCGCCATGTCAAGTTTGTAATATATTCAGTTTTCAGTAAATGATTGTTTCTTTCTGTCAACAAGTAACATCATAACCAGCAATATATTGTCTCTTGAAATGAGTCATGTTTCAATAGGAAAATATGTACATAAATGCAACTATGCTATTGGAATATTAATATTAGTTTCATTATTTCAAAGAAATGAATAAGAAATGGAACTATTATTTATTTATTTTATGTAGTAAAGAAGATACATTTATTTTCAAGGTTTTCTTATTTTTAATAATATATTGTATTTTAAAATGTCCTGTTTTTTGCATAAAACATTATTTTAAATTTTTTTTTAATACAAATTCATAAATCTACCAAATTTGGTTTTACAGCTATTACTAAATCTTGTATTTTTTCGGTTGGTATGGGGAGGGGTAGTATATCTATACAAAACATTAAGAAAATTTATTGCAATAAAAATAAGTAAGTAATATCTGGCTAAATCATCAAGCATGGAAGGCCAAAAAAAAGTAAGTAATAATTATATATAAAATGAATCACTTTAACAATTATTAAAATATTCATTTCAATTTCATGTTCAATTCCAATAAATCTAATTTTCAATATCATAAATTCATTTGAAAATACCAACATTTTCAATAATTTTAAACACTCATTATAGCATACATAATTTCTCATTAATAACATAAAAATCAATTTAAATTAATGATTCAAAAGAATTTACTAAATATTTTAAAACTAGTTACAACATTTAACCGTTTATGAGTTTCATTTATTTTAATAATACATACCTACATATAATCTATATTAACTACATCAATCCATATATTATTTATAAGTCAAATATACTACATGATATAAATAAATATAATTTTATTCTTTTTCACTACAAAGTATATAATATAGAATAGGTCAATATAAATGGAACTCATTAAAAAAATAGATATATATAAAAGAAAATGAAATAAAATAAAATAAAAAAATTTATATATGAAAACAGAAACCTATAATAATATACGTGGTATGTATTAACACCTACATAAAAAAAATAAAACAGATAATGGAAAAATCCATTATTCTTGTTACTTGAAATTATTTTCTAGATAATCTTTAATATTCTAGAAACAGTGATCCAAGAAGAATTCTTTTAAACGTTTTCTGAATTTATTTGTTTGTAAATTTTTTATATCTGTAGGTATATGTATAGGTTGTTATACAGGGTGTCAATTATGTAACGGGACGATCGAATATTTTGAATGCTACAAACAGCATCGAAAAACAAAAAAATACGTGTTCAATATTTTTGAAAAATCTATTCAACTACACCAAACTCGACCCCTCACCCCCAACCACAAGGGTTGAATAGATTTTTCAAAAATATTGAACACGTATTTTTTTGTTTTTCGATATTGTATGTAGCATTCGAAATATTCGACCGTCCCGTTACATAATTGACACCCTGTATATTCTTCAATTGAGTTAAAAGTTGCTTTATATAAAATTGTTAACGATGTTTGATGTATGTATTTTGCAGGAGTCTTTATTTCTTGTATTGTAATGATGTGTAAGGTAATTTTCCGCGAAAAGATCATTCTACTTCTTCTTCATGAGTTTTGTGTCAAGTGAAATTTCTTCTTTTCTGACAGAAGAAAAGATCATAATTGCTTTTGAAGAACACTACGTATTCGTATATGTATAAACTAGGTAGAGTTAATACCTTAAGTTTTTTGAGGTAGACCGACAGGGATCTCTAGTACTGTTACCGTTTATAATTCGCAAGTCTTTTTTGTATTTTAAATAGGTTATTTAGGTAGTATTATATACATATACATATGCATACATATTGAGCATAATGTTTTTAATATTTCCAAACGCAGTTTCTCCGTTTTCCAATAATAACTTTAGGAGATTTCGGTCAACTTTTGAGTTGTGAAACTAGAGTAAAAAGGTAAATAACTAACTGAAATCCCCCCTTCAAATGACTACATTGTCTCTTGTTAGCCCATTGTATCACCATCGCGACAATACGCATTAAATTTAATCTAATATGTGTACGATTGCCTTTAGGTAGTTGTATTTAGTCAAGGTCTATCGATGTTGCAATACCTACATACATATATACATAATACATATCCTTGTATTATTTAAACGTACATATATACATATATTCTTTACAACTCAATAGTTTTTTAAGTTAATTTACAAATTTTAAACAAATAAAATATCCTTGAAAAGGAAAACTTTTAAACAAATATTGTCATATATAAATTGTGTTAAGTGAAAACGTATGTAGATTTTTAGTATTATACAGAAAGTGTGATAAAGTAACGCCTATTATATATTTAATTAATTCAATAACCAACTGAATCACAATTGATACTTCTTACAATACATACTCACATATTATTATAGTACCTACATAAGGTACTGGCACCAGTCTTGGATATGACTGCAGTAATGGCTATATTCTTTAATTAAATGTACTGAATTAGAAATATTTATTGATATTTGATTGTTATCATTTCTGAATATTAATCTATATACATTTAACAGTCTTTCAGCGTGATTTGATGACAATCAGCCAATAGGTGTCAAAATGCTGGACATTTAAACTAATTATTAGTATAATTTATTTATTAATTATTATATTATCATAGTAACTGCTTTACATTGTTTCAAATTTGACGATTCTTTCTTTTATATATTTTTTGTCGTAGTACTTATCATTTTGTAATCATTAGCAAGTGTCCATCACTGCGTGCTCATTACTGGTTTTACTTTATACAATACTGGAGAAAAAACATAAACAAAATAAAAGGCTTTCATTTAAAAGACAAACTATATTTGCGGACTTCGATAATTAAATAGATTTAATGAAGAGTTACTTGTTTTATTAGTAACATGAGTTCATGAGAATTGCAAAAAAGAAACCCGTCGACCACAAAAACAGTAAACCTTGCTCTTATAGCGGCCATAACTGGCGCCAGTACCTTAATTGAATCGTGTTCATTCATTAAAATAATATAGGCTTCTCAATTTATGTATTTGTATAGGTTTATCGACATATCGACATTTCAAAAAGTCTTATATAACCAATATAGGACTTCGACTTTCAATAACACCAACATCCGATATTTTCAACCTACAATGAGATTTTTGTTTGCTCCCTAAATTCTTAAATAAGGATATCAATATCATTTGTCAGAATCACAGCTACGGAGATAAACAAAAAAACTAATTACACCCGAAAACGCACAATCAGTGTTAGACTCACGACCGTCCCCCTATGAAACCCTCTTAAAAAATCGCTGCATACCCAAAATCCACGGTTAATAAATTAATAAGACTATATAAACAGTCATGATACAATAATACGTACATATGTATTTTATCTTTTTATTGACAAAACTGCATTGTAATTTATTGATTAGTAACAAACAGCTACTAGCAACGTAGCTATTGACAGATGTATAATTTACATTTTATCATATAATTTATTAAAAACATGCTGTCATGTGTGAAATCTTCATTATTATGTACTTATGTACATTAAACAAAATAAAAAATGTATCTATGTATTCTGTAGGTATCGTACTTTAAATGTTTACATTATTATTCTATGCACTTTTTATGAACCTTGAATTAAATCTTCCTTCTTCAATTGTAGAAATATAATTTCCGTGTTACATTTTATGAAACATTTAACATTTCGTTCATTTTCTCGTAATCTTCTTCAAAATTAGTCGTTACCTACTTTAAATTATATTATTACAGTGAATAGAAAGAAGGTCGATATAATCATAAAATATTTGTTTGGGACAAAGTTGCAATAATAATTAAAATTAGGCAATAAAAAATAGTATATTAAATACAAAAATAATGCAGTATGAAAATTAGTAGCCTGTATTGGTCATACAATATTCAAGAAAACTTTTAATTTACAAGATTAAGAAGACATCCTTTTTGCAAACTTGCATTTCGAAATTGGTGAATAACCACCGCGCTACTGTCTCCTCTTAAAACGTAAGAACCACATCCCTTCCGACATTACTGGAGAGTTAATTACATCAACATTACAACTGGTATTTTCATTTTGATACATTTTATTTGAAAACACATTTTTTTTAATATACATGCATAACCTCATTATTTTATATACATTTTTGGATTAATTACATCAATAACTTTCTTTTAGAATATAGCAATACATTTTTACTTTTTTTATACATACATGAAATATACTGTACAATAAAGTATAGTGGTCATGAAAAAATTCGAACTCAATATTTCAACGGAATTACACGTATTGAGGGCCCCTAAATCACGTACGACCTTTATCTCAATGACGTCTGTGTATGTGTGACTGTGTGTCTGTGACGCTCTACAGCCAAAACGGTAAGATTTACAAACATGAAATTAAAAAAAAAGATTCTTGTATACTTAGATGTGCACCCCCTATTTTTGAAAACCATCACTAAACCGGAAACGGATGTTTACTGATGTTAATTTTTCGAATTATTTTTGAAACGGTGCGCAGTAGAAAATGAATAGATTTACCAATATACAGCCAATATTTAAGAGTGTGTCACAAAATATTTAAAAAAAATTGTGTTGCACTAAAAACCAAGTAAAAAATCAGGAATCAATATTTGTTTACCAAATTGCATTTGTAGCTTCTATTTATACCTACAATCAAGGCTGCATAAGAAAAAAAAGTTTTTCATTCACAATGTGCATGAAAACCTGTTTTTCAAAAGACCAGGGTAGATTATTTTAATACAAACCTACCGTTCAAATAACAGACATATTTTGCCTCAACTAAATCAGTAATTTTCGTTTCAAGATGGAACAAACAGACTGACAAATTTTTTCAATGAATAGGACTCTAAAAAAATTGCATTATATAAACAAAGATTACACATTTTTATATTAGTATTGATCATACAAAATTCTATTAATATAACGTATCCGTCCGTTATGTCCAATTCAAATCATTATTAAATTAGTTGACGTTAATACTAAAATCAGTCAAAATCAGATCTAATATCTAGGCAAATCTTGCGACGTTGAAAGGTGAATGATGGTGTCTCTACCATAGAAATATTCTCCATGGTCTCTACCCACAGTACGTGTTCAGATAACCGCATTAAGTTACAACTGGACACGATGGTTTGCGCGCTGATTCGATGCAATAAGTTTGCTCAGTTGGAAACAACATGCAATGAACTAGCCGTATAAAAAAGTGCAATGCTGGTTTGTTGTGAAATGTTGCTGAAGTGTCGATGAACAAATAGTCATGCATGAAGTTTGACTTTAGAGGCAATCTGTTACAATTAATTAAGCAAATGTATGAAGAACTCAGTTACCGGTATACGATTAAATGTAATCGCATGTTTCGTTAAATTAAATAAAAAATTTGAAAGCAATCAAATTTAGAGCTAGGCGCGTGAGTAATTTTTGCTCACGATCACGCACGCTGACGAGAGAAAAAAATTTAGTCACGCACGCTCACGAATTCTATTTTTTACTCACGCCCAATCACGCACGGCGGGTCACGCTCGTGACCCGATTTAATCTAATTGTTGTAAATTAAATTTTGAAATGATGAAACTTTTGTCGGGGTCCGTGAAACATGTTTGGCATAAATTAAAGTACTTTTACATTTCTATTTACCAATGATTAATTACTATCTATCGACTTTCTTTTTTTTCTCTCAGGGAGGCAAGGGTTATTTTAGTGTGTAGTTGTAGCTTGTTTCTACAGTTGTAAAAGCTAATTTGTGTAGTGCAAAAAATTGAAAAAATATATAATAAATAAATAAAATCATAAAATGTGTGGATAAACGTCATTGCAGTTGTAAAAGCAACAAATGTAAGAAATGTAGAGCAAAAAAATAGGTCATTGCAGTTGAAAAGCAAAAATTGTAAATATGGAGCAAAAAAATAAGGTTGTATAAATTTCTTAAAATAACCCCTGAAAAATAATTATTCAAAAGGGGGTCCTTAGAATATATAAGTTTAAGAACCGAATGGACTGATTACACAGGCCAACAAAATATTTTTCTTCTAATGTCTCTACTTCAAGAAGTGATTTCGTTTTTTTTTTTGGCTTGCTGAAATCGAATTCGTTGCCCAAATTGCTCCATCACGTCAGGTTTTTGAAATGATCTAACCTAAAAGTGCCAAAATGATGATTTTGGCAATGTTTAAGATTTGATTACCAAGTAGATAATATTTTTTTCTAAAGTTTTCGTTGACGGTAAGAAATAGTACTATCTTTCGTCTTTAAAATTAATTTTTACTTTTTACTGTACGATTTTTTTTCACCGAAATATACTAGATTGAACATATTGTTATATTTATCCATTGTGTCACTTGTGTCTACTCTATTAATAAAAATATCATATTTTCAAACAAGCATATCTCGACGAAAAAAATCGTACAGTAAAAAGTAAAAATTCATTTTACTGACGAAATATAGTACTTCTTCCTACCGTGAACGAAAACTTTAGAAAAAAATCACTTACTTGGTAGTAAAATCTTAAACATAGCCAAAATCGTCATTTTGGCACTTTTAGGTTAGGTTATCTCAAAAACCTGACGTGATGGAGAAATTTGGTAAACGGATTCGGTTTCAGCACGTCAAAAACCTCCGAAATCACCTGTTCAAGTGTGTGTGTCAAAAATTTTGTCGGCCTGTGTTATTAATATACCTTAGTTTTAAATCAAACAGGACTCGATCCCCAAATGTTATTCTGAAATTCGAAAATTTTTTGTTCATTATACCTACTACACATCTTGTTACATCTATCCTGGGACACATTGTATATACTTTTTCGAATAAAAACAACATTTATATAAAAACATTTTTTTAAATAATTTATATAAACATTTATAAGGCGTTAAAATTGTTAATTCGCCACTACCTGGAAAGGTTATTTTAGTCAGTTCTATAGATACGCACTTAAAATTTCCTATACTTTTTAAAATGCACTGTACATAATTAATAATATACATTTTCAAATGATGCTTTTAATAATGCAAACAATAATTATAAGCTAATAAATAATACAAATGCAAACAATGTTTAAATACCCTACATAAATGCACAATACGTTATAGTATATAAATATGCATAGAGTATATTTATTGATACACGTCAGTTGATGCGTGTAATATTTGTTTTAGATCAAAGTTATTAACTATTTATAACTATTCTTTGGTATAACAATACCCGTTTTAATTATTAATTATATTGAAAGTGATTCCCAAAATTTGAGGATCCAAACACAACAAAATTATTGTAATATTATGTGGATTGTTGTTAATATTTTAATTAATTTATTATTGTACGTAATAGTTCTTCTGGGTTGAAACCACGCCAATTTAGAACGACCAAATCGACGCAGTCTATATCTAGAAGAAAAGAAACACATCAAGATCACCGCGAAAGCCTAAATGCTTGTATACTGTACACATAATATTTCCCCAAAAAAAATTCGAGAAAATTTTACTAATAATATCATTCTAAATATATAAATATTTTAATTGACAGCTAATATTTTGTATATAAATCATTGCTTCGAACCGGAACTAAACCGAAAACCGTAAAAACCGTATTTTTTGCCGGAACGAAAACCCGAAACGAACCGAAAAAAAATCGTTTTTTTTTTTTGTTCGGTTAAACTACGCGCGTTAACATGATCTTACTCACCACTTTAATTGTCGTTCAGTTGTCGTTGACGCAACACGTCTTATACGTTTTGGGTCTTCGCTCTTGTACTCTTGTGTCACTCACTAGTAGGGTGATCAGATTTTAGTTTTGGTAAACCCCTTTTTATTATATCTTATCTTTTTTTCATAAATTTGTTACCATAATCTGCACTGTTATGTCCCCTACTCTATTTTTGACGACCTTTTTTTTAGTCGTCATCATTTTTTGCAAAACCCGGAGAAATTGCACCCAAACCCTGAGCCCGGAGAACCAATGTGCAAACCCTGAGGCTCCGGGTCAAAACCGAAGACCTGGTCACCATACTCACTAGTCTACTGATCACTACCATTCATTATCCATACTAAGTATTAATTTTTTTAATTGTTTTCTTTATTTCATTCGTTAATACAGTAAAACCTCGTTTTTGAAGGGACTGACGGAAATAAATATAAAGGGGGAAAACGACAAAACGTAGTTTTAAGAAAAGAGATCATGAAATGAAAACATACATTTAAATGAAAACAATGACATCCCAATTAGAGCTGGGCGCGGGCCGTGAATTTTTCGGGTCACGGCGGTGACCCGACGTGATGTGAGCGATTTTCAAATATTGGATCGTGAGCGGGCGTGATCGTGAGTCAAAATAAAACAATCGGGCGTGACCGGGCGTGAGTACATTTTTGTCGTGCGTGAGTCCGTGAGTATATGTTTGTATATTTTGATATTTCTTTAATTTCTGATCTCATGCATATATCGAATTTTTATATTAAACATTTTATTTATAATATATTATTCGGGTCACGAGCGTGACCCACCGTGCGTGAGTAAAAAAATAGAATTCGTGAGCGGGCGTGATCGTAAATACTTTTTTGTAACCGTGAGTGAGCGGGCGTGACTAAAAATTTTTCTCTCGTGAGCGTGCGTGATCGTGAGCAAAAATTACTCACGCGCCCAGCTCTAATCCCAATGCCTCATTTTAAAATTCGCTACAAGTTACAATAGAATCGTTTAAAAATTATATTTGCAATAATCACTTATTTTAATCAGTTATGCATATATTCAAGATTATACAAAATTAAAAAAAAATGTTAATAATGTTAAATAATTTATTTTAATTTTATTAAAATTTATGAAATAAAATTTTTAATGTTGTCACAAGTTATTTGACTGATCTAATTGCATTAGTTTGTAGTTTTGTAGAAAATATATTCATTATACATAATATAATATCCTCAAAGAAAAATGTTGCGGGTACAAATTTAAAAAAAATTAATTAATCACTCGGAGCTGAACCGAAAACCGGAACTGAACCGATATATATTTTTTTGCTCGAACCGGAACAAAAACCGAAACGAAAAAAATAACGGTTCGAAGCCCTGATATAAATTATTGAAAATGTTTTATGAATGCCTTGGAAAGAAGGTTCAAATCTCTTTGCGACTATTACAAAATTAAATTTTTATTCATCAATTCATTAATTTTATGGAAAATAAAAAAAATAAAACTTTTTTAGAACAGTTTAAGATTTAGTGCTACTATTATATATATTTTATTTTTTGAAAGCTGATTTCACATTATTAAAAATGAATGCAAACAACAATAAACTTCACTTTAATACCTACAGAAAACGTGATACACACAAATTTATATTCTTGGTGAATTCATATAACGATACATTCTATTTATGTCAAATTTAACAAAGAACAAATATTATGTATTGCAAAATAATAGACATACGAAATATCTTCCATCTGTTTTTATTACAGTGTACACATCGAGAGATATTTGTTAATAAAAAAAGTGTCAAGAAATCTGATGAAGACGTATAGCTTCCTTAGTTTCAAATAAACATAAAAACATTGCCGAAATCTTCTGAAGCGGAATCAAAAATACATTTATATTCGAAAAGACATCAGGAAGTATCATATGCAAATAATATACGATTTAAGGGTTTTGTAGCAAGAAAAGTAGAAAATATCACAAAATTATTAAATTTAAAAAATATAATATGTGATACATACTTACATAAGTTTTTAAATCAGTTTTGAATCAAAAAAATTTTACTACAGGAAGTAATAAAAAATTATCTACTACTTAGAAAGTGTGTACCAAATAAATATCTTAATTCTTAATTATAACAAATCAATGTATATTTGTATTAATAGTATTGTTTTTTTAAATAAATACTAAAGAACCAATTTTTGTTATTTTACCCAATTCTAATTTATATTGAAATTTAAAAATATATTGTCTTTTTCCCAGGAGAAGGGGTGGATTATTTCACCTGTACCCTTACCTTTAAATTCAACTCTGCTTAAGTTATACCATTTTCAATGTCAATTGTTTTAGAATTTTATTTATATCATTTTAAAATATTACGCTATTGATTCAAATAACACAGTACACAAAAAAAAATGCTGAGCCAATAAAGCGACCTACTATACATATAGTATTCCAAATCCAAAATTTTGTAATTTTCTGCTTACCAGTTTTTTTATTTGAGCTTGAATTTTGGGCTTAGGTTGAATTTTTCCAAAAAAAGGAGGGTATACCAAAAAAACGACCTATATAGCATTGAAGTATTGGTCGAGCAGTCGAAATCCAAATTTTTTGAATTTTTTGCTTACCAGTTTTTTTTTATTCGAGCTTAGGTAAATTTTACCAAGTTGGCTTAACCCAAAATTCAAGCTCAAATTAAAAAAAACTGGTAAGCTGAAAATTCTAAAAATTTGGATTTCGACTATGCTCGATCAATACTTCTATGTATAGTAGGTCGCTTTTTTGGTTCAGCATTTTTTTTGTGTAGCTGTGTAATTAATTATAACATTGTTTACAAACTAAAATAAGGTGTATGAATAAATATGACTTTTAAACGTTTGTCATTCCTTTTTATCTTATACCTAATCAGGTAAGATCTAAATTTAAAAAAGTTCAATTGATGTTGTGTAGTTACCATTTTTTTTTAAATATTTTTCGTTTATTGCCATTCATATTTTCACTCTAGTAAATTATTGACCATTACAAAATAATTATAAATAGCCATGATCCAAAAAATGTGATCGACTAACCACTCCTTTATACTAAAAAGTTAATAAATCAAAAAAAGCAGTTTATTTTTTTATTATTATTTTATTTTCTATTATTAAGAAAATAATTAATACATTTAATTTTTACTGACTTCAACAACATTTCAAATTGCGATGCAGACGATAACTTCGATCTCCAACTGGGTAACCCATTGGGTATAGGATTGGACGAATATAGGAAACAATCTTGTGGAATAACAAAATTAAGGAAAGGTCACCAATTCATTCTTTGTAAGAACAAAGACAAACTTTGTATATGGGAATTGAATAATAATAATTTAATAATAATTTCTTGACTGTATATACCATACATACTAGGGCGTTTTTAGGGTTCCATAAAAAACTAGGTATCCTCAAAATTTTTAAGCCGATTAAGATGAAATTTGGTATACCCAAGAACAGAAATGATGATTTAAAAAAACATTTTTTGGACCCCCTTTCCATAGACTGAAAAGTACCTTTTAAAAAAAATTCACTTAATCCATTAAGTAGAGTGTCTTAAGATAGGTTTTCTAAAATGCAATAAAAAATCTTATATGACCCTTTAGTCACGATATATGTATTTGCGTTCAAAGTTGTTATCAGAGGGTCCCCCCACTCTATTTTCTAAACTATCAAAATTAAAAATCTGAAAAAATTCGAGAATGTAACTGTTTGAACAGGCGGTGATTAATATTGAAATAAAAAGTCGATATGTATTTTATATTTTTTCGTTTATTGATGTGATTAAAAATATTTTGTTTTTCTATCTGATTATGTTTTTTAATCATAGCCCACTTCTCTGGTAAAGTGAAATTTACCATTTCTGCCAAGGCAGGCTGACAAGTTATGAAATATAAACATAAATACAAAACCTTAAACTATTAATTAAATGAAATACAAAGATATATTACATTTCATTGGTCTGAAATGTTTAAAATAAGAACATATTAAATATTAAATTAAATTAAATACATAGATATATTACATTTCATTGGTCTGAAATGTTTAAAATAAGAACATATTAAATATTAAATTAAATTAAATACATAGATATAATATGTTACATTTCATTGGTTTGAAATAATAAAATGATCAATTGACATACAATTCATATAATTCTTAACATGTATCATTTTTCTCGAATGGCAATGGGGCTACCTTAACAATGGGCCTCGTATATATGCCATGTTTAGTTTTAATGACTACTGATCGAACTTTTCCATCCCCAGCTGTTACAGTATTCATAATCCGCCCAATAACCCATTGAAGTGGAGTCAAGTTATCTTCCAAAAGAATAACCATCATTCCTTCTTTAATATTTTGGGACGATTTTGTCCATTTTGGACGTTGTTGTAAATTATGAAGGTATTCGATGTGCCATTTTTTCCAAAACGATTGTTGAATTTTGGCACAATGTTCCCAAAATTTTAACCGATTAGTTGGAAATTCAGTGAAATCTCGTTCTTGTATAGCAGTTAAAGGGGCATTTATTAAAAAGTGACCTGGAGTTAGAAAATTTAAGTCAGTTGGATCAGCTGACATGGGAATTAGTGGTCGTGAATTTAAAATCGACTCGATCTGTGTCAAAACTGTCATAGTTTCCTCATAAGTGAGGACAGAGTTACCGAGAACTCGATATAAATGATATTTTGTACCTTTTATATTTGATTCCTACAATCCACCGAAGTGCGGTGAAGCAGCAGGATTAAATTTCCACGAAATTTTATGTGCAATAAAAAATTCATTAATTTTTTGTTTTGAATGTTGATTCAATAAACTTTCATAGACTTCTTTTAAATGTTTATGTGCGCCATGAAAATTTGTGCCATTGTCAGTGTATACTGTACTAATCATACCACGTCGAGCTACGAATCGTTTAAATGCTAATAAAAATGTATCCGTAGAAAGATCCGACACGAGTTCGAGATGAACAGATTTTGTGACCATACATAAAAACAATGCAATGTAACCTTTTGTTTGCAATGCCTTACGCATACGTGATTGTCGTATGTATATTGGTCCCGCAAAATCAATTCCGCAATTTTGAAATGGTCGCGACATTGAAACTCTATCCGGAGGTAGCGCTGCCATTAATTGTTGCGAACCAATAGCTTTAAATCGGTAACATATTATACAACAATTTATGACTTTTTTTATTTCTCGTCTTCCTCCCATTGGCCAGTAACGTAGCCTTAAATTTGCTAAAACTAATTGCGGACCGGCATGTAACAGCTTTTTATGTTCATTATCTATTATCATATTAGTTACATGATTCTTTGGTGGTAAAATTATTGGATGCTTTTGCTCAAAGCTAATCTTGGCATGATTAATTCTACCCCCCACACGCAAAACACCGCTCTGATCCAAAAAAGGATTTAATGATTGAAGAGAACTATTGTTATATAACTCTCCTTTTTCTAATGAATTTATTTCCTTTGAAAAATTAGAAAGTTGTACTAATTGTATTATTATTGTAAAAGATTGTTCCATTTCTTCAATTGAAAGGGAACCAGTGATTTTTGCCTTACTGTTTTTACAGTTTTTTGAAAATCGTAAACAATATGTAATTGCCCGATGTAATCTGTTAAATTTAGAAAAACGTGTAAAAATTGAAAAATCACATTGATTACGATCAATACATACAAGATTAACTGTTTGTTTACATTCTAATTCCGTTTGTATTTTATTATCGAATTTTTTTATAACAAAATTTGACTCAGATTTACTATCCACATGACACCAAATTGCTGTTGGAGTAAGATCTTGAATTTCTGCCACACGATTGGCCACGAAATTATTCCACCTTGATGGTTCTGAACAAATCCAATTCAGCGTTATTGTAGAATCTGACCACAAGAACACGTTTGTTAATTTAAAAGGTAGAATATTGATAACACTCTGAGTAAGTCGCGATAACAAAACTGCACCACAAAGTTCTAAACGAGGTAAAGTAACTTTCTTTACCGGGGCTACTCTTGTTTTTGAACACAATAGAAAAACTGAAACCGACAGATCAGAGTATATAACTTTAATATAAATTGCAGCTCCGTAACATATTTGGCTTGCATCTGCAAAGCCATGCAATTCAATAATTGTTGATTGCGATTGACGAAAAATCCATCTTGGTATATTTATCTGAGAAATATAATGAACATTAGACTGTAACTTAAGCCACATAGATTGAAGATCTGAAGGGAGTGGTTCATCCCAACCAAGTTTAGTAATCCAAAGTTTTTGAATAAATACTTTGTATAAAGTTATGGCTGGTCCAAAAAGACCTAATGGATCAAAAATACGTGCTACGTACGAAAGAATATTGCGTTTCGTTAAATTTTCTAATTGTGAATTGGGTGTTGAAATTTTGAAATGATCTGACTTTGAATCCCAAAATAGCCCTAATGTTTTTATGACATTATCACTATTTGAGATATGTACAGCTGCCGATTCTCTGTTCTCGACAGGAATACTATTTATAACATCATCTGAATTAGAACACCATTTATGTAATTCGAATTCAGCTGATTTTAAAATCTGAATTAATTGATTTTTTAATTCATTTATTTGAGTAATATCATTGCAGCCTGTCAATATGTCATCGACATATCGATCCATTTTTAAGCTTTGAGCAGCTAATGGAAACGACTCTTGATTCGCTTCTGATAAATGGTTTATTGTCTTAACTGCAATATAAGGTGCACACGAAGTGCCATAAGTGAGAGTTTGTAACTCTAAACATTGTAATGGTTGTGACGAATTATCGCGCCATAAAATTCTTTGGAATTTCCTATGACAATCCTTTATTAAAATTTGCCTATACATTTTTTTAATATCTGTAGTAATTACATACTTGTGACATCTAAACCGTATTAGAATTTCAAATAAGTCAGATTGAGGAGGCGTCCCTGCTAATAAAAGTTCATTAAGACTTTTCCCTGATGTCGTTTTACATGAACCATCAAACACTACTCTTAGTTTTGTTGTTGAACTTGATTCTTTTATTACCGCATGATGAGGCATGAAATAACAATTTGAAGAATTATATTGTAATTTTTCTAAATCAACTTCAACGTATTTTGCATGACCTAACGATACATAATCATCTATGAACGCTTTATATTGTTGAAATAAAGTTGGATTTTTGTTTAATTTTTTCTCTAATATTAGAAAACGCCGTAATGCAATATTAAAGGAGTTACCTAATTCATATTGACTGTTAGAATTTTTAAATGGTAATTCTACCTGAAAACGATCCTGTATCCGACATACCGTTGATAAAAAGGATTTCTCAGCCTTTTTATCTTCAATTGACATTATATGTTTTACTTTAGTTTCCTCTAACTGCCAAAACCTTGTAAGTAATTGATCTAACTTATTGTTTTGTTCTTCGTCATTTAACATTTGAAATACGACAGCATTAAATGTATTTTTATTTGTATTGGAATAACATTTTTTATATTGATCATGAACTTCACCAGCAATAGTATAACCAAATTGCGTGTTCTGAAGAACTGGTTTGTTATTACCTAAATGAATAGTTCCAGATTTTAACGCGGAATAAAATATGTCAGCTCCAAGGAGCATATCAATCTCGCTAGGTATATTAAAATTTTGGTCAGCTAACTGAATATGGGTTGGTATATTAAGTGTATTTTTAGATATGTGATAATGAGGGAGAGTAGTTGTTATTTTATCAATTATTGAACATTTTATCTCACACTGATAATTATTATTTATACATGAAGCAATTTTTAAATTAGTGTATTCGTAGACACTAGTTTTGTTACCTGAAATTCCAAAAACTTGATTCGTTTCCTTAGAACATGGTAATCCCGTTTTTTGATAAAATTGACTTGTTATAAAGTTAATTTGCGATGCTGAATCTAACAAAGCACGACCCATTATATATTGATCTGGAGCCGTATAAATTTTAAGAAGCACTGTAGCTAATAAAATTTGAGATGAGCCGACATTCTGCGATAGAACGACTTCAGATTTCTTAATATTACTAAGAGATAATGTTGAATCGAGGTTTTCAAAACTAGAATCTGGCTTAGAATTTTTTTGAAACGTGTTTTGATTATTAGCATGTAATAACGTATGATGCTTTTGTTGACATAACCAACAAGTTCGAGACTGACATTGAGCAGTCACATGACCTTTTGATAAACAGTTGTGACACAGATCATTTGAATCAACGAAGTTAATTTTTTCGTTATAGGCTAAATTCAAAAACGCCTGACAACTTAATATATTATGCTCTAGATTTTGACAGTAATGACACTTCCTAATAAATGATTTACTAGGTGTAAATTGATTTTTTGAGTTAAACGATTTACTAGGAGTATTTTTATACTTTGTGAAACTGTACTTAGGAGATGAAAACGTAGATTTTTGAACTTGATTTTGATTATCATTAATCATATTACAATGAGATACTCGTATGATATCTTTGTTAATAGGTACATTTGTAATATTCTCTAAAGCTAAAGCTCGTTTTTCAACATAACTAAGAACATTTTCTAAAGAGGGTACGAGTATCTTTGTTAATAGGTACATTTGTAATATTCTCTAAAGCTAAAGCTCGTTTTTCAACATAACTAAGAACATTTTCTAAAGAGGGTAATTGTTTCTGATCTCGATCTAGTTCATAATAACGCTGTGTCAATGAATCTAATTTATTAGACAAAATATAAACAAGAATGAGATCCCATGAATCCACTGGTACATTCATATTTTTTAATAAACTGACATTTTGGCGAACTGACACACAAAAATTACGTAAACATGATGCAGTACCTTTAAGTATCTTTGGGATTTCTATAATACATTTTAAATGGGAATTGATTATACTCAAGTTATTTTGATACCTACTCTTTAAAATATCTAAAGCAATTATGTAATTATCGTCAGTTAAAGGTAGAGAATCAATTAGTTGTAAAGGTTCTCCTCGTAAATAGGATCTTAAATAAAATAATTTTTGGATATTTGGCAAATATTTATTATTATCAATCATAGCTGAAAATAAACCAAAGAATGAGTTCCATTCTGTGAAATTACCTGCAAATATGGGTAACTTTGTCTCCGGTAATTTTAAATAGCTAATATGATTTTCTGATTTTTGCGGAACGTTACTTTGATGAACAGCTGGAGATGTTAATGTGTTATTTTGATTAATTAGAACCTTTATTTTACTCATGATAGTAAAATACTGGTTCTCTACACTTTCTCGATCTGAAGACATTGAAACGTCAATTTCTTCAAGTTGTTCCTGAATTTGAAGATATTCCTCATAATTCTTTTGGAGAGCTGTCTCTCTTACTTCTAACTCTTGCACAATCGTCGGTGATTGAGCAAATAATAACACTGCCGTTTCGATACGTGTTATTGATGATTTGATAACTTTTCTTTTAAGCTTTAATTTTTCGGCCATTTTTAATGTAAAATGAATTTAAATTTATTTGAAAACAAAAGTATTATTATATTTATCTAGACAGTCTTTGATTATGAGAAATATTAATCAAAAACCATATAACAATGCCTTTATGTTTATGTTATATCAGTATAACTAATAGACAATTTGAATTTTATGTATATAAAATAAAACACTCACAATATCTCTTCTTTTACTTATCTTGAACACAAGTATAGTTGACTTGTGTAGAGATACTTAATGAACACTTGATGACTTGTGTTGATGAATTGGTGCAGATACACTTGCTACGTGTATTTTCTTCTTTATACACTGCTTTAACTTCTTTCTTGAAACGACACACCACTTCTTTCTTGAAACGACACCCACCTTTTTTCTTGAAACGACACACCACTTCTTTTTTCTTGAAACGACACACCACTTCTTTCTTGAAATGACACACCACTTTTTTCTTGAAACGACACCACCTTTTTTCAACCACTTCACTAGATTAAATTATTTTCTTAAATGAAATTTCGCTGCTTCTTAGACACAGTAAATTCTTTAATTCCGACGATGAAGGACCATAAATGTTTGAACAGGCGGTGATTAATATTGAAATAAAAAGTCGATATGTATTTTATATTTTTTCGTTTATTGATGTGATTAAAAATATTTTGTTTTTCTATCTGATTATGTTTTTTAATCATAGCCCACTTCTCTGGTAAAGTGAAATTTACCAGTAACTTTTAATTAGTACTTTCACTGAAAATTATAACGAACACTGTCAAAATTATTTTGGACCCCCTCCCATAGACTGTGAACTCACATTTTTTTTCACTTACTCCATAGGTGTTCAACCTCTTGAACCTTCCGGGCCGCATAGCAAAATTTTTATTTAATTTGGTTTACTAAGAGCCGCAGGTTATAATATAAAACTGAGGACCTACTATTTTCTATGTACATTTATTATCATAATTTTTTTTATTTTTTTAAATTATGCTCGCGGGCCGCACCAAGGAACCTCGAGGGCCGCGGGTTGGACAAGCTTGACTTACTCCATTGAGTGGGGTATCATTAGATAGGTCTCCTAAAATGCAACAAAAATTGTTAAATGAACTTTTGATTTTAGCTCTTCAGTCACGACACATTTGCATTTAAATATCGTTATCAGAATTTAAAATATAATATATAAATTTAAGAGTCGTAGATCAAACCCGTGAACGGCGCAAACAGAATCTTATTACCATTTAATTAAAAAATTGATTTTTAATTTTGCTTCCATGCAATATCGAAGATACGAGAAGTTTTGTGATCGCTTTAGAATGAGACAAAAAAATTGTTCTCCGATTTCAATTGATCTTTCCGTTTCAGGTCAAGATAAACACTTTTCGTTTCGTGTCTGTTTGTAAGTGTGTCTGTCCCCTGAATCCTTGTCACATGCATAACTCATAAACCACTGAACCGATATTAATGAAACTTGGTGGATGGTTGGGTTTGGCTTGAGGACGGTCCCATTTCAAATCAACAAAATCGTGTGTAAGGGAGAGGGGTGACATCCCAAAATATTTATTTTTTCAAGATATCTCAAGGACACATGTTAATGAAAAAATATTCTTTTTGTAGAACATTCAATTTCCTAAAATAGGTCTACAACGTTTGTTGTAAAATACCTATTCCCTTACAAAGATTTATCTCAATTTGCTTTAAAAAATCGTCAATCGTTTTTTAAATTGATATTCACTTTGGCACATTAAATATCATTTTGACATTTGCATAACTTTAGATTTAGATTGAAATAACTTATATTTTTTAGTAAAATTTTATAAAAAGTAAATGGTTAATTAACCAATGCCAGGCAATTTAGCTGAACGCTAACGGTTTTTATTTAAATTGTTCAATAGTTAATTTTTTTTTGTGAATTTCGCATGAGGAAGCACTTGGCAGATGTTTTTTTACTTACGCGTAAATAGCTCGTTGAAAAAAAAATTCTTGTAGTAACATTTTGTAGAGGATTAAGTACTCAATTCATTAATCCAGTTATTTTTAAGATATGTTTGTTTAAACATTATTACACAAAGATTTTATTTTTTATGATATTGTTTAATTTTGTTTCGTAGGAAATTTAATTCTCTACAAAATTTAGCAATGAGAAATTTAAAAAAAATCAACAAACTATTCACGCGTACGTACAAAAGTTATTTTTCCCATGTGAATTAAATGGAAACAAGACCGTGTGCATCGTTCACAGGTTTGATCTACAAGACTGAAATTTTGGGAGAATTTCCTTTATATTCAAACCTAAAACAAAGGTCAATGAGACCGAGAACAATTTTTTTTAATTAAAAAACACCCTAATACATACTTTACATCTGTATGTTCGTATAGATTTTATTTTTCGCTACTACTTACAGGCTTAGACGAATAATACTTGTAGAGCCGTATATAAAAGTATTTTTCTTTCGATTTCACGAGCCCGAGTACTGTAAATATTTACGTATACGAGAAAGCCATCAGCGAATGCTCTGTGACTATAAAATGTACACTCATACATACACACAGCCGTATTGGAGTCGTTACCAAAGATTACGTAAGGCATTTGCATAGTACGGGATTCCTCGGTATTATCTCGGTAATACAGAAATCATGACGCCATTTGCAGCCTTTATGTTCGAAAAGAAACAACAGGATTTGGTTTAACGTAGATATTTTATTATTTTTTTATACATATTGATGTATATACGTTCCATCTGGAATCGATACATGCTTTTAAAGCTATATATATATGTTTCAACTTGTGCGATGTTTATAAAGTATGGAATGTCTGTTCGGGTAAAATGTTTAATGGAATATAAAAAAAATACGGCGTATCAAAATTTGGCACGAAATAAAACCAAAGAGAAACAAGTTTATTCAATTACTTTTTTTAATTAAAATTTAAATAATAATGTAGTGGTTCTAAAACGGGATACCGTGAATTTTTATAATGGTCAAAACTAAGCTTTATAGATTATCGACCATTGATTGATGAAGAAACATTTTGTTTTTAAATTTTTTCAAACAATTCTTCACTTTTGAGATTGTTACGATGTCATCACATCTATAATACCAATCTAGAACAAAATATGTGACCATAAATTGTAATAAATAATAAAAAGTCAAATCTTAAATTTTGTGGGCCTTATTATCCCTAAGGTACTATGGTATATTTTATTTTATTTTATAAAGCAAAAACTTAAAAACAATAGAAATCAACTTTTTACCTAAAACTTTAAGGATCGAACTATTACCTGAACAAATAAGAAACAAATAATAAATAAAAATTAATTAAAATGAAGATTATTTGTTGGTTGTTTTTATAAAATTGAGCATTCGTCATCATCTCTCGCAACAAACTCAGAGGTACCGAAAAGTTAGCGCGATGAGAGACTAGTCGGTGTGTAGTTAGCTTTGTATAAGTATGTGTATATAAAAATGCAGACCGATCCAACTATTGCAAATGTGTTTTTTTTCACATGGACCTTTTATTACACCCTGGGTCTTATTTATACATTTATACATTTCTAACATTTGAATATGATTGGTCAAGGAGCTGATGAGACTACCTTGTCTTTATATACATTGGGCCCAACTGTCGATAAATACAAAGAGAACATTAGCTTTCCTCTTATAACACACCGAAACCACTGAATTCGCGACTACCCCGCGTTCGTGATTACCTCACTCTCCCCTACATACCCACATAACTGCATTGAAATCATCATCATTACAAACAATAATCTCAGTGTTTACTAACATTAACGAGTGTAATATATAATATCGTTAGATTCCGATGGCTGAGCTTAAAATTTGTGTGTGTGTGTGTGTGTGTATGTGTGTGTGTGTGTCTGTGTGTGTGTGTGTACACGATATTAGGTTCTGTTGATTTTGAACTTTTAGTTTGGTTTGCTTTAGCACATATTATATAGAGACGCTGACGTTACATTTAAACTTTGCAACGAGTATGTATACGACGACATGTGTATGTGGGTGTGTGTAATTATTTGTATCATCCTTAATATATATAAAGCTCAACGTCTCTCTGTCTGTCTGTCTGTCTGTCCGTTAGTTACCTTATCACTCGAGAACCACTTATCCGATTTACGTGTTTTTTTTTTAATTCATAGGTACGTTCTCTGGCCAGGTTATAGGCTATATTTTTTTACGTTAGGTGACATAACAACTAAGCAGTGACGATTATAGTAAATCAAGTCGGAAAAAATTTTGCCGTCGGCGCGCTGTTTTGTAATACGCTGCCTAAACCGTTCAATATAGAACAAAATAATGTATTAAAGAATTGTGCAGAATCAAAATTTCTACAATTAAGTCCGCGACACCATATGTCTAACTTTTATATTTAAGCCACAATTACTGCTTTTATGTTACTAAGAAAACATAAAATATTTGGGTTCTGTTTACGTGGACTTATGACATGCAAAACATTAATCCTTATCGAAATAAATGATTTCATCGTCATAAGTACTTAATGTAGATATAATTTGCCATTTACAGCATCCAATTTGGTCGTATAGTTTAGAAAATATCGAAATATATATTATACGTGTATGGCGATGGATCGTACCAACTAGAAGCGCAGGGCAGAGGGAAGGGAACAGGCCGGTATTCTTTTGATTGTCAATTGTTTATTTTGTTTTCAATAATTAACTTTTAAATCCTAAACAATAATTCCGTAGTCCACGCGAGCGAAGCCGCGTGGGCCCAGCTAGTATACATATATGCAAAAGATCTGGGAAAGATTTCGAACGTGATTCACTTATATTTTTTAACAGATTAGTCAGATTCACCTAAAGTTATGACATGTATAACAAATAACGATCGGATATTTTTATTAATGTCATTATAAAAATATTCAGAAAGTCTGAAAATTAGCAGATTTATATCTTGCAGACAGTCGTTACACTTGTAAGTAGGTACCTATATAAAATATTATTATGTACAGACTGCAATTGAACATTAAAATGCTTTTTAAATCTTTTTGTGCATATTTATTGAGAAAAGATTTCTGCGGTTGACATTGTGTGAAATATGTAAAGTAGGTATATACCTTTAACAAAAAAAGATGAATTTTTTGGTATAATGAAATAAGAAATGAATTATTAGGACATTTTTGATATGAATTTCATTTTTATAATACAGAAACTCAAAGGGATTATGTTAATTATTTAGGTTTAAATGCATTCTTTGATGTAATTTCAAAAGAGAAATCCATTCTTGCACCTTTATAACAGAACAATATAATTTATTATCTTAATGCATAATAAATACATAAACATATAAATAAAGGTCCTTAATTAATTATTAATTAATTTGAGTAGTTTTTTCATTTAAAAAAAACTCTTTTTACAATTTAGCTAATAAAATTAAAAAATTAGGTACTGGTACCAGTCTTGGACCATACCCCAGTATTGGCTTCTTTTTAATTAAATGTACTGAATTGGAAATAAATATTTGTTGATATTTGATTAGGTACTGCTATTACTGAATCATTGTTACTATAGACACTTAACTGTAAAACAGCTTAATTTGATTACAATCAGCCAATGGGTGCCAAAACAGTGGACATTAAACTAATTATTAGTGTAATCTATTTATTAATTATTATTATATTATCATAGGATGATATCGGATCTGCTTTATAATATTTCAAATTTTACGATTTTTTATTTTATAATTTTTGTGTCGTAGTACTTACCACTTTGTAATCATTAGCAAGTGTCCATCACTGGGTGCCTATTGCTAGTTTTACTTTATCCATTACTGGAGAAAAAACATGAACAAAATAATAGGCTATAATTTAAAAAGAAAAACTATATTTGCGGACGTTGGTAATTAAATTGATTTAATATAGAGGTACTTGTTTTATTAATACCACGATTTCATAAGAATTACAAAAACGAAGGCTTTCTCTCAAAGGTTCCAAGACTAAAGTACCTTAGTTGTTAACCCAATCGTGCCCGAGTTTTTTTTTGTTACCGATGTTGCTGATTTTTCTGTCATCAATTCATACCTATCTAAGTATACTAAAACTCCAGGGATTTTTTTATAATAACTATAGTTTAGTATTAAGTCCAACAGTTGAAAATAAATATGATTTCATACTCATTTGAATTAAAATAATCTAACACTAACGCAAAATCTTAACAAAATCGATCTGTTACATATGTATATGTAACGCTGGTCACGATTGGGTTAATATACATAATTTTTGAATTGAAAAAAATTACTTTTATGTCGATAAAAATTGTATTTTCTAATAAATTTAAAAATGAAGAATATTTAACCAGCACCTTTGTGACAAAAGAAAAAACAATTTTCTCGGAAAAATAAACAAATAGAATTAACTTTTGGATTTGTTACAACATAAAAAATATCTTGAAAATAAAACCAATACACTAAGAAATGATTATTATACTAGTTAAATAATATTTATGTACATCTAAAGAAGTAAATAAAATAACAAATAAAACTAAAGATGAACATCGAAAGTTAACGGTCTCTCATTTAATGTTACTGAGCCAGTAACAATTCTCATATATTTTTATTGATTCCATCTACCTTGTCCCGATAATACTGAAACCAAAATAACATTTCCCTTAAAAACTCAAATAAACATAGTGTTTGAATAGACTCCAAATATAAAATGAAACCTTTAGGTGAGTGGAAAAAGAAAAAAAACACACGCACTTCACACCGATATCTAGATATTATATAGCAGAGACGGACTTATAAGTATCTACATATAATATAAAATATATGATAAAATAATAACACTTATAGATTTGAAGAAATCTACAAAATGCAAATATAAATTTTAACAAGTAATATAAGGATGATGTTCAATAGTTTCTCTTTTTCAATTAGATTCGATTTAATCAATAAATTAGTGAAATCAACGTATTAGTAAAAAGTGTCAAATCCGAAATTTTCGAGGAAAACATGTTATGGTCGATTCTAGATAGATTTTAGAAGCTAAAAAAATAAATAAATAAACAAATATGTAAAAACACAACAAAAATATCTGTATAATAGACAAAATGTATTTCTAAAAATATATAAAACTAAAAAAATCTACAAAGAATTGTATGAATAAAACTCAAACTTATTAGGAAATCACAAGAGATATACATATATTATGTTTATTATCTATAAACATGTATAATATTTTGTATTTTTTTTTGAAAAAAATCAATATTAATAATTAGAATTATTTCAAACTTTGTCTTTCTGACTTTTTATCAATACAAAATTTTTAACGTTGGATACAAAAGGCAAATAGTTTTAAAATAGTTGAAAAGGTAAAATAGTTGCAAATAGTTGATTTCAAATTGAGTTCAATCAAACCAGTTTTCTGAAATCGATGGAGATATGTAATAAAAATTACAATAGTTGCATTTTTCGCAATAGTTGATAAACTATTTTTCCAATCTCTAGTTATTAGTGAATTTCCTACCAAAATAAATTTAATGCAAATACATATAAACAAAATATATAAAAAGTAATATAAACAATATCCTATGTGTCTCCAATCAGCCTCAGAATCAGTTTAATGATGCTCTTAAAAATAGAAGGTGCACGTCTACTATACAAGAACTTTAATTAAAAATTTAATCTTCGTTCAATTCACTTCAACAATGGCAAATATCATCAAGAAAAAAGTTATATTCTATTCAGTTCGATTTTTTCCTGATTATTATACTTTATTACATCGTATGAATAAAACATGTAAAAAAGAATTCAAATCAAATACGATCCTGCGTGATAATTTCTCTGGAAAATCTCAATCTTCCTCTAGGTAATTCTTTCGAAGGACGGTATTAGCAAGTTAACGAAGTAACATCGACGAATTGTACATGTTCCAACAGGTTTGGGACGTGTAAATGCTTACAATGTCACTCACGAGTGACGGGTAATCCACTTTTAAACTTCAATAAAGCCTTCGGGATTTTCTATAATTGGTATTTGAGTTTTTATTTAAAATATTGTTAAGAAAAATACATATGAATAAAATAAATAGTTTTTCTATTAATCATTTTATTAAATTTCTAGATGTTCCCGCGACTTCGTTCGCGTGGAATTTAGGTTAGGTAATACAGATTTATGTTATGATAGTCGATAAAACAGGTTTTTAGTTTCGTATTTGCACGTTAAGTGTAGTTATTTTAATCAATTTTCGGGATATAAAGTAGCCTATATCCTTCCTCAGGATGCAAGCTATCTACCTGTCAAATTTCATCAAGATCGGTTAAAAGGTAACAAACAGACCAAGAAACTTACGTATTTATAATATTAGTATGTATAAAATTTGATAATAATGTGTGTTCCAGCTCAAAAACGGAAAGGGGAAGGAGGGAGTTTTCAAATTATTTATTTGACGTGTTTATGGCGTCATAATACATAGAATAAACAGGCACGCACTAACCTTTCTTTCATGTCGGCATAATTAAAAAGTTGGAATTGAGGACTAAAAAGGATTTCACTCCTAATTCGTTTAGCAGCTTTAGCACTTTCACTCTATAATTGTTTCGTTAATAATTAATATACAGGGTGGTCCGGTTTGGGATACAGATATTTTAAGAGCTGATTCCTTGGCTCATTGTGAGTAAAAAATTGTACAGAAGGGTAGGAGCTATCTTCAACACCCACTGACTTACAGGGTGTTTAAAAACTTCCTTTAGAGTAGTACTTACAAACAAAGATTATCTCATAACTTCCAAAGTACCATAACTAGAGCAACCACAATGAGTCAGTTTTATAGGTAATTAACTAACGTATTTTTCAGTATTAGCGTTATTACATGCTAGCCGTGTTTCCAGTTCAGAGTTATTGCTTATCAAAGTCAAAAAATTTGTTTATTTTTTTGAAAATTTTTATGAAAATGACATTTTTCCCCAAAAGCACGAGTATGTGGTAGTTTTTATCATTATTTTGGTATGTCATAATGTTACCTACAAAGTCACTATACCAAGTTTGGACCTGGGTCTTACAGTTTTCCAGTTATAAATTTATCTAAATAATCCCCAAAGTGACTATTTTGCTACCTACCCTATTAAAAATATCAAAATAATGATAAAATCTACCACATACTCGTATTATAGGTACTTTTGGGGAAAAATGTCATTTTCATAAAAAATTTGAACTGGAAACATGGCTAACAATAATGCTAATACTGAAAAATACGTTAGTTAATTACCTATAAAACTGACCCTACCTTCCCGTACAATTTTTTTACTCACAATGAGCCAAGGAATCAGCTCTTAAAATATCTGTATCTCAACCCGGACCACCCTATATAATTAAGGGCTACATAAATATATAACTAAGAGCTTCGAACCTATCTCCTTTCAGTCCTTAACATAGAAATCTTTTCATGGGAAATGGAGGAAGTACAAAACTTATATATTTAATGACATCTTATATTCTAAGCACCAATTTTATTTTATTTCATATAACCAGCAAGAAAGTGTGCAAAATTAAAAACTTTATTTTCTCGATAAAATATTGTAGTATAGAATTCTCGTTAATATTCATCAAAACATTTCAAACTTAAATAATTACAAACAATTAATTCAAACTCAAAGAAAAAACAACTGATTGATTTTGTAGTTAAACAACATTTTAAAAAGTCGAACAAATACCCTATAATACAGTTGATCAAAAATTCATCAATCTTAAGTGAAATGAAAACAAATACCTAGATAGAGTGGAAGGAAAAAGTTTGAAACCAAAGTGGTCTGTTTACACTAGAAACCATCATTTGTTCACATCGTTCCAACTTTTTCCGGGCTCAAGTGGATATTGACAAGTTTTTTTTTAAAGGAATATTGAAGATTCTTCAAGGGACAAAAAATATATTGTGTACGCATCATGTTTATTCATTGCCAAGTTTTTATTTGTCAGGGAAATCTCAATTTACTTACTTTCAGTTTTGTTGATAGATTTTTATTGCAAAAAATGTTTTCAAAAATATATTTAATAATAAAATATTTTTCTTCCCGTGTTATTGCGTATCAGAGTTGGATTGAAATGTTTTTATCCACGACTTATATATAATACATATATTATATACGTAGTTTTTACTATAAAATGCTATACAGTGTATTCCAAGTTGATTAAGATAGGAAATTTAACATTATTTTATGTTCGTACAAATTATAAGAAATAACTATATTATACAATACTAGTTGTACCGGGTGTTCCAGACCAACCGTCCACTATGTTTTACGCCTAAACTATTGAAGATATAGTTTAATGATAGAAAAATTACTATATACATATATCGATCCTAAAGAATTTCAGGAAAATATTTGAAACCCCCTAAAACTCCCCCTTGGGGGGTAGTTTGAGGGGTACATGCCCGTTTCTCAGCAAAATCAAATGGATGGAATGGTATATCCAAAAGTAGATAATTTTAAACATCATAAAAAGTAAGATACATACATTCAATCGTTTAGAAAATATGGCGACTTGTTCCCAAATTTTAGGATTTTACTAAAAGTGCTTTAGTTTCGTTAAATGTTAATCAAATATTATTTTTAAATTTTTATTTGAAAGTAGAAATAATGAACTTTTTAATGATGTATGATTATTTGAGATTTGGAAAATTTAAAGTGTCATACGCGATCAAAAATGCAAAACTTAAATTGGGGATAATTCAAAAATTTTAAATGGAATGATATATCAATTACTACTTTATCTTAAAAAATATATTTCAATTAACAACTATTGTTAAGAAAATTTTAAATTTTATTTAAAAAAAAAAGTTATAATTTTAAATTTTAAATTTTCTTAACAAAAGTTGTTAATTTAAAAATATTTTTTAAGATAAATATATAATAATAAATTGAAGTTTTTCATTTTTGATATGTTGCGTATGACACTTTAAATTATCCAAATCTCAAATAATCATACATCATTAAAAGGTTCGTTTTTTCTACTTTCAAATAAAAATTAAAAAATAATATATTATTAACATTTAACAAAACTAGAGCACTTTTAGTAAAACTCTAAAATGAAAAAAAATTATTTACAAAAGTTTCTACTTTAAAGTATTTTCCTGAAATTCTTTAGGGTCGATATATATAATAAATTTTTTATCATAAAACTCTATCTTCAATAGTTTAAGCTTAAAACATAGTGGACGGGTTGTCTAGAACATAGGTGTCCAACCTTTTGAACCTTTTGGGCCGCATAGCATAAACCTAATCTACCAAGGGCCGCACATGAACCCCCCCCCCCCCCCCCCCGAAATATTCCGTGTTCTAGAAAAACGTGTTTTGAGAAAACATCAGTTCAAAATACCTTAAAAATATTTTGTTCAATGTATTTATCCCCTCCCTCCGAAATTTTTTCTTACTACCCTACTAGAATCTGACCATGGACTTCGAAGATACGTCACTCAAAAGAGAAAAATAAAAAACTTAATTTTAAGAAAAAAATAAAATCGACTTAAAAAAACTAAAAACACTGAGAAATAAACCTAATAATTAAATTTAACAGTTTTTGAAATCGGTGCCGAACCAATAAAAAACTTTTTAATAAAGAGAAAAGAAAATCGACTTCAAAAACTGTTTTTAATTATTATGTATACATTTCAGTGTTTCTGATTTTTTAAAGTCTGTTTTATTTTTGTTTATTTTTTAAGTTTTGAAAGCTAAATCTGCCAACCAATTAGGATCTTCCAAATAAGGTACCTCTGGTTTTTCTTTTGATTCTAAAAACATTGTATTTTATTTTTTAAATCGTAAAATCCTTTTAGCGTTGTGGTATGTGTTATATTCATTATTTTTTTATTATAAGATTTTTTTTTTAATTATCCGATGAGGGCCGCGGGTTGGACAGGCTTGGTCTAGAACACCCGGTAAATTTCTTTATTTAGAGTAAGTTTACGGCAGCAGTTTATGTCCATTTTACAAATATTCAAACGTTTCTGTTAAACTAAAATATACACCTTAACCACAATAAAACAATGTCACTCGACACGTGTTTCGACTTCACAAGAAGTCCTCATCAGGAGCCTAACAGTTCCAGACTGTCAACTGTTGGAACTGTCTGGAACTGTTAGGCTCCTGATGAGGACTTCTTGTGAAGTCGAAACACGTATCGAGTGAAATTGTTTTATTGTGGTTAAGGTGTATATTTTAGTTTAAGTGACTAGAAACCACAGTTTCTCCGTTTTTCCAGTAGGAAACGTTTCTGTGTAACAAAAAAAAGGAAGATGTATCAATCCATGAGTACGAGTTTTATTTAACCCAACGTTCACGTATTCACGTCAATCAACTGTGCATCCCGACACAGTCACACCTATTTTCTGGCAAGTATATAAAAGAATTGCCAATACAAAAGTGATTATTACCAACTGTTTAGAAAAAAAATCTACTGTAAAAATAGTACTGATCAGTTTAAATCTGTATAAAAATATTATTTTCCATAAGATTCTTTTTCATCATAAATAATACTTAATAACACCTTCTTATGAATTACATAACATTTTTTCTAATATATTTAGTTCGCAGTGAAGTCGTGACAACATCGCAAACAGCTTGGTAAGTAGTTGTATAATTGTAGCGATTAATTTTTTACGTTATAATAATCAAGGTTCATACACAGAACATAATAATACTAATTTTATATCATAGTTCACGACACTATTTTTTCAAACAATTTTGCTATTTTATAATAGAATTTTAAATCCAATATTGTTGCCCAATGAGAAGAGACGTATCAATTATAAATCTTAATTCAAATTTTGTCCCTTGCGATTAAGTAGAAATCTTAGTGTCTTATAATCAGCGGCGGATTTACATTAAGTGCCGCCCTGGTCAAAAAAAATTGCCGCCCCTCTACCAAGGGAAAATATAACCTATTTTTACAAATTTTTACAAGATGTAGAAAAATCGTTTTTATAATCGAAGTAATTTTATGTATTCCTTTTTTAGAGTGTTGTGTATTAAACTAAAAAAGTTGTATTCTCCCAGAATCTGCCGCCCCACAAAATTTCGCCGCACTGGGCAGTAGCCCATGTTCTCCATGCCTAAATGCGCCACTGCTTATAATATTATAATATTAAAAAAGGGCGTAAATTTTTCCTTATGTCGAATAAAAATAAATCAAATATATGTAATATGTATAAAAACGTCGATGCGTATACGTATGTCACGTCATCACGCATAAACCACTGAATGTATCGAAGCCATATTCACACCATATGTTCGTTTGGTGCTCCGATAAAATCTTTTGTTGTACCCGGCACTAAGGTTGATATTTCGATTAATTGTATTTATGGTCCGATTTGGCTCATATTCAGAATATATGTTATATGTGAAAAGAAATATTTTTACAAAAAATGGACCCGGTGGTGGTGCTGGAGTCGAGGTGTGTATTTATAATCTGATTTTTAAACAAATTATTTTAGGGCAGTTCTTGGTCCCGAACATTAAAAATATTCATAGATATACTATATTTATATAAAGAGGTTAAAATAATTAACGTTATAAAAAAAATTTATTTAAAAAAAGAAACAATTATTGATTTCTAAATAATATAAGTTTCGAATTTTTTTAACCAATTTTAATATCTTGTTCTCATATCAAAAAAAATATTTAAAATTTTGTTAAGTAAATCTTGTATGTGCTGTTTGTAAATGCAATCCACCTCATCATTTTGTAACAACCTTATGGGAATTGATTTAAAACTATTTTTTATTAATATATATTTAATATTTTTGGTAGCAAAAATGTTATTTTCCCGGAATATCCGTTCATAATTTTGCAAATTTCTATCAGATCAATTGAGGTTTTTTTTTAATTTCCTCGATGAAATATGAACCATTATAGTATGGTTATTGTTTATATTATTTACTTTTCTAATGAGAAACTTATTGCACAAAAATCACAAGATAGATATACAAAAATATATCGGACAGAAATACTTCCCTGAACTATAGTAAGCTACCAATCAGATTCTTAGAAAAAGAGATAGATATATTCCAAACTACACTGCATCTCTCTCTCTCACTTTTTGAACAGATGTTACACCATTGTGTTAATACAGAATGCACTGTTCATTCTCTATGTCTATAGGCAGAACAATGTTTGCTTTATATTACAAAATGCAACGTCTCTCTGTCTGTCTGTCCGTTTTTGCGCTTATCACTCGAGAACCACTTATCCGATTTACGTATTTTTTTATTATTATATTATAGAGATATGTTCTTTGCCCAGGTTTTAGTATACATATATTTTGTTACATTAGGTAACATAAGAAATAAGCAGTTACGTTAATATTAAATCATGTCGAAAAAAAGTTTGCCGTCGGCGCGAATTTTTACAATACACTGTCTAATGTCCGGTATTATAATGGAGCTAGCAAATTTGTTAGCTAGCAAGCACTTTCAAATGAGATATCAAACTTATATGACAGTTCTTTTGGAGTTTGTTGAAGACTTTGACAAGTCTCGCGCACCCGTTGTAGGTAAATACCAACGGTATTAAAACAGTGGTGATATTATTAAAATTATTTTGTACGGTAAAAGATACCAACTGTGTTACAATTAGTTGAAGTGTCACTGCTCTAAATTCCATAGCTAATCCATAGATACTAGTACAAAATTAATACCCCATTTAAAAGTGCTTGCTAGCTAGAAAATTTTGCTAGCTCCTTTATAATACCGGACATAAATCGGTCAATATTGAACAATATAATGTAAAGAATTGTGTAGAATAAAAATATCGAAAATAATTCAACTTTATTTTTCAAAAATCCTAAACAATAATTTCGTAGTCCACGTGAGCGAAGCTGCGGGCACAGCTAGTGTTTCTATAAAAAAATTTTAAAAAATAATTTACAACACCCTTTTTGTTTTATTTTGCATACGCTTCTGATATTTACATACATATTCATTACAATGTCCTCGAACAGACAGTTCAATTAGATTATTTTTTTCCGTTTTTATTAATTTCTCGTTAGATAAACATCTACGTGAGATATTTGATTGAATTGTGAGTAAATAGAACAATGTTATGTGCGTACAAAATTATTTAATTGAATTTATTGTAACTAGACACCGAGTGTATGTAAAATACAACGCATGAATGGACGCGGTTTTGTGAAGGTCTGTTTACATTTTATACACGTTATTTTTAATAAACTTTGCAAATAATAATTATACTGAACTGACATTTTTTCATAAATACATAATATTTTATTGTTTATGATTTCTGATTTTATGTTACACTACATATTACATATTACATATATGCATTTTAAATTTTTTGAAGTTATACTTCTCTAGGCGCGTTCAGGGTGAAATTTTAATAATGTAACGGAAACTGCATGCAACAGAAACAATTTAACGCCATGGAGATAGGTAAGATGTAGTAGATAATACAGATTTCTGTTATAATAGTCGGTAAAACGGGTTTTTGGTTCTGTATTTGCACGCAAGATGTCACTACGCCAAAGAAGTATAACTTATAATGCGCGTAAATAAGTACACACACGCACACTTTTTAAAATGATAATACAATTTTTGTCATTATGCCGCAAAAAGATAAAAAAAACAACAAGGTGTTTTTTGGCAAAAAGGGAACAAACCCTATACATTTTTAAATACAAAGTATATTTAAAACATCGTGTAGCTGTTACGTCTTTTTGATGTTAATACAGCATTACATTTAATTTTTAATCAACCAGATTCCTTTCATGTATAAACTAATGTTTCAAAAAAATCACAAAAACTAAATTAATTTCCAATTGGTAATTTATATATAATGCATTTTTGAACAAGGAAAACAATAAATTGGTTATTATTTATTGATTACAATCAATTTAAAAAAATATCAGAACAAAAGTTTTATAATCTTTTTAAAAAAACTTGTTCAATCTGATAAAATATTATTTTGAACTAGATTATATTCAGAACCGGCTTGTAATTTAAATTATTTATTTTAAAAATATATTTATTGTAATGTATACTTTTTTAGTTGCAGAGACAGGTGTCATCTTTCGATTTTGAAAGTGTAATAGTGATAGATATTAATTAATTTTTAGTTTAGTGATGCTTTTCAAAAACATAAGCTGCACATCTACTGTAATGCAATACAAGAACGGTCGTTTTAGTTTTGACTTTTGGCTGAAGAGCAGACCGACATATACTTCATCGAAATAATGGCCAATGGTCGTACTCCCATAACATTTAATTTGGTTAAGATCGTCAGTTTAGAATTTTTTTATTATATATACTTTATTATACAACATATACGCTTTGTTTAAACTAACAATAAGCTTAACATCGAGTTTAAGGTTCTTAACATCATAAATTCTGTAACTTTAGTAAAAACTTTTAAATGCATTTATTAAGCAAAGGCTAGCTAAAAAATACTAGCTGTTACCCGCGACATCGTCCGCGTGGAATACAAGTTAGATAATTCAGATTTCTGTTATGATAGTCGATAAAACAGGTTTAATGTTTTACATTTGCATGCTAGATGTAAACGCTAAAAAAGTACAACCTCGGCCTTGGTCCAATATTGAGTTGCCAGCTTTTTCGTTATTGGTCCCAGTCTAGACCTACTTGCAGATACAGAGCTTCGATCACCTATTCTTTACCTAAGACTAGGACAACTCTGGGTCAGCCTTGGTACGACAAGCCTTGGTCGACAAGCCTTGGCCGAGTCTTGAACGAAGTTATCATTTGTATCTTGGCTCATTGGCGACTGTCCGTGTTTCTGCGTCTGTGTGTCTGGATGTAGAATTTTCCTTCGTTCACAATAACTACTGCAAAAATGCACCGATCTGAATTATTTTTGCAGAAAATGTTTGTGAGAAAATGTCAGTAAGTACTCCAGACCTATTGATTTTGGTGCTAATCGAATTAGGGGTTTTGGAAATTTTCAAAATTTTGTAACTACACTAAACTCCAAAATTAAATTTAAATATGTTTATAATAAAAGTTGTAGAGAACGTTGTTTTCTATAATTTATATCCTGTTCTTTTTTTGTATCTTTTATGAATTATAATAATAATAATTTTAGTTTTTATTTAAAAATAATTTTAATAATATGAATAATCTAGTTATCTATGAAAATAAAAGCATTTAATATTATAACTGTCAAATAAATAGATGTATAGAAATAATAATATATTAGTACTGTTAAACTGTTGAAATATCAAATAAATACGAAGTTTTTTACAAAACATTTTTTTCAACACAAATATTACTATACCAATTTATAATAAAAATGTTTGAAAAAGAAACAAAATAGAATTAAAATATATATTAAACATTAACAAAAACAACAATTAATGTAATGTAGTTTAAATTCAGTTTTTTAGCAGAAAGTGTTAACTTATGTAATTTCTTCTGTATCATGATGTTTAAAAAAGTTTTGAGTCGACTAGGGCAGTTTATTTTTTAATTTCGAAATAATTTCCATAAAATAATAAAACATTTTTGTTTAAATAATGAATATTTAAGAAAATACAAGCAATATTATATATTTTTTACTCAACCCTGTATAATAATAATATTTATCTACATGTTTACTTTGGTCCAGTCCTGGCAACAACTCTATCATATTTCAACACCTCTTCTTACAAGGGAACCTTTTCAAGTGATAAAATCGTATCGAATTCAAATTTTGTATATGGTTAGAGGGGGTCAAAGGTAGTGAGAAAATAATTATTTTAGCTTCAGTAAAACGGTTTAAAGTATTGAAACACCTTTATGAAAATTTGCAAAATAATCATATATTTCAAATAACTCTGAAACTAATGAAGATTTAAAAAAATCTATAATACAAAATTTTCATGATTATTTATACTCATTCGAATGGTGACAGTCGATATTCGAAAACGTGAAACTGTTCACCCCCACCTCCCATCCACCCCATTTTTTTAAGATTTTTTTTCTACTAAATTTAATTGTATTATACAATAGTAATTCAAATATATAATAAATATTTCACCCAAAAAATATTTAACCTTTTCATCGCCACATTATCATATTTCGAAAAATATATACATGTTTTTTTTTATTACGTTGGGAAAGTGGCTAATTAGGAGGATATTTACATTTCAAGACCTCTAGAAACCAGTAAAGAGATTTTTTTGCTAGTCTAGAAAATGGTCGGTAAAAAAATGTCATTTGGTGCATTTGTTTCTTAGATTAGTCCGGTGAAAAATTGTATTACGTTACTGTTATTCAGACAAAAATATTTTCTCACCTCTATAATACTCTATATATTTTATGTACATATATCGACAGGCAGCAAACACACACACTAACCGTCGTATATGTTTAATTTCAGAACGACATTGAATTTATGTCACAAAATGTATAGGTTTAATGTCAAAATTCAAATGTTTTGATTTGGATTAAATTCACATAAAGTAATTTTTCTTCGAATAAATGCAAGAAACAAACGTACCAAATGACAATTTTAATCGGCTATTTTCTAGACTAATTTATGCTAAAAAATCTCTTTACTGGTTTCTAGGGGTCTTGAAATGTAAATATACTTTTAAATTGGCCACTTTTCAACTATAGTCATTAGTTTTGTATTATAGTTTTTTTTTTAAATCTTCATTAGTTTCAGAGTTATTTAAAATATACGATTATATTGTACATTTTCATAGGGGTATTTCACCTCCTTAAACCGCTTTACCGCAGCTAAAATATTTTTTTTCTTAATACCCTTGACTTCCTGTAACTATATACAAAATTTGAATTCGATACGATTTTATCACTTGTAAAGGTTCCCTTGTTAGTAAGAACAAATAAAAAGGTGTGCATTCCACGATTACAAAATAATAAGAAGTAATAAAAACTTAGTCTACAATTACAGAGTTCTTAATTAGGTAGAATGTTTCACACGATGGCGCAGGATCTCCAGCTGGTATTAAGACCTATCATAAGACTTTAATTAAATTAACATCTAACAATTACATCATATGAGGTGTAAACAACAATCCTGTATAATAATACGGGAAAGAATTAGTTAAATAAAAAAAATAGGTAAATAAGAGTGTAATACAGAAACTATTTATAATAATAGTACATTAGCGACTCGAAAAGTAAAAATATAAATACCTATGTACATCAATTGTAAGAGCTGTCGGAAGAGAAGACTTTGAAATAATAAATAAAATAAAAATGAATTATCCTAATTTAAATTTTTCAATTTATTTTATTTTTTCATTTAAGGACATATTTTACTACAAAAATTATGAAAACCTAAAAAAATTCCCTACAAAAAATATACTATACAATTTTCACATCATTGAGATATTTCGAAAAAAAAAGGATACCACCCTTAGCTTCGCCCGATTTTTCTTATTTTTATATGGGGACATCAACTACCCAGACCTAACGAGTTATGCGTGTGTCAAGGATTTAAGGAACAGGCAGACATGAAACGAATGTTTTTGTTTTGACCTGAACCGGAAAAATTAAATAGAAATTTAAAAATCGGAAACCAAACATAGCTCCCTTTTATCATTTAGAGGTAACGAGGAAGTCAACAAAATTGAAGACCTTTTTTTATCCTTACTTAGAAATGTAACAATTATTTGTATAGATTTTTTGGTCGACAATCTCAACTTCCTGAATAATATGTAATTAGTGTAACATTTTCAAGAATAAAAATAAAAGTTTTACTCTGCCGCTGAGCCCTCCTAACCTCGGGAGTCCCGAGACACTGCTCCAGCTGCCCTGGTGATAGTTACGGCCCTAAATTTAATTATGACAAATAAATATACGCTAAAACATAGTTTTTTTAAATAGCTATATAATACTTTATTTTTTATTGATACTGTAGGTATATTTCTGAAACTATTACTTATAACAAAAAGTATTATTTGACTCGCTAATTAAAAATTATATATACCGAAACATTGAACTTATAAAAATATAATTGATTAATATGCAATACACATTAAAATGGTATGGGTACATTCATAAATACATTCCTAGAAAATTTTATTGACGAACCGCTACTGAACGTGATTCAATGCCAATTAAAAAAATAATTTATTGAAATTAATCATCACATTAGAAGAAATGTATGTATTAAACATTACCTACTGCATTTTCTTGCAACCTGATCTTGTTCTTCCTCGCCATTGACATTGAAATGGAAGGTTATATGACTTGTATTATAATAAACTTTTATTTCCGAGTTACAAATATTGACAAATTTATAAGGTACTAGCACCAGTCTTGGATATGACCCCAGTAATGGCTATTTTTGAATTAAATGTACTGAATTAGAAATATTTGTTGATATTTGATTACAACTATTTCTGAATATTAATCAATATACATTTAACTGTCTTACAGTGTGATTTGATGACAATCGGCCAATAGGTGTCAAAATGGTGGACATTTACACTAATTATTAGTATAATTTATTTATTAATTATTATATTTATATATCATAGCAACTGCTTTACATTGTTTCAAATTTGACGATTATTTTATATTTTTTGTGTCGTAGTAGAACTGGAATGACCTCGACACGTTAATCAAACATGAAACGCTAAGGAGAGGGACGGAAGTGAAAATCCATAACCAGATGAGTTTGAATGTGTGTATATGCGTGAGAAAGCGATGAGTAGATGTATTCAAGAAATATGGATGAGTAGAGCATGCGTACAAGTCAATCACGAGTTTTATTTATTTAATTCGGTTATTGAAAACAAAATAAGTTTCACTTTAACCGTGTGCTTATGTGAGTGAGTACACACCATTTTTTTTATATAAGCCATATTCAAATGAGTTGTTATATTTAAAATTTAAATAAAATAGTATATCATTTTAATACAAATTTTAACTTATTATTATATTCCAACCTTGAAGTACCTATATTACGCCTTATTAATTAATAAAAATAAAAAATAACACATCAAAAAATAATAATTATGATGTAAACAATATTGCTTGCAAAAATAAAAACTTCAATTTAATATAACGTCTAGTTCATTTTTTGTAAACAGACAATAAAAATAATATAATTGAAAAATATGTAACTACTATAATAGATGTAAGAATATAAAAAAAGTGGTTTTGAAAAATTATAGTACGAGTACAATAAGGTAGTAGCACCAGTCTTGGATTATACCCTCGTGTTGGATTCTTGTTTAATTAAATGTACTAAATTCGAAATTTTTGTTGATATTTGATTAATGCCATTACTGAATCATAATCTATAGCCACTTTTGTAAAACAGCTTAATTTGATGACAATCGGTCAGTGGGTGTCAAAATGGTGGACATTTAAACGAATTATTAGTGTAATCTATTTATATTTAACGTCACTACTATTATATTATGAATTATATGTATATTATCATAGCATCTGTTTTTCATTCTTTATAATTTTACAATTCTTTATTTTATAACTTTTGTGTCTTTGTACTATAATTATCATTTTGCAATCATTAGCAAGTGTTCTTCACTGGGTGCTCACTACTGGTTTTACTTTATCCATTACTGGAGAAAAAACATAATAAAAGGCTATAGTTTAAAAAAAAACTATATTTACGGACTTTGATAATTAACATGAGTTGATGAGAGAATTATAAAAATAAGCCAGTCAACTAAAAAAATGTATACCTTGCTCTTAAAGAGGCCAAGAGTGGTGCCAGAACCTTATATTAAAATATGTGGTATACCTGTATATTTGCCTGAGTACCTAAAAATGTATGAATGAATATTATATAATTTTGAATATACGAGTAGGTATACGTTTTTTAGTAACACCTACAATAAAATGGAAAGGAGGGTCATCATTCTATTGACATAAATTAAACAATAATTAATTTAAACTTCAACCATTGAAATTAATTAATGTAAATGTAATTATTATTTACGTGAAATCAGAAAAAAAAATGTATTATTTTATTTGTTATAGTAGTTAATAAAAAATGTATAATAAGTATCAAAAATGTCAAACTACAATTGATACCTTCTAATAATCGGTATATACGTTACCGGTAATGTATAGAACTCCAAGGTATTCTATAGAATGCCTAAAATCACCAGGGAATGTATGAAATAGATTTAATTATATACATTTCCTAGGCGTTGTATAAAGTACCTAACTGATAGTCGGTAATGTATGAAATATAAACATAAATAGGGTGAACCGACCAATTTTGGCCCAGGCACAGATTACTTTATATTATAAAATACTTCAGATGCAAATACATAATAAAAAATCTTGGATCATTTTCGATAGCTGTAGGTTTGTACCAACAATACTAAATTATTTACCGTACATAATACACGTCTGGAGTAATATGTTATTAAATGATTAAATAATATCTTAGATTTGTTTATATGATTTTGTCATTTTAACAATAAAGGCTCTAAATCTTACTTAATGTGAATTTGGACTTTTTTAAAATTAATTAAATAATATCTATCTGCTTTATAATATCATTTTGTCTTTTATTTAATACATTTCCTAATATTATCTTGGCATTCTATATAATTCCTAGGTATTCTATACAATGTCTAGGTAAAGTATATGGTAAATTTTTTTTAACCAAATATTTCATACTTTGCCTGAAATCGTTAGGCATTGTATAGAATTCCTTGGAAATATATAGAATGCCTTAATTACATACTTTGCCGGTAACATATTGATGTATTTCATTTAAAATTAATTTAAAAATAAAATTAGGATTTCAAAAAATTTAGTTCGTGTGAAACGAGTCAAAATCTTTAATAAAATCTCGTATCCAACATGATCTATACATCAATAAATTCACACTGAAAAGGAAGCCCGACGATGTGCGCTACATAGGTACTCGCTAAATGAAAAAATGAGAATTTTCTTTCGCTACCTATTTTTTTCTTGTGAAATTTGTTTAAATTACACGATCATTTTACATGAAAATATTACCTATGTTAGATGTACACAGACACACCTTAAACCACTTGTTTTCGTCGGGGCCAGCCGCAACCTTGGCGCGCACAGGTGAAGTCATCAGATGGTAGATATTACTCATGGCTCATACGTACCTTGGCTGGTGTGTTAAATAAATTATAATTCATGATGTTCGCATACCAGCTATGTTCATTGTGCTGCTCATATAGTGTTCAGAGATAATATTTTTAAATTGATACATACATTTAAAATATTTAGTTTCAATTAAAAAAAATGCGAATCGATCCCGTTCTATATTATTTTCCAATTTTTTCGACTAGCTGTTACCCGCGACTTCGTCTGCGTGGAATTTGTACTTTTTATCTAATCAATTTTCGGGATACAAAGTAATCTAAGTCCTTCGTTAGGATGCAAGCTATCTTCCTGCCAAATTTCATCAAGATCGGTTCAGCCGTTTAGCCGTGAAAAAATAACAAACAGAGTTACTTTCGTATTTATAATATTAGTTAATAACCATTATTTACTTACATATAATATATCATCTACTAGATAACAGATGGCTCAAAATATACTATATATTTCTACAATAATTATTTTTGAAAAATTAAATAAAAGTATGACGAGTGCTAATAATTTTTTTGTGATCTCGGCATCATTATACATATTCCCTAAAATGGAGGTTCAGTATTACAATGTTATTAATAGACACAACTAAATGTAACCGTACTCGTATCATCTACATTTTCATCCTTAACAGGATGGAGGTGGAGTTTTATACTTCCCTTCTGCAAAATACCTATTGCAATGGTAACGGTCATTGTAAACATACAGAGTAAGGCATTTAAAGTGTTACAGATTTCTATCTGCAACCAAAAAATGTTTCGTTATGAGGAGGTAATCGAATAGTAATATTTATTTGTTATTTTATCGTGGTATTCAAGGTTATTTAAAAGTCAACATAATTTTTTTAAATAGGAACCTATAGTTTTTTTTATTTAATAATCTTATTCTACGTTAAAAAAAATACGAATCTTTTTTCTTGAACAACCTAAACTTTACAAGATATCTAACAAAAAAAAAGATTTTGGACTTCAAGATTTTTTTACTCAGAAACCATAAATTTTAGAAAAAATTGCAAGACACGCAAAATGCAATGATGATTATTTATTAACATTTTATTACGTACAATACTTTACATCTAATGTGGGTGTAGTGTTAAAATAAATGCGTTATTTTTATCATAACAATTCGATTAATTTGATTCTATTTCTTATAATAATGACTCTGACAGCAAATCGAAAAGTAACCTTAAATTCGGAAGTGGGAAATTTATATATCCGATTGGGTGGATAAAGTCACAATGATAGATGATAAAAATAACCTTATAATTATTTATAATAAAAAAAAATGTTATTAAATTATTAAGATATAGGCAGGGGTGTGCTGAAGCCGGCTTGCACCGGCTCGAGCGAGTCGGTTGTTAAGATTTTTGAAAATCGGCGAGTTGGTTGTTTATTCCGCAAATAAAAGTTATATTTTAATGTTTTCGTTTTCACGTGGTATCTGTTGGTTTCGGTTTCGTATTACATACGCTACATATCGTGTTTTGCTCTTTTAAGAATAAAAGAAAA
Source organism: Sialis fuliginosa (assembly GCA_961205875.1). Taxonomy (NCBI): domain Eukaryota; kingdom Metazoa; phylum Arthropoda; class Insecta; order Megaloptera; family Sialidae; genus Sialis; species Sialis fuliginosa. The sequence goes on along the minus strand of OY540809.1, from coordinate 27,110,980 downwards.
GCTTTAAAAAAGTTCATTGGTTATATTTTTAAAACATTTTTTCGATACTCGTACATTATATTCCCGGTCATTGCAGACGTTCAAGTCTTATGTTTTTTATATGATTTAAATCGCGGCAGGCAATAGTTATATTTATTAGTGCATATTCGGTTACTATTTTCGGAAACTACAACAGGGCATTAAAAATTATGCGTAAGGCATGTTTTTTTTTTTAATATTTATACATATAGCGAGCCGGTTGTTAAATGTTTGGCAGTACACCCCTGGATATAGGTATACTCCAATATTCATGAAATTGAAAGTAGACCCTAATTAACAGTATTTTTTCTATGAAATAAAATATATATGTATATAAAAAGTATAAATATTGAGTATCACTGACTAATTTGGCCGAGAAGGTCTGGTAAAACCCAGTGTATAGGCCAATTAGTTCACCTATTTGTACTTATGTATATAATAAACATTTATAACTAAAATAATGCCTGAAAATTTTAACTTTACATTTCTTTAATTATGTATCGACAAAATTTTCAATTTGAAAAAATTAAAATTTTTAAAAATAGTAAAAAAATGTTTGTTTGATTTATCCGTTGAATCGAATTTTTACTGTATTATATATGGGTATAATAATATATATGGACTTATAGTAGAACTATTTTAATTTCAGAAGAAAACGAAAGTTGTAACAACGAACATACCCATTATATTACTAGCACATTTTTTCGTATCATGCGTATACTATGAATATGTACTTACACGCTGTATATGATCAAATTTTATATATAAATATTGATTTGTAAATAAATGATTAGAACAACGTGATACGTGAAATTTTTTAATAATAAAATGTGATAGTTTTCGTTAAAAAAATAAAAGATTTATTTATATATCTTTTAAATATCTTTATAGAAACAATTCTAAAATTGTTTAGATATAATAAAATGTTTTACTTGATATAAAGATTATCGAAAACGATACAGCAATTGATAGGATTTTAATGAGCAGTTAGAAAAGATTAAGATAAAGAAGTAGGAAATTATGTCTTATTATTTTTTAAAGAAACTATTTTCATTGAAATTTTTAAAATTAATCTCTATGCATAATAATTCAAATAAAATACTACTTTTAGCCTCCTGGTGGCGCCATTTTTGAGTTAAAAAAAATAGGATCAAATTCTACTGATTGAGATCTACATTTTGATATACAATATTTTTTTTTTATTTGCTTTAAAGCCCCCTGCAGGCGTCATTTTTTATTTAGAAAAAAAAAATAAGAAAAGGGCCAAATTCTGCTGGTTTGGTTATATATTTTAACGTGCCATGGTATAAATGGTATAAATTTTTTTTTACCTAGCTTTAGCTCCTGAACGCCCCTGCCCTTGAAAAATTATATTTTCAACAAATTTATACATTTTACATGTTCAGTAAAAATTTCAAGTTTCTAGCTTATATAGATAACGAGATATTTTGCTTTGACTGAAAAGGACGGACGGACGACAAAGTGAGATTAATAGAGTATCTTCGGAACACAAAAAAATGAGATATTCATATAACATTATTAAATACCCCTGGAGACAAAAGGGTTAAACCGATAATATCCATGAAACTAATTTGTTTCTGTATAATTTCTATGAGAATAGAACTAATAGTAAAAATAAACAAAACGCAAATAAACGAAAATATTGATAATTAAAGTATCAATATTTTGGATAGGTGGTATATTTTTATATATAGTTATCACATGTAGAATAAATATTAAAATAATAACTTTACAACTAACGTATGGATGTTTACTTTAAATAATTCCTACTACGTGTTTTATCGAATTCTAAAAGCACACAAATAATACATTCTTGTCTGTTTGTCGAAAATTATAGCCCGAAGCACACATTTTTATTTACTTTATTTTTTAACCTTTGGCATAAATACTACACGTATTAGTCAATAATATTATTGCCGATTGAATTATATTCTATGTATTACAGAATTTTATATTGATTACTTTTATTAGTGAATGTTGTAATTAGTAAAAACACATTATATAATTTTAATTAGTACATTTAGAGGTTTCATTAATTACAATATATGTAGAATGTATTTAGATTTATATGTACTTATTATTATTTATCAAATAAAAAAAATACAAAAATTAACTAATTTTTTCGTAAAAAAATATTTATTATTACATAATAAAAGCAGAGTACTTTAATTAATTAATTTAATAAATAATAATTATATTTTCGTTATTATAAAATGTATTTTACGAGAAAAATAATTTTAAATACCTAACATTAAATAATGAACTATTACAAGACATTAAAAAGAAAAACAATAAAATCTTTTTCCCATAACCTTCATAAATATTCTACAAGAATTTTTATAATTTTGGAAAAAAATAAAACTCATATACATATTATTTTGTACTCAATGATATATTTATTAAATTTTGTCCCTCAAACTATATTTATATTCCGAACGTGTTTCTTAATTCGTTTTTACATTTTATTTAATTTAAATAAATGCCAATAACATTCAACGTGCAGATAATTTCGTCAAATTGACCTTTTACTATCAAAATATTTGCATTTTAGTTACAATTAGTTGTTAAAAATGTTTTGGCCTTCATTAAGCAGCATTCATTCAGTATATATTTCTATATTAATAGATTTTATTTTTTTATTTTTAGCAAACATTTATTTTTATATTAACCTACAAATTATTTCAGTTAATTTTTAGTGTTCCGTGAAAACGAAACACTTATGGAATTACTTGTTCGTCCGTCCGTCCGTCTGTCACAGGCAATTTTTTCTGAAACTATTGGACATAAAAATTTGAAATTTAGCACAAAGATAAAGAGCCGGGGGGGGGGGGGGGGGGCAGTAGGAACCTCAAAAATTAAGCTGACCTAATTTTACTTGGCATTCTTACAATTCAAATTTAAGTTTTTAAAGGGACTAGGAGATAACACGTATCTACTAACGAAATATTTTAACATTGGGTCTTATAGAAGAATGCCGGGACCTAAAAAAAGATAAAAACGTACTAACGAGGTTTCATTTTTTATTTTTCTTTCTCGTGGTTACATTTTATAATTTGTTTGTGACTTTAACCAATTTACAAAAATTAAAGAATTTTTAAGAGTAAAAAATTACAAAAAATAATTTTTTATAATTGCACGTCGCTTCAACCCCGCCCTAAGCAACAGGTTCCACATTTGGGGGGAAATAGTCATTTCCCCCCCTGCCACAAACTCCGACGCCACAGTACGGTTGCCCAATTATAGAGTGAAGTATAAAAAGTTGAATTTTGAATCGGGGGGGGGGGGGTAAATTAAGAAATTAAAAAAAATAAGGGCATTGAGTAGGGTGTCAAATGAAAGATTCTTGAAGCTCGAATTCAACAATATATATGATGTATTTTTTTATTACGTTTTTTAAACATTTTTCTGGAAAAACGCTTAAAAATTGCAGTCCCCTACCCATTGAGAATTAGGTGTAGACTGGTCGAAAATTCAGGATTGAAAAATTCTAATGCGATCAATTGTTATGAACAATTCAATTGTTTATTTCCTTATAACTGCTGAACCATTGGTTTTGGAGAAAAAGATTTTCGACATTCTCACAATAAAATGAAAAACTTTTGCACCTACACATTTTTCAAAATTTTCAATAATTTAAGTGAGGAGCTGATGGCACGGAACACTAATTGTGCAAGTATAGTTGGCGCTTGACTGATTTTTGTAAATAAAACTAAAACTTCAATTGGAACAATCAATAATAAAATTTATATTAATTAATATAGTATTGTTGTTAGTAAAATAATTATTGCAGTAGAGTAAAAATAAAAGTGAATTAGAAATCCTCTTTTAAAAAACTGAAAATCTGGGAAATTAAGGGTGTCTAAAAGCGAGTCGTCTGGTCACCTTAATAATAATAAATATATCTTCTAGAAGAATCATTTTGCATGTTACGTAACCTTCAAAACATATGTAAACAAAAACTACTTTAACCTTGGTACACAGAGAAGAGATTTAAATCATCAAAGGTATACACAACAGAATAAAATAATTGTAGCAAGGTCAATTGTCACATACAAACATACATATATATATATATATATATATATATATATATATATATATATATATATATATACCATGTGTGGTGTATATAAGTTAAAAGAATCGAAATCTTCTACAAAAATCCACACACTGTAATAATAGAATGCGACAAGAATGAATATTGTGTGAATATTGTGTGACCCTGATGTTTATTATATCCATTAGTACTTGAGTGTACAGTGTACGTGAATTACGTATATTAAAGAGTATAAAAGAATTAACAAGCCATGCCCGCTGCCTAGACGCTCATTTCAATCACGCACCTCCAGTCATTAAGTCATATTACCAATTGTTGCTCAACATAATTGTTGCCGCGTCTTTTATCATGTCATATATATGTTGACAATATAAAAATGTTTCTTCTAAAACAAGTGTTTATACTGACTGTTGTGTTTTGTGTTGTTCTGTGTCAAGAAAGAAAACGCCGTATACAGTTTAGAGTTGCATTTGAATGGACATTGTTGGACTATCTGTGGCCTTCACCACAAGAAAGAATAGCTGCAATTGAAAGTGGTGCTTATATACCCGAAAATAATATTGTTACGGGTGTGGAATGTTTTGGAGACAAGTTGTTTCTTACAATGCCTAGATGGAGACACGGGGTTCCCGCTACTCTGGTAATTATCCCTGGGCCTAATTTGACAAGACAACATGCACCTCTTTTGGAACCTTTCCCAAGTTGGGAGGCTAACCAGTTGGGTGATTGTGGAAGTTTACAAAATGTACAAAGTGTGAAAGTGGATACTCAAGGAATCCTTTGGGTCATCGATGGAGGTCGTACAGCAACAATGGAACAAAACCCAATCTCTATTTGCCCTCCGAAACTTATACTTTATGATTTATTGAACAATGCCAATATTATTCGTGAATACGAATTTCCTAATGAAATCGCACTACACAATGGAAATTTCTTAAATGATTTAGTTATTGATGATTACGACGGTAGATATGCGTACATCACGGATAACAGTGCAGTAGATCCTGGACTAATTGTTTACTCGTACGCTAGAAATAAGTCATGGAAAGTACGTGACAATAATTCTATGCTGGCATCACCGGACGCGATGCATATTCAAATAAACGATACACTTATAACGGCTTCTATTCCAATTGATGGAATTGCAATGGATCCCATATCAAGAGGGCCCGAAAGGTTGGTGTACTATACTCCCTTGTCCAGCAATCATATTTACACAATTAGCTCGGCTATTTTAAGAAACGAACAACTTGCAACCGGTGCACAAGTGTCTAGTTTCGTAACCGATTTAGGTACAAAAGCGTCACAAACTGACGGAATGATCATGGACGAGAATGGTATTCTTTATTTCGGCTTGCTGTCAAACAATTCTATAATTGCTTGGAACTCCAGTACTCCATTCATCAAAGAACAACAAAAGGCAATTGCCCGAGATGCAAGATATGTACAATGGCCTGATAGTTTATCGTTAGACGATAATGGAAATCTTTACGTCACCACTAACCGCATTCAAAACTTTTTATCGAAGAAAATTCCACTAGACGAGGCTAATTATAGAATTCTCTATGCAAATGTCGGTGCTAGAAGTTATCTATTCGGTCCTAACATCAGTCCAACTGAAGAGAACATATATATACGGACTCTTCAGTCTTCAACCCCTTCGTATGCTACAAACCCGGGAATGGTGTCGCAAAGTCCGGGCTTTACAGAGCCATCAATATATGTAGACGGGGGTAAAACCGCCAGTAACACGCAATACCAAATCGGGGTGGACAATTCTCACCGTAACAATCCAACAGCCATATCCGGTGGGATTGCACAAACCGGAAACACAATTCTCTTCTCTCTTGTGTTTGTTTTTACGTATGTGATAAATTTGTAAAAGTACAAAAAATAATTCGACGTTTAATTTGTCAATGACTGAAAAAATCGTGTATTTATTGTATATAATTTTATTTGAAAGGTTTCATTTTTGATTTTTAACTATTTAATATTTAGTTTAACATAAGATAATTTTTTGTTAAAAATAAGTTGGCTAATTTTAAGCTATAGTTATAAGTAATATATTGCTACTTAATTTATACCATCGAAAGTACGTATATATTTATTTACAATATTTGCAAAACTTTTTTAAAGATTTTTTTTTTTTTTTAATAATATAAGATTCATTTGTAACATAAGGTATATATTTAAGTATTATTGGTACAGTATTATAATAATGAATTATAAATAGCACTGAATTAAGTAATTATTAATTAGAATTAGTCAACTCATTTTTAAAACTGTATAATCAGATATATTTGAGTTATTGAGTGGTTCTTGAACTAATTTCATTTTAAATTTTACTTTATGTAAAAATCTACCAATTATTGTAATGTTGAAAGTTAGCAACTTATTGAAGTATATAAATGAAGAATGTTACGACATTAATTGAGTTTAATGAGTCTAATTTCAAAATATTATGTTTTCCCATTTTCACACAGACTAGTGGTTAAAAATTATATTAAATGGGCTACTTTAAATCAGGAACTCGAATTTAAGAATCACAAATTGTACTGTGTATATATTATTATAAAAGTTTAATGCCCGGTATTATCAACCAATTTAAAGCTCCTTTAGCGCTAAATGCTCCTTTAACCTAAATTTTATGTGTTGTAAAAACATAGTGTAGAAAATTAAAAACCTATTTGATTAAATATATTATGCTTGGTTCTGTTAATAAATAATATGACAGTTAGTTAAAGGAGCATTTAGTTAAACTTGATAATACTGGACGTACGTATACCAAATGTCCAAAAAATATTATATATAATTATTTTATTTATTTCGCTATATAATAATTATGTTTTACTAATTACTATCATATTATAATTGTTAGATGTTTTAATAAATTATAGTTGTATAATTGTATTTATTTATTTATTATTGGCCTGCCCTATGCCTTATATTCGTTTTTATGAACATTTATATAATTTATGGAAGTCTGAAACAATTTTGTACCCCTACTCAACACAATAACAAGAACTGGCAATCATTTTGTGAAAAACTAATAGCGTGTTTTCCAATTGCAATTAATATTTGAGCCCAACACAATCGTAGGACAATTCGAAAATCTTCAACTGTGAATTTCAGAAAAAAAAATATTTTTTACTAATTCGTTTTCATCTTCTTTACGAAAGTCAAATTTTATTTTATTGGTAAAAAACTCACTATATATCAGGGCCGTAACTTCCACCGGGGCAGTGCCCCGGGGCCCCCGAGGGTAGGGGGTCCCCGCGGCAGTGTAAAACTTTTATTTTTATTTGGTTCTTGAAAATGTTAAACAAATTATTCTTTATTATAAAGTTAATAGGAAAAATTACATAAAAAAACTTGCGATTGTCGACTAAAAAAAAAAGTGTTCAATTTTTCATATTTAGGGGGGCCCTCGGTCTCTTCTTGCCCCAGGGCCTCCGAGCCTGTAGTTACGGCCCTGAATGTTCTATTATGTTTGCATTTTAAAACTTACTTTTATTTTATATACACACTATTAACTTTACTAACTTACCTTTGAAATGTCAGTAAGCTACATTATACTAATTATACAATATATTTTTTCCTAAAATAACCTACAAATTATTAAACAAAAAAATTTTTTAATTATAAACACAAAATAATACCGTACAAATTCTTTATTAAATAAAAAAAAATTAATCGGTACAGGAAAGGTTAAATACCCACAATATTTCAATAATTTTGTATAAAATAAAATTCAATCAAAAAAATTTAAAAATACACCCAATCAATTTTAATATATACAAATATAAATACACAATAATGATTTTTAGTATATCCGGAAAAAAAAAGTTTAAAAACAAATATATAGTTATTGAATAAATTTTATTTTTGTATAACAATTAGAATTAAATCTAACAACTTAATAACGGCACATTGTCTTTACTTTCCGGTAGCGAGTGCATTTAAATCTGCAATACATTTAGCTAATGTTTCTTTTTCTTGTTCCGGTGTAATTGATTTTAGAACATGATCCACGACCCAGTTGACCATATGTTTATGGGAGATACGACGCTCGATATTTTGCCTTTCTACTTGATAGTCCAATCGTTTCTTAACCTTTAAAAACAAAAACAACAATAAAGTAATGTATATCTAATATAAGGGAACATTCATTAACCACATAAGGTTTTTTTAGGGCGGGGGGGGGGGGGGGGGTATAGTTATATATAGTATAGTTATATTGTCAACTTGGGGGTCATATTCAAATGTTATGTAACATTCATTCATACACATAAAAACAAAACATTGTTGGATGATTCTTATAATGATACTGCATTAATTAAACTAAAAATATACACCTTAACCACAATAAAACAATGTCACTCGACACGTGTTTCGACTTCACAAGAAGTCCTCATCAGCATTACATAACATTAAGTGAAGGTGGTTTTAGTTAAACTTGATAATACTGGACGTACGTATACCAAATGTCCAAAAAATATTATATATAATTATTTTATTTATTTCGCTATATAATAATTTTACTTTATGTAAAAATCTACCAATTATTGTAATGTTGAAAGTTAGCAACTTATTGAAGTATATAAATGAAGAATGTTACGACATTAATTGAGTTTAATGAGTCTAATTTCAAAATATTATGTTTTCCCATTTTCACACAGACTAGTGGTTAAAAATTATATTAAATGGGCTACTTTAAATCAGGCATTACATGGAGGAATGGGTTCCAAAAATTCTAAAAAAAAACCTTACATGATTTATAAACATTCTCTTAGTAAAATGACTAAATGACCCAATTTGACATCCAATCTGTAGGGGCAATTTGCAGGGTCCTTGCAGATCGGGCCAATTATTCGCGGAGTAATCAGCCTGATTTGCCTATACACAACCCAATCTGCAGGGACCATGCAAATTGCCCTTGAAGATTGGATGTCTAACTGGGTGGTGTATACAGGCCTTAAGGGAACTGCAGAGGAACTACCTGACCTAAAGTTAGTTAGTTCTCATTTTTGCCACCAAAAATATAATAGATGTTTTCAGAGCTTTAAGAAATTTTTGAAATTTTAACTAATCAATAAATATGTAAATTTTCAAAAAAATCTATTATTAGATGCCATAGAGATAAACATTAATAATGATTAGAAATTCGGCATGAAACAATTTTATCTACAAAAAGAAATCGAGATATAATATACAACCATCACACACTGCATATCAATGGCCTTTATTACGCTTTTTAATTATTGCATCAATTTTTAGTATTTAATCAGTAATATCAACTTAAAGAAATTATAAGGAATAACAAAATTAAACAAATTAAATGAAGCAATAATATTATACTATGAAAATCTCAGTTAGTGAACATTAATATTCCTAGAAATTACCAAAATTTGACAAAAAATAGAACAATCAAACATAAAATTAGATATAAAATTGACAAACATAAATTTAATTTTTAATCATCAATTTTAATTACTTAAAATTGATGGTAAATTTAACAAGTCCAATGCAGGCTTAAGGTCATAACATGATATTTGCAGAAATGCAATTTCTCATAAGAGCAACTTAAAAATTTAAAGTTAATCTGTTTTCAAATTACTATATATTTTAATGTATTTCTCTAATGATTACTGTACTGTGAAGAGATTGTTTCTTTTATAGAAAACCACATAAAAAATCGAAATTATCAAATCAAATTATTTTCCTAATTTTGAAGGGAAATGGCTGTAACTTTTGAATCGGTAACGAGATAATGATTTCACAAATCTCACCAAAAATCAATTCTAGCTACAAGTTCAGAAGTTAGAGCCATTTTTCCAAAAAAAAAATATCTAAATATAAAAAAAAAACAAGAAACAAATATTTCATTTTTTAAGTTGTCACAGCATTTTAAAATTTAAGGCCTCTATACATCACCCAATCTGCAGGGCCGATTTGTCGGGAGGTAGAGTTTGAGTACTGCTGATTGGGTCGTGTATAGGCAAAACGGGCCGATTATTCCACGAATAGTTTTGCCTATACACGACCCAATCTGCAGTACCCGCACTCTACCTCCCGAGAAATCAGCCCTACTGATTGGGTGGTGTAGAGAGGCCTTTAAAAATAAGAAACAAACCTCGTTATAGACCATCATGGCTCTTTCTCTGTATGCAGCTTCTAACTGGATAACAATATTTTCTTTTTTAGCATCCATCAATAGTTTCTGGCCCTCAGCACGCCACTGTTCGGTTTTTTCTTCCTCCACAGATTTTTGATAATCTCGAACTGTGCTTTCACGCAACTCTTTCCACTCATTTTCAACTTTCTAAACAGAATAAATTAAAAATTAATCTCGTTAATTTTTAAAACATTATTTTGTACTTACATCGACTTCTTTATCAGCATAGTTTGCTAATGTTGGGCCAAATTTCTTAATTGCATATATCACCATAATGGCAATGGAGAGACCAGTATAGAACTCATGTTCCATTACATAAATCTCCTTGCTGAAAAGATAAGTAATAACACCTGTGCCGAATACATAAGGTCCAGTTACGCCAGTCTTCTTGTAAAAGAATGTAAACCACTCATCTGGAATAAACCCAAGTCGTACTTTGCCTGGCAATTCAGGACGTACCTAAATATTAAAGTTACGATTGAGTTATACATACTGATTATTAATGCTTTTATAATAACTTACTGGACGAGGAAAATTAACTAAATCTCTTTCACTAGATTCGCCACCTTTGTCGCCGCCTTTTGGTGCAGCTGGTGGACAAGTTGCACTTGTCCGTAATATAGACGTTAAAATACGACTATTTTGAGCTGTATTACAAATAATTTAATTAATATCACCGACATAGTAAAAACATACAAACATGACAGTTCAAACAAATTTATTATGACAAATCAAGCAAATGTAACACATTTACCGTGTAATAAAGTAATAAATGAATATTTTGAGTTATTACCTGTTAAAAGTGGGGCCCGGGACAACATTTTCTCTATTGATTATATAATTTTTTACTACACCTCCAGACAACCTATTTCTTCACGAATATTTCACGAACCTGGGCCAAATGGCAATTACAGTTATCTATTTTAACGACTTTAAATAATATCTCCAATATTACCAACTATGAAATATGAACCTAGGCCAAAAGGCAATTACAGTTACCTATTTTACCGACTTTTAATAATATGAATCTCCAATATTACCAATTATGTACCAACTATGAAATATGCTCCACAAACAATGTACCTATGTAGAATAAATAAATATGTAAAATTAAATTATGTATTTAATATTTAGAATATAAAATTCCTTTTAGTTTTTAGTCGTAAAATATGTTCATTGCTTAAATTGTACCTTTATTACATAAAAAACAGAAATCTTTCCAAAGAACCTTAAAGGTCTAGAATCTAGATTAACTTGTAAGATGTTTATATTGATTAACTTTTATTTTGTGATTATCATAATGGACAAACTGATGACATATTTTATGTGCCCTGACACACATACTAATGTTACAAAAACATGCAAACACAAGAAATTAATTATTTAAATAAAATTGTTGTTTCTTTTTATAAAAAATTACATACATATTTAAACAAGATCTATTTATTCACACAAGTAAAAAAAATACTGAAATACATTAAACATATTTTTTTTAAATTAATAAGACAAATGAAAAGTTCTTTCGTGTTCTCTTCTGTGAGTTTCATGCAGTTTTGCCACTTCATCCAGTTGACTATTAATCAAAGCAGTATTTCTGTCTATCCATTGCAATGAATTCATATGTGCATTTAAAATTCTGCCAATTTGTACGATCTAAAAAAAAGAAACGTTTATTTTGACATCAAACAATTTTTATTACACAAATAATTACCGGATCGTTTGTGTCCTCATTTCTAGTTGTTTCATTCAAATGTTCAATGATTTCTTTCAGATCCTCAGACATTTGTTTTAACTGTGTGTCCAAATTTTCCGCTAGTTGGTACCTAAACATTTATACAAAAATATAACATAATCTAATTATAATCAATGTACTATAATGTATGCAGAACCGGCCTTAGCAAGTTTGGCGCCCTGAGCGAGATTTCTTTTTCTGCCCTCTTTCCCCCTAAAAAAATCACCGAAAATATCAATTAAAATTGATAAATTAATAGATAAGTTGAATAGTTGATATCTCTGCTTCGCACGGTCCTACAGACTCCAACTTTTTTTTTATATATAGCTTACATCATTAACTTTAAGACTATCAAATTCCCTAAGACCGTCGAGACCTCTTCTCTTATTTATTAACAAATTAAAATTGATAAATTAACAAATAAGTTGAATAATTAATATCTCAGTATATCATCTCACATTTTTTTTCACGACTCTGATAAAAAAAAATCATAAAACTTAATTTATACTAGACTACATTACGAATAAAATGAGCTCAGTTTGAACTCTCTACCACTAATAGAACCGAAGATATGTCATCGTGAAATTGGGTCTCCGTGCATCATAAGTATATATATGTGAGCATTCTATAGGTCGTAATTTAACAGATCAAAACTAAAATGATTGATTGACCCTATCTCCTTAATAAATAAACATATTCAGTTCATTTTTAATTTATTTTCTTTGTAATTTTATAGAGAACAAAATGTACCTACAATTTTGATGGATTTTGCGATAGGGTTGCAGTTAAAACGCAAAACGTCAAAAATCGTACATACATATGTATGCCTTTCCTAATACATTTTGTAGCTCTGGAGATTGGCCTAACAGTGCTTGTACTTTTTTCATAAAAATTAATAATTTTTACAGGAATTTGAAGAAAATATTTTATCAAGAAAAATACATAGATAGTAAACATCAACTTAGCAATATTTTTTTGCTAGATCGACAAAAATTTTAAAGATTAAAAAAAAGTTTACTCAAAAATTACAGCCTCTACACTGATTTGAAGCAAAAAAGTCACTTATGTCCCATTATGCGCCGCCCCACCTGGTCTGGCACCCCGGGCGGTCGCCCTGGTCCCCCGCCCCCCTAAAGCCGGCGCTGAATGTATGCAATCTATAATTATAACTAATAACTTACGTATGTTGGCGATCTAAATCAGTAACAGGAATTTCTTCTAATTCTTTTTCTAAGGGTGCGATAGATTCTTCTAGCTCACGTTGTTGAGCAACAACAAAATCTAACTCATGATCTAACTGTTGCTGTTCTTGTTTAACTCGCTCAACAATAGAATTCAACTCCAATACCTAAAAATAAAATACAATTATTAATAATATTCAAAACAAACAAATAAAATATACCAAGTGGATACTATAATTGTTTTATTTTTATAAACTCTAGTATTAAGTGGAGAAATCGAGTTAAATTACCCCAACTGGAGTAAAAATTATGAATACGTTGTAATTGTAAATGTGAGAAAATTTTGTTTTTTGAAATATTTTTTCTCATTTGTTTCATATAAAAAGTGCCCGACTACTCCACTGCATTTAAAACTACTATGTCGGAGTTTTTTTATAATTTATAATACCAGATAGTAACAACGCGAAGAACGTTTTTTTTATCACAGAAATGCAGTTAATAATTGTTGTAACCAATTAATATACAAAATGATGCATAATAATTTCAACCTGACAATTTGTTCCAAATGGATCAATAAAATTTTAATCAATTATAAAATATCTTATTGATATAACATTTATTGTCATAATAACAGTATTTTTTAGAACATAAAAAACAACAATGCAGGGTATAGAAGCAATTTTTACCGTTGCAAAATTTTTTTGTTTATCAATATTTAAATTTCAAAAAAATGCTAATAATGTATTGATAATTAATTCACAAATTAGTGCATTTACAATATTAAGATATTTTATGTTTATACTAATATTGTTAATTTCAACAATATGGATTAATTATTTAACTAATTGGAAAAATTTAACAGTAATAAATATTTTAAATATATTTACAACTCACACGAATATTTTCATATCAGGAATAATTATAATTTCAAGTTTAATAAAAAGTGAACAATTAAAAAAAGCTTTAAACAGTGTACAAGCTGTTGAAACGATATTAAAAAATAAGATCAAATTCAAACAGAAACTTAATAGAAATATTGTATACGTTCACATTATTTTAATATTTATTGGAATCATTTTAGACTTACTAATTACAAGAAACAGTTATTATAATAATGTCACAAAAATTGTCTTAGTTTTGATCACGATACAAGTGCCATACGCTATCACTATGATTATTTTAGGCCAATTTGCATCTTGTATTATAATTCTGATAAATCAATTTTATAATTTAAATACACTAACGAAGAAATACTTTAGTACAAATACAAAATACAATTTGAAATGTTTTATTCAAATTCAAGAATTACGAAATCTACATTCAATTCTTTCAAAAGCTCTTGTCGACATTAATATGTGTTTTGCTTTGCAAACACTATTAATAACAATAAAACTGATAAATTACCAATTATATGATGCATATGAAACTTTCAAACGTAGAAATTTAATTTATTTTATTTGGATAATAATAACGTTCTCTCATCTCTTGTATGTTTTAAAAGTTTGTAATATGTGTATTCACGAAGCTAAAAGCATGGCTTTAATTTTACATAGAATTAAAATTGATCCATTGGATCAACACTTTCTTCAACAAGTGAGTGATAAAAAATGTTATTTGATATTTAGTTTTATCAGTACATTTATTATTTCAATTTCAGATTAAATATTTTTCATTAAAAATAAATCAAGATAATTTGAAATTTTCATGTCTAAATGTTTTCACATTAGATTACAGTTTGGCATTTTCAGTAAGTATTATGGGTTTCATAAGTCTGCCAGAATAAAGGTCGCTTACAACCATAGACATAGAGAATGGACCACGCATCTGATTCGAAAAGAAAGAGATGGAAACAGGTTTGGAATATACTTGTCCTTTTTTAAACAGGAGTGTAACTATTCATTCTTGGTCCCAAACATTAAAAATAATTAACGTTATAAAAAAATTTTATTTAAAAAACATCTGCCAAGTAAATGCACAGTGCTTCCTCGTGCTAAATTCACTAAAACCGATAGTGTTCAGATAAATTGCCTGGCATTGGTTAACCATTTAATTTTTATACAAATTTTACTAAAAAATCTTAGTTCGAATTTTTTCTTAAAACGCACCTGAATATTTTTTCATATATTTTTAATTTTTTGACAATTTCAATCTAAATCTAAATTTATGCAAATGTCAAAATGACATTTAAAACGTCAGTGACATTTAAAACGCCAAAGTGACATTTAAAACGTCAAAATGACACTTAATATATCCAATCAAATATCAATTTAGAAAAACAAAACACGAATTTTTAAAATTAATTTAGATAAATCTTTGTAAGGGAATATTTTACAACAAACGTAGTAGACTCATATTATAGGAAATTTAATTCTCTATAAAAAATATTCTATAAAATTTTCTCGTAACATGTGTCGTTCTTGAGATATCTTGAAAAAAGAAATATTTTGGGGTGTCACCCCTCCCCCTTACACACGATTTTGATGATTTTGAAATGGGACCGTCCTCAAACCAAACCCAACCATCCGACCAAGTTTCATTAATATCGGTTCAGTGGTTCATGAGTTATGCGTGTGACAAGGATTCAGGGGACAGACAGACGGACGGACGGACGGACGGACGGACAGACACGGAACGAAAAGTGTTTGTCTTGACGTGAAATGGATAAATAAATTTAAAATTTTGAAATTGGAGAACTTTTTTTTTGTCTCAATCTGAAACGATCACATAGCTTCTCGTATTGCTTCCTCGCAATATCGAAGATACGAGAAGCTATGTGATCGTTTCAGATTGAGACAAAAAAAAAGTTCTCCAATTTCAAAATTTTAAATTTATTTATCCGTTTCACGTCAAGACAAACACTTTTCGTTCCGTGTCTGTCTGTCTGTCCGTGTGTCCGTCCGTCCGTCTGTCCCCTGAATCCTTGTCACACGCATAACTCATGAACCACTGAACTGATATTATTGAAACTTGGTCGGATGGTTGGGTTTGGTTTGAGGACGGTCCCATTTCAAAATCATCAAAATCGTGTATAAGGGGGAGGGGTGACACTCCAAAATATTTCTTTTTTCAAGATATCTCAAGAACGACACATGTTACGAGAAAATTTTATAGAATATTTTTTGTAGAGAATTAAATTTCCTATAATATGGGTCTACTACGTTTGTTGTAAAATATTCCCTTACAAAGATTTATCTAAATTAATTTTAAAAATTCGTGTTTTGTTTTTCTAAATTGATATTTGATTGGATATATTAAGTGTCATTTTGACGTTTTAAATGTCACTTTGGCGTTTTAAATGTCACTTTGACGTTTTAAATGTCATTTTGACATTTGCATAAATTTAGATTTAGATTGAAATTGTCAAATAATTAAAAATATATGAAAAAATATTCAGGTGCGTTTTAAGAAAAAATTCGAACTAAGATTTTTTAGTAAAATTTGTATAAAAATTAAATGGTTAACCAATGCCAGGCAATTTATCTGAACACTATCGGTTTTAGTGAATTTAGCACGAGGAAGCACTGTGCATTTACTTGGCAGATGTTTCTTCGATATTGCGAGGAAGCAAAAAACGATTGTTGATTTCTAAATAATAAGTTTCGTAGACTATAATAGAAACAACTTTCATCAAAATGTAAACAACACAGCATTGTCCATTTTCATACAATTGCATCTTTTTCACCAATAATGTTTAACCATTTTTGTTTTTCATCTTCTTTAAGTGGGAATCTGTGACAACAGATTTATAATTAATTAATTACCGATAAGTATTATTTAATATTATTGAAAATATTATTTACTTAACGACAAAAATATATTTTAGGATCTTTATCCAGCAGCTACCACTTACACACAAAACAAATATGAACCATTTATAGTATGTTTATTGTTTATATTACTTTTCTAATAAAAAACTTATTGCACAAAAATCACAAGATAGATATACAAAAATACATCTGACAGAAATACTACTTTGAACTGTAGTAAGCTACCAATCAGATTCTTAGAAAAATAGATAGATATATTCCAAACTACACTGCATCTCTCTCTCACTTTTTGAACAAATGTTACACCATTGTGTTAATACAGAATGCGCTGTTCATGCTCTATGTCTATGCTTACAACAGATTCGAAAATATATATCTGGCCGATCTCTTTTGCAGGTGACTCTATATACATACAAGTTGTGATTTATGTAAGCCTGAAACGGTCAAATATCTCGAAAACGAAACGTTTCTGAGAAAAATGTTTCGAACTAAAGTTGTAAGGTTTTAAAAGTTCTATTCAATGATCATATCCGTTTGACCTTGAGTGGAGAGATCAAGACGAGGTCAAAACCAACATGATTTTTTAAAATAAAATACCTCATTTTTTATCACACAGTGTTAAAGATGACAGTAAGTTTACAAAACACTACTTGGTGACCTATTTTTGTTGAGAATTATGAGCTTCAGAATTTACAGTGCCACCAATATTAATATTATCCAGGATGTACCAAAAACCCGTTGTTTTTTATTTGGAATACTACAAAACGGTCACCCCAGTCAATACCTTGTTGTAGTATTTTGTAGTTTTTGGTACATCCTGTATAATTTTAATGTTGGCGGCACCCAAGGTATATAAAAACAAGGTAGTCTCAACAATTCCTTGACCAATCAGCGTTGACGCGGGAATTGACGTCACCTGGGGGATCTATTTAAATGTCATAAATTAATAGAATATTAATTACAAAAAATTCCTTTATTTATTCTTGTTTTCGTATTTTTTGATATTTTAACAACACATACACACATACAATCAAATAAGTACAAATTCGACATAGAAAAATCATAAAGTGCTGACAGAATCATATAACGTATTGCCAACTTAAGAATAGTAAAAATGATGATTCCCGAATTCACCAAATTGTCTTTGACAGCTTTTTTATGATTTTACAATGTCGAATTTGTACTTATTTGATTGTATGTGTTGTTAAAATATCAAAAAATACGAAAACAAGAATAAATAAAGGATTTTTTTATAATTAATATTCAATTAAAAATTTATGACATTTGAATATATCCCCCAGGTGACGTCAATTCCCGCGCCAACGCAGATTGGTCAAGGAATTGTTGAGACTACCTTGTCTTTATATACCTTGGGCGGCACCGTAAATTCTGAAGTTCATAACTTAGACAATTCTCACCAAAAACAGGTCAAACATTAGTGTTTTGTAAACATCCTGCTATCATCTTTAATACGATGTGATAAAAATAAGGTATTTCATTTAAAAAATCATGTTGGCCTTGACCTCACCTTGACACCTCTACTCGAGGTCAAACGGATATTATCATTGAATAGAACTTTTTTGCTCGGTATTATACAACACACTCACAGATGTAACGAATGAAATCGTACATATAATAACCTTGACGCATGCGCGATAAGTACAATCAGCGACTTAAAATAAGTGCTGCCAAGTGTATTTCATAAAAAGTATAGCATTTACATTATTATACATTTATTAACATTGCTCTAAAATATCAAGCAATTTCATAACAATTTGACACTTAGCAGATAGCGTTAGCTGGAAGCTAATTTGCTTTTGCGCTCAATTAAATTCTTTATAATACCGGGCATAAAAAACCCTACAACTTTGGTACAGTACATTTTTCTCAAAAACGTTTTGTTCACACCCTGTAGGTACAATATGTGGCTAAAAAGCAAGGCTTCGAACCGGAACTGAACCAAAAACCGGAAAAAACCGTTATTTTTTGCCGGAACGAAAACCGGTATCTACATGTTAAAATATGCGCATTAACATGATCTTACTCTCCACTTCAGTTGTTCAGGGCCATCATACAAGTACCATAAAATGTTCTAAATTATGGTAGAAAAAAAAAATTTAATACAAATAAAAAAAAATTTTAATTGAGCTGAACCGAAAACCGGAAAAACCGTTATTATTTCCGGAACGAAAACCGGAACCAAACCGATATAAATTTTTTTTACTCGAACCGGAACGAAAACCGAAACGAAAAAAATAACGGTTCGAAACCCTGCATATTTTAAAACGTATCGAGGTCATTCCAATACACTAGCTCGTTAAAGAAGTTTCACTTCAAAAATATAAAAGATTCGTAATAGTTCTTTGATTATTACCTGCATAAAAAAAATTATAAAAAAATTCTTAGGTGACAGAATTTTCTCATGTATGCTCCACAATTAGAATACTTTTTTATGCTTTCTCACAAAATCTTGAAAAAATATTAACGTAAAATTATTGACTAAACGTCGTTATAAACTTCTTGCTGTCGTCCTTTTTCCGCCCATGTTTTAACTTTTTTTATTAGTCATTCATACACACTAATTAATAGTTATAACATTTGTATCATTGAGTACGTTTATTGTTCCGGTTTTATTATAACCGATGTAGTTAAACCGTTTTAAGTGATTCTGTTTACACATACGAGAATAAATAACGTCAGCTGAAATTGTAATTCCGATTTGAAGTACGCTATAAGTTCGATGGCGTACCAATAAGAAATCCCAAAAATACTTTATCTCCTCTACGTTCCACGAATCACGTTTTCAATCTCTTCGACTCAGGTGTTTTAACCATGTCAGTGCACTTTTCATATGGAAATCCGGTTAGACTCTTTGTAAATTTTGTTTTTTGAAATATTTTTTCTTATTTGTTTCATATAAAAAGTGCTCGAGTACACCTCTGCATTTTAAACTACTATGTTTAAGTTTTTTATAATTTATATTACCAGATAGTAATCTGGTAATAATGTGAAGAACGTTTTTTTTATCACAGAAACACAGTTAAACCGCGTTTACACTATGTAGTAAAATCAGCTATATAACATTTGCTGCATGTAGCAGTGCTAAATATAGCAAATGTTATAAAACATTTGCTATATTTTTCAAATTATACTCAAATGATACCATGTTACATGTAGCAAAAGTTATATAACCTCCAGTCTGATTGAAGATATCGAGGAGAAAGACTTAATGCTAGCGGCAGCTATTACGGTATTTTTGGCATGTCATAGAAGGAAAATTAGGTTTTGGGTTCGGCCGTCGTTATTAGCTAGAAAAAAATACAGTGGAAGTGATTTGCTGATAGACTTAAATGCAGATGACTTTGGCGAGGAACCGTCGTTGAGAAATGAAATAAGATGTGACGGTAGTTTCAAGAACTTCTTACGAATTACTAGTGAGGATTCGATTGACAACAGTGAGAGAGCTGGAGATATCGTTGGGATATATCTATCTTTTAGCTCAATGTAACACTCCTGTTGAAATAAAGACAGGTATATCCCAACGATACTCTATCTATTTCTTTTTTGAAGACTTTGTTTTCGAATCAGATGCACAGTCAATGCTCTATGTCTATGGTGGTAAAGTCAAAACAATCTGCTTACTCAAGTCCGCACCAACACGCGGTCAGCGCTCGAACTCGAATGAGAGAAACTGCTACATGTAGCAGATGCTAGAGAACCAAAACTACTTGTAACACTTGCTCCATATAGTAAAAGTCACATGTAGCTATTTTTTCTTTGATCTTTACCGACTCTGGATTGTAACAAATTTTGCTATATGTAGCATCAAAAACTACTACCTGTAACATTTGACATTTTTCCGTTTTCGTACTTATAGGAAGAGATATAACTTTTGTTATATAGCAGGTTTTGCTACAAAGTGTAAACGCCGCTTTATAAATAAATTTTTTAACCAATTAATATATAAAATGATGCATAACAACTTCAACCTGACAGTTTGTTTCAAATGGATCAATAAAATTCTAATCAATTATAAAATATCTTATTGATATAACATTTATTGTTATAATAACAGTATTTTTTAGCTCATAAAAAACAACAATGCAAGGTATAGAAGCAATTTTTACCGTTGCAAAATTTTTTTGTTTATCAATATTTAAATTTCAAAAAAATGCTAATAATGTATTGCTAATTAATTCACAAATTAGTGCATTTACAATATTAAGATATTTTATGTTAATACTAATATTGTTAATTTCAACAATATGGATTAATTATTTAACTAATTGGAAACATTTAACATTAATTAATATTTTAAATATATTTACAACCCACACGAATATTTTCATATCAGGAATAATTATAATTTCAAGTTTAATAAAAAGTGAACAATTAAAAGAAGCTTTAAACAATGTACAAGCTGTTGAAATAATATTAAAAAATAAGATTAAATTCAAACAGAAAATTAATAGAAATATTGTATACGTTCACATTATTTTAATATTTATTGGAATCATTTTAGACTTTTTAATTATAAGAAACAGTTATTATAATAATGTCACAAAAATTGTCTTAGTGTTGATCACGTTACAAGTGCCATACGCTATCATCATGATTATTTTAGGCCAGTTTGCATCTTGTATTATAATTCTGATAAATCAATTTTATAATTTAAATATACTAACGAAGAAATACTTTAGTACAAATACAAAATACAATTTGAAATGTTTTATTCAAATTCAAGAATTACGAAATTTACATTCAATTCTTTCAAAAGCTCTGGTCGACATTAATATCTGTTTTGCTTTGCAAACACTATTAATAACAGTAAAACTGATAAATTACCAATTATATGATGCATATGAAACTTTCAAACGTAGAAATTTAATTAATTTTATTTGGATAATAATAACGTTCTCTCATCTCTTATATGTTTTAAAAGTTTGTAATATGTGTGTTCACGAAGCTAAAAGCATGGCTTTAATTTTACATAGAATTAAAATTGATCCATTGGATCAACACTTTCTTCAACAAGTGAGTGATTAAAAATGTTATTTGATATTTACTTTTATCAGTACATTTATTATTTCAATTTCAGATTAAATATTTTTCATTAAAAATAAATCAAGATAATTTGAAATTTTCATGTCTAAATGTTTTCACATTAGATTACAGTTTGGCATTTTCAGTAAGTATTATGGGTTTGATAAGTCGTCTGCCAGGGTAAAGGTCAGAATCACTTCCAACAGATTCGAAAATATTTAGACAAACAGCATCGATTATCTTTTTTTAGGGCGAGCTTATATAGTTATAGTATATAGTATAGTTATATTATTTAAAAAAAAATAATAATAATAATACGACCATTTCATTAATTAATTTTATATCATATATTTAAATACTGAAATTCGAAATATCAAATATTTATTGCCACAACATTTACTTATTCATTTTTCAGTAGATCACATAATAATTTAATGCACAAATATATGTATATGTATGTAGTAGGGCATACAAACCGGTTTTAACCGAAACCGGTTAACCGGTTTTTTGTTAAAATTTACCAAAACCGTAAAACCGGGTTTTTTCCGAAAAACCGAAAGTCAATTATATATATATTTTTTTGTTTCTTTAAGTGACAAATAATTTTATTTTTTTACTGTTATTGATGAGGTATTATTCATAGGTATTTATGTTGTGAATTTATTTAAATTAAAAAAAAAGGTGTCATCTATAAACGAACGCGCAATTATTATTTAACTTATTATTGTTACGAATATTAATTAATTAAGTTAACATATATTAAGGATTTTTAATTTCTTAATTTTATTTAAAATCGGACCCTCAATTATTTACTATTGTCCAAATTAACAAATCATAATTAATGCATCATATATATATGCAACATATCGAATATAATTAACAGTAATTTTCGTGATATTTTCTCGTATAATATTTTTTAGCTACTGTAATCGAAACTCATTGTCAGTTTGAGTCATATTTACTGTCTTCACCTGGATCACTTTTAATACTAGCTTTTAAACTAACTTTACCAATTTAAAATTAATAGTTCCCAATTTGCAATTGATAAGTCTCAATTTCAAATTGATTATTTACAGTTTGAAATTGAATAGTCTCAATTTTGAAATTGATTATTATCAATTTGAAATTGATTAGTCTCAATTTGAACTTGAAAAGGTATAGTTAAATAAGTTTTATTTTTTTAATATAAATTTATCATTTTATTTATATAGTTTAAAACATTTTTTAAACTTTATTGAAAAATCCGACTAAAAACCGGTTAACCGGTTTTTCACTTTGTGAAAAACCGAAAACCGGTTTTTGAAATTTTATCGGGTTTTTGTATGCCCTAGTATGTATTATAAACGAAAAGTACTTCTTTATATAGCAAATGAGTTTCAAAATATCTGTATTTGTTTGGTACATGGAGAAATGATTTAAATATTATAATAATCAAATGGGAGGAGCTTACTAACTTTGTGATAAGCGAATATGAATGAAAACTGGCCGATTTCCTTTTTGCAGGCGACTTTACATACATACAGGTTGTGATTTATGTAAATCTGGAAACGGTCAAATATCTCGAAAACGAAACGTTTTTGAGAAAAATTTTTCGAACTAAAGTTGTAAGGTTTTAAAAGTTATAACCGATATACGTAAACCGATTTAAGCGATGCTGTTTACACATACGAGAATAAGTAACGTCCGCTGGAATTATAATTCCGATTTGAAGTACGCTATAAGTTCGATGGCGTACCAACAAGAAATCCCAAAAATACTTTGTCTCCTCTACGTTCCACGAATCACGCTTTTTGTTTTCAATCTCTTCGTCTCAGGTGTTTTAACCATGTTTTAATTGACGACGCTTTTTCAAATGTTAATGCAAAGTGCATTACGATGAAATCCCTACACTCCGTAGATACCTACTTATATTTTTTGGGGTCGACTAAATAGATATAACTAAGTCCGTGCAGTTTACACGCGTTTTTATTCCTGCTCTATTCTGGTTCAGTTATGCTATGCATGTAGGTCAACAGGAATTGCATAACTAAACCTAATTAGTTATGTCGGGTGTAAAATGCCATCTACACGAACATTATTACACTCGGTTTTATTACAACGGTTACAGTAAAACCGGAATAACAGCGTTGTGTAAACGTACTCATTTATCGTTTACAAAATTCAATCACAATTATTTACACTAATAATAAATTAGAATCACGGCGTTACCTTACAATATTGGACGCTATTTAACCAAGCAAAACTCAATATATTGTATTGAAATAAAAACTCATTTATGCCCGGTATTATACAGAAATTTGCTTGAAAGCTAAGGGCGTTTTTCCACACACTGGCAAAACCGGTGCCGGTGACGGTTACGGCGCCTGTTACAATGTAATCAAATCAGAGCTTTTCCACGTAGACCGACCCGACTAATTTGCCGGTGACTACACCGGCACTGTCAAATGCTGCCGGTGTTGAACTCGACAATCGGGTAAGTACCTTACAGTCAACAGAGGTGTGTACCCAATACTCCGTTTTTATATTTTTGATTTACAGGTAGGTATATAATTCCTTCGGAGATATAATAACCCAAGAACGTAACGCTTGTTGAACACTGCAGACATGTTTCTATCAGCACAGCTAGAACTCAACTGCAACGGCACTTAGAATGCCGGTGTGTGGAAAAAGAGCCATGGTCAGTGCCGATGCCTTCACCGGCAACGGCACCGGTTTTGCCGGTGTGTGGAAAAACACCCTTACGCTATCTGCGAGGTATCAAATCGTTATGAATTTGCTCGGGATTCTAGAACAGTGGTAATAAATGTATAACAATGTAACTGCTAGGCATTTTATAAAGTACACTTTTTACCACTGATTTTTATTTAACGCGCATGCGTCAAGGTCATTTATATAAACCATACCCACCATTATACCATTCATTCCAACTCATGTTAGTTGGATGTCATTTATATTTGATACCCCGCAGATACCGGGCATTAGAGAAAGAAAAAATCTGCAGAATGGTAAAAAAGTGTTGATTATTAAATGATTCTCCTTTCTTTTTAGCCACACCCTGTACATATACACATAAATTCAAACTTATATGCTTGTTTTGTTTCAGATACTATCTTTATCTTCATCATTTTTAATAATAATGATACAATTTAATGAAATCGTCAAATAGAACGACAAGTACGCGCGTTGTTTTTGATATAATACTTATTGTTAGACATGAATTTTGTAAAGCTTATTATAATTAGTGTAGTTTGAAAATGATAAAATATTTGTTCTTGTAATAAGCACGGTTAAACCATAAGTTATGTTATTGTCAGATTATCGCCATTATTACCTTATATTTTTAATCTACATTAATGAGTTCTCTTTGTAGACGACACAACGATATTTTTCTCTAGCCACAACCCCCAAGTTTTATTATCTATTATTAACCATTCTATTTGAAAATTACTATTCTGGTTCGATAACAACAGCCTATAATTAAACCTAGAGAAAACGCAATTTATAAGATTTGGAGATTATGGTAATTTACCTAAAGATATTATACTTTATAATTGAACTCTGGTTAAACATAAAGATACAGTAAAATTTCTAGGGGTTGTTATCGACAAACACATACATAAACTGGAACCATATGTAGATTTACTATCCTGCAAATTATCTAAATAATCCTATATGCTAAAATTTATGTCAAATAAGGTACCAATGGAAATCTTATTGACAATATATTATGGCTATAATTAGTAGAGCTTTACTATTTTATTTTTGGGGTGCACCACCCACAGCATCGAACATAATTATAATATAAAAGAGATGTATAAGATTCATTTGTAACGTTGGTCCACGTGAGCCATGTCGCAAACTATTCAAGAAACTAACATTCAATACTATTGTCAGAATATATAACACTATTCCTCATAGCATTAAAAATCTAAATATTATTAATTTTAAGAAAAAATTAAAATTATATTATTTTATATGAATTTAATTTTGTTGTTGACATGTTCTGTATCATTATATATGATTTACTTTGATTAAATATTATAATTATTATTTTGTATTATTGTATATATTATATTTTAAGTACTCACATGTTTAATACACCGTATAAATAGAAAATAAATAGATATAAAACAATATGAAATATTAAGTATCTATTGATTTTTTTGTTCACAATTTATAACATTTTAAAGGTTCATCCAGACTATCGAGCCGGTCTCGCTCCGATCAAATATAAGTTAACCCTCTAATGCATTAATTTTTTGAGACCCAATAGTTTATATTATATATTAATTTCACTATTTTTAACAAAATTCTTTTTGCACTTAACTTTGTGGCCGAACTACTGAAGCTACAGTAACAAAACTTCTCGGGAAGCCAAAATAAGTATCCTCAAAATTTGTATGGCTGAAAAAACCGCCCGCCTTAAGGCAGGCATGTGCATTAGAGGATTAACAATAAACAATGAAATCATTCACACTATAGGTATCACTCAGGTCTCGGTTCAATCACGATACAGTATTATTATATTGATGACTGGAGCGAGCCCGAACCGAGACCGGCTGGATAGTCTGGATCAACCCTAAAAGTACATTAACTGATCAAAAGGCCACTGTTATTAACAATATTAATAATATGGTAATAAAAGTACTTCGTCACGTTATAAAAAAAATTATGTTCTTCGACCTACCCCCTCAACCCCTTATATAGATCCATAAATATAAGGTGACCCCCCCCCCCTTGCACCCATATAAATATAAAATAACACATAATAATTTCAACCTAGCAGGGTTTTTTTGTTTCTTTTTTTGCAAACAGATCAATAAAAACGCAATAAATTATTAATTATTTTCATATTAAAAAATATTGTTATTATGACAATAAAATTTATATATAATATAACTCGTATTGGTATATTAACAGTAATTTATAACTCTTAAGAAACAACAATGCAAGGTATAAGAGCAATTTTTACTGTTGCAAAATTTTTTTGTTTATCAATATTTAAATTTCAAAAAAATGCGAATAATGTATTACAAATTAATTCAAAAATAAGTGCATATACAATATTAATATACCTTTTGTTTATTATTATATTATTAATCATTTCAGTAATATGGACTAATACTTACATAAAAACTGGGAAAAATTTAACATTATCACATATTTTAAATTTATTTACAATTCACACGAATATTTTTGTATCAATAATAACTATAATTTCAAGTTTAACAAAAAGTGAACAATTAAAAAAATCTTTAAACCGTGTTCAAGCTGTTGAAATAATATTAAAAAATAAGATTAAATTCAAACAGAAACTTAATAGAAATATAGTATGCGTGTATATTATTTCGATATTTATTGAAGCCTTTTTAGAATTTACAACATTATGGAATCATCATTTTAACGTCAAAAAACTATTCTTATACTTTATCGCATTACAAATGTCATATACAATGAACATGATTATTTTAGGCCAATTTGCATCTTGTATTATAATTCTCATAAATCAATTTTATAATTTAAATATACTAACAAAGAAATACTTCAGTACAAATACAAAATACAATTTGAAATGTTTTATTCAAATTCAAGAAATACGAAATTTACATTCGATTCTTTCAAAAGCTCTTGTCGACATTAATATGTCGTTTGCTTTACAAACATTATTGATAATAATAAAACTAATAAATTATCAATTATATGATGCATATGAAACTTTCAATCGTAGAAATATAGTTAATTTTATTTGGATAATAATAACGTTCTCTCATATTTTATATGTTTTAAAAGTTTGTAATATGTGTATTTACGAAGCTAAACATATGGCTATAATTTTACACAGAATTAAAATTGATCCATTGAATCAACACTTTCTTCAACAAGTGAGTGAAAAAAAAGGTTATTTGATATTTACTAACCAAGACATTTATTATTTCAATTTCAGGTTAAATATTTTTCATTAAAAATAAATCAAGATAATTTGAAATTTTCATGTCTAAATGTTTTCACATTAGATTACAGTTTGGCATTTTCAGTAAGTACATACATACTAATAGGTACAATGTGTGGCCAAAAAGTAACGGGAATAATTATTATTGCATGTGCTATTTCTTATCTTAATATGTAAAACATGGAAGTAAAAACGTTGGTGCGTATGTATATGATTTCATCAAGCCTAAACCACTGGACGTATCGAAGCCATATTCACACAATATGTTCGTTTGGTGCTCCGATAAGTTTATAGATTTTTTCGACACAGTAAGTGGCGCTGAGGTCGAAATATTTTGAAAAATTGTATTTTTTTTTTAATATAAAAAATATATCAAAACGTTGGTTTTTTGTATGCAAGATCATCTTGACGTATCGAAGCCATACATATGTTCGTTTGGTGCTCCATTAGGTTTATCATTTTTTGACCCGGTAGGTGAAGCTGGGGCGAGAATGTGTATTTATAGAATTTTTTAGAATTCTTTATAACATTTATTAATTTTATAAAAAAGAGTACAACCAAAAAACTAAAAATGTCACCAAATGTTCTAACAATTTTTTTTTGTATTCATTGACTAATTCGAAGCACGTTTTATTCTTGGCAAATTTTTCTGAAAATTGACCTCTTATGAGATAAAAATAAAAATAAATAAAAACATAAAATCATATATTAAATATACAATGGTTAGATACCCTCTGGATCAGAAATTATGGATTTTCGTAGATTGCACCCTTAACAAGTTTTCATTCTGTAGGCTTTCGTGTTTTGATCGGCACACTTTTAACTATCATTTTCGCGAAAAAATTCAAACAAAAAGCAAAATCCATTGCTTTTGTGTGGGGTTTTTCTTTTGTTCTACTGCTAAAATGGCTCGTTTGCAATTCTTTTAATGCCTTTGACAACTCTCTTATCGGTATCTTTACGGGACAATCTGTTTACAAGGTGTTTGGTTCGACGATACGAATATTTTTGAAGGCAGTCATTTGGAAGTGATTTAAGCAAATATATATAAAGTGTAACAGTTCTTTTTATATTGGCCATTTTAGTAAATTTTTAAAAAACTCAGATGTTCTTAATGACTTGGATCTTGGCTTCTGGGTGTAAACCGCGTCGGTTTGGTCGTGTTATCGGCCAACGTTTCGTCACACATTGCAGTGGACATCTTCAGGGCTCTTCTAAAAGTGCACTTTTACACCCAGAAGCCAAGATCCATATCAAGATCACCGCGGAAGCCTCAAGATTTCTTAATGACTTATTTAGAATAGCATACTATGATCGACTCACTGAAAAAAGAGGTTTTTCGAAAGGGTATAAAATAGAGCAATTTTTAAAACCATCTAAATATCTGTAAGTGTATCTAGATTTTATAAAATAATTTTTTAAAGAAATATTTTTATCAAAGTTTTATAAGTTTTTAAATGTTAAACTGCAGTTTTTTTTTATTTTTGTTATTCATAAATGTTATTTTGATCTGATAGTATAGCATAAACATTTAAGTTATATAAAAATAATGTTTAAAAAATATAAGCTCTTTAACTTTTGAATTTTTGCGATTAACATGCGTATAAATCTGGGTTTTTTCAAAAATTTACTAAAATGGCCGATATAAAAAAAACTTTTGCACTTTGTATATAGGTATATTTGCTTAAATATTCGTATCGCCAAACCAAACATCCTGTATTATTAACAAAAGAAGTATTCGATTTTTTTCAAAACCTTATCGATATAAATATGTGTTCTGCTCTATAAACTTTATTGATAATAGTAAACCTAATAAATCAATCAAATCAATTTTATGGTGCATATGAAACGTTAAATCTTCCTAATTTAATTCATTTTATTTGGGCATTGTCACGTTTGTTACAAAATAATTATCGTTTCTATTTAGCCACATTTTGTACTAATAGATTTAAACTTAATTACTTAATCAAATGCATGTATGGTTTCAGATACTATCTTTGACTTCATCATTTCTCATAATAATGATTCAATTTGATGAAAGCGTCAAGTAGAACGACAGTTATCAGTTATGTTGATGATATATACGATAGATATGAATTTTGCAAGCCTTAATATAATTAGTTTAGTTGAAAGTGATAAAATACTTTTTATTCCTACAAGCGAGAAATAACCATAAGTTACAGTTATGTTCTTATTGTCACAGTGTTTAAATAAATTAAATAGAAAATAAAGATATATAAAAACAATGAATAATTTAGTATTGATTATTTTTTTAAATTAATGTATATTATTAAACAGAAAAAAGTACAATAATAATAAACTTTATAAAAATAAGAAATTAAATAATGTTTTCAAAAGTACAATTAATTTTTGAAATAGCACAAATTTTAT
The DNA here is from genome assembly GCA_961205875.1 of Sialis fuliginosa. NCBI lineage: Eukaryota > Metazoa > Arthropoda > Insecta > Megaloptera > Sialidae > Sialis > Sialis fuliginosa. Next base: position 27,080,645 of record OY540809.1, on the reverse strand, counting down.
GTTTAACTACAATTAAATTTAATAATAATAAAATAACTGATGTAAAATTAACTGTATTTACAATAATTAAATACACCCTATTTACAATACTGTTACTTTCTTCATCGATATTTGCTACACAATTTCTGAACTTTCAATATGTCAACATAACTTCAGTTTTAAGAACTACAACACTGTATGGTAATTCTTCTATAGCTATTTTAAACATTATAATTAATCTGATGAAACAAAAAACATTAATGAAAGCGTTAACTAACATGAAAATAGTAGAATCAGTATTAAAGAAACAAAAAAAAACCAATAAAACATAAAATCAAAAATATTGTGATTGTGTATAGGGTTTGCAATCCCGCAATGCGGGATCCCGCATTCCCGCGGGATCCCGTACGTTTTGGAGATCTGCGGATCCCGCACTGAAAGTGCGGGATCCGCGCGGAATTTTTTTGAACATTGAATTTGTAGGTCGCGTGCGTTTTGAATACTTTTAAAGCGTAAATATGAATAAAAAAAGGTAACAATTTTGAAAAAAAAAAATTAAGGTTGAGATGACTGAATATGAAACTAGTGAAGTAAATTATATCTCTTGTTCACGATTAGTTAAGTGGTTAGATTAGATAAAGGGGGGGGTGGAGCGAGGCTCCTGCACTTAGGCCGCTAGGGCCCATTGTGCCCCCTTGAGGTTACCAAGACTTCATTCATTAAACAGGTCCGTTGCTTCCGCGAAGGAAAGAATCCTGTTAAGTGGTTACATTGAGTACGACTCAGGCGACGAAAGAAGTTCGAACAGCCCCCAGATTACAAAAAAAAAAAACATAAAAAATACAAAAATTTAAAAGAAGAATAGCAGATTAAATAAAAGTTAACCACAAAAATTGAATACACAAAATTCGATCTACACGATATTTTTTAACAGTATTATCCCTAAAATACAACCGTAAATAATGATATTTAGTGGTTTAGTTTTACGTGACATAGGTACCGTACCTATATACTAGGGTGTTTTTTGTTATTTATTTTTATTTTTTCGGTCCCGCTAGCCTATGTTTTAGCTTTTGATCGAAAGTTAATTGTCCCAAAATTTCAGACTCATAGATCAAACCTGTGGACGGCGCAAACCGAGTCATTTTCCCATTTGATTAATATGGGAAAAATTACTTTTTTACTTATGCGTGAATATCTCGTTGAAAAATTTATTTATTTTAATTTCTTACAGCAGCATAATATAGAGAATTAAATATCTTACAAAAAAGATCCCAAGTGCTCAAATCATAGATCGAATATTTTTAAAGATATGTTCGTTTAAACATTATCATAAAAAGTAAAATCCAATTTTTATGATAATTTTTAAACATTTCTTAAAATTTATTGGATTTATGAATTGAGCACTTAATTCTCTACAAAATATTCCCTTGAAAAATTTTCAAAAAAAATTGTTTTCAACGAGATATTCACGCGTAAGTAAAAAAGTAATTTTTTCCATGTTAATCAAATGGGAAAAAGTCTCGGTTTGCGCCATTCACAGGTTTGACCTATGAGTTTGAAATTTTGGGACAATTAACTTTTTTTTTGTTAACTAAATAATAGTAACTTTAAGTATGAATAACAAAATTTTTGGAAAAACTGCGGGATCCCGCGGGATTTGAGGATTTCCCGTAAAATTCCCGCGGGAAAAAAAAGTCTGCGGGATTGCAAACCCTAATTGTGTACCATATTTATTTGTTAGGAATCGGTATCATTATCGACATTATTTTTGTTTCTAAATTTTTCGGTGAAAACCAATTTTTCATATTTATGTTTATAAATTTTCAAATCACATATTTAATTAATATGACTGTTTTAGGGCAATTTGTTTCGTGTATTATAGTATTAAGTAACCAATTCTACAATTTAAATATTATTTTACTTGATCATTTTAATAAAACCAATAAATATACTCTAAAAATTGTATTTTGATAAAAGAAATGAGTCATGTGCATTCGATACTTTCAAAAACACTACTTGATATTAATTCTTCAGTCTGTTTGCAAATTTTAACGATTGTTCTAAAAGTAATCCATAATAATCTGCAAAATATATACAGTAGTTACTTGAGAAAAAATGCGCTTCTTACTAGCTGGGTATTGATAACAGGTGTTCATATTTTGTACATGGTTAATATTTGTAACATATGTACAAAGGAAGCTAAAAGGACTGCTAGAATTTTACACCGAATTAAAACCGATAGTATAGATCAGGTGTTCCATGAACAAGTACGTATGTATTTATGTATTGTACTCATAGGCGTAGCCAAACATGGGCAGGAGGGGGGCGCTTGCGTCCTACCCCTAGCTTGTGGACAAAGAGTAACAAGTAACAATCAGTTCATTGGCAAAATCTATATTTTGGATTCGAAAATTCAAATATCATTGTTTTTTTATTGCAATCTCTTGTTATAGCGGGTAAATTGTTAACGTTATTGTTGGAAAAAATTTTATGATTCTTTTAATATTTCAACAAATTAGATTTTTTACATTAAATAGAATGAAAAACACCCACTAAAATAGCAATGTAGAGTACATTTTTGAAGAGAATTGTCTTCTAAAACAGCGGTTCTTAAACTTATGTAGTCTAAGGACCCCCTTTTGAACAATTATTTTTCAGGGGTTATTTTAAGAAAATTTTACAACCGTATTTTTTTGCTCCATACTTACAATTTTTGCTTTTCAACTGCAATGACCTTTCATTTTTGCATTACATTTCTTACATTTTTTGCTTTTACAACTGCAATGACCTATTTTTTGCTCTACATTTCTTACATTTTTTGCTTTTACAACTGCAATGACCTTTTTCCGCATATTTTATTATTTTATTTATTTATTATACATTTTTTCAATTTTTTGCACTACACAAATTACACATTAAAATAACCCCTGCCTCCCTGACAGAAAAACAAAGGTGGTTAGATAGTAATTAATCATTGGTAAATAGAAATGTAAAAGTACTTTATGCCAAACATGTTTCACGGATCTCCGAAAAAGTTCCGCGGACCCCATACTTTAAGAATCGCTGTTCTAAAAGATATCTACATATAAATTTAATTGATTTAAAAAAATTTGGCCAAAATAAAATAAAAAATAAAAAAATGAACGACTTTTCATTTTTATTTTTTTTTATGTATAAAATGATTTTTTAAAATTAATAGCCTTTTTAAAAATCCTCGATAAGTCTAGAAAACATATTTATTATTGCAGTTCAATAATTTAATAAAGAAGAACACACCGAAAAATTGATTGGACGGAAATTCACAAGCTAAAGTTGCAACCGCGCGGCGATGAACCGGAACGATAGAATATTTAAGAAAAATAAATAAAAATTACCTCAGTTTCAAAACTAAATTGCCCCCCACCCACCTGACCAAATTCTGGCTACGTCTATGATTGTACTCCCAATTGGTGACATAGTACTCTTGAACTATAAATTAACTTTAAAATCATTTAAAAATATTTATACAGGTGACCCAAATTTTTAATAGACCAAAATACACATTTTTTGCATCTAATACTTTTTCTCTAAAGTTGATAGTTTCTGGGTAAAAAATTATTAAAAGTTCAAAATCTGGAATTATTTTGTTAAATATCTCGGAAAGATTAAGTTGTTCAAAAAAAAGTTTTCAATGAAAGATTCGTGTTTTTTCACATAGAATAAAATTACTAAATAAAAATTATAGGTTCTTATTTAAAAAAATGATGTTGACCTTCATGTGACGTTGAAAACGTCACCTAACAAAAATTCATCCAAGTACGTCTATGCCCCCCTCCAAACCGTGCAACTTTTATCTGAAACGTTTTTTGACATCTCACCATAAAAAGTTATCAGAGGTGTTCACTTAAAATGGGTCATCCTATATAATGAATTATAATGTAGTATTAATTCAGAGGCGTAACTAGAGGTCGCTGCGCCCCCCTTGATGAACAGCCTTTTTCACACCTCTTAAAAGCTCTTTTACCAAATTTTTCCACCAATCCCCCAATTCCTTAATTACGTCAATGACTGTAAAAAGCATCTGATTTCCAATGTAATACCGGATTTCATAAAAAAAATTTAAGACAATTTTGAAGTCTACTATATCGTCAAACAGAAGAATTTTTTACCACCTGGTGTATTTTATTAACATCAATTTTTTCAGATAAAATATTTTTCGTTAAAAATATTGCATACAAACTTACAGTTTAATTGCTACCATTATTTTACATTGGATTGTCGTTTACTTTTTTCGGTAAGTAACAAAGTTTATAAAAGTTGTTGTATTTGCCCCCTCCCCACTCCCTTAACATTAATGAAATATTTCCGCTATTACTTCTCAATCAAACGTCAAGTAGTAATTTAAAATTTATTTCAAACAATATTATTTATACCTACAGATAAAAACAGAATATAAAATTATAAATTGAATTAAATGATAATTTATTAATATAGCAAAATACGTTTAGTGATTAGCTATCATTAATATTTACTTAACTATCCTTCTTTTACAGATATTATCAGTAACCACATCGTATATAATAGTAATATTTCAATTCCAGTAAAATTCAGTACAATAAATGTTTTCAGTCAAGTAAAATCTAAAATATATAAAAATGTTAATAGTCCAAACGGTTATACTGACCCTTTAAGCAACACAAAAATATTATTTAAATTGCAAAGTTTATCAATATGCTACACTACAATGAATCAAAAAAAGATACCCAATTTTTTTTATTAAAATTAGTTATATGGGTCAATCCATATGAAATGGTCCAAAATTAAATTAAATGGTTGCTTGGCCATTCTAAAAAAAATTGATTTTTTGTGTGTAATTACCCTAACATGTTGGTAGTTTGAAACGACCATTATTTTAATTTTATTGTTTTTTGTTTTCGCGTGACGGCCATATTTGTTATACAGGTCGCAGCATTTTTTGTACTTGTAAAGGGTTCGCGGAAACTAAAATATCTCAGCTTCTATCAAACCTTTCAACACGGGACTAAAAGCAAATTGATTAGAATAAAACGGGCTACAAGATTACTTCTAGACATTTTCACCTAAATGTTATCCAAAAGGGTGTTTATTTTAGCCTTAATTCTTAGTTCTATTTTTGAAAAGATCCCATTTTCAAGGGGATGTTTTTGCAAGAAGGGGAAAAGTTAACAAGTCAAATTATTTTTTACAAATAGGTGGGTACTAGTTGTATTCACACACTAAAGTTCAACTCTGAGACTTGCCCCCCTTTATTTTAAAAAATTCTCAAAATTTGAGAAAACGGCACTTTTCAAAGTTAAATAACTCTGGTGGGGGACCAGATAAAAATCTGAAATTTTAGCCCATAATAGTACTACATAATGGTATTATGTACCAAAAATTTTGAGATTGAGATTTAACTACAGGCAGTGGTATTGCAACCACAATATTCAATAGGAGTTCATATGTTAATACAGAGTGTCAACATTAATATAATATCTATTACTATCTTTTTTCTTCTTGGAAATAGAAGAATGCTTGAATGAAGAAAAAAATTGTATTTTTTCTGAATGTTTTTAAAATCTCATTTTTTATTTTCTGTCACTTCCGATTGAACCGGAAATGATATCAACTTTTGTTTTTCAAAGGTTACACCCTATATATATTTTATTTTTAGATAGAAAATTAGGTCAGCTTTAAAATTTTATAACACATATAATAACTTAACTTAACTCATAACAAAGATATAAAATGTTTTAATTATTATTGAAACAAAATCACAACATGTATAACATACGCTCATTGAAACATGCATTTTTGTGGTTGCAATACCACTGCTTGTAGTTAAATCTCAATCTCAAAATTTGGTACATAATACCATTATGTAGTACTATTATGGGCTAAAATTTCAAATTTTTATCTGGTCCCCCACCAGAGTTATTTAGCTTTGAAAAGTACCATTTTCTCGAATTTTCAAATTTTGAGAATTTTTTAAAATAAAGGGGGGCAAGTCTCAGAGTTGAACTTTAGTGTGTGAATACAACTAGTACCCACCTATTTGTAAAAAATAATTTGACTTGTTAACTTTTCCCCATCTTGCAAAAACATCCCCTTGAAAATGGGATTTTTTCAATAATAGAACTAAGAATTAAGGCTGAAATTTTACCCTTTAGGATAACATTTAGGTGAAAATGTCTAGAAGTAATCTTGTAGCCCGTTTTATTTTGAACAATTTGCTTTTAGTCCCGTGTTAAAAGGTTTGATAGAAGCTGAGATATTTTAGTTTCCGCGAACCCTTTAAAGTACAAAAAATGCTGCGACCTGTATAACAAATATGGCCGTCACGCGAAAACAAAAAACAATAAAATTAAAATAATGGTCGTTTCGAACTACCAACATGTTAGGGTAATTACACAGAAAAAATCAATTTTTTTTAGAATGATCGAGCAACCAGTGCTGGACCAGTTCATATGGATTGACCCATATGTGTTATACTAATAATGCCTGCCATATACGTATACACTCAATATTCAAAAAAAGTTACCGTTTGCAACAATATTTAAATTATTTGTGTTTATTTATGATATATGCATATTATAAAAGAAAGAACATGTCGAAAATAATTATACTGATTGAAGAAATAAATAAATCTTTGCATGAATTAAATATTCCTGTATCATACAAAATACAAAAAATAATAATCTATGTATATTCAATTTTTATTTACGCTTATATGGACGTCTGTAATATTGCTGGAGATGTATGTGGTTTGTGAAAATTGGCGTTGCTGTTTCCTATTTCTGTCATACACAATGACATCCTATATTATGTTACAAAAAGCTCTTCATTGCTTTATTATTTTAATTTTTACTCTATGGTTACAAATAAACTCTATAAATAGTTATATTTCAAATCAATATTTGTTCGACGTGGTGAAAAAACATGACAACTTTCTTTTCAGGTAAGGCATTTTTTAATGATTTAATAAACCCTTATAAAGTAATGGCACCAGTCTTGGATCATAACCCTGTGTTGGATTCTTGTTTCACTAAATGTACTAAATTAGAAAGATTTGTTGATATTTCATTACTGACATTACTGAATCATAATTTATAGACACTTGACTGTAAAACAGCTTAATTTGATGACAATTGGTCAACGAATGTTAAAATGGTGGACATTTAAACATCGCTATTTATTAATTATTATATTATCATAGCATCTGCTTTAAATTGTTTCAAATTTCACGACTTTTGTGTCGTAGTACTTATCATTTTGTAATCATTAACAAGTGCCCATTATTGGTTTTACTTTATCCATTACTGGAGAAAAAACAAACAAAATAAAATGCTATAATTTAAAAAAAAAAAAAAAATTATATTTACGGACTTTGGTAACCAAATTGATTTAATAAAGAAGTACTTATGTTATTAGTAACATAAGTTCATGAGAATTACAAAAAAGAAACCCATGAATCCCAAAAAACAGTATACCTTGCTCTTGAAGCGGCCAATACTGGTGTCAGTCTCTTATTCTATTACCACACAGATATAAAAATTTATAACCTTGTAAGGAACCCCTCTATCGTTCTGTGGGATGTGGAATACTATTACTTAATATCTAACATAAAAAAAATACACAACGCGCTTATAACAGATTTTTCGTTTTTTCTCAATTACTTTGCAACATATATTGATGAAAATTGAGGAAAATGTACTTCTTATGCCGTGTTCAGACCGAAAAAACAAAACAGCAACATCGTGTCTTTTTGACAAAAGTGCAATAAAGCCTATGCATTTTTAAATACGACGTGTTTTCAAACACCGTGTTGCTGTTTTGTTTTCTTTGGTGTGAACACCGCATTATGCCGTGTTTAGACAAAAAAAAAACAGCAACACGGTGTTTTAAAACACTTTGTATTTAAAAAAAATTTATTGTATTTTTATCAAAAAGACATGATGTTGCTGTTTTATTTTTTCGGTCTAAAGATGGCATTATGATTTCAAATAAATCTACGAAAGATTCAAAAATATTCAAAAGAATCGCCAAAAAATTGATTGATCTACTTATAAATTCAAAAAACGATTAAAAGAAAGAATTTTTGTTGGATCACTGTTTCTACCAGGGTTTTTTTTTAGTACTTATGTAGTTTTATCTTGTTTTTGCATTTTTTTGCATTTTTCTTAAAATATCCCCTGGTTTCTACAACATTAAAGATTATTTAGAAAATAATTTCAAGTAACAAGAATAATGGTTTTTTCCATTATCTCTTTTCTTTTTTCACATATTAATATATTATTATAGGTTTTATTTACATTTTTTAATGAGTTTCATTTATACTGGCCTATACTATACTATATACTTTGTTATGAAAAAGAATAAAGTCTTGACACTTTACAGAAACAGTCTCCGTCACCGCTTCGACCTTGCAAATCGATTACATGTTAGCTGCGTCAAAACGCAGCACCGTTTCGACGCAGCTAACATGCCACTTGTATTGAATCACATATAATAGATTTGTAAGGTCGAAGCGGTCACGGGGACCGTTTCTGTAAAGTGCCAAAGCTTAAAATGTTTATTTATTTATGCTATTTCCTAGAATTTTATTATAAAATTGGTTTTAAATTGTCGTATGTTTAATTATTTTCAGGATAGTTGAAGCACATAGAAAATGATGTTACACAGTAAAGTATATAAACGATGTATTTTCCAGTAATATTCTTTACAATACAACATTATTAGTATTCGATGTTATATATCTCATATTTCAAATATACAGCGAGCCTAATTTATTTGAAATAGGAATCAACACATTCTTCATACTTTACTCAATACTTAAGCTAGTTTATATAATTGCACCTTGTGGGTTGCTTGAAAATGAAGCAAGTTGTATAAGTATACTGTATACAGGACCGCCACTAAACTTTGAAAGTCAATGAGTACACTGTTATTCCGGTTTTACTCTAACCGATGTAGTTAAACCGTTTTAAATAGTACTGTTTACACATATGAGAATAAGTGACGTCAGCTGGAATTATAATTCCGATTTGGCGTACCAACAAGAAATCCCAAAAATACTTTGTCTCCTCTACGTTCCACGAATCACGCTTTCTTTTGTTTTCAATCTCTTCGTCTCAGGTGTTTTAACCATGTTTTAACTGACGACGCTTTTTCAAATGATAATGCAAAGTGCATTACGATGAAATCCCTACACTCCGTAGATACTTATATTTTTTGGGGTCGGCTAAATAGATATAACTATGTCCGTGCAGTTTACACGCGTTTTTATTCCTGCTCTATTCCGGTTTAGTTATGCTATGCTATGTAGGTCAACAGGAATAGCATAAGTAAATCTGATTAGTTAAGTCGGGTGTAATGCGCTATCTACACGCATTTTTAAACCCAGTTTTACAACATCGGTTACAGTAAAACCTGTTATTCCGGTCCGCTGTGTAAACGTATATACTCAATTATAATTTTTATTAAGCCTATTTCATTGTTACGGTAATTTTTATTTATTTATTTAACTTTTTTTAATTTACAATTAGTTTTAATTATTCTCATGACATTGGAATAGCCGGTTGCTAAAACAATTTTAGTTCGTAAAATACAGGAATTAAAAATCTTCATTATACAAATACAGTACCTATACCTAATTTAATGATTTCATGTGTGTATAAAAATGTTAAAATATGAAGCTAAATAAGGTTTCAGCATTATTTCGAACGTTTATTTTTTCAGGTCAAGTCAACTGGGCAAATATTACATTCCCATAGGCCTAGGGTAGAACGCACTAAAATAGTTAAATATGTAAGTAATTATATATTCATTTTATTATTTCTATATATCAATTAACCTTTTAAGGACGGGAGTGGTCAAGATATCGATCACCCATAGAACACAAAATATTTGATGTTTTCTTACGTAATTTGATACGCTGAATACGAAAAAAAATAGTAAAAAGGATTCAGGGGGCATCTTTTACCTTGAAAGTCGCATTTCAAGGACAATTTTTTTTGGCTATTTCGGCCTGACTATTAGCATACCTATTTTTATAATGCACTGAACACGAAAAAACAGTATTACGTCTCATAAGTCATATTCAAGGTGAAAGTAAGGCCGAAAATTGAAATTATCGTTAGTTCCTACTAGAGATGGGAAAAATGAGTCTTTTTAATGACTCGAGTTATTTGAATCAATTCAGTTAATAAGAATCGTTCTTAGTGACTCGTTCAGTGAGTCGTTCACTTATAGAATATGCAAAAAGAAAAATTGAAGACCTTTTTTTTAGCCTACATATAAACTATACTTTAATAAATTCTTGCTAGAACTTATTAAAAAAAAGACTAAATCAAATAATTAATAATGATGACCTTTTTTTGCTCCTAACTAATAAAAATTTTATACTTTTTTTTGCTCACATAATTGTACATATTGTAATTATTGTACAATATATTATACGAATCTTTTCTTTTATATTTTACAATATAAAAAAAAAGTCGTGTTTCCCAAATGTCTTACGCATTTACTTATCTTTAATGATTACTAACTGCAATGGGAAACGTTTTTATAGGGTTCTGTTTGTCGTCCGTCCGTCCTTTTCAGTCAAAGTAAAATATCTCGTAAACTATATAAGCTAGAAACTTGAAATTTTTATTAAACATGTAAAATGATGCTCTCTAGTCAAAGTGCGAATAAATGCTTTAATTTATCAAACTTATAAAATATGCAAAAAAAATTTACTATAAAAATATTGATGGAAGATAATGATAAATTATAATGCAAAATAATAATATTGAAAGTTATCGGATGGCGCATATATAATCGCAGCAGGTCGTGCGGACATTCACCGATTTATAAACGCGGATAAATGCTTTAATTTATCAAACTTATAAAATATGCAAAAAAATTTTACTATGAAAATATTGATGGAAGATAATGATAAATTATAATGCAAAATAATAATATTCAAAGTGGTGAAACCCCGCAATTTAATAACCATTACTTTTTAAGATATTATCAGTGAACGCTTTGTACACAATAGTAATAATACAACACGATGAAAATACAGTGTATAAATATTACAAAGCGAATAAAATATACATCGGTACATTTTTGTGAATAGTTTAAAAATAAAATGACATCAAAAAAGAATCAAAATGATCAAACTAACGCACTAAATGACTTTCAAATGCTATTTAAAATTGCAACGTTTCTAAATTTGTTACACTATAAAAAACCAAAAAGAGATATTCATATTTTTTTAGTAAAATTATTTATACCTATTTCAGTAACTGTAGCTATCGCATATTATCAATTTTTAGTAAACGTTAACGTTCATATACCATTACGAAATATACATTGTATATCTTTCATTATGATAAATGCATATTATAAAAGAAATATCATGTCGAAAATAATTATTACGATCGAAGAAATAAATAATTCTTTGTATAAATTATACATCCCTGTATCATCCAAGAAACAAACAACAATAATTATTATTCAGTTTTCGATTACATTAATATGGTTTTTGATGTCATCTATAGAAAATATTATTACAAGTGAAAATTGGATTTTGTTTTTAATAGTGATGTCAGGACATATATTACCGTACGTTATATTGCAACAAATACTTCATTGCTTTGTTATTTTGATTTATACGTTATGGCAATATATTAAATCTATGAATAAATTTATATCAAATTCTAATTTTTTAAACGTGGTGGAAAAAAATGACGATTTTCTTTACCGGTAAGATATACATATTTATTGTGTTGAAGAATTCATATTTTACATCCACACTAATCTATATATATTATAAAACGCAACTTCTCTGTCTGATTTGTTCTTTGCCCAGATTTTAGTATATATTTTGTTACGTTTGGCTAAGCAGTGATGATAACAGTAAATCATTAAATTTTCCTATATTGACTCCAGACAGAACCGATTTACATTAGAAAGAAAAAAAATGTACTTATGTTAATTTTATTTTTATATGTAGGGTCGAGCGGGGTAAATATGACACACCAAAAAAATGGGGTAAAAGTGAAACAAGCTTGCAACTAAAAAACTAATTTGTTTAAAGGAGAATTATAAAAACTGACATCATTATTAAGGGTTTATTAAAGCGACCTGAAAATATGAATCGCCTAATAAGTGATGTGTCATCCCTACAGATTTCCCTGTTAGTCGATGTCAAAACGTGTGAATTAAATTTTAATTCTTTGCACATAACTTTCTGTATAGCTCAGATATTAATTAAAGTTACAATTTCACATTGATATGCCACAAAGAAGATAAATCAAAGTTGCCTTTGTAGTTTTTCTTTTAATTTTTCGAGAAATATTTTCCATTAGAGGTCTGTTTCACCTTTTCCCTTACCTGTTTCACTTTTTCCCAAATTAGAGGTTAAAAAGAAACACACACATACAAATCCGTGTTGTATCGTATTTACGTCAAATGACGTAAATATTTAAAATGGTTATTCATAATATAAGCGCATCTAGTAGTAAAAATTAAAGTATGAATTTGTATCGTTAACTGTCAAAAAACATTAAAGATTTGTATTTTGTTTCACTTTTACCCCAGTTGACCCTATATCATAGTATTTCTCAACATTCTTTTTTATTTCCAGATTAATCAAAGCACATAGAAGAGCATGTTATACAGTAAACTATATCAACAATGTATTTTCCAGTTATATTCTATACAACATAACAGTATTAGTATTCGATATTATAGTTCTTGTATTTGAAATATTCCGCAATCACAATATATTTAATCAAGCAATAAACGTCCTCTTTACACTTTACTCAATACTTATTCTAACTTATATAATCACACCTTGTGGATTGCTTGAAAATGAAGTAAGTTATAGAGTGAATTTCAATGGCTTGTATTAAAATAAATCGTTTTCACTAGTAACAAATATACTGCACGAAAAATATATTACATATTCAAAATAAAACAAATAAGGTACTGGCACCAGTTATGGATATAACTCCAGTAATGACTATTTTTTAATTAAATGCACTGAATTAGAAATATTTGTTGATATCTGATTATGTAGATACTACCATTTCTGAATATTAATCTATATACATTTAACCTTCAAGCAGGCGCGTAGTCAATAAAAACGGGAGCAGTCGCGCGTAACCTAAAAGACCTATTGAAGATTTTAGGGAATAAAAACACCAAATAGTTAATTAATCACATATTTTTAATAATTAAAACAATTATCTTTCAGTCAGGAAACTATTTAGTTATTAAAAATGTGTTCTAATCGAAGTAACTGCAATTAAAATGATAATTAAAAAAGAACACATATTTTCTTGGATTGGATCAAAATTTCAATAAAATTAAATAAAATCAAATTATAAAAAAACACACTGGCAAAACAATTTGGCAAGATAAATCCTTATAATTAGAAATCAAAAATTAAAAATATATAAAATCCAAAATCTCAGTTTTCTTCCTCATCAGAATCTTCGTCGCGACTAAAACAAAAGCTATTTGGACAACGTGGGACGCGCGGGGAAAGAGTTAATTAGTTGTTTTTGTTTGTAGTGAACTTAGAAGAGGGTACTAGAGACGAGAAATGTTTGCGACGAAAATATTCAAAATTATAAACAATAATATATCAAGTGCGGTTTCTTAATCGGCCAATAGGTGTCAAAAAGGTGGACATTTAAACTAATTATTATTAGTATGATATATTTATTAATTATGATATTATCATAGCAACTGCTTTACATTGTTTTAAATTTGACGATTTTTTTCTTTTATATCTTTTGTGTCGTAGTACTTAACATTTTGTAATCATTAGCAAGTGTCCATCACTGCGTGCTCATTACTGGTTTTACCTTTACCATTACTGGAGAAAAACACGAACAAAATAAAAGACTATAATTTAAAAAACAAACTATATTTGCGGACTTTAGTAATTAAATTGATTAAATAAAGAGTTACTTGTTTTATTAGTAACATGAGTCATGAGAATTACAAAAAACAAGCCCATTAATCCAAAAAAAACGAAAACTTGCTCTTATAGCGGCCATAACTGGTGCCAGTACCTTATATTTAACTTAAAACAAATTATGTCACTTTGAACAAATAGTTTCCACTAAAACTTAAAACTGCACTAAATGATCCCACAGATGTTTTGATATTTTTAATGATTTTTGATGATTATTTATTACGTATTTTTTATGTAGGTACCTATATATTGTAATTTTCATATTTTAACATAACCAACCTCCTTTCGCTCCAATAGATAACCAAGGACAGTTAATGGGACTTACCATACCCCAGCCCCTTAAAAAACGATTGAATATTCGCCTTATGCGTAATTACATTTTCCCCTTTATATATATTTTCGAAAAAAAATGGTTTTATTAACTTTTATTTTATTTAAAACAATACGAGGTGTAAATTATTAAAAATTAAGTTCGAGTGTACACACTGCATACTATCAAATTTTTAGTGCAATTATATATATATTCAAATTTTAATTTACTAACAAAATCTTCAAAATTGAAAACGAACTTATATATAGAGGAATGTGGAACCAAATAAAGAATTTTTTAATAATTTTTTCAAATGTTTATATCTTTCAGGCCGTATTTACAGGACAAATATTACATTCTCATGACCCTAGCATAACGCATGTTAAACTAATTAAATATGTAAGTACCTGCATGCATATTTTATAATTACAACATATTGATTAATATTATTATGTTAAAGGAAGTTAATTTTAGCTTTTAGTGTTTCGTGCCAAACGGAACACTCATGAAATCACTACGGTGTCCTTCCGTCCGTCTGTCACAAACTATTCGACGTAAAAATTTGCAAAGTGTTTATAGGCGTTAAATATAAAAAGTTGAATTTTGATTTTGGGGGTTAATTTCAGTGGGTAAATTAAATAATAGGGCAGCGGTTCTTAAACTAGGGTCCGTCTTAACCGGGGGTCCGTGAAACATGTTTGGCATAAATTAAAGTACTTTTACATTTCTATTTACCAATGATTAATTACTATCTAACGACCTTCTTTGTTTTTCTGTCAGGGAGGCAGGGGTTATTTATTTATTTTATTATTATTTATTTCTGCAGTTGTAAAAGCTAATTTGTGTAGTGCAAAAAATTGAAAAAATGTAGTTATAATAAATAAATAAAATAATAAAATGCGTGGAAAAAAAGTCATTGCAATTATAAAAGCAAAAAATGTAAGCAATGTAGAGCAAAAAAAGTCATTGCAGTTGTAAAATCAAAAAATGTAAGAAATGTAGAGCAAAAAAATAGGTCATTACAGTTGAAAAAACAAAAAATGTAAGAAATGTAATGCAAAAAACAAAGATCATTGCAGTTGAAAAGCAAAAATTGTAATATAAGTATGGAGTAAAAAAATAGGGTTGTAAAATTTTCTTAAAATAACCCCTGCAGGGAGGGGGTCCATGAAAAATAATTGTTTAAAATGGGGTCCCTAGACTACATAAGTTTAAGAACCGCTGATGTAGGGCACTGTAGGGTGTCAAATGGAATCTTATTGAAGCATGAATTCAATAATATATATCTGATATATTTTTTATGATTGCTGTCAAAAAGATCGCTCAGAAAAATCTGAAAAAATCATGAACATTGAGAATTAGATGTAGATTGAGCCAAAATTATCAAGGTTGAAAATTTCCAGCGTGATTAATTGTTATAAACAATTTAATTGTTTATTTTTTATAACTGCTGAACCACTGGCTTTAGAGAAAAAGTTTTGGGATAAAAAATATTTCTCACGATGTAAGAAACTTTTGTCCATGTTTTTCAAAATTTTCAATAATTTAGGTATGGGGGATTAATGGCACGGAACACTAATTGTGTTACACTTGTCTTAATTATTTCTTATATTTCCAGATAAACATGTATTCTATCCAACTTCATCACCAAACGATGAAAATAGAAACCCATGGACTATTTACAGTTAATTTTGAATTATTTTGTATGGTAAGTATTATACCATTATATTTAATAAGTAATGATCATGACCTTCACGAGGTTGGGGCTAACGGGGCTCTAGCTTCAGGGCCCGGCGCGGAGAATCAACAAGCTTTTTTTGTCATCGTCATGTCGTTAAGTTTATTAAAAAGGCCTGCGATAAGATGTAAGGGTCATGATTATGTTTGAAAGAAAATTATGTTTAAACGATAACTATTATGCCCGGTATTATAAAGAATTGACACGCTATCTACTGGGAGTCAAATTGTAGTGAAAAAAAAGCAGTGGTAATAAATGTATAATAATGTAAATGCTAAGCATTTTACGAGTCAGCACTTAATTTAAGTCGCTGATTTCTATTTAATACGCATGCGTCAGTCATTATATGTACGATTTCATTGGATACATTTATATTTGATACCTAGCAGATAGCGTTTGCTAGGAGCTAATTTGAGATTGCACTCAAGCAAATTGTTTATAATACCGGGCATTAGTGTTTCTTTTTATTGTAGATCGCTGCTATAATAACTGCTTATTTAGTATACTTAATACAATTTGATATAATGAAAACCACGAAGAAATAAGACACATTAAAGAAGATATGAAAGACCCATTTGCGTTGTTTTTTTTTATTTATATACACTGGAATAATTTGTATGCAAATTAAAAAAATTTAAATCAACAAGTATATGCATTTTTTCCACATTCATAAAATATTTATAAAAATCGGCATTTTTTTTGTTAATTATTATGAAAAATTAATATTAATATTTTAATAAAACAGGCAAGTGGGTGTTGGGCACGCACATGATAGGTTTCCGTAGTCATTACGATTTATAAACAAGAGTTATTTCAATTTTTTTATAAACTATTCTAGCTACAGTGTTCGTTATAATTTTCATTGAACGTACTAATTAAAAACCACATTCTGAATTTTTTTTAGAAAGTAGAAGGGGGGAGCGCTCTGATAACCACATTGAAAAGTAAATATATCGTGACTAAAGAGTTAAAATCAAAAGGTCATATAACATTTTTTGTAAAATTGAAAAAAAATTTTAGTACAATTTTCAGTCTATGGGAGAGGGGCCCAAAAAATGTTTGACAGTGTTCGTTATAATTTTCAGTGAAAGTACTAACTAAAAGCTACATTCTCGATTTTTTTTAGATTTTTTATATTGATAGTTTAGAAAATAGAAGGGAGGGGCTCTGATAACGACTTTGAACGCAAAAACCCAAAACTATTAATTTTTGCCGCTTCGTGGCGCTAGGAGTATTGCTATGTGCTATACTGTTGTATGATGTGAGGAAAAATAAACAAACAGCGAGAGGAGAAATCATGTGTGTATATTAACTTTATTTTACCAGCCTTAACGTCAACATACACACATGATTTTTTTGTGCACATCTATGGCATATTATAAAATACTATTATTATATATTATAAGATACTAATACTAAAAAAAACTGTATTGACTAATGAATAATTATAATTATATTGCTATTAAATACATAAAATAAATGTAGATATGTATGCTAAAGTCAAATATAATTAAAAACCCATTTTATTCTATGTAAAGAATTGCCACCAAGGGATCAATTATAAATATCACAAATAAATATAAAAACTGGACACAAATTCCATCATTCAAAAAAAAAATCACCATGACAGAGTACAGCTTCAAAACCGATATTTACAAAAGTATTTTTCCAGTGACAATACCTCTATCGTTTTTTGGACTGGAGCCGTTTAAAACAATAAAAACAAAACAAAAAAATATTTTACAAATATCTAATTTTACTTTAGTCCACTTCATACGCTTAGTTATAGTTATATGCACTGTAAGTTACGTTTCTCTATTTGTATTTTATATTTACAATGACTATTCAACATTTATAACATTAAGAGTTGTACAAATCATCTTATGCTTGAGTTACGTTATTATAACAGTTCTTCAAATCCACTTCAGTTTTATCAACCAAAATAACATGATTGATTTTTATAAGCACATCGATAATGTGGCATTTATTTTACAACAGAACGGTATAAAAAATACCAGAATTAAAAAATGGAATTATATTTTTTTTATTGCATTTTGCTTCGCGATGGTCATGGGATTTGCTATACACGAAACGATTAATCTAAGCGTCGTGGCTCTAAGAGTTCCGTACATGTATTTTATTATTTTTGCAATACATCATGCCCTTTACGTAGCTTTAATCTATACGTATTTCCAAACGATGAACGAATTTCTGAATAAATTCTATCCAAACGTTAACTATAAACCAGTGTCTTATATCTTAATGGACATCAGTAAGATATATAACTCTTTGATTAATGCAACAGATATTGTAAACAAGGTTTTTGGAAAAATTATGTTCGTTAGTATTTTTGCTAATATGGTATCGAGTTTGTATTACACATTTTTAGTTTATAAAGACACTAATCAGATGAGAAGGGCGTATTTTATATTTGTAAATATGTTAAAAGTGTTAGCTACAATGGCGTTATGTGAGTTTACATCAAAAGAGGTATGTGGTTTTTAATTAAAAGAATATATATCACTTTTGTATTAATATTTGTGTTATTTTTAGGCAAAAAAAACAGTTAACTTGGTACACCGAGTGTATATACACAAAAATAAAGAATTTTCAACATGTAATATGGTAAATATCAAATAAGAAAGAACCCTGCACTAAACTTATGGAAAATAGTTCTCGGTCAAATTGACTGAAATTATAGTATGTTATACTTCATGAGTCATTCCATTTATAATCATCAAATTTATTAAAATATAGAAGTTGCACTATTTTTAATTTTGATGAAAGTTTAATCAGTTGTTATTATACTTATTAGATAGCAGAAACTGTACTTAGAAAAATTTTAATGGCCATAGTTCGGGGGTGGTGACCATTTTACCCTCTTAAGGTATGAAGATTTCGTCGATTTTCAACGTTTTTTCAACTCGCTATAGCACGCGTTCTAATAAAGCAATTACAACGAGCTTAATGTCATTTGAAAGACTAAAGAATCTAGTTTCAATTGATCTAGCACAATTTAAAGTTTAAATTATTTTTTTTGTAGATAGAGGCTTTTCAAATTTATTAATAAAATTGTCATTTTTTCTATTTTTCGAAATTTATTGTGGCTCTAAGGTTAAACTGAGAAAGCTATAATTATGTGTAAGTTATGTTCATTTATAGTACTCAGTACCCACAAAAAATCAGCTTGATTGATGCACATCTTTTATTAAAAAAATTTAGTTAAATATCGCAAAAATCACGAAAACACCAAAATCAGCTGTTTTCGAAGCAAAAAAAAGTTATGTGGGGGACGAGATAAAATTCTGAATTTTTTTTTACAAATGCTCTAAATAGTTATCTTTGAAGGCCTTATAGATTCGTTTTGTTATTTTCATTTTTATAGCAACCAGAATTTTTTTTTAAATTTAAAAAAATACGAAAACTTCAAAAACGGTTATTTTTAAACATAATACAAAAATATGTTGGACACGAGATAGAATTCTGAATTTTTTTTTACAAATGCTCTAAATAGTTATCTTTGAAGGCCTTATAGATTCGTTTTGTTATTTTCATTTTTATAGCAACCAGAATTTTTTTTTTTTTATTTAAAAAAATACGAAAACTTCAAAAACGGTTATTTTTTAAACAATACAAAAATATGTTGGGCACGAGATAGAATTCTGAATTTTTTTTTACAAATGCTCTAAATAGTTATCTTTGATGGCCTTATAGATTCGTTTTGTTATTTTCATTTTTATAGCAACCAGAATTTTTTTTTTTATTTAAAAAAATACGAAAACTTCAAAAACGGTTTTTTAAACATAATACAAAAATACGTTGGGCACGAGATAGAATTCTGAATTTTTTTTTACAAATGCTCTAAATAGTTATCTTTGATGGCCTTATAGATTCGTTTTGTTATTTTCATTTTTATAGCAACCAGAATTTTTTATTTAAATTTAAAAAAATACGAAAACTTCAAAAACAGCTATTTTTTAAACAATACAAAAATATGTTGGGCACGAGATAGAATTCTGAATTTTTTTTTATAATTGCTTTAAGTAATTAACTTTAAAGGCCAATTGGCTTTTTCTTGTTATTTTCATTTTTCTAGTCACCAGACTTTTTTTAAATCCTTAAAAGTGTAAAAACTCAGATATTGTACTAATCAATACTAAAGAGAATCTATATTAACAAATCTTACACTTAATAATAGTATTTACTATTTCGGATTGAGTTTGATATTTTTTCAACTTTTTGATCAATTTCATTTTTTCTCTTTGATAGGTAAAGGTAGTTTTTTAATTACAACAGGAGATTCATTCAAAACAGCACAAACTTGGTTGATTTTTCAAATACAGGGTTCAAATATTTCATCCCTGATATAGTAAATAATTAATTTTTTGGACATCACGACAATATTCATAATGAAAAGTAATATTTATAAAAAAATATATAATATTAAACCTTTCATAGAAGAATAATAAGTATACTTCAAAATCAATTTAACAATTAATTTATTTGTATGCTTTAACATCATAAATATAATAATAATAATAATAATAATAATATAACACATAATTTTTTTTTGTTTATTTTCGAAAATACATGATTTAAAAAAAATCTGGTGACTAGAAAAATGAAAATAACAAGAAAAAGCCAATTGGCCTTTAAAGTTAATTACTTAAAGCAATTATAAAAAAAAATTCAGAATTCTATCTCGTGCCCAACATATTTTTGTATTGTTTAAAAAATAGCTGTTTTTGAAGTTTTCATATTTTTTTAAATTTAAATAAAAAATTCTGGTTGCTATAAAAATGAAAATAACAAAACGAATCTATAAGGCCATCAAAGATAACTATTTAGAGCATTTGTAAAAAAAAATTCAGAATTCTATCTCGTGCCCAACATATTTTTGTATTGTTTAAAAAATAGCTGTTTTTGAAGTTTTCGTATTTTTTTAAATTTAATTAAAAAATTCTGGTTGCTATAAAAATGAAAATAATAAAACGAATCTATAAGGCCATCAAAGATAACTATTTAGAGCATTTGTAAAAAAAAATTCAGAATTCTATCTCGTGCCCAACGTATTTTTGTATTATGTTTAAAAAACCGTTTTTGAAGTTTTCGTATTTTTTTAAATAAAAAAAAAAATTCTGGTTGCTATAAAAATGAAAATAACAAAACGAATCTATAAGGCCATCAAAGATAACTATTTAGAGCATTTGTAAAAAAAAATTCAGAATTCTATCTCGTGCCCAACATATTTTTGTATTGTTTAAAAAATAGCTGTTTTTGAAGTTTTCGTATTTTTTTAAATTTAAATAAAAAATTCTGGTTGCTATAAAAATGAAAATAATAAAACGAATCTATAAGGCCATCAAAGATAACTATTTAGAGCATTTGTAAAAAAAAAATCAGAATTCTATCTCGTGCCCAACGTATTTTTGTATTATGTTTAAAAAACCGTTTTTGAAGTTTTCGTATTTTTTTAAATAAAAAAAAAAATTCTGGTTGCTATAAAAATGAAAATAACAAAACGAATCTATAAGGCCATCAAAGATAACTATTTAGAGCATTTGTAAAAAAAAATTCAGAATTCTATCTCGTGTCCAACATATTTTTGTATTATGTTTAAAAATAACCGTTTTTGAAGTTTTCGTATTTTTTTAAATTTAAAAAAAAATTCTGGTTGCTATAAAAATGAAAATAACAAAACGAATCTATAAGGCCTTCAAAGATAACTATTTAGAGCATTTGTAAAAAAAAATTCAGAATTTTATCTCGTCCCCCACATAACTTTTTTTTGCTTCGAAAACAGCTGATTTTGGTGTTTTCGTGATTTTTGCGATATTTAACTAAATTTTTTTAATAAAAGATGTGCATCAATCAAGCTGATTTTTTGTGGGTACTGAGTACTATAAATGAACATAACTTACACATAATTATAGCTTTCTTAGTTTAACCTTAGAGCCACAATAAATTTCGAAAAATAGAAAAAATGACAATTTTATTAATAAATTTGAAAAGCCTCTATCTACAAAAAAAATAATTTAAACTTTAAATTGTGCTAGATCAATTGAAACTAGATTCTTTAGTCTTTCAAATGACATTAAGCTCGTTGTAATTGCTTTATTAGAACGCGTGCTATAGCGAGTTGAAAAAACGTTGAAAATCGACGAAATCTTCATACCTTAAGAGGGTAAAACGGTCACCACCCCCGAACTATGGCCATTAAAATTTTTCTAAGTACAGTTTCTGCTATCTAATAAGTATAATAACAACTGATTAAACTTTCATCAAAATTAAAAATGGTGCAACTTCAGCACCTTGATGATTTTATATGGAATGACCCTCATGCCATTCTGATCAAAACCAGAGGACAATGGTGATATGAGCACAAATTCCGACAGTTCTGGCACCTGATTGGCAAGTCCAGTAATAGCCGAGTATGGGCTAACATCGATGGTATTCACTTAAAATATCCAGAAATGTTAAAAAATGGCCAATATTCAGATGTTCATAATCAGCAACTCAAAAAACACAAAATCTCATAGCAGTTTATTGTAAGAATAAGTTACAAACAAATTAAATTCAAAAAAGGCTCCAGAAATGTCCAAAATAGCCACTATTCTAAATAAGATTCAATCAGACCAAATTAATTATCGTACCTATTCATAGTCACCAACACAATAAACATCAAATCCCTTATGACGTTTTTATAAACATATTCATTTCGAATTAAATATAAAAAACACAAAAATATGACCAAAAACAGTCAATACGCAATAGTGGAGTAAAATAATTATTATATTCATAATCAGCAGCCTAAAAAACCATAAAATCCCATTGATATTTTTCGTAAAATCATTTTCTAGTCAAAATAAGTCTATAATGTACGCAAAGATAGCTTTTTATTTTATCAATTTTTTTAATGATCACAGACTCTGTAACTCCGAATCTATTGATTTTTGAACATTCTGCCCATGGAGACTTTTGATCAGAATGGCATGAAGTATAACATACTACAATTTCAGCCAATTTGACCAGGAACTATTTTTCATAAGTTTAGTGCGAGGTTCGTTGTTTACATTAATATTTATATCCCATACATTTTTAGATAAAAGTTTTATCATTACAAATGTACCAAAATAAAATAACATTTACTGCAACTCGGATATTTGAAATAAAATTAGAATTATTCACGATGGTTAGTATCAAATAGAAGACTTCTGCCTGATTTCAATAAACAAATAGTTACCAAACATTTATTATTGCCTATCTGTTGTTATTTAATTTCACTTAAGCAAACTTTTTAAATATTTAATAACTTTTACGTGTGACTATCAAGACATCATTGTTTTCATGTGGTTTATATTTTTATATAGTTATTTTGTGAAATATTATTATTTTAAAAAGTTGCATTCGCTCAAATGAACATAGTAACAGATAAATTTCATTTGTTTCAAAGATAACTGTCAGTTAAATACTCTGATTGGTCAAATCAACAATTATCAAACTGTTTAAAATAACGTATAAACTTAAATAACTATTGTTTATGAAACCAGGCATTAATATTGCATTAAATTAATTTTAACAATATTTATTTATAGTTGCTCAGTATTGCAGTTACCTACATAATGATTATAATACAGTTCGATAGCAATAAAGAATAAACAATTCAACTTCCGTTGCAAGTATTTCAAAACACACAAACATTTATGGTGAACAAAAAAATATCTCCTGTTTGTAAATATTTGTCTAGTATTAAGTGTTAAAATTTCAATTAATTAATTGTATATTCGTTTTGTATATTTATTTCATCTTACAGTTAATGAGTCATTTTGGTCAAATATCGTTTGTTTATTTTTTGGATGGACCACAAGCTGAGAAACTTTGTATAAAAGTACTGTTTTTGCTAAATTGTTATTGTGCTATAAATAATTTTATAATTTTTAGTTTTATTATATTATATACCTTACCTTATCTCCATTCGTGATAAGAATTCTATCCCAAGCATTTAGTTGTAATGCTTGATTCATGAACACCTTCTCTTGCTCGTCCAGTTCTAATGTCCATTTGTTAATCGCTTCTTCAAGTTCCGTAAAGTTTAGAGAAGAGGTAGGTAACGTTGTGGTAGTCAAACTAAAATAGTATAAAAATTAAAATGAGTATCAGACAGTTAAACATTCAACACTATTTTAATGTAACAATATTTATAATAACATAACAATTGGATAAATCGAGCTAAAAGAAGAATATTAAGAATACTAACCCTGGTGTATTTGAAATAGCTGCAGACGTTGTTGTTACTAAGCCAGTAGGCACTGACAGACTCACACTAGGAGCTACAGAAACACCAATAGCCACTGAAGGTGTAGGTTTCGTAATTCCTAATGATATAGCTGCGACAAAAATAAATCAATAATAATATTGTATAATAAATAAATTTAGTCCAGTCAGTAGCACACTTTGACCCTCTTGTTAAGGCCCACTACTTTAGTTTGGGGCTTTAGGCACTTGCCTAATTTACCTACTGTATAACACATCACTGAGTCCAGTCATTTTTTTTAAATACATGCAATAAATTCATCTACATATGAAAGGTAAGAAAAATCTTTTTAAAAAAATGGAAAGATTAGAAATACCTTCTGAAATGGCTTCAGAAATACTTAATATTTAAGAAACCAAAAAGTACATAGTCAGAACTGGGGAGCTTTAGCCGGTATTTTGATTTAAAGTGAGGTATACCAAATAGGTGACGAAGCTAGTCTTGATTTTGATCACTTACCGGGTTATCATGTTCTACAAACAAATTTTATGAAAATCGGGTTATATCACAGAATATAACCATTCTAGTTGTTTTAATTATGAAAGAGGGAAACCCCTCCATAAACAGCTTTGAATGGCCGCGTATTACCGATGCTTTTAAAAATTGTCAGCTCTTTCTAGTGGGTTATATTTATTTTTGTTAATATGAGGACATGTTTAGGTGATACTGTTGCACTCATAAAAAATTATTTTGGTTATAACAATCAGAGGTTATCAGAATTATTCATTACTAAAAAGATTTTTTTAAACTTTATAAATTGTGTATCTCAGTATATTTGTTAATATTATTCAAAAACTAAGGCTTTTCAGACAAAAACTTTTTTATGAAAATCGTAGCAGATAGTCTCTTCAGTTTTTTATATACAAACTTATATTTAAAGGGAATTTTTATCACTTATTTTACTGTACTATAATAATAATTACAATTCCTAAAGCAATTATTAATATACCTGTACTCGATGTAGGAGCTGCAACAGTAAATCCAGTTGCAGGAATACTGCCAAAACCTGAATTAGATGTAGTCGCAGATGGTGCAACTGCAGCTATTGAGAATCCAGCTGAAGCAGTGGTAGGGGCTACAGCTGTACTTGGTACGCTCGATTGCAATTGTGTTGAACCAAATGCAAAGCCTAAAAAATTAAACCATTTTAAAAACAGTGTTTAAAAAAATATAGTTAATTTATCTAACCTGTAGTTGGTGCACTTGAGCCTACACTTATAGGAGCTGAAGTTGTAGTTGTCTGAGTAAGCGGTGGGCCACCAAGACTAAATCCTCCGGACGATGATTTGGGGGTCGCAGCAGGTAAACTGAATCCACCTAATGCCGGTGCAGATGTTGTAGCAGCTGCAGTTCCACCTAAGTTAAAGCCAGCTGTAGGCTGAGTTGAACCAAAACTAAAATTTGGTGCAGAAGATGGTGCTGTAGATGCAGGAGCTCCGAACGTTAATCCTGGTTGTGAGGCTGTTGACACGGGTGCTCCGAAGGTAATCGATGGTTTTATTCCACCAACATCACCTCCACCGAAAGAGATTCCTGTATTCCCTGTAGTGGTTGTTGGTGTGTTTCCAAAATTGAAATTCATTTTGAAATTTTAACAAAAAACCGTTCTGTAATATTAAATATATAATATTTATAGTATGTAATATGTTAAAAATATGTTTGTATTTGCTTGCATATATTAACAATTTAAAAAAGTATATAGAATTTAAAACGTCAAGAACATTTTTTATATTATCGGTAACGGCCACAACATAGCGACTACTTAATTTTAACGAGTTAATATAATTTTGCTATATTAGTAAATAATATGTTCAACAATACTAACTAACGATTATTTTGCGATATTATACTTACATTTTAATTTAATATTGTTTTATTTTTTAAGTTTTATATTATTTTTAGTTTAAAAGTAAGGTTATACGTGTTCAAGCCAGTGGCGCCAGTGACGTTTAAAAACTCAATCGATAAGTAACTGTCAAAAAGGTCAAAAATTTAATAATAAGTACACATCATGCACATAAAGATGGCGCGCATACAAATTATTTTTTCTTTTACATACATACTATTAATTTATAGGGATGATAGGGATGCTTTTCTTTTATTTCCATTATTTTACAACATAGTTTCAAAACAAGTTTTAAAAAATGTTTATATGCATGATAATAATGACTAATTAATAATTTTATATTAATTTTTCTTAAATAATAACAAAATTAAATATTCCAAAGTTTTTGTTAACTTTATTTGAAATAAATAAATGTGTAGAAATATACACAATTGAAGTATTTATATATATTTATTCATGTTTACATTACATTATATAGAGACATATATTTATAAAAATGTATATACAATTTATCATTAAATTACTTGTAAAAAAGTTTGATAAAAGATAATAGATATAGAATATAGTACTTTACATATTTTCTTACAATATAAATTATAATTTAATTAAATTAAGTTACATTTATAAAAAATTAAACAGTATTTGATTATACTCGTGTGTATACATAGCAAATAAATAAATACAACATAAAATGTTTAGATATATAACTTTATTTTTTTTACCTCCAGAATTAAAACACAATTAGAATAAATATTTTTAAAGCAAAATTGTGTACACTAAGGGTCGATCCAGACTATCGAGCCGGTCTCAGTCCGATCTCGCTGCAGTTAAATATTCAGTCTAGTAATACTGTATCGGAGCATGATTGGACTTAGACCTGAGTGATACCTATAGTGTGAATGATTTCATTGTTTATTGTTTATTTATATTTGATTGGAGCGAGATCGAAGTGAGATGAACCAAGATAGTCTGATTCTGAATTGACCCTAAAGATAAAATAAAATTAAAAAATAATTTTTTGTTTCCTTATGAAGATATGATGAAAGAAATACATAAATTATAGGTATATCTAAGATTTTATTTAAATAGTTTTTAATCATTTTATAGTTATATATGGTAATTAATATTAGACAGAAATTATATATTAAAATGTATGTATGATATAAAATATACATAATTACAGAAAAATAGCATTCTAATAGCTAACATCAATAAATTATTTGATTAAAATAAAAATTACGTACATAATCATAATTTTGTATTAAATATAAATATTATTACCGATAATATTAATATGTTATTTACAAGTCATGCAAAATTCATTAATTTTGAAAATAAGTTCCTTAAAAAATGTAGGTATGTCAATATTCATTTAAAAAAAAAAGTTGTTCTTGTTAAATAATTTTAATAGGTAGGTAAATGAATAATTTTTACTTACATTTAAAATTTGATAGTGTCTTTTAAATTTACAATTCTTAAACTACCAATAACAAAATAATTTTACTTAAATATAGTAAAAAATATGCATTACATTAAATTTTTATGCAACTAATGTATATAGATAATAAAATTATAGAAGATAGTAATAATATTTAATACTCAAACTTAAATATAAATTATAAAATAATATTATGCAAAAGGATTGTAATCAAGAAAACTAATTATTAGTTATTTTATATAATAAGTATATTTAACACACAAAAATATTGAAGGGTACGAGTATGTTAAGATAAACAAAATATTTCAATAATCCCAATAATATATTGCTATTATTTTTCCATCTTTGCAATCCTAATTAATAATACTTTAGTTTAAAAAAAGTGTTTGAAATATACAATACAAGATGCATTTATTTACAGCTTATAATAACTATAATATATAAAAATGAACGATTCTTTAAAATGTAAAAATAAATAAAATATATTATATTATAATTAAAGTTATGGCATCAATACGATTTATATCTTATTTAATACGAATTTTTTTCAATTTTTTTTAAATACCTTACATTTATTAATTATAATTTAATAATGCAACTATATTATATGCAGTGGCGTAACCAGGGAAAAAAATGAGGAAATATATACATGTATACATGTTATAATCGAAATAGGAGATTAGATCAGAATACTACACGTATCAATTAATAATAAATATAGAGTACCTACCCTTTATATTCAGTTCTAGGTACGCCACTAAAAACATGAATTTTATTTTTTACACCAAATTGAAATTTTCAACAATTGAATTTTTTTTTTCAGAAATACTGAAGCTTACCGTTCATAGTATGTATTTTATTCAATGGTCTACACATGGATTAAATAATGTACAGTTGCCGTTTTTAAAGAATGAATTGATTTAAAAATATTTTTATTTAGGTACATTTTTGATTTTAATGTTTAAAAAATTCACAAAACTTATAATATTTTTAAATTAAATTCATTCTTCATATACTTTTATATCTAAACATCGTTATCTTACATGAAATATATAGAGGTATGATAATATACAAAACTGTATCTAACATGAATATAATTTTTATTTCAAATTGAATTATCCGATTAAAATCGTTATTTTAAATAACCATATGAAAAGAAAACTTCTATTTTATCATATTTAAATTTAAAATAATATGCACCTATTTAAAAAAAAGAAAAAGTTAAACTATCGTTATTTTTAAAATTATTCATAAAAATCAGACAGATTTGTATTTGGACCATAGCAACACATCCGGTGGGCTTGAACACTAACTTCAGAAAACGCAGGATATAAACCGAATTTAATTATATTCAGCTTTACAACCACAATAAATTCGAATATCTGAACGAAATAATATGATTGAAAACCTCCTCTAAAGTTAGACGACCAACCACCACTTCCATGTACACACGGACCGGCTGCATATATTCAACAATAACCAACACAACAATTAAAGAGACTTAATTACAGACGTGTTCTTCCTTCCGCGATCGACACAGGTCGCAGTCGACACGACAACACCAAACGAAGCGACATCGACACTTCTCTTCGACTTCCCGGACTCTTGTTTGGTAGCCCCGGCCGCAGCAAAGCAAACGACACCCGTCTAAACCAGGACTGGTACGGTTACATATTCTGCCTCGTGTGCCTGGTATACCTAAACTGTTAAGAAATTGTACAGTTAGTAAGAACTGTTACTCACAAAAAGTATTTTTATTGTAATTATATAGAAAACATTTTTTTAAATCAGCAGTAGGTTTATGTCCGGTATTATAAACGAGTTAGCAAAATTTGCTAGCTTGCAAGCACTTTCAAATGAGATTTCAAACGTATCTGACAGTTCTCTTTAAGTTTCATGAAATGTTTGACAATTTTCGCGCACGTGTGGTATGTAAACACCAACGGTATTAAAACAGTGGTGATATGAAAATTATTTTGTACGGTCAAAGTTACCAACTGTGTTACAATAATAATTAGTTAAAGTATCACTGCTCTAAATCCCATAGCTACTAGTACAGAATTAATACCCCATTTGAGAGTACTTGCAAACTAGCAAATTTTGCGAACTTCTTTATAATACCGGACATTAGTGATACTCTTCTAAAATAGGTATATAGTGTCATTGTTTTGTAGAACACAATAATTGGATTTGGATTTAGGGACCAATAAGGGTCGATCCACACTATCGTGCCGGTCTCGTTCCAGTCAAATATTCAGTATAGTAATACTGTAGTATATCGAAGCGTGATTGAACCGAGACCGAAGCGATACTTATAGTGTGAATGATTTCATTGTTTATTGAAATCGGACCGAGAACGTCTAGAGACCGGCACGATAGTCTGGATCGACCCTAAAACGTGAATTTCTATTTGAATTTCGAGATCGAATTTTTTCACAATTACAGTAACTGTGTAGTAACTTCAACGTATTAAATTTTATAAAACAATAACAACTTATTTATTTTATTATTACTAAAAACTAAATGAGCACCCAGCTATATTCATCCTTAATATATGTATATAAATATTAAGCTTAACGTCTCTCTGTCTGTCTGTCCGTTAGTGCGCTTATCACTCGAGAACCACTTATCCGATTTACGTGGTTTCTTTTTTAATTCATAGGTACATTCTCTGGCCAGGTTATAAGATATATTTTGTTACGTTAGGAAACATAACAACTAAGCAGAGACGATAATAGTAAATCAAGTCGGAAAAAATTTTGCCGTCGGCGTGCTATTTTATAATACGCTGCCTAAACCGTTCAATATTGAACAAAATAATGTATTAAAGAATTGTGTAGAATCTAAAGATCTACAATGAAGTCAGCAACACCATATGTCTAACTTTTATATTTAATTTACAATGACTGCTTTTATGTTACAAAGAAAATTTAAAATATTTGGGTTTTGTTTACGTGGACTTATGACCTGCAAAACATTCATCCTTATCGAAATAAATGATTTCATCGTCATAAGTACTTAATGTAGATATAATTTGCCCTTTACAATAACATATTATTCGCGGCAATTCGCGCGAACTATGATGAAGTCTCACGGGGAAAAGGAAGATTCTTCACTCGGCCGGCAGTTGTTTATTTTGTTTTCAATTATTTACTTTTAAATTTAACAGAACAAAAATTATTTGTAATTTTTGTTCTGATTTGTTTTTTTTTTAGGTACGTTAGGTTTTCATTAGTTATTATTACGATAATAATTAATCGTGTTTGTACTTAATTCAACTATATTTTTCAAAAATCTAATAATTCCGTAGTCCAAGTGGGCGAAGCCGCGCGGGCCCAGCTAGTATATTATATACTTGACATAATTTAGACACGAGTACTTATGTACGAGTATACATAACATAGGCTTAGTATTCAGTATATTATAAAATGTATAATACTTTTTTTTTAAATATGTCTATGCGTCCTCTTACAGGCAAATATCAAAGATCTGAGGAGAAACATTAATTACGAATTGGATGTTAATACCAGATAAATGCTCATGAAAGGATGTTTATTAATTAAGGATACTACCCATTAATCTCGGGGTGTAGGTGTTCAGACTATTTCTTTCTTGATGTACAACACATGAATAAACGTTTTTCACGAATTTGCCTAGTGCTCATTTGGGACAGAAAAATATATCAGCTCTTGATTTATATCGACAGTTACTCACGTCTCGTTCCGCTCGCAGTAATCCGGCGAGTCGTCCAGGTACACGAGGTCCGTCTTGTTGGGCTTCTTGAGGTCCGCACTAATCGCGCGCAATCGCTTGCGGTGCGCAGCCCTGCGTCGCGGCACGAGCTCCACATGCGACGCGCCCTCGTACCGCTGCGCGAGCACGTCGCCGACAGCGCGGAACGGAGGCATGCGTCGCCAGCACACGCGTACACTGCACGAGCCGGACATGCCGTGGCATTTGCACACGCGCTGCATACGCGACCGGATCGTCTGGGAACAGAGTTAACAAACAATTTATTTAAATCCTTAAAAAATATATAACTTAAAAAAAGTCCTTCGATTAAAAATTATAATAATAATTTCGCATATTTTGGGAGCCCCAAGCTTACCCCCCCCCCCCGAAAATTTTTCCTACTACGCCACTGGTACCAAGTGATGGACACTTGTTAATGATTACAAAATGATAAGTACTGCGACATCAAAGTAACAAAATAAAGAATCGTAAAATTAAAGTAATGTTAATAAATAGTAGATTACATCCGTTATGTTTAAATATCTATTATTTTGACACCCATTGGCCGATTGTCATCAAATTAAGCTGTTTTACGGTTAAGTGTCTATCAATTATGATTCAGTAATGGCAGTAATCTAATATCAACAAATATTTATAAGTTAGTACATTTAATTAAACAAATGTCCAAGACTGAGGTATTGTCCGAGACTGGTGCAAGTACTATACAAAAATGGAAATAAGATCAAAATAAATACATGTTTTATTTCGAATTTAGTTATTTTATCATCTCTTGGAAGAGAACGTCAATCTGCTACTTGAGCGATTATAAATTGGTCATCCTCGTATAACTTAAAGGTTCCATATTTGTTCTAAATATCTTATTGCAAAACATGCTATGTATTTTTTTTTAATTTCATTGGGTAGTTAACATAATACAACAAATTTTACCCGTCTTCCGGCTTCATTATTGTGTAAATTCATCAAGCCAGTCGCTGAGTTTGGATCCTCTTTGGCATCGACAAAGTCTCTACTGAACTTTTCTCCAAAATGTATGTCCTAAAAAAGGAAGTAATAATAGTTAGCGTATCAGCCACCAATAATCAACATTGTGTTCGAACACTTACCTCCGAGCAGCCCCCCCACTTCCACGTCCGTTTCCTTGAGCGTCGTGCGCGGGTATCACAACTGCACTCGTTGAGTTCCCCCCGCGAACAAGCGCGAGTTACAGCGAAAGCTACACTCGCAGCTGAGACGGCGTACACGTAAGCTGTCTCTCGACTTTCTATAAACAAATATTGAATATGATAAATCGAGCGATATTAAAATTAAAAACGTTATAATAGTATTTGAACCAAAAATGAATTAATGGTTTTCGAAAATATATTTTTTTTAGTTTGAGCGCAATTTTGAAAGGCATACAATCATTTTTGGTTAAAATAGTAATAAAACTGTTGTAGAAAATTAAATTATCTGTCTAAAATGTGAAATAAGATGTTGATCGGACATTCCGTTCATTAGATACAGCTGTTTACAAAATTCATATATAACGAAATTTTGGGTTCTTTGATGAGAGTGTTCCCGAGCCTACTTTGCTAGGGAGTTTTCAGGAAATATACATCTCGATATGTTCTAACTACTGACAAAATTTGGAACCTCACACATTCGTCATAATATTTACATTAGTCAAAAATTATACGTTGCCTGGGCTAGTAGTATTTACTTAAGCCGTAACTGTTGCACACAGTTTCCGTGAAAATTATAGTTCGTATAAAAAACTATAAAGAACCTTTTTTGAAGAGAATTTTCTAATCTTCCCATCGTTATATAACTTTCACTATCGTAAAATCTATAAATACAGAGATATTATCATTAAACTATAATTATTAGCACCTTTTGTGGGCTGTAAAAAAGTATGCTCGCAAGGAATCGATGGAGATTTGTGGTACCTTATTTTTGAAGACAAAATGAAGGTGTATACAAAAATTCAGCTCCCTGCGAATTTTTCTTCAGATCCTACATCTATTTTTCGTCGAAATGTACTGGACTAAATATGGAATATTTAAAAAAAATGCGTTACAAATACTTACTGACGTTGAGGACCCCGCCAAATACGGATGTCGAGTTTGTATATGTGGAACAGTTCCACCGGCTGTGTCTAAACTGGTGTTGGCATTCATCAATACTCAACTTGGCTGCGGTTCCAATTAACTGTGTCAAAAAAATACGTACAATTTAATTATATTATTAATACAATGATCACTCAAGGGTGAATTCGAACATCAATTTTAGAGCACCATTTCTCAAAGTGTGATACACGGTTGAATATATTTTTTGCACTATAAAAACATAGTTAAAAGTTTTTTATGCATCTCTTTTGAGTGGCGTATCTTTAAAATATATGGTCAGATTCTAATAAAATTAATATGGGACCAACTCGGGAGTATACTTTTTCAAACAAACAAAAATTGTCCAAATCAACGCATATTTGTCGGAGTTATGCCGAACATAACTAAAAATATACATTGTCAAATAATTAGAGATTCTTCTCCTTTTTGAAGTCGATTAAAAATGTATGGTATGAAACCAAAATTCCCTATAGAATAATTTACATACAATAAGTATGTGTCATTTTCCACAAATACCATACAGAGAAAAATATTCCATGCAGAAAATTCAATATAAAAAGTTTAAAATTACCCCTAGAACTTTATCACTGAGACCGCACAACTCTCGCTGTCGTTCGACCAAGTACTCGAGTCTGTGGCAGTTATCCTTATAAGCTGATGGAGTTAGGTCTATAGCTCCTTGAAGTGCTGAAGGCATGCCCAGTTGCCTGTAAAAGACAGAAGAATGTTTTCAATATTTAAGATAAGTACATATATGAATATTCCTACTATAATTTATTTATTTTTACTTATACAAATAATATGGCAAGGATACATAGTTAATACATAATACATTAATACATATATGTTACATATTACATCGATGATATTTTGCAATAAGCGACTGTTTATTAGACTATCAAAAATATAAGTTATAGATTTTTGTAAGTACCTACCTAAACATTATGAAAATCTAAAAAATCCATACTAATTTTAGAAACACGAAATAATTATGTTTGTCTGTTTATTACATTTTCACGGCTAAATCGCTAAACCGATCTTAATAAAATTTGGCAGGGAGATAGCTTGCATCCTGAAGAAGGACATAGGCTACTATATACACCAAAAATATTATAGATAATAAAATACAAATTTCACGCGAACGAAGTCGCAGGTAACAGCTATATAGTGTGTAATAAAGCACTAATTAAATATTCTAAAATTAATATTCAATTCATTTTAAAATAAATTACAACTCTTATTGATAAACTAAAAATTATCGATAAATTTTTTTTATTGTTTCCAATAAAATTACAAATCTCCCGAACAAATAAATAAAATGGCGTAGTCATATCAAGCACGACAGCATCCAATGGTGCGGTCACAAACTCCTAACCCTTTCACTACGGGGGGTAGCGTGCAATGATTGGCCGACAACAACAACCCCGTCTCACCCCACCCGACCCCCCCCCCCCCCAACCCGGTCACAGTAATTAGCCCGCATTGTACAAAACCAACGCACTCGGAAAACCACGAGATCCTCTTTTGTCTTGCACAATTGCCAGCCATCATTGCCATCATCGTACCGCTGTGTTTAAAATGGAGGGTTTTTCAACAGAGTTAATTATTGCATGGTCTACTTTGTGTATGTGTATGTGTGTGTGTAGCTGTTTGTTTTGTGGTTGAGCTTTGTTGGTTGTTCGTTAAAACGTAGAACTATTTATGCAGTCAGCGGTTGTTAAACTTTATCTTTATGTCAACTTGTTACAAGTACCTTCGTGATCTTATTGTTAAAATGCTTTCTGATTACGAATTTGTTACCAAATTAAAGAACATATAAATGTGTATATGTCGCATCTAGTGATAGTAAATGTATGTATTATTTTACTTTTATTTTCTAGACCCTTGACAGCTCTTATACTTTATTGTTTTAATTTTTTATGGCACATACTAATTAAATTTGTAAATTATTTATCTTTGGTTTAAGGGCTAACTGAATGTTATCTTCGTCCCAACGAACTGTTCTCCCCTCTCTTTAAAAGTAATCGATTTTTTTAAATTTAAAATTGTTACCACATACGTGACCTTTTTGCTCATTGAAAAATTGTCATGCTTATTCAATCCAAAATAGCTAAAAAAAATCATCAAAATTACTTCATGACCTAAAAAAATCATCGTTATCGAAAAAGGTAAAAAAAGGTGTTCACTTTTTTTTGGTCAGTTCGGGGCTCAAGGCTAGTGCCCACTGTATAACGCGCCACTTAATTCAACTATAATATATATTATCCAGTAATCCCTCCATTTAAATGTAGCAGTAAAAATCGTTTCATTACGTTGTTTTTTTTATGTCTGAGCCCTTTTTTCCAAACTTTCTCAACCGCGTAAATGGATGGATTACTGTACTTGCAGATACACTGAATAAATAATTGTAAGTAGAGTCGCATGCAGAAGTGGTCGACCAGTTTTCATTCAAATTCGCTTATAACAAACTTAGTAGGCTCCTCCCATTTGATTATTATAATATTTAAATCATTTCTCTATGTACTAAACAAAGACATATATTTTGAAACGCATTTGATAGATAGAGAAGTATTTTAATACGTTAAACTTGATATAAAATGAATTAATGAAATGGACATATGTATATATTACTATATATATTTGTTTTTTTATTTAAAATGATGTAACTATACAGGGTGGGGCATTTAAAGTGTTACAGATTATTATCTCAGAAACATCGCATATTTAAAAAATTGTTTAAACCAAAAAATGTTTGGTTGAGAATAGTAATGTTTATTAGTTATTTTAACGTAGCCATCAAGCAGTGGCGTCACTAGGGTTGGTGTCACCCAGTGCGGTAACTCATGGTGTCACCCCCCTCTATTTTCTAAGCCATCAATAAAAAAAATCTGAAAAAATTCCAGGATTAGCTTTTAATTAGTACATTCACTGAAAATTATAACGAACACTGTTAAAAATATTTTGGACTGAAAAGTGAACTCACACTTTTTCCCACTTACCCCATTGAGTGGGGTGTCATTTATTGATAGGTCTCCTAAAATACAATAAAAAATTTTGAAATAACTCTTTTTTTATAAATCGTTGTGAGAATGACTACAGAAAGTGCAGTGTGCATTAATTGCCGATAACATTTTCACCGCAAAATGAGTGCAAAATTACTATAAGGCGGTGGTATCAATAAATAATTGATTATAAATTAAAAAACATAGGTACACCAAACTATTGCTATAAATAGACAAAATTTGAAACCACGATAAATTGCAGTTTTCCGTTTCCTGACTTTTTTCCCGATAACTTCAGAACACCTAAGCTACAAATCTATATTAAATATAAAGCGTGGGGAAGCGTGGGTGACTGCCAAATGTCTCGGTGAACTTGAAAAATTTTCTTTTCTCCCTTATTTTATTGTTCAATTAATTAATCGTTAACTGAATCGTATAATTAAAAACGTAAAATTGTCCTAAAATCTCCATAAGATGAGCTTTTCAGAAATGTATAATACATTATACATATTCCTACAAAGTTTTATAGAAAATTAACTTTTAAAGTGATGAAGCGAACAGGTTTGAATTGAAAATCCACAAAAATAATGAACAGTAAGGCTTCAAAAATAGTCTTTTTACATAAAATTATGTGAAATTCCTGCATTATAGTAAAGAATAAAGATTGACCATTAAACTAATAAATAAAATTAAAATATATTGTATGTAGGGACTTTAGTAAAAAACATTTATGATATGTTGTTGTTAATAAATTTTCCATAGTGCGCTGGGCCGGCTGAGGTGAAACAATGCATAAGAATAATTTCATGGAGTGGCAGAATCGTAGATAGTGATATTTTGCATTTGGGTGTCACCCCTTGTGATGGTGTCACCCGGTGCGGTCCGCACCCCCCGCACCAACCTAGTGACGCCACTGCCATCAAGGATATTTGAAGGTCAACATCATTTTTTTAAATAGGAACATAGTTTTTATTTAGTAATCTTCTTCTAGGTAAAAAAGCAGGAATCTTTCATTGAAAACTTTTTTTAGACAACCTAAGCTTTCCAAGATATCTAACAAAATAATTCGAGATTTTAAACTTTCAAGAATTTTTTACCATAAACTTTAAAAAAATACGAGATACAAAAAATGATTATTTTGGTCTAATAAAGCTTGGAGAATTATTTAAAAAATTTAATAAAGTTTTAAAAACTTTTTCTATTTATTTTATTTTAGCAAAAACAAAAAATACGAAATGTTAAAAAAAAATTCATTTTACATACTAAAATAAACTTTTTTTGTATCTTGTACTTTTTCTCTTAAGTTGATGATTTCTGAATAAAAAAATATTGAATGTTCAAAATCTCGAAATTATTTTGTTAGATATCTTATAAAGTTTAGGTCGTTCAAAAAAAGTTTTCAATTAAAGATTCGTGTTTTTCCACGTAGAATAAGATTACTAAATAAAAACTATAGGTTCCTATTTAAAAAAATGATGTTGACTTTCAAATATCCTTGAGGGTTACGTTAAAATAACATTAATAAATATTACTATTTGTTTACCCCCTCACAACCAAACATTTTTTGGTTTAAACATTTTTTTTAAATATGCGATGGTTCTGAGATAATAATTTGTAACACTTTAAACTTATACATCCTGTATAAGCTCCATCTTACAATTAGAAAAAGATAAACGATGATGTTTGTCCTACTATTTTTGATTCTGTTGTAATCGATTCTGACCTTTAGGGTGGCAGACGACTTCTGAAGCCCATAGTACATTTAATAATTCAATATGTGTACAAACTTGACAATAACCTGAAATTCATTAAAATCTTCACAAGACTCGGTGTTACTAATTAATTATCCACTTTGTATAATAAGATAATGAACGCAATTATCAAAAAGTAAATACGATGCAATGGAGATTAAGGAAAAAGAATAAACAGAAAACAATACTCTCACAGAAAAGATAATGATTTACAAATACTGAAACTTTTTAGAAAAAAAATCCGTTACTTGCTAGTCTCCCGTTCCTATTTGAAATAACAATGTTTACTCTTTCAAAACGTTCATCGATAACGTATGTGAGCCAAAATGAAAGCAAACATTATTAGTGTTTAAAAATAATATGTTTTTCGATATATGTAGGTACCTATTCTGTAGGTAAACAATACATGGAATATCGAACATCGAATTTTATTTGAAAATATCAAGCAGTATAATAAAAAACATCTGCCAAGTAAATGCA
This sequence comes from Sialis fuliginosa, assembly GCA_961205875.1. Lineage (NCBI taxonomy): Eukaryota > Metazoa > Arthropoda > Insecta > Megaloptera > Sialidae > Sialis > Sialis fuliginosa. Next base: position 27,041,954 of record OY540809.1, on the reverse strand, counting down.
CAGTGCTTACTCGTACTAAATTCATCAAAAGTAGTTAATTATTGAACAATTTAAATAAAAACCGATAAAATCTTCCGATAAATTGTTTAGAATTGGTTAACCATTTAATTTTTATACAATTTTACTAAAAAATATTAGTTCGAAATTTTTCTTAAGACACACCTAATTATTTTTTCGTAAATTTTTAATTTTTCGACAATTTTAATTTAAATCTACATTAATGCAAACGTCAAAATGACATTTAAACGTCAACATGACATTTAAAACGTCAAAATGACATTTAATATGTCAAAGTAAATATTAATTTAAAAAAACAAAACATGATTTTTTTAAACAAATTGAGATAAATCTTTGTAATGGAATATTTAAAATAGACGTTGTAGACCTATATTACATATAGGAAATATTGAATGCTCTACAAAAAAGATTTTATAAAATTTTCACGTAACATGTGTCGTTCTGAGATATGTTGAAAAAATAAATATTTTAAGATGTCACACCTCCCCCTTACCACACCTAACCATCCAACCAAGTTTCAAGTTATGAGTTATGCATGTGACAAGGATTCAGGGGACAGACACACACACACATACAGACGGACAGACAAACAGATACGGAAAGATCAATTTAAAATTTTGAAATCGGAGAACAATTGTTTTGTTTCATTCTTAAACGATCACAAAGCTTCTCGTATCTACGATATTGCGAGGAAGCAATTGTTTTGAGTGTAGGTACCAAATATTCTGATATTTCTTTTTTTTTCTCTTGTCTGTTTGTTACCTTTTCACGGCTAAGCCGATAAACTGATCTTGATTAAATTTAGCAGGTAGATTGTTTGCATTCAGAGGAAGGACATAGGCTACTTTGTATCCCGATAAATTGATTAGATAAAAAAATATATATTACACGCGGACGAAGTCGCGGGTAGCAGCTACTTCTGTATAATGTCCAATAGGTACATGTACCTTATATGTATATTATTGTAAATATGTATATATATATCATTTTTGGTATTTAATTAAAAACTATCACAAAAGTTTATTAAAACAAAGTATAAAATATTCCTCGCCGCGTCTGTCTGTGTACGAATTTCTTAGTAACGAATGAACGGATTTTATTCTGGTTTTCACTAATGGATATTGTTGCAAAATAAATAAAAAAATAAATAATTTGTGGATATTTTGTGTAAATTTCATGAATTCGGAAAAAAAACGTCGAACATATAGGTTTATTACAGATTAAATTTTGACCTTCGGGAACAACGAGTCCAATACGCTAGTAATACAATAGAACCTTGATAAAATTGACTTATTAATTCCACAAAATCAATATTCTTTAATCATTTTGTTTAGAAAAATTATACTAGTCCTAAACAATTAAATATATATATGTTATCCAATTATTTAAGATAATACGAGTATTAATTTTCATATTTCACAGATCTCTATATAGAACTATTTGTGAAATTGCAACTAGCAGACATATGCCATTACAGAACTGACCGCTTCAATTGCAAAGACGAGACTGTAAACGAGACAGCAGAAAATGTACAATATGCAGACCGGAGTGCAAGCAAACTGCACGGGCTCAGGTGCACTTAATCCGAGGATATAAAAAGCAATGGTCCTCCAGTAGTCGTGCTGTTGGGGCTACAGATGTCAACAAGGGTTGCAGTGAGGGGATAGAATATAGAGCAATACCATCTCGCGTTTATTTCTTTTTTTATAAATTAAACCTTGTATTATTTTAATTATATATTGTCGTTTTTCTTACTTTGGATCGATATACTACTCAACTTAAAGGGGATTAGATAAAAAATGTCGAAATTTTGGTGATTTTCAAATTGCTTTATTTTCGCGAAAAATGGTAGAATTTTAAATAAACCTAAGGTTTTTTTAAAGCTTGTACTTTTTAGTTTTTTAACCGAAAATTCAAAAAAAATTATCATTCCTAAGCGAGCTGTCGTATTTTAATTAAAATATCATCGATTCAAATTATCTGTATTGAAATTGATACAGTGTGGTCATCTATTCATATAAACACCATTTTTAATACATTTTTAGCTAAAGGACAATAAATTATAGCAAATCGGCCTATAAATAATTTTGGACAAGTAACGATGCATTCTTATATGGCTTCTAAAGTAGACAAAATTCAAATTACCTAACACATCTATTATTCGACGACAACCATTTGAAGCTTGTAATTTCTCACTTTTCCGATATAAATAAAACTTAATTGATTTTTCGAAAAGCTGGATAGCAAAAATTAAAAGCTTGAAGTATCGATTTGGAAATGCTTTTTGATTTTTTGTTCTGCGATTTTTTGCAATTGTATTCAAGTAAAAAACAAATTTTACAATAAAATATAATATTTTAGAATAATAATAAAAATAATGAGAATTTTTGTTAAGACCTCGACTTTTTTAAATAATAATATGTAAGTCTGTAAGTACTCTAATTTACATAATGTACTGGCACCAGTCTTGGATCATACCCCAGTGTTGGGTTCTTGTTTAATAAATGTACTAAATTAGAAACATTATACTTAATCATAATCTATATACACTTAAATATAAAACAGCTTAATTTGATGACAATCGGCCAATGCATAACAAAATGGTGGACATTTAAATTAATTATTAGTTTAATTTATTTATTAATTATTATCATAGCATCTGCTTTACACAGTTTCAAATTTAACGATTCTGTATTTTATAACTTTTATATTATTTTGTAATAATTAGCAAGTGTCCATCAATGGGTGCCATTACTAATTTTACTTTGTCCATTACTAGAAAAAAACATAAAGAAAATAAAAGGCTATCATTTATAAAACAAACTATATTAAATTGATTTTATAACAAGGTGCATTTTTTATTAGTAATTTTTATTAGTATATTCATGAGAATTATAAAAAAGAGGTCCATTAATACCAAAAACAGTATAATTATGTGAAATTTTAACAGCAAATTGAAGTCCAAATAAATATAATCTCACAAGTGTCAGAAATACATTTTCTTTAAATGAAGAAAACTGTTTTTACTGATTTAAAATAATTTTATTTTTTCTTATATGAAAAAAAAATGATATTTTCATAAATCATAAGAAAATAAAGATTACCATCAAGTTTACAGTCAATGTGTTGGTTTTAATACAAATACATAATTAATTCTTCTTTTAAAAGAGCTTTACAGAAGAATCCTCTTCAAAAAACCATCAGTGGTGCTCTAATCCTGTGTTATTAAATACAAAATACTTCAAGCTGAAGATATCCTAAAGTTCAGTAAATTTAAAATTCTTGTTTTAAAATATATATACAGGATGTCCCGTAAACTTTCACGAGTTGTAAAAGACATCAAAATAATCACTTTTTGTTTATAAACTTATGTCCGCAAATGAGCCGTTTTAGCAGTAGAACAAAAGAAAGTAATTGTAAATGTTATGAAAAATTCTAAAAATATTTTTTTTATATTGTCTGGTTAGTTCTTAGAACTTCTCATCTTTTGCAAAATTTTCTAAAAGTTGATCCTTTAGGAGATAAACATAAACAATTTCTGGGTGCCCTCTGGAGCGAAAATAATGGATTTTCGTGGATTGCGCCCTTAACAACTTTTGATCAGTACACCTTGACCTATCATTTCCTCAAAAAATCCAAAATTCATTGCTTTTGTGCAGAGCCCTTCTTTTTGTTCTACTACAAAAACGGCTAATTTGCGGACATAGGTTTACAGATAAAAAGTAATTGTTTTGATGTCTTCTAAAACTCCTGAAAGTTTGTCGGTATGTTTACGGGACAACCTGTACATATGTATATTTTAAAGCAAGAATTTTAAATTTATTAAACTTTATTTAGGATATCTTGTATATATTATAACAGTATTCTTAAGAAGGTTGTTACACTACCCTGCAAAAGTTTAAGACCACCTAAAAAAAAGTCGATTTTTAGACTTTTTGCTAATATTTTTAATAAGTTTATTCAATTTGTTTCAGTAATTTTTCGCTGTGAACGGCCCAATTTATTCAAAATGACTATTTAAGCTCGTTTTTCTTACGAAATTTGCTGTGATTTCTCCACTTTCGTGTTTTCAGAATAAAAAAAAATTTGGGGATCACACAATATTGAGGTTAGGTCTTTCTTCTACAATGTATATGAAATATACATATAGTATAAGTAAGTATAGTGATGGAATTATCCATTTTGACCTTCCCTTAATCCATTCTGACTATTTTCGCCATGATGTCTGTGTGTCTGTCTGTCGGTCGGTGGATCGGTCGGTCTGTCTGTAAGCGCTGTAACTCAAATACGACAAATCGTAGAAGGATGAAATTGTATATTTAAGATTAATTTTTGTCTGGGAAGAAAACGTCCTATTTTTGAAAACGATCTTTTAACCGGATACGTCGATTTTTAAATTTTTCGAATTACTTGGAAACAGTGCGAAATAGAGAAAAATGGTCATGTTAAAAATTGTAGATAATATCAATATCTATAATTTATGTTCTATACATTTTTTCGAAAAAAAAATGTTTTTAATTATAATTCAAATGGTTCATAACATGAGTGTTATTGGACTTTCTTATACGTATTACAGAGATTAAACAGTGTGCGTGTTTGCCATAGGTACCATGGGACTTTTTTATACGTAATACTGAGAGTGAACAGTGTTGGTGAATCTAAATAATTACATAAACAAATTCTTTCTGGCTAAATCATAAATGTTGGTAAAAAATGTAATACTCGACATTTTTTACCTAAAACATTTTTTTCTTATTTCAAAAATAATTCAAAAATTTACAAGAATAGACACCCGTTTTCAGTTATTACGTTAAAAAAATCATTTGTTATATAATGTAGAGAATAATATTACCTATATTATTCATTTTATTCTATCTTGTTAGTTTGTCAGAAATGTTTTAATAATAAATAAGAATCACGTATACTATTCACTGTTAGGAATACGTATAAGAAAATCCCGTGGTTCCCAAGGCAGATATGTTTTTTAATTACTATTGTGAAATATTTATTTCTACAATTAATTAAATTAATTATTTAAACCTCAAAATAGCAAAATCCATTTAATACAATTCATTCAGATATTACAATAGAATAATACAAATGGATTTATTATAGAGTTGAAAAAAAACAGAATAAAAGAAAACGAGGAAACTCTTTTGATTGTGATTATACTTACTAGACTTTTTACAACGGGTTAACTCTTTACCTTCATTCATTCAGATCTGAAGTACCCGTAGTGGTATTTCTGCATATAGAAATGTGACTCCCTCCCTGTCACATGTACTATATTGTGTTCATTTTCATGCACTAGAGAAATGTAGGGATTCTTGAAATATAAAAAAAAACATTGCTTTTATCTAAGCTTTAATTATAATATGTTACTCCCGAAGAAAGCTTTTATCTGAATTGAAACACAACGTATTTATATCTCATTGATTTTCAAACTTTATGTTTTTTATTCTCAAAAGGTATTCATTTTAAATGGTTTTTTTGTGGGTCAAATTATTTTATGACAATAGAAACTCAAACTTTAGTGTAACGTTGGAAAATGATATACAATTAGAAAATACAGTATAACTTCTCAAAATGATCAATATTTACTGAACCATTCTTGATTATTTTTTATTTTATTTTTTCACTAGCTAAAGAGTTAAAATTTAGCCTTAAAAATCGAACGTCCATATTATTATGAAGTATATTCTGAATTTTTATTTTAAATCAATTACATTATATGACTGCGTATTTAATTGTTATTTATAAAATTTTTTAGCCTGAAGATGATTTACACTATGCAATAAATTTATTATTATTAATTATTACTATATTTTAACGTCACTACTTATATATTATGAAGTATATTTTATATAATATATAGGATTTTTGAAAAATAGAGTTGAATTATTTTAAATCTTTTTGTTCTACACAATTCTTTACTACATTATATTGTTCAATATTTAACGGTTTAGACAGCGTATTGCAAAGAGCGCGCTGGCGGTAAACATTTTTCCAACTTGATTTACTATTATCGTCACTGCTTATTCCTTATGTTACCTAATATAACAAAATATATGCTAAAACCTGGGCAAAAAACATATCTTTTAATTTAAAATAAACACTTAAATCGGATAAGTGGCTCTTGAGTGATAAGCGCATTAACGGACAGACAGACAGAGAGATAAGATAAGATAAAAAAAATACAATATGTGTAAGAAAACGTTGGTAATCCCAGCTAAGGGGGCATGAGTTCAACTCTAATCTGTGTAAACAGATGGTAATAGGGAGACGATCCTGTGCTTGTGCCCCCTCCCCTTGTTCACTCCCTCCTTTACATACAAGTACCTACATGCATACGTTACATGGAGTAAAGAAACAGCCCCGCTTTGTCTCATACTTGTTTTCATATCTGTCAGATTCTTGAATCTCTACGTAACTATAGTATGTAGTATTATATATTATATAGGTATAACATACATATATACTACTTACATAATATGTATTACCTTATATTACATGCTTATTACTTCTTCTTGTAGGTGTTTTTTTATGTAATTTTGTTTAGGTTGTATCATTTTTATAATTTTGTTGTATATGGTTATGATACCAGTCTTAGACGCTTTAAGAGCAAGGTATACTGTTTTTTTAGGATTGATAGGCTTCTTTTTTGTAATTCCCATGAACTCATGTTACTAATAAACAAGTGCCTCTTTATTAAATCAATATAATTACTAAAGTCCGTAAATATAGTTTTTTAAATTATAGCCTTTTATTTTGTTTTTTCACCAGTAATTTGCTAATGATAAGTACTACGACACAAAAGTTATAACATAAATAATCGTAAAATTTGAAAGAATGTAAAGCAGATGCTATGATAATATAATAATTTATAAATACATTATACTAATAATAATAATAATTAGATTAAATGTCCACCATTTTGACACCCATTGGCCGATTGTCATCAAATTAATATATAATATATAATATAAATAAAAACAAACTTGTTTGTTTAAACGTCAAAATTTAATTAAGAAGAGGTAAACGCAAGCTTTCGATTCACAGAATCATCGTCAGGCTATATGAATATTATTGAGATAACGACATCGTTCTCAAATTTAAATCTTTATTAATAGCCTGACGATGATTCTGTGAATCGAAAGTTTGCGTTTACTTCTTCTTAATTAAATTTTGACGTTTAAACAAACAAGTTTGTTTTTATTTATATTTAACGTCACTACTATTATATTAATATACATACATATAATATAAATATAATAATGGCAGTAATCAAATATCATCAAATATTTCTGATTTAGTACATTTAATTAAACAAGAGTCCAACAATGGAGTATGATGAAAAATGGCACTAGTACCTTATAGAATTGCAAATTAAAGCAAATTAAGGACTTAAATAAATATTCTTATAACTATATAATAGTTTGTTATGCAACTATAGAATTTACATCTTTACGTAAGTTATAAACTTACGTAATTATTTATATGCATATTATTTAAATATTTCAGATCTATTATATCTCATTTCAAATTTATTTTATCATATTATCATTTTTTAATTCATTATTTAGTAGGTATTTTTCATTTCCCCTAGCAATAAAATGATCAAATTGGTTAAAATTCCGCATCATCAATGCTCATCGAACCCTGTTGATTTTAATTAACACGGAGAGTCAATGTTGACAGTCATTATCGCCGAAATGTTGTTTTAAGTTATTTCTAAGCAAATATTTATAAATACAAGGGCTGAATTGTTTTTATTTAATTGGTTGATTAAAAATACATGTTAAGTTCTCTGAATTAGTTCCTTTATTAACAAATATTGTCAACCCATACTTACATATGCAATTTTTGTTTATCTCTTGCATTATATAAAAATGAATGTTCGTTTGTATGAGGCTTATAAACTCGGGGATTACTGAACCGATTTTAATGCGGTTTTTACTAAAAGTTAAATAATGTTTCTGTGCATGTTCGTGGCGTTTAATATTTTATAAAAACTTAAGATTTAACTTCAAAAGACTAGAAAAACCTGTATCAAGACGTATGTTGTTTCCATGATGTGAATTTATATAAATACTAACCATGGAATATGAATTCTATAATTACGGTTTGAATATTTTATTAATTTACTTCACTATGATCACGTTCTTTAAAATATTTTGTCGAACAATTGGATGATTTTTGACACATGTTAACAATGAAATATATATTGATTGAAAATAGAATCATTTCACTTCCAAGAAAGGTAAAATGTCGAAAATGATTATGATTGTTGCTAACTTTTTTTCATATAAATTCAAAAACGGGACCTGGAGTTTTCTGAGAGTTTGATAATATAATTTTACACAATTTTCTCAGTAACTACTGAACGGATTTTATTCCGGTTTTCACTAATAGATAGGTTAATAGTAGTCTGGAACTTAAAATCACAGAACGGTCTAAAAATGTTTGTTATATATTCTACTATTACCTATAAACTCTTCTTCAAATTATTTGTATCAATTGCTTTGCTTATCTTTAAGTAAAGTACATCAAGTTAATTAATTGTTTAATAATTAATTATTAAATTCGTTCCGCAATTTCTTCCACACTATAAACAAATGCTACATAAAAAAGTTTATGTCATGATTGATAACAAGTTTCCAAATTTAATATTGAAAACAATAAATTCATGTAAACCTACTGTCGACTATTCAATTTAAATATTAATGAAATACCTCTAACTTAAATGTTACATTTTTTTAATGAAAACCTCAACAACAAACAATAAAAACTTCATAAAAGATTAAAACTCATATTATAATATATAAAAACTGATCATAAAACTTACAAATAACGATAGAAATGATCTGCTCTAACAGCGTCTCGATGTTATAAAGAACCTAAAGGAAGCCGCTCCAATCGAGCAGTAAAAAACGTTGTTGCTTTTACGGTAGAAATAATAAACACAGATTTTATTTCAGATTCTCACACTCTTTAATGTTAGAGTTTATGTGGGACGTGTTTCAGAACACTCTGTATACACGGACCTTAGTTTTAATGTCTTTCTTATGGAATCTTAACTATTAATATACAATGTAAAAGTAAGAACGTAGTAAAAAACATTATTAGCTCTTAAATGAAATTAATTGGAAATTTTATTAATCCATAATTTCTATTCAATTACTATAAATTTACTTTTATTAATCAATAATTATTATTTTGCTCCCCCTCCCCTCAAAATATGATAAACTCGTACTTAAATCCAATAAATCGACAAAGAAGTCGTGCATATTATAAAGAGAATTAAAAGTAAAGCATAAAGGAAAAAAATAAATATTAACTAAAAATAAATAACAAATCGGATTATCTATATATATTGTATTGCAATAAATTATAGTCTATGATACAACAATTCTTTGATCTATTATTAAAATTCCTGGCACAAAAATCTGTCCTAAACCAATGTGATGCTGTTTATTATCTTGCAACTCCATCAAAGAGCTGAGCAGTAACGTACGAAGAATTTGTGAATTATATGGGATTTTAAATTGATACACAATAACAAAACAAACACAGCAGTAATGTAAGGAGTTTAGAACATCTCGTTGCGCGTACATTCACAAATTTTGAAAAACACATACGAAACTATGGGCAAAAACTATTTATGTAATTGAATATTATTCAAAACCAACTCTTCTTTTTTTTAAATATAACAGAAGTAGGTAGGTATTTTGATTTGAGATTTATTCATGTAAATTCTGAAGATTTTACTAGAAGCCAAATTCTAACAGGAAGTTATTGTAATCGGTCCGAAAATCAAAATCAAAAATTTCAACATCTTTTTATGTTTCAAGGTCACTATTTTCAGAAAGATGTATGTACTATATGCGTGTCATTTTTTACGTGCACGAAATCTCGCAAATAAAAAATTATATTGACTTTATTGGGGTGCCGATCAAGCGTCTTGACATGAATATGATCTGAAAGAAAGGATTTTTCGAAGTTCAACCCCTACGTGGGTAAAAAAGGGTGTAAAAGTTTGTATGGGTAAAAAATATGTATACATTTTTTTAGTCGGATTTCCTTGAAATAACATAAATATTATACAATACAAATAATGAAACATGTATTTTAGTAATTTTTTTGTTATACGTGCCTAAACAGCCATTGGAGGGGTAAAAACCACCCTCAAAATTTGAATATTAAATACTAATAAATACGTCTACTAATTCATGTAGCTTTGGAAACAAACTGTCAAACTAGTTATTCTATATTCTATATTATGGACAGAATATTACAAAACTACTACTCATAATACAAAGGTGAATTTTCTTTCTGACAAATTCCTTTACATTTTTTTATATACATATTTAAAAAATTATTCGCATAAACTATATGGAAACAATAAATAATCAGTATTCAAGTATTTATAGTCATACCATGTTGGGAAGTTGGTTGTGTGGACCTCAAGGGTCGAATCCACGACTTGTTTTTATATTTGTTTTACTGCTCCACACATGAGCATTTGTTAAATGTGAAATTTTACTTATTTAATGATAAGTATAGTTACAAAACTGATAACAGATGGTCCTAATTGAAAAATCGTTTGCATCAATTCGTTGACGGCATTGCGCGCGTTGTTTCACGGTTTGTGAGCAGCGCTGTCTACCTGTCATAACGCGTTCAAGAGAACATATCTCGGCTACTATCCGCAGCGACCGAAATCTCTACAGACATTGAGGTATACAGTGGAAGAATGCAGTGCCGGATTAAGTCAGCGCTGAGCCTGTAGCAAATATTATAAAGAGGCCATTGGCATGGAGTCACTAGGGTTGGGGGGAGGGGGTGACTCTCGGAAATCGATAGTGCCTCATTTTATTAACAAATGAGACAGGTGTCACCCGGGGCAAAAGAAAAATCGATTCAAAAATCAAAGATCGGAGCTTTAATAATCGATTTTTCGATTAAATTAAATCGAGATTGGAAACCCTAAAATTAAATCCAATAAGAGATATTTTTTCGAAAAGCCGCGGCACCCCCAGAGACGCGGGGCCTGTAGCATTTGCTACTCCTGCTACATGATTAATCCGGCACTGGAAGAATGTATAATCGTGAAATTATTATTATTAAAAATTCTAGTTGTAAAAAATCATGTATTTAAATGAACCATTCGAAAGCTCAATGCGTGTTAATCACGATCGTGGACTAAAAATAGTAAAGTGAAAGAATAACCTAAACCAGTGGTTTCCAAAAAAAGGGGCGCCGTGGATCTGCAGGTTTACCCATCCCATTAATTCAACGTTATATAATATAATATATAATAATGCAGTTATTTGACTTGTTTATAACAAGTAAGTCATGCTTTGACTTAAGGAATAGCACCATGGGAAAAACTTTGTTTAAAAAGAGCACTGCGAGTTAAAAAAGTTTGAAAACCACTGATCTAAACGAACATTATCTTGGTTCACTATTTGATACCAAAATGAATGAAGTTTAATTTTTTTTAAATAATTTAAAATCTTGTTTGATTTCGCAGAAAAATAAACTCAATTAATTGTTTATTATCACCAAAGTTTTTTATTTGAATATATGTATGTATTATCATTTCACACTGTAAATATACTTGTCGTTTAATTTAAATAAATACAAAAAATATATCAAAGGGTGTAAAAAGTACAACTGATTTTTAAACTATACGCTCATGTTTTTGAACTCACAAAAAGTACTATAATCTTTATACCTCCATGTCTCTTCACATGTTGTTAAATGAAGCGAATATTAATATCAAAACACGAAAATAGTATCTGATAGAAAAAGACGGAGTAATTAAAATATACCTTAAGATATATTTCTGATTCAACTTAAGACATCGCCTTAATAAACAACATAACATCCAATCGCGGTTTTTCTATTTAAATCTTAATACAGGTCAATTACAACCTTGTTAAACATGGGTAAAAAAAGATCTTTTAATATTTCACACATGAATAGATATGACTGACATAAATACGTTATGATTGGTCCATTGAAAGAACGAAAAAACATGTGAATAGTTAAATGAAATTCTGAACTGTTAACCGCTACAGAAATATGGCCGATTATTATTATTAGAGGAGTATAAAATTACTTTTATTTATTTTTATAGAGGGTATTACATAGCATAAAACGTTTTATTATAGATATTGTAGTTAGATAAATATCCTAAAAAAATGTATAATAGAGATAATGTATATTAACAAACTAAGATTGTAGAAATTATCTTGCCTTCTAAAGTGCTCCATAGGTTTATTTTTTATTTTTTCTTCATGGTATATCAGACATTGGAACAATTTTTTTTATGTAGGTACATACTAACTTGTTCCTGTGACTTATTCTACGTAAAATTTGTATTTTTTTTATCTAATCAATTTTTGGGATATAAAGTTGCTTATATCTTTCCTCAGAATACAAACTATCTCCCTGCGAAATTTCATCAAGATCGGTTCAGCGGTTTAGCCGTAAAAAGGTAACAAACAGATAGACATTCGCATTTATAGTATTATCATATAAAGTAGTTATATGTATTTAATAGTAATTTACTTCTTTTTAGTAATATAATAACAAAAAAATACTGCTGTCAAATTTGTTTACACATACCTACTGCTTTAATGTATTTATAATATGCATATGTAATAAGTTGATTAACATTTTCGGATTTAATCTTATTATAGATCATAGAGATTAAATTAGAATGTTTTAGTTTTTCGATTGAAATAACTGTTTGTAATTTCATAACAAATACAAAAGATAATTTTATATCTGGTTTTATAAAGATTTTGCTCTCGAGCAAAAGCTAAACTGAATATTAAATATTGTACAAATAGGAGCTGTCGGAAGAGAACTAGTCGATCGACAGTGTTGTTTTATTTAAAAAATTAATGACAACCCACTGACAGTTCTAATAAATGGTTCGGATCGTATAAATTATTATATTATTTTTATAACAGTGTATTTGAAGTGTATCGGGAACTATTGAACTAAAAGAGGGAGCGCTCTTTTGAACTAGTTCGTTCGTGAATTACACAAATCTACTACTTAGTACTTGGAAAAATCTGGATATTCTATTTTGGTCCATACTCGGACCTAAGTAGAAAAACCGCATTTGGTTGTCATACTCTGAACCTGACTTGTTCCTGAGAAGGCATACATTCAGTGTCATGCCTTACAAAGCCTGAACAGGTCTTCATATATCCACTGGATGTCCAGAATAAATTTCTAGTCGGGTTATAATACCCGATGAAAAAAAATGGTGATTCGATATTTATTATATAACATTTTATACATTTTCAATTATAAACTGGACTCTATGTGTGGGGCACGATAATAAAAAGAACAATAAAATTACAATTTAAAAGTAACATTAAATTTGTTACGCGTTAAAATAAGATAAAAAGCTTTTAGGAATAAAAAACAACACGTAGAAATCGGTCTGTACACCTCAGACTGTCACATTTAAAGTTGTTATTGATTTTCCGTTGTAATAAAACTAAGTTATCTGAGCTTATTAGAATAAAGTGTGTGTTTTAAGTGATATTTTATGTTATGGGGTTTTTGTATAGAAGATAAGTCACTAACTATAGTATGTTTTTTTTTTGGTAATTTTTTTCTACTGGCATTGATAGGGGAGTTGGAGGAAATATTTAAAAATTTTCTTAACAAAATAATTCAGTTATCCATTGATAACTATTTAGATAACTTTTCTGTGTACGCCGAGACGAGAGTGCCTTAGATTCGGACAAAACTAAATCGAGTCGAAACAGTCAATTTTTTTTTTATAAATCCCAGTCTCGTTTTTTAAAGATTATCAATAATAAGTAAAAATTAAATTAATTTTCTAAAAAAAAAAATACCAGAGACCGAACAATTTCTCAATCTCGGTCACGTGTACGAGACGATATAGCTTTCATATCCACGAAACGAGAGTAAAAAATCAAGATCGTGACGAGACATGAGATCCAAAAACCGAAACGAGGCCTACCTGACTTTTGTCTCGTCTCGTGTGCAGCCATAATAATTTTATGTACTAAAATATTTTAATTCAAACGGAAAAACTAAGAAATATGTCCATTTGTAAGTACCTACATATCTCCTCTTTAAGTATATGTAAACCCAAAATATATAAAGACAAGGTAATCTCAATAGCTTCTTGACCAATAAGCGTTAGCGCGGGAATTGACGTCACCCAGGGAATATATTCAAATGTTATAAATTAAAAAAAAAGTTTAAAGAAAGCCAAGAAGCCAGAATCACAGAACGTATTGCCAACTTAAAAATAGTAAAAAAATATGCTTTTCATATAGACTAAATTGTCTGTAACAGCTTTTTTATGATTTTGCAATGTCGAATTTGTATTCTTTAATTGTATATGTTGTTAAAATATCAAAAATACGAATTCAAGAACAAATAAAGGATTTTTTGTAATTGATATTCTATTATGCATTTATAACCAGTGCTTCGAACCGGAAAAATTTAATACAAATATATATATTTTTTAATTAATCACTCGGAGCTGAACCGAAAACCGAAAAAACCGGAAAACCGTTATTTTTTTTGGAACGAAACCCGGCACCGAATCGAAATATATTTTTTTACTCGAACCGGAACGAAGACCAAAACGAAAAAAATAACGGTTCGAAGCCCTGTTTATAACATTTGAATAATATATCCCCTGGGTGACGTCAATTTCCACTACAACGCTAATTGATCAAGAGACTACCTTGTCTTTATATACCTTGATGTAAACCAAAAACAAATCATAGAGTAGGTATAGGTTATCTTTTTTGTAAAATATTTTATTACGAAAAAAAATATCGTATCAAATTTTGAGGATCACTGTATTTTAAATAATTAAAATACTCGCATATGACATTCATCAATTAACACATTCATTACAAGTATGTATATGTCTTTGACAAGAGATATACATAGGGTAAGTGCGGAGAGTGAAGGGTTCAACAGAACGACATGAAACTCTAAATAGTGCATCTTTCAGCACGAAGAGATACGTTAATAATTGAATACAGATTTTCTATGTGTATGTTACACCCAGACATATGTAGCAAACAAAGCCCTCTAAAGTCTGTCTAATAGGTATGTTGAAAATGCAAGCTGGGAATGTTTAAGGTATGTATGGGTATATCAGTTACCACTTCATTATCGTGGAATCGACTCACTGAATCGGCAAAATTATTTCATATATAATATAGAGCAACGAGAGTAATTTATCGAAAAATATATGCATTGGATGCCATAGAACTCTCTTATATATTTCAAAATATCTAAAAAAAAAATAGTTACAAACTAGTTACCATGCGAATTTTTTTTTTTTTTTTCATTATTAAGATAACACATTTTTATGATTGACATCTATGTAAGTGCGATTAGAACTCGCGCCCCGAGGGTTCCGTACCGATATATAAATAAAACTTGATTCTTAACAATAGTTATATAGTTACGTAGACAATGGACCAGATTCCCAAGGCGTCTTTACGTAGATGCTGTATAAAAAAAAACCGCCACGGAATAATTCCTCATATTAGTTTATTATGTATTATTATTATTTTATTTCATTCAACATTTGTAAAAGAAAATAAATAAATAAATTATAAATTAATGATTTTCGGATTTTTTCTTTTACTTGTGCTACGAGACCTACCTTCGTACCAAATTTCAAAATTCTAGATCAATGGAAAGTATCCTAAAAGTTATGATGTTCAGTGAGTCAATCAGTCTGTCATTATCAAAACACGCTTTAAAAGGTCGTATTGTTAGAAACTAAAAATACAGGACTATGAAACTGTATTTGATATTAATTTCAACTTAATACCTCTAGCCGTTTCTAAGAAAAAGGGTCTTGACGGACAGACAGACTGACAACAAAAGGTTCAATTTTTCATTTTGTGGTACAGAACCCTAAAAAGTTAAAGGGGTGTGAAAATGCCCAAGCCAATTATTTTATTTGCCAATTAATTGAAAATTAATGTCGAGTTTCTAATTTTACCGTATGCCAGTCTGTTTATAAAGTATCGATTAAAGGTAAGTATCATCAAATTTTACATGCAATGAATCTATTCAATATTAATTGCAAGACAAATTATTCTATGATTAAATAAACACATAATATTTAGAATGAGTTATTGCTACCAACAGCATATTCTAATTAAAATAATAGCTACCGTATTTAACAAGATTTTATTAAATAGTATTAGCATAATGGGTATTAATTTGAATATAAATAAGCTTTAATATGAGAAACCATATTAATTATTAATTTCCATATACAAATAATTCATAATACCCCCCAAATAACACATTCCACGAAATTCATTAACCTGGATTCAGAGTTAATTAAAAATAACCACATTTTATTTTATGGCTAAAACTAAAATAGCTTAAATTTAGACATAAATTTTATGGAAATTGATTTCGTGATTTTTGTTGAAATATACTTTGTCGCGCGTAAAATTTTTATTGTCTTTCATTTTACGAAAAGTCATTAATTTTGTTTATTATATGTATTTCTTTAAAATAAAATAACCAATCTCCAAGTTGTTAAATAGTATTGGATTATTTTTTAAATGACTTTTTTTATATTTCCTAAAAATTAAAAATGTAAAATAAAACTTTTTTAAACGGTTCGTTATACCAAATAATTGATACAATTTTTGAAAATATCAAAATAAATAATAAAAGTGAGCGTTCGTTTCCGGTTTAGTGATGCTCTTTAATAATGAAAAATGCGTATACTTACATATCTACGGCATACAATTTTAAAATAAAATTTTTTTCATCACTTCCGCTGACGGACTATATAGATTGATTTAGATATTCTCAAAACTCCGTAATTTTTTTTCGTGATTATATAATATACTTTATTATGGAATACAATTCATTTATCTATAAAGTTGTAAGGCAAAATAAAAACCGAGGAAAATACGAGTATATTATTAAAAACTATACAGTTATGATCAACTTGTTATCCGCGCGACATTATCCGCGTAGTAATACAGATTTATGTTATGATATAATCGATAAAACAGATTTTAAGCTTCGCATTTACACGTTAACAAAGTATAACAAATCACGCATACAAATGTCACACACCCAATTTTTATTTAATAAATTTTTCGGGATACAAAGTAGCACATAGCCTTCCTCAGAATGCAAGGTATCTCCTCGCCAAATTTTATCAAGATCGATTAAGCGGTTTAGCCGTGCAAAGGTTAACAAACAAACAGACAGAAAGCCATACACACTTTCGCATTTATAATATTATTTTGGATTATATACTTACATAATAGGAGACAAACTTCATCTACACAGAAATAAGATTTGAAAAGTAACTTATCATTTATGTTTGACTCAAACATATGCAATACTAGCTGGGCTCGCGCGGCTTCGCTCGCGTGGACTACGGAATTATTGTCTAGGATTTAAAAAATATATAGTTGAATTAAGTACAAACATGATTAGTTATTATTGTAATATAAACCAAACAACACTAAAATTACCTACCTAACAAAAACGAATCAGAACAAAAAGTAAAAAATAATTTTTGTTCTATTTAAATTTAAAAGTTTAAAATCAAAATGTTCTGGCTGAGGGGCTATGCCCGATGGCCAATTAAAATAGGAGTAAAAAAAAAAAAAAAAAATTTTAAAGTTAATTATTGAAAACAAAATAAACAATTGACAATCAAAAGAATACCGGCCTGTGATCATTCCCTCTGCCCTGCGACTACCTGGCACGCTCCCTCGCCACACACCGCGACACGGGTCGCCATCGCGCGCATAATATGTTCGCGTATGTATATTTCGATATTTTCTAAACTATACGACCAAATTGGATGCTGTAAAGGGCAAATTATATCTACATTAAGTACTTATGATGATGAAATAATTTATTTCGATAAGGATTAATGTTTTGTAGGTCATAAGTTCACGTAAACAAAACCCAAATATTTTTAATTTTCTCTGTAACATAAAAGCAGTCATTATGGCTTAAATATAAAAGTTAAACATATGATGTCGCTGACTTTATTGTAGATCTTTTGATTCTACACAATTCTTTAACACATTATTTTGTTCAATATTGAACGGTTTAGGCAGCGTATTGCAAAATAGCGCGCCGACGGTAAAAAATTTTCCGACTTGATTTACTATTATCGTCACTGCTTAGTTGTTATGTTACCTAACGTAACAAAATATAGCCTATAACCTGGCCAAAGAACGTACTTATGAATTAAAAAAGAAACCACGTAAATCTGATAAGTGGTTCTCGAGTGATAAGCGCACTAACGGACAGACAGACAGACAGAGAGACGTTGAGCTTTATATACAGTGCACTTTTTTTAAAAGCCAACAAAAACAACCTGGTATTACAAAAAAAAAGAAAAAAAAAAGAAAAAAACAGAAAAAAAAGTTCAATGTTTTTTTTATCATACCAGGATGTTTTTGGTGGCTTTTAAAAAGTGTTCAATGTGTATTTGTTCAATTTGAACATTTTATTTTGTGTGTATTTCAAAATGTCAATTTTCAAACGTCATTATTCCGAAAACCGCTGATTTTAGAGATATGGTATGCTATACAAAAAGTATTCAAAATACAACGTACAATTCAAAAATGGCATAATATATAGGGTGTTCCATTAAAGAAAAACAATAATGACTGTATATGTTCTTCTTCAGACACCCTGTATACAATTTTCTTATCTCAAAAAATCCGCAATTAAAAATAATAATCGACGTGTCCGAGCGTTTTTGTACAAAATAATTACCTGAATTTTAAACGAATTTGTTCCTTTCATCATGAACGCACTGTATATTAAGGATTAGACAAAACATCAAAAATACAATAAGTATAAAATCTCATCTTTGGAATCTTTTTCAGAAAACTATTTTTTTAGTTTTTTTACGACGAAAACTTATATTGTCAATACAAACATAATACATGGGACTAGGCAAAAGCCATCTTTATGGTGAAGTATATGGAGCTTTGTGATATTAACAACAAAATTTGAATTCATTCATTAGGATAGTTTCGATAGAACAAACATTATCTGTTTCATGAACTGTCCGTTTCAATGCCTATCTCCCCTATATTTATTTATATAACACAACAAACATATAATAACATTTAGTGTCAAAGGAAATATAAACCATCCTGTATATAACAGTGAATTAGAAAATCAAGGCAATACCATGAAGAACAGGCATAAACAACATAGAATACAACAATGTTTTCCGCATGATTTGGTGAATATAGGAAAACGGCGGACAAAGAAAGGCGAGCGATAGTTTCATCATAAATAACTATTTGTACCCGGATGATCCGAGCTTTGCAAGAAGCTTTTACGTAATTTGTCGATGCTGCAGGAAGCTGTTGTAGGTAAAGCTCGCTTAAGCTGTGTGCCTCTCTCCCAAGGGACACCGCTTTACGATGAAGGGCGATATCTCTACATTTTTGTTTGAATTTGGTTCTGTTAAACATCTGTGTTGTATCTGGCTGTAGATTTAATTTGCATTTGTTTTCTTGTTTCAATATTTAGTTTGGGAAAAGTTTTATGTAGCTTAATTTGCAATTAATGTTTTTCTTTTATTTTCATACGAGCTCATTATTGAAATAACAAGTCATGACGTCCGCAATCCTCGTTAGTAGATAAACCTAGCAAGAATGAGCTACACTTTAAATACGTTATAACATTCAAATTATTTTATTTATTTACATTTCTGCATGGATTTTTTCATAAATAATTTAAATTACACCGATTATAAATTTATTTTATTAATAACTATTAAAACTTTCATAATAATCTCTTTCCTCGCAAGATTCGTTCGTCTTGAACGAATCTTTTCAGTGAACGAATCGACTTGAGTTAGTATCTTTAAAAAATGCGTTATATTATTCACTTCATTTATTCAATATCTCTATAAAAGGAAGTTATATTTTTTACATGTTACAGGTAAACTCAAAAACTACTGAACTGATTTTAATGCAGTTTTTACCATTAGTTATTTTAACATTAAAAGACTAAAAAAATATTTTATTAAGTCGTGTTTTGTTTCCTTGATGTACCACAGAACACAAATGTCATTTCTTTAGTTTATGGTTTTAATATTTTATTAATTAGTCACTATGATCACGTCTCTTTCAAATATTTTATCGATCAATTGGGTAATTTTTGACAAATGTTCAAATGTTCTGGGTATCAGCCGCGTCGGTTTGGTCGTGTTATCGGCCAACGTTTCGTCACACATTGCAGTGGACATCTTCAGGACTCTTCTAAAAGTGAAACCTAAACATTAGTGTAGAGCAAAAAAAGTCACTATAATATTTAAGAAAAAAATATACAAAGTGTATGGCAAAAAATGATTTTTACAGTTTAAAAATTTTCATAAAATAACCCCTGAGATAGTATACATAAAAAATACTTACTAAAGTAATTTTAATTGATGTGCATCTTAATAATAAAATACGTTATTAAAACTAAAAGTAAGCAATAGTTATAAAACCGATAAAATGTGTTATCATCAACATAATAAAAAGCTTTAAAACTATAAATTGAAATTACAACAATCAACGCGTATAACGCAATAAAATAGATAGATTTTACAGGGGTTTACATTTACGACAAAGTAATGTAATTTTCCATAGGTACACATTTTATGATAGACGTCACTTTTATAACTTTAGTTTAATGTTTAGAGGGGAGCTTAGACGTTATAAAAATAAAATATTTTCCACTGGCCTTTAAGTACAGTTTTTTTAATAAAAAGAACCCCCAGGTTCATTGACCTGTACCTAATCATTGTTCATGGTTTAGTAAGAATTTAATTTAAATATATGCTATGATTTTTGTATGCTTTATTTTTATAAAAATTTAATAACGTAAGTCCAATTGTTATCTGGAAGTAGGAAACTGATAACTCTCTGTTATTATTCATTTCACTGGAGCCAACTGCTTAAATTTTTGGGAATTTTTAGTACGATTTAAATAATTTGAAACTCTGAATTTTATTTACGTCAAAAACATCGTATGGTCTTTATTTTGAAATAATTGTTTTGTGATATATTATTATTATTTTTAACACATATACTTTAATTATTTCACATCATTTTACAGATTTAACTAATATTGCAAATTAATCAGTTTGTGATACTGCTAGTAACTATCTTTGCGAAACCGGACATTAATATAGCAATTAAATAAGAACATATGTTTTAAGTTCTAACTTTAACTTCAAATTTCTTAAGACTAAATGTAACTGAAGAATACAAAGCTAAGAATATAAGAAAATGTACAATTGCTCAATATATACCAATTAAAATAAAAAATTGTTTCAGTTGTAAATTTTCTTTAATACGGTCCTATCTTAGATCAATTAACATATGACCTAAAAAAATCCTAAAGTTTTAGACCCTCTAATAGTGAAGTCCCATCGAAATTGGTTTAATAGTTTTCATGTCAGATCTTAAGGACCATTCCATCTACTGTAAAAATTTTTGAAAATCTTTTTTTTGCATTATCAAAAAATATGGACTTTCATTAAATTTTGGTCGCGACATTTGAATTATTCAGGTCGCTACAGCCTTTTTTAGAAAAAGAGATCGACCAGCTGCGTGTAAGATATAATGCTAACTTTAAACACATTTATCTCGAAACGTCGTTTTTCAAAATGGTGAAGATTTTAAACGAAGAGTTTTCAAACTATCCGTTTCAAATTTTGCCACATCATTCTTCACGCCATTCCTTCGTCGTATGGAAATTTTTTTTTATTTGAAAATTTCACATTTTTTTGAACGAAAAACTACCGAAAGAAGACCCAATTTGACATATAATTTTTAAATGGCCACCATTTTGTTAATTTTCATCGTAAAAAAATCCTCCGTAAAATTACAGTTTTTCATACTACTTAATAATCTTTTTTTTTCAGACAATTTTTGGAGGAGTAGGACTCCATCGCCAGGCGCTTTTTTTCTAGGTATCATTTTGCAGTGGCCAAAAAAATAGATAAAAAATAAAAATAAAACATTAGAAAATATTTATAATGTGAAGTGTTTTATATATCAGTAATGATGCAGAATTTTTATTTATAAAATACCAAAAAAGGTAAACTTCGAATAGTGGTATGAAAACGGTAATATAGAACCTAAATACAACTAACATATATAATTGAATACCTACACTAAACTGTTGTAAATTAATTGACACGATTGTGGTCAAGACACAAGTCAATAAGGTTATTGATAAATTGTTGTCAAATTAACGGTTGGGAGAACAAAGGAACCGTTAAATACAAACCATTCCCTCGCGATTGATGCCTTCCACTCTGGATAATGTATAGCTGGCACAATAAAAACTTAAGTACGCTACAACGTGGAGTTAATAGGGACATTATATGTAGTATTTTGTGTCCCAGTAGTAAAAAGTTGCCCCCTTTTATGATGCAGATAAAGAAAATGCGTTTCAAATGCCTTATTGTTCTCTTATACTCCAGTTATAAAATTATTTTGAATACTATTATATTGGTTACTTTAATTACGTCAGATTTGAGAAGATTCAAAGTGAGTGAATTTATTTATTAAGTAGACTGTGGTTATATAACTGCCGGAAATGAAAAATGAGCAGAAGTGTGGTGATGAAAGAAGCAACTCAAAAATTATAAAATGTTTGAAATGTAAAAAAATAAGCACTGAAGCATGTACTGGATCATTTATTATCAACTTTGTAGTTAATTAAGTATATGTTCAGTAATATTTACATTATCTACTTATACGTAAATATCTATACTTAAGATAGTGAAATGTTGCAATCATAAAGTGCAAAAAGAGATAGGAATATGTCTTAAGATCGTTCAAGTTTTTTTTTCTGTTAATATGATTTGAGATCTGGCAAATTATATGAGCTAGTATATTATAAGTTCTTACGTAAGAAAATTGCGGTCTTTTTGCAAGGGTGTATGCGTTCATACGTGTGTTTGTGTACTTGTGGTTTGCAGTGGCGTAGTAAATAATTTTACAGCAAATATCAAAATATAACATGTATAGCTTAAGAAGAATATATAATCTATTATTTTGAATTAAAAAACAATACAAACAAAATTACACAGTTCTATAAAGAAATTTTTTTTGGTACAGGATTCTCATTATCTTTTTTAGGGTAATTTTGACCCGCTGAATCCAAAAATGACCATGGTTTTACTCAATCAGCTGCAAAAAATTTTTTTTCGCAATATCTTGAAAATAAAAACTGATTGATCAAAACTACGGCCATTTTCGGATTTATTGAACCAAAATTAAGTACCTTAAAAAATATGGCGGTTAATCACTGTTATTTTATTTATTTGTGTAGTCAAATAAGGTGTTCTACCTTTTAATACATTAACTACACGCCACTGATGTTTAACACAAATCGCCCCCTACACATGTGAGGGGTTGCGAGATTTATACACGAAGTAATAAATGTTCGACATTAGCAATCAAAATCCTCCCGTGGTCATAAACCTTGTAGCGCTACCGACTGCCACAACTCAAGGGAACCCCCTCGACCACATGGGTTTCTTAAGACCTGGGTACAAAGAAAATAATATCATATGTGAAGAGCTGTAGAATCTAAATGAAATATAATAGATAAGGATTTTGTAACCGGAGGTACGTAGAATTTTTGGTGTGAAAGTAAATAAATAAAATTAGATTTCTTGAAGTTAATTATAAAAAAACGCGCTTTTTTGGGTAACGACTCCCTATGACCACCTCCTACCTACATTATCATACAAGCTTGTATTGTCATCGGAATTGCATAAGTTTGCAAAGTTTCAAATCGATACGACAATTAGAAGTGAGTTAAAAGTGAGTTGTAAGATTTGCTAACAATATCTAAGCTAATAAAATCGAGTTAAAAAAGCTATCATTCTTCTGAAAAAGATAATGCAGTAGTATTTCTACTAACGACATACTTTGCAAGCATATCAAACATTCAATTTTTAATCATGAAAAAATTGAAAGGTTACATAAATATTACAAAAAAATTATTAAAAATTTATCTAATAGGAATCATTTAAAAAATTATTAAAATTGCATAATTCAATCATTCACGTCCCTAATAGAGCTAGAAAATAGTTCTAGACGATTCGGAGACTCAAAACGTTTAGTTCCATTGAAACCTCAAGTTAAATTTTTTTACATGATTTTTCGGAATTTGAATTAAAATGAGTTAAGTATATTAATTTTTCACCAGGCCAATGTAAGAAATCATACCAAACATTTTTTTTCATAAAACTATTTTTAGACCATTTATTGGAAAGATCGACAGAAAGACTGAAATTGTAAGGGAATATCAATAAAATACGCATTTTTACCCCCCCCCCACCTTTGTCAAGCTGCATCACATTTTTTTCAACCCCGTACCTAATAATACATCACAAAACCTGCCCCCCCCCCCCCCCTACCCGCGAAATTAATAATTATTTTTATGAACGAAGAAAATTTTAAAAGTTAATTATTAAAAATAACGTACTTTATACATATCGCAACTGAAAAATAAAACCTAGTTTAAAAAAATAAAAATATATTTTATGGACGACCCCTAACGTTAAGATTATTTAAAAATATTTTTCTATTAAAGTAAAAAGTAAAAAACATAAAAACTCTCCGAACGCATATCGCTCATTCAGAGTCCCGAGCCACGTCGTCTTGTGACCCCTTCCCCGCGCCGTCACCACGTGGTCTGCCGACGGCGGCGTCGCGTTTGAACGACCGTCATAAACACAATGTCCAGCTCTCCACCACGTGCGCTGCTGACCAGGCAATACCGCGATATGTAATTGGTGGTCGTAAAGCTAAAACGATTTCAATATCGGGTCGTAAACTGTGAGTTTTTGTCTACGTCTCACCACACTTATTAAAACTACCGGCGGCTAAACAATGCGGTTGCATTTTTGTTTGTATGTGACCAATTTGGACGTGTTTATATTCAATTGTTGTTGTTGCTTTCAAACTTGTTTATGGGTGCCGGTCTTTCGTTGTAACGGCGTTAATTACGAGACAGTTTTTTTTTGTTAAACGTCATTAATATCTATTTGATTGTTATAAAACTCAATTTTGCTTCCTCGCAATATCGAAGATACGAGAAGCTTTGTGATCGTTTTAGAATGAGATGAAAAAATGTTCTCCGATTTCAACACGTGATTTTTGATAGTAATGACGTCGGGGGACCCATTTTCTCCGTATTAACCCTCACTTTCTCGTCCGTCCATCCGTACTTTTCAGTCGAATCAAAATATCTTATAAACTATATGAGCTAGAAACTTGAAATTTTTACTGAGCATGTAAAGTTATGATCTCATAAATGTTAAAAAAATGATTTTCAGGGAGAGGGGCGCTAAAGAACTAAATCTAGGCAAAACATTTTTTTTTTTAATTTATATACGTATAATATTTTAAATAAAAGCCGTTGCTATTCATTTAAAAATATTAGGTTCTATGTACATCCATAGGGTCAATCCATATGAAATGGTCCAAAATTAAATTAAATGGTTGCTTGGCCATTCTAAAAAAAATTGATTTTTTGTGTGTAATCACCCTAACATGTTGGTAGTTCGAAACGACCATTATTTTAATTTTATTGTTTTTTGTTTTCGCGTGACGGCCATATTTGTTCTACAGGTCGCAGCATTTTTTGTACTTTAAAGGGTTTGCGGAAACTAAAATATCTCAGCTTCTATCAAACCTTTCAACATCGGAGTAAAAGAAAATTATTCAGAATAAAACGGGCTATAAGATTTATCCTAGACATTTTCACCTAAATGTAATCCTAAAGGGTGAAATTTCAGCCTTAATTCTTAGTTCTATTTTTGAAAAAATCCCATTTTCAAGGGGATGTTTTTACAAGAAGGGGAAAAGTTAACAAGTCAAATTATTTTTTACAAATAGGTGGGTACTAGTTGTATTCACACACCAAAGTTCAACTCTGAGACTTGCCCCCCTTTATTTAAAAAAATTCTCAAAATTTGAAAATTTGAGAAAATGGCACTTTTCAAAGCTAAATAACTCTGGTGGGGGACCAGATAAAAATCTGAAATTTTAGCCCATAATAGTACTACATAATGGTATTACGTACTAAAATTTTTGAGATTGAGATTTAACTACAGGCAGTGGTATTGCAACCACAATATTCAATAGGAGTTCATATGTTAATACAGAGTGTCAACATTAATATAATATCTATTACTATCTTTCATCTTCTTGGAAATAGAAGAATGCTTAAATGAAGAAAAAAATTGTATTTTTTCTGAATGTTTTTAAAAGCTCATTTTTTATTTTCTGTCATTTCCGGTTCAACCGGAAATGATGTCAACTTTTGTTTTTTAAAGGTGACACCCTATATATATTTTATTTTTAGATAGAAAATTAGGTCAGCTTTAAAAATTTATAACACATATAATAACTTAAAGTAACTCATAACAAAGATATAACATGTTTGAATTATTATTGAAACAAAATCACAACATGTATACGCTCATTGAAACATGCATTTTTGTGGTTGCAATACCACTGCTTGTAGTCAAATCTCAATATCAAAATTTTTGGTACATAATACCATTATGTAGTACTATTATGGGCTAAGATTTCAGATTTTTATCTGGTCCCCCACCAGAGTTATTTAGCTTTGAAAAGTGCCATTTTCTCGAATTTTAAAATTTTGAGAATTTTTTAAAATAAAGGGGGGCAAGTCTTAGAGTTGAACTTTGGTGTGTGAATACAACAAGTACCCACCTATTTGTAAAAAATAATTTGACTTGTTAACTTTTCCCCTTCTTGCAAAAACATCCCCTTGAAAATGGGATTTTTTCAAAAATAGAACTAAGAATTAAGGCTGAAATTTCACCCTTTAGGATAACATTGAGGTGAAAATGTTTAGAAGTAATCTTGTAGCCCGTTTTATTCTGAACAATTTGCTTTTAGTCCCGTGTTGAAAGGTTTGATAGAAGCTGAGATATTTTAGTTTCCGCGAACCCTTTAAAGTACAAAAAATGCTGTGACCTGTAGAACAAATATGGCCGTCACGCGAAAACAAAAAACAATAAAATTAAAATAATGGTCGTTTCGAACTACCAACATGTTAGGGTAATTACACACAAAAAATCAATTTTTTTTAGAATGATCGAGCAACCAGTGCTGGACCAGTTCATATGGATTGACCCCATAGTAATCCATACTAATATTATAAATGAGAAAGTGTGTCTGCCTGTCTCTCTGTATCTCTGTCTGTTTGTTACCTTTTCACGGCTAAACCGCTTAACCGATCTTGATGAAATTTGGCAGTGAGATAGCTTGCATCCCGAGGAAGGGCATAGGCTACTTCGTATCCCGAAAATTAAACCCTTAAGGGATTGCAAAAGGGTTGAAAAATTTATATGGGGAATTTTTTTTAGTAATAAATATTTCATCCCCCGTCACATATGAAGGGTCGTAATTAGTTTTATTCGATCCGGCGGAAAAAATATCATGGGGACGGGGGTTTATAAATTCACGCGAGCAAAGCCGCGGGTAGCAGCTAATATATAATGAAGTATAAAACAAGTCACAACAGTTTAATTCAGCCGTGAAAATCGTTATTTTTTACTTTTGCAGTAAAATGAGAAATTGGTACAATGATTTCAATTTATTGTATAATTATTGATAAAATATGAAATAATATATGTACATATGTATTATACATAATATATCATACAGTTTAAATTTATATACATATATTATAATATGTATACAATTATGCTTAATTAAAATTAGACATTCAAAGAACGCTGCTTGGAATGTGTTCATTTAACGCAATATTATCTAAATTTAGTTTCCAGAAAAATTATTAACATTATTATGTCGGTTGCGCCCTTTGCTATAGCCCCTCTCAGCTGTTTATTACACCAAGGTTATTACCACTGGAATGTGATTTTGATTAAGGGTTTTCTACCCTCATATGCGGCGCTAATATAATTTATAATGGGGGATTATGTTGCAGTTGATTAATCTTTATATTTTTATATGATTTTTAAGTTTATTAAATGATTGTATTGCAGGGGTACTCTAAATTTTATCATTTTGTAAAATTAAATGTTGGTTCTTCTTTCAGATTGTTTTATAATATGATATTTAATAAATAAAAAACGTATTTTTATAATAAAATAAAAGCATTGCTTAGATCAAAAAATTATTTTACATTTAGGATTACTACCAACCATGATTTAAAAACCAAACTGTTTTATACAACCCACCCTCAAAATGATTTATCGGATCGTCCAACAATACACGTTATTTTTTTTATAAATTTTCAACGCACTTTACTGTGGTCTCTATTAGAGGATTTAAGAAAATCTAGGCATTTAATTTTACATAGATAAAAGTCATTTACAAATATTACAAATTATACCACCCATAAATTTCTAGAAATGAATAATTATATATGTATACCATGATGAGTCACATACATATACTACATACCAACAAATCACACAGAAGGAGCAAGTAATTTGAGAAAACGTGGCCCGGAGACCGCCTTTTGGGACGCGCCCCGAAACCGCGTGTGTGATAGTCGTATATATTCTTTGTGTTCGCGTAAACAGCTGGCGGCCGGACAGACGCACGCACAGACGGGTGCAGGGGTGGAATAACTAAATTTATACTAACGAATTAATTATTAATTTTCATAATTTTAGTGGCTAAATATAAATATGTAAAGTTTGTCAATAATTTAGAAGGTACCTACCATCTAATTCCTACATATAATAAATATATCCGTATGAATATTTTGAGATTTTTGAGTCCAAGGTTTCATAGTCGATTCAAATCAATTTTTATGAATTTTAGAAATGTTGACTATATGTTCTGAATAAACTAACTTAACCTAAACTATGACATTAAATACGTGTATGTAGAATTAGTAAATTGCTACTAAATCGATTTTATGTCAGCGGGTTTTATTTTGTTATACACAGTGTCCAATCAACCGCGGATCCAAGGGGGGGTCATGGGAGACATGAGCCCCCTCAAAGTAACTTTTTTGTCCATGTCACAGTCCATGACTCCCCCTCCCTCTTCCCAATTGTAAACCTAGATCCGCGCCTGTGTCCAATATAGTCATAGTTTGTATATAATTGCAAGTATTATTCTAAATAAGCACAAAACAGTACATTCGACAAAACAAACACAGTAGCAACGTTGGTTGATATCACGGTATAAATACGCGAGCGTAGCCGCGGATAAAAATCAAGAACTCAAATTAGGGAATTAACAAAAAGATTAAAGTAGTTCCAAAAAATTGACTAAGTACACCTCTGTCATTTAAAATAGGCATATGTGATGTCGGTAAGATCAAAGTCCGATTGTACCGGCCGAAAATTATAAACAAATTGAACGGGAAATAATGACACATTCAAAGAATCACAAAGTTTGGAATTATTTATGTAGAAACACGAAATATCCCATACTGGGGGAAGTTAAAAATAAAACATTTGCTTTTTGTTTCAGATCTTTTGTTAGACAGTTGTACGTTCTTGTATCATTATACTAATTTATATTGTTTGTAAAGTAATTATTTAATGAATGTTTATGTATCATTCATATGTGTAAAGGCATTAATCAATTTTGAGTTTTAAATATTTACAAAAGAGCATGTTTCAATTTTCTAATGTACGAAAATATGTTTTTTCTCTTGGTTATAAGAAAAATAAAACTAATTATATTATACAAAATTATTCATAGTAACATAATTTTTGATAAATTTTAAGCTTCTTTTAATAATTTCATTCTATAATACGTTTTTGTAAAATTCCGCCAACGTTTAACTATACATTGCAATGAATATTTTTATTCACAATTCAAAATAAATTTAAGAAATCAAATGTTATTTACAATTACGTAAATGTATCTATTCTACAAATCATTGATTCTCAAACACCTTATATATATGATTTAAAATTTTATTTTTGTAAATTCAAATTAAACAAAAACTGTATTCTATAACCAATTTGACCAAAAATCTAAATTTATGCTAGTAACATATTTTTCACAAAATTCTATCTTATTAACAAACTTATAAACGCATTCATAAATTATAAATTTCTCTTTATTAACTCCATATTGTAGAATGTTATGCCAATACATTTTACTTAGCATAAGGCATTTGGCGCACTGGGAGTGCGCGTTATTACCTTATAAGGCTTACAAACTTCAACACATTATTTTTTAATAGATGGTTGTAAATGTGGTATTACAAAATATAAACTTGACGATGACATATTTAATATCATTTACTTATGACTGGTACTATAAAGAAATTGTTATCATACAAAATATATAGAACCTAATTTTTTACAATCCATAGACAACGTATATAGTTTTCTTTTTTAATTCATTTTGCTTAGCACTAATTGCTACCAATTTAAAAAAATTACGGAAATTCCTTTCGGTAGACGATAATGTATTTTTTTGTATTAAAAAAATTCCAATAAATTAGAGAGAAAATAGTATATCTTGGCTTTTTTTTGGTATACATAAGTCGCGTCGATTTGGTCGCTCTATCGGCCAACACTTCGTCGCACATTGCAGTGGACATCATCAGAACTCTTTAGAAACCTTATCTCTATAACACTTTCCATAGAACCCTGATGATGTTCACTGTAATATGCGACGAAACATTGGTCGATACAACATCTGTCCTGGATGACATAAACCTACAGTACACCACTGTTTAACACTATTTAATTTCTATCCGCCTTTTGAACCAAACTCACTATGAAAACCTGCTAATATTTTTTTTTAACCAAATTACATTTTTTCCGGCTTTGATTCTTTGTTATCCAGCTTTTTGAAAATCCAACCGAATCAAAGTCAGAAAAATAAAAAATACAATGTAGAGATTACAAGGTTTAAAATGCTTTTTGAATCATTACTCTACGACTATTTTTAATTAAGATGTAACCATATGAACTTTGCCTCTTTTTAATGAAAAAACCCATTAATTTTTTAACGAGTGTAATACCGGACATTATTGTATCAAATACTGCACGATTTTCTTTATACAGATTGAACTACCGGACTTTCCGCTTGTTACAACCTAATTACACGGGTGAGTCAAAGCACATTGGGTCATAAAACTGCGGTTACGTACACACGATAGCTGTGAAACATACAAATAACCTATGTGTACAGCATTTTCACTTTACTTGTTATAGGTATGACATATTAGATGATATATAGTATGTCAAATATAAAAGATACTTGTATCAATCTACATTTTCTTGCTCATTCGACGTGTTAACGTTCTAGTTTATCTAGTCTAAGGTTCCAGCTGTTATCTTGGTATGGTTTTTAAATTCTTTTAAAAAGTTTCGCCACAATTTTCATGGGATATCTTCATTAAACACTAATGATTTTTGTTAAAATTTTACATAAAAAGGGAAGCTTAATCAGAGTTATACAGTGTATTCCAAGTTGATTAAGACATAGGAAATTTAACATGGGGACAATTAGAAATATTGTAGTAACGTTTGGCCAAATTTAACGATGTGTGATTGGTGCATTTTGAAATGCCGCCTCGAAACTAACTAATAAATTTAAAATTAATCAACAGTACTTTGTTTTCAACTTTAATAAAGAATACAATACAATAATTAATGAAATTAAAGAAAATCATAATAATATTTTTTGGCAGGTATAAATTTGAAAACAAGATACTAATTACTATTTTATTAAATTTTGTGGCGGCATTTCAAAATGCACCAATCACACATCGTTAAATTTGACCAAAGGTTACACTACATTTCTAATTGTCCCCATGTTAAATTTTCTTTCTTTTCTATAATGTATCGTGTGTACTGTTTGGCGACATAGTTACTTATCTGCAACTATGTATAAATTACAAAAACGTGGTGACTTTTATATCTG
Source organism: Sialis fuliginosa (assembly GCA_961205875.1). NCBI lineage: Eukaryota > Metazoa > Arthropoda > Insecta > Megaloptera > Sialidae > Sialis > Sialis fuliginosa. The sequence goes on along the minus strand of OY540809.1, from coordinate 27,009,963 downwards.
ACCAATTCCATTAAAATTTTTCATATACATATTAAAAAAATATTCACATAAACTCTATGGAAACAATAAATAATCAGTATTCAAGTATTTATAATCATACCATGTTGGGAAGTTGATTGTGTGGACCTAAAGGGTCTCACCCCAACGCAAGGCTTGTTTTATACACAATAATCGAGTGGATTTAGATTTAAATAATTAGAAAACCACTTGTTTATTTTGTGGAATAAAAAAATACAATATTACAATCATCCAATTCTAGTAAATTAGCTCACTGACTCTTCGGTTAAAAAAGAATTTTTATTCACCTGTTATAAATTATTAATTTTTAATAAAATATAGGTATTTCTTGTTAGATACCTGCGCCGAAAGAATTATCTAGAAATCGATGTATTTTTTTAAACAGATATAGTAACTTGTGACACAGGAATAGCGGCACCTGTGATTAACTACGCAATACCTGCTAGACGATGAGTCACCATCCACGCCGTGCGCTTAGGCGACTCGGATGTTTATACTGCCCGACCACCCCACCCCACAAACTGATCTCATCCCCCTAGTGCGCGGTAGGATATCGGGATTACACCGTGTTATTATGTAGGAATATTGTTTATGAGTATATTAAACAGTAGCGTAACGTTAACATATTATTAAAGCTGATACTATTTTTAGATTTTCTTTCATATTTTTTACATATACCGAAAGTTTTAATAATCTTGAATTAATCAAAAAAATTATATTTAACAAGTTTTTTAGGCTTATCTTGCAATTTGCAATGCCTAGATGTATTAATACCTACATATACACTTCAGGGTAACAAAATATTTATTTCATTAGTCTAACAAGAGAACCTTTTCAAGTGGCAATTTTGGATCGAGTTTAAATTTTGTATATAGTTAGAGGAGGTCAGAGTAAGTAAGAAAAAAATTATCTTAGCTGCGGTAAAACGGCTTAAGGGGGTGAAACACCCCTATGAAAATGTGCAAAATAATCAAATATTTCAAAGAACTCTGAAACTAATGAAGATTTTTAAAAACCTATAATACAAAATTTTCATGATTTTTTATACTCTTTCAAATGGTGACAGTCGAAATTCGAAACAATGAAAACATTAAAAGGGTTAAAAAAAAATTTGTGAAATATATCTTATACAGGGTGGGGCATTTAAAGTGTTACAGTTGATTATTTCAGAACCATCGCATATTTAAAAAAAATGTTTCAACCAAAAATTGTTTGGTTGTAAGGGGGTAATCGAATAGTAATATTTATTTGCTATTTTAACGTGGTCTTCAAGGATATTTGAAGGTCAACATCATTTTTTTAAATAGGAACCTATAGTTTTTATTTAGTAATCTTATTCTACGTGAAAAAACACGAATCTTTCATTGAAAACTTTTTTTTGAACAACCCAAGCTTTCCAAGTTATCTAACAAAATAATTCGAGATTTTGAACTTTCAAGAATTTTTTACTCAGAAACCACAAACTTTAGAAAAAAAGTACAGGATACACAAAAGATTTATTTTGGTCTAATAAAGCGTGGAGAATTATTTTTAAAAATTTAAAAACTTTTTCTATTTATTTTATTTTAGCAAAAACAAAAAAAAGTACAAAATATTAAAAAAAATCTAGAATAATTCTCCAAGATTCATTAGACCAAAAAAACATTTTTTGTATCTTGTACTTTTTTCTAAAGTTTATGGTTTCTGAGTAAAAAATTCTTGAAAATTCAAAATCTCGAATTATTTTGTTAGATACCTTGGAAAGCTTGAGTTGTTCAAAAAAAAGTTTTCAATGAAAGATTCGTATTTTTTCACGGAAAATAAGATTACTAAATAACAACTATAGGTTCCTATTTAAAAAAATGATGTTGACCTTCAAATATCTTTAAAGGCCACATTAAAGTAACAAATAAATATTATTATTCGATTACCCTCTTACAACCAAACATTTTTTGGTTGAAACATTTTTTTTAAATATGCGATGGTTCTGAGATAATCAACAGTAACACTTTAAATGCCCCACCCTGTATATTTGAGTTACTATTGTATACTACAATTAATTTTAGTAAATAGAAAAAATTCTTAAATAAATAATTGGGTGGGTGGGAGATGGTGGTTAAAAGTTTCATTTTTTCGAATTTCGACTGTCATCATTTAAAAGAGTATAAAAAATCATGAATATTATGTATTATAGATTTTTAAAAATCTCCATTAGTTTCAGAGTTATTTAAAATATATTATTATTTTGCACATTTTCATAGGGGTATTTCACCCCCTTAAACCATTTTACCACAGCTAAGATAATTTTTTTCTTACTTACCCTGACCCCCTATAACTATATACAAAATTTAAACTCGATCCTAATATACCACTTGAAAAGGTTCCCTTGTAAGTTCTATTTAATTGTTTACTATTTTTGTAAATTAACAAACAAACAAAAAGTTGTTAAAAACATCAGAAAACTGGATCCCTATTGGTTGATTTCAGTTTCCTTATAAAACAGTGACGTCACGCTACCACGTGACTTTGAATACGCATTTTAGCAGGAATTTTTTTATTAAATAGAAAAAGGTTATTTTCAGCGTTTTTAGGCATTATTTTGAAAAAATATACTAAGGAAGTATTTGTTATATACATACGCACAATTTACAATATATTTTAAAATTTAGTCAAATACTCTATTTCGAGTTTTTTAAACAATACTTTTTTTATCAAAATCTACAAAATACGATTCTTTTTAAATCGTTTTTATCATAATAAGTATCTATTGTAACGCTCCAACCGCTTTAATACCTTGACAATGTACTTTGTGTATTTTATGCTAAACACGTACTCATCGATGCATAATAAAGGATATTTAATGCTTATAAAGTTTGTAAACTAACACATAAGCTGTAATAATGTACAGCTCAGAGATTAAAATTCCTGTACCCAAGCTTCATAACAATTACTTGATATCAGTTAACACATACGGAATGTTCTATACATTGCAATACAAACCTTCAGATTAAATTAACAGTATTAAACAATTTCAA